>JALIGW010000001.1:180900265-181500265 GCA_023053685.1 Diadophis punctatus similis | reverse complement strand
TTCAGAAGACAATCCCTAAATTCCCTGGTACATCAGTTTGTCCTGACAAAAATCCCAGGTTCAACTTCTGGCTTTTCTTGGAAATTCTGGAGAGCCATGGCAACGATATTTTGCTCAAAAGAAAATGTTTTACTTGAGATGAGGTGGTTTTTTTGTGCCTTTGAAGTACCAACTATTTCAAGGGGAGATTCACTTGTGTAAAATATGCATAACATTGCAGCTTTGGTCAAAATGAAATATCAATTGGTTTATGATGAACAATAGTTGCTTTCATTGTTTGCAATTTGCCTTTGGGCGTGGAGCAATAATATCTCTCCCAAGGGATTCGAATTACATTTTCAAACTCAAATACGTCTTGCTCCTTCACTTAAACATTGCTCATCAAAAGCAGAAAGTCTGTATCCTGTGATCTTGCCGAGCAATTATATGTCATTGTACCTTATACTTTTCATCTTAAAGCCTTACCCTTATTATTTCCCCTGTTGCTCTGGAAAGCAATAAAAATACATAATAGCCTATTTTACTGACCTTTACAATCCATTGGTCCCAACTGCTCCCTGAAGCAGTAATAAAGGTCAAGAGGTTTTCAGAGAAAAATGAATTCCCTTTGCTCATTGCACACTATATAAACTCTGGAATTGTGCTTGGTATCAATTTTTAAGATTTGGAAAAAAGGTAAGTATGAGTATTCCATCAGTGAAAATCTTACTGCTTCTTAATTTGGGTTAGCTAGCTGCTTTTCAAGAGCTACTAAAAATGATCCGTGTGGCCTGCTGTCCATGTCATTAGAGGAACATACTCAGTTGATCAAAATTCCCACACATTATTTTGATGGAGAACACATTGCAAGTCTGAGATTAGAGGAAGTTATGAAGTTACCTTAAGTATCACTCTTTTGGGACTCCATTCTATAATAGTGCTGGATTCATTGATTCTATTGTGAATCTTATATTTTTAACAACAACAAAAATGGTATTTTTAAATAAATTTGGAGAAATAATGAATAGAGTGATTATTCTAGAAACTGGAACAAATGTGAGACTACTGGATTTGAGTAATCATTTGAGAGGTTTAGGGTTTGGAATTTTAGCTGATGCTTAAATGGTTTATTTTGATATAAATTGTTATAATCCTGTGCTGTATCACTCCCGCTGGGTTGCCAGGCTCAGCTACTCCCCTTCCATATCTTCTACCTAGACAATCCCAATTCCTGAGTAAAAATCCTGGTCTTAATGGCCTTCTGAATAGCTAGAAGGGTGTGGGCTTGTCGAATAGCTGCTGGGAAGGTGTTCCACAAGATAGTGGCAGCAATGTAAAAGGCATATTTCTGAGGTCCCATAGATTTCAGGGAGGGGATCTGGAGCATGCCCCCCTGATGTGACATGTGGGATGGATAGATATTCTTAGAAATGGTCCTGCAAATAGCCAATACCTATGACATATTATAAGAATGATTTATTTATTTATTTTATTTGTCAAGCATGTACAGGATAGTAGTTGTTTGTATAAACATAACATGAGTAAAGAAGTACAGATAAATGAGGACAATAGGACAGTAAGACAGGGACGGTAGGCACAGTGGTGCGCTTATGCATGCCCCTTACAGACCTCTTAGGAATGGGGTGAGGTCAACTGTAGACAGTCTAAGGTTAAAGTTTTGGGGGTTTGGGGAAGAAACCACAGAGTCAGGTAATGCATTCCAGACATTGATCACTCTGTTGCTGAAGTCGTATTTTCTGCAGTCGAGTTTGGAGCGCTTTACATTTAGTTTGAATCTATTACGTGCTCGTGTATTGTTGCAGTTGAAGCTGAATTAATCATTGACAGGAAGGACTTTTTGATATTTGATTTTATGATATGTGTGTGTGTGTGGGGGAAATGTTACGCTGGCTATACAAATGAAACCAGCTGATGTCTGAATAGGGATATATAAACAACAAACTGGAAGAGTGACTTGGATAATTTTCTTATCTGGAATTTAGCAAAGGGACTTGTTAAAGTTTTAAGGAATGAGAAAAGACAGCGAAAATGAATAGAAATGAAGTTCTGGGACATTATTTAAGGTGATTAAAGATCAAGATTGTTAAAATCAAAAGAAAGGAATATAAACTTGGTTTATTTCAATCAAGGTTAATATGCTATTTTGTGGTAACGCTTAATGGACTTTTGCTGACTGAAGGATGAGGTTTCAAGAATTTGTTTCTAGGTAAAGAGATGAGATATGAGAAGAAGATATATTTTGTTGTATTTTCAGAAAAGTTGATTAGTTACTGAAATTGTTTATAGTTGTGATGATGGGGAAGTCATGTTTACGTTTTTTTTCTTTACTGTATGCTTATTTTTTCCTTCTCTATTTTTATTTTTATTTTATTCTCTGCACTTTGATTCTTTTTTTTTTACTTTTTAAAAATTTGTATGTTTTTTTAAAAAAATCTTTGTAACTGCAAACTTTAACAAAATTAATTATTGAAAATGGGGGAATAAATGTAAATATTTCTTAAAAGCTGTGATTAAAGGGTTTCCATTTGAGATCTTTTGCAAAATAAAACAAACTGCTTTAATTAATGTCTCACATTTGTGGTTTAAAATAGCACTCATGATAACAGCAATATTCTCATATTTTCCTCTTGGGGGTTATCACATATAAGATTTAATTTTCAAGATAATTTTTATCGGTCAATTCTATCATGGGTTTTGGAGAAATAATTGTTTTGGTTCCGGACATTTTCCAAGGAACTCCTAATGTAAGGTGACCAAACGCCCCGCTTTTGGTGGGACAGTCCCGCTTTTTAATAATTTGTCCCGCGTCCTGTGGCGTTTCAAAAAAGTCCCGCTTTTTTAATTTGAATTTGCCCTGCACACCCCTCTGCCTCCTGCCTCGCCTGCCTCCTCCTGCCAGGCGGGGAGGGAGGGCAGTGAGACGGGAAGCGGTGGTCTTGCCTGTTCGTCGCCGCAGAGCCGAAGAAGCTGGCAGCGTTCACGGTGCGGGGCTTCCCCCACCCACTTTCCCCGGCCACCGGGACGCTGCCATTTGTGTTCTTTTGCCCTCTGTGCAAGCAGAACGCTTTGCGCATGCACAGAGGGCAAAAGAACGCAAATGGCGGTGTCCCGGCGGCCAGGGAAAGCGGGTTGGGGAAGCCCCACGCCGCGAACGCCACCAGCTTCTTCGGCTCTGCGGCGACGAACAGGTAAGCCTGCACCGGTAGGAACCCACCCCTGGCTGCGATGAAGGGGGGGATGTTTGGGGGTGCACAAAGCTGCAGGATAAGAGAGATGGACCCCTCCCGTCTTGCTCCCCTAGAAACCCCCCCCATCAATGGTGTCCCGCTTTACAAAAAATAAAATCTGGTCACCTTATCCTAATGGCAATAGTAATAGCTATGTATCTCACAGATAAACTGTACATTTATGATTAGCAGCTGGAAAACCAGCCAAAGGAGAAACAACTATAGTTCACCCATAGAGCATATACCCAATATTCAGGAGGTTGCAAATTCAATCCCTTTCATCCCCAATTGGAAAAGATCCTTCTGAGATCTTCAGAAACATGTATTTCCTAACCACATTGAAAATGTGTATAGGTATGTTTGATACAGAAATGAACTTTCTTGGAGACTCATTTCTGAATATAACAAGAAAATCAGTCACCCTAACTGTTACATATGGACGGATGTAGGAAATTTGCATACTGGCCTCTGATTGGTTAAGTACGCGGTGGGAGTTTTAAATGGCTGTCAGTGGCTGGTTGTCGTCAGGCAAGCCCTTGAAACCGGCTTACCTGTAGCCTGCTGGCACTCAGTGTTCGCTACAGCTTGGATCGAAATAAGTGCTGAACTGTTGCTGTGACTCGTTCTTTCAATTAAGCGCAAATCTAATGCCGTGGTCAGGGGAAAAAACAGAGAACCGCCATTAGATTAATTCATGTAGTTTTCAAAAGAAAATGGTAGGTTGATTCAAACAAATGGAAGCTTTGCTTTGCTTGCTGTACCACAAACATTTTATTAAGAATATAATGCCCAAGCTAAGTGATTTTATAAAGCACTTTTTCTGAATGTTTATATTAGAAAAGGGGTGGGTGGGTTTATTGATCCCATACCCTAGACCCGTGATGGCGAACCTATGGCACGGGTGCCACAAGTGGCACGCGGAGCCATATCGGTGGGCACGCAAGCTCAGGTCCGGCGTGCATGTGTGCACCAGCCGGCTGATTTTCGGGCCTTCTGTGCCCACTGGGAGTTGGGAAACAGGCTGTTTCCAGCCTCCAGAGGGGGTAGGGAAGGCCGTTTTCGCCCTCCCCAGGCTCCTAGAAAGGCTCTGGAGCCTGGGGAGAGCGAAAAATGGGCGTGCCATTGCATGCTGGGAGCAGGGGGGTCATGCGTGCATGTGCGGGGGTACATGGAATTATGAGTGTGGGCACGCACACACGTGATCCCCCACATTCCCCCCCCTTTTGGCACGCGAACCAAAAAAGGTTCGCCATCACTGCCCTAGACTATGCATTAAATAAGCAGTTCTGAGATGTTGGAACTCATATGTTCCTGTTTCTCAATCAAAGAGGGGAACAAGAAATCAAGATATGTTTGGCAGCAAAATACTGTTGAAACTGCTGCAGAAAAAATTCAGACATACAAAAATTAAAATAAATTTAAACTCAAATATATAAAAATAAAAACAGTAAGTTTTGAGAGAGGTAGATGAAGGTACCTCCAGGTTCCTAGTCCTTTATCATGGACTATTATCATTTATTTTATTTTCTTTATTTATTTATTATTAAATTTATCTTTCCACCTATTCGCCCATGCCGGCTCAAGGCGGCTTACAAAATATAAAAACCACATTAAAAAATAAAACTAATTAAAAATCAAATAAATTAATATAGTAATAAAATCATAATAAAATCACCCCCCCATCCCGGCGACAGCAGATCACATGAGCCATTTAATGGGCTCCATCCCACTCTGGGTTCCCCAGGCCCACTGGCAGAACCAGGTCTTCAGCACCTTCCGGGAAAGTATTAGAGTGGGGGCCATTATAATCTCTGGGGGAATGATGTTCCAGAGAGAGGGAGCCATCATGGAGAAGGCCCTTCTTCTGGGTCCCACCAGGTGTATCTCCTTCGGGGATGAGACCCACAACATTCCCTGCCACCCTGCTCTTATGGGTTGTGTAGATGTGACTGGCAAGAGATGGTCCCTCAGATAACCTGGTCCCAAGCCTGAAAGGCTTTAAAGGTGACAACTAGCACCTTGAATTGTACCTGGAAGCAAATCGGCAGCCAATACAGCTCCCGCAAGAGAGGTGATACATGTGCACACCAGGGTCTGCACAAAACCATGCGGGCTGCTGCATTTTGCACCAACTGGAGCTTTCGGATGCTCTTCAAGGGCAGCCCCATGTAGAGCGCATTGCAATAGTCAAGACAGGAAGTGATTAGGGCATGAGTGACTGTGAGTAGGGATTGTTGGTCCAGGGATTGTTGGTAACTGGCACACAACCCGCAGTTGTGCAAAGGCCCTCCTGGCCACGACCACCATCTGCTCTTCGAGCAGGAGTCATGAGTCCAGGAGAACCCCCAGATTATGCACAGGGTCTGTTTGGGGTAGTGCCACCCCATCCAAGACCAAAGGTGGCAATTCTCCATGGGCCCAAACCCCCCAAACCCAGAGCCACTCAGTCTTGCAAGGGTTTAGTTTCAACCCATTGCTCCCCATCCAGCCCCTAACAGCCTCCAGGCACTGCGAAAGGGAGGATACCACATCACTTAACTCACCACAGGCCAAAACTTACAGCTGAGCATATCAGCATATTAGTGATGTCAGTCCAGCATGTCCAGCACTCGGGCTGCCACATCAAAGAGAGGACAGAGGAGGTGACCAAAGGGAGCTTGCCTGGGGGTTCTGGACACTTTTGAATGACATGGGCAGCGTGCCAGGCTTGCCCTTGAAGCAGCTGTAAGACGATATGGCTCCTGGTTGATGTGGGCGGTCCCAGAATGTGGGGGGCAGCCTTTCCCCCCTGCTCAACTGTAAGCTCTGGGAAACTTCCTCAAACAGACTGCAGGCTATGCTATGAGCTCGGGTGTCATGCCTGGCAAGTGGGAGGCTCCTTAGTCAGGCGTATGAAGGTGTGCGGGATTAGCTAGGGTGGGTCTGCAATAATGTTAGGGTTGAGGGCTTTATCAGGTGGTGGGGAGCATCGAGCAATAACTCCAATAATTTATTCTCTTTACAATATGTTTGGATGTCAGTTTGTGCCAGTGTGAAATAAACAAGGTTCAAGCCTTCATCTGTGTTTGCATCCTTCATTGCATCGGAGCCTGACAGGTGATACCTCAGTCCATGGTGACAGATGATCTCACCCAGTGGCTTCATATAAATGTTGAACAGGAGTGGAGAGAGTACCGAGCCTTGCGGAACCCCGCAAAGCAGTGGGCAAGGACTGGATCTCTCCCCTCCTATCAACACTGACTGAGAGCGGCCGCAGAGGAAGAAAGTGAACCAGGATAGCACAAGGCCTCCACTCCCATCCCCCAAAGGCACTCCGGGAGAATACCACGGTCGATTGTATCGATGGTATCATTGCAAGTGTATCTTATGAATATGTTGTATTTTAGATAAGATAAAGTTACAGACTGTACAATGGATCTTCTCTTCTACCTTTTATAATCCTTGCTTTAGCAAATTGCTAAAGTACCTCAAACTTATACATATAAAGTTTTATGGATTCAGGGTGGGCATTAAGGGTTGGGAGAATGCCTACTGGCACTGCATGCTTCTTTTTACCTTAAAGTCCTGCCTTAGGCAGAAAGCAAACCTGGGGCCAGTCCCCCCGACTCTCTTGGTCCTTCCAAAATCTTACCAAGAAAACTGCAGGAACTAACCTACACAGTTGCCAGGAAAACTCCTCTGAAGGCACAGGAAATAAAACAAATCTCAGGGTGGCCAGACAGGTGGCATCTCTTTGCTCATGATCACAAAGGGGTATTGGAAGTTACATGCACTCCTTGGATTGTGGTTGCCCAACCCTAGGTTACAATGATAGCTGCCTTTTCAACAAGCAGTATGAGTGTTTGTGATGTAATGTAATGCAATAGCAATACCACTTAGACTTATATACTGTACTGCTTCACAGTGTTTTACAGGCTTCTCTAAGAGGTTTATATTGCCCCAACAATCTGGGTCCCCATTTTACCAACTGGAAAGATGGAAGATTGAGTCAACCTTGAGCCGGTGAGAATCAAACTCCTGGCAGTGAGCAGTGAGTTAGCCCTGCAGTACTGCATTCTAACCACTGCGCCACCACGGCTCTTATTATGTTTATGTTCTAGTCCATTCCTAATCTCTTGAGTGCCACAAGATTTAGTCTTTTTACTGGAACAAACTAATGGTTTTCCTGGTTTTTTATGGAGGTGGAATAAAGCAGTTGTGCAGTAGTTTGGTTTATTAAGGAGGAAAAGAAGAGGTCCTTCATAGCCACCAACTTGAAACATACCTCTTATCTCAAACAATCATGAAATGGTTTACGACCCCATTTTACAGGCTTCCTGATCTCTCACAAGGTGCCATATGTGATTCAGAAATTTCCATTGCAAAAGTAGTTTACAAAGGTATTGAAAGGTGAAATACACGGAGGGAGCAATGCAACCGTCTGTGGGTACGCCATCAAGAGCCAGTTCTGCCTTTTCTTCGTTGTGGTTTTCTTTGGCCTGGAGCAAAAGTAGAAAATTTTTGGTATGTCATGAAATCAGTGAATAGGTGTGTGTGTGTGTGTGTGTGTGTGTGTGTGTGTGTGTGTGTGTGTGTGTGTGTTAATCATGGAAAGGAAGGACCCCAAAAGAATACCCTGTTTTCCCCAAAATAAGACATCCCCTGATAATAAGCCCAATCGGGCTATTGAGTGCATGGCAATAAGGACAAGGGCTTATTTCAGGGTTTTAAAAAAATATAAGACAGGGTCTTATTTTCGGGGAAACAGAGTAGAAGCAGGCAAAGTAGATATATAGGAACAGATTAAGGACCAAAGATTGTAAACAATTTATATAACTTTGCTATTGCAGACTCAGACTCAACCCCGACAAGACTGAGTGGCTTTGGATACTGTCTCCTAAGGACCAAGACAACAGTCCCTCCTTGGTTCTGGAGGGAGTGAAATTCACTCCCTCGGAATAGGTCCGCAATTTGGGGGTCCTCCTAGATCCACAGCTAAAATTAGAGCAACATCTTACAGCTGTGGCTAGGGGGGCCTATGCACAGGTTCGCCTGGTGCACCAATTGCGGCCATACTTGGAGAAGGAGGCTCTACTCACGGTCACTCATGCCCTTGTCACCTCTCGCTTGGACTACTGCAATGCGCTCTACATGGGGCTACCCTTGAGGAGTATTCGGAGACTTCAGTTGGTGCAAAATGTGGCTGCGCGTGCTGTGGTGGGTGTGCCAAGGTACACCCACATTACACCTATACTCCGCCAGCTGCATTGGCTGCCCATCGGTCTCCGGGTACAATTCAAGGTGTTGATCATCATCTTTAAAGCCCTACATGGCTTAGGACCAGGTTACCTTCGGGACCGCATTCTGCCTCACACTTCCCTTCGACCGATTAGGGCCCACAGAGTGGGCCTCCTCTAGGTCCCGTCAGCCAAACAATGCCGGTTGGCGGGCCCTAGGGGGAGGGCCTTCTCTGTGGGGGGCCCCGTGCTCTGGAGCCAACTTCCCCCAGAGACCCGAACCATCCCCACCCTGCTGGCCTTCCGGAAAGCCGTTAAGACATGGCTCTTCCTGCAGGCAGGGGGGAAAGACTGAATCCATCTAAACTTCCCCCCTTGGTATGGCTGATGGTGATTATTTTTTAACTTTTATATTTTTTAATTTTTGTTTTAAGTCACTATTTATTATTAATGTTCTTATATAAATGTTGTACGCCGCCCTGAGTCCCTCTGGGAGTAGGGCGGCATAGAAGAACAAATAATAAATAAATAAATAAATTGCAATTAACAAAGTAATATTGGTGAACTGAAAGACAGGCCAGTTTATAAGAACACTGTCCTCCTGACCTAAGTTGATGAATGACAGCTCAATAACTGACACAATTTACAAAGCTTGTGGAGTAATTTACTGACTTGACATTTCTTGAAGCTGGTCTCAAAAGAGTAAAGCAAGAAATAACTTACTCTGACTGCCATCAAGAATTGCTCAGTCCCCTCCCTATTTTCTCTAATGGAACAATGGCATAAATGCTTTTCACAGGATTTTAGTTCACCAGTCTAAGGAATCAATTCACATTTCTCTCTCTCATTGTATGACAATGCAATATTCAATTGTTTTATTCTGTGAACTAAACAAATTAAAAATTCTACTAATGATGTATTTCACATGAATATAAAAAGACATTTAAGATAAGGTGACCAGATTTTAAAATTGCTAAAGAGGGACACCATTGACCGGGGGGGGTGTCGGTCGGGTGGGTTCCTGAGGGGTGGGTTCCTGAGGGGTGGGTTCCTGAGGGGGGGTGTTCCTGATTAAAAATTTGGTCTATATGGAGCAACAAAAAATTTCATAGAACGCAAAAATAGTATTGTAATATATATATTTTTAATTTCAACATAAGTACAATTTGCAAATATAATACATTAAAAAATTATGTATAGTATTTTATTTGGCATATTTCTCATTTGAGTGAATTTTTTCTAGTAGATTGCTGTCGTTGATTAAAAGGTCATGAAATTTTTCACAAGAATTTGTTAAATTATATTTCACACATAAAATGGCTTTCAAAGTCTCAACACTTAATTGTGATTTTTCTGATGTCCACACTTTATTTACCGTAGAAAAAATGCGTTCAGTTGCAGCATTAGTTCCTGGTAAGCACAGCGCGAATTCCACAATTTTTAGTGTATTATTGTATGGAACATGGTTTGTTTCAAAATGATGAAATATTTCTAACCATTTGTTCTCTGTTGTGATTTTTGCTGATGCCCAAGATTTAACCTTTTCCTTATCAATATATTTTTTTAATAATGATACCTCATCAAAAAGACCATTTTCAGAAATATTACTATGTGGGAAATTTTGAGTAATATGATCGTACGATTTTTGCACATCATTCCAATTAAGTTCTTGTTTTAATGTAACCCAATGAAAATGTTCAATATCATTGTAATGTACCGTCCACTCTTCTAAATAATCTATGCAGTTACTATAGAACTTTTTAACGTGATTCATGATATCTGCACGATTTATTGCACCTTGTTCTTCTAGCTGGCTTATACTATTACGGATAATTAACGGAAGAAAATCATTTTCTAACCGCTCTTGACACTGAAATTTTAAATTATTAACCTCATTTGCTACTTCGATTGCCGAAATGTTGTCACCTTCAATAAGTTTTATAGCATTTTGAAAAAGAGCTGCTTGATTGTGTATAAACTCTAGCCAAATTTTTGAAGATTCTTTTTCAAAAAACTCTTCTAAAATTCTAGGACATTTATCCTGTGATAGAAAGTAGGATTTCAAAGGATCATACATTTTCAAAATTCTTTCGACAGCTGGCAAAAGAGCTAACCAGCGCGTTTTACTGTATCCAAGTATTTTCTGATATTCAACTTCCGCAGTTTCACAAAATTCTTTAAGCATTTCAACGCGCACAGTGTATATATAGAAATAAGAATATATTTTAATAACAATATTTTCTACATCTACGGGCAACAAGTCAGCAGCTGTTTGAATGGCGTTATGTATTATGTGTGCTGCACAACCAACACCAATAATATTTTGATTAAGGTTTTTGTTTAATTTATAAAAAATATTATTTATACCTCTTCTCGCTTTTCCTCCAAAATTTGCATTCGTGTTGTCTGCACAATATGCAATCATTTTATGTTTTAAATTGTTTTTTTCCAAAATATTAATAATGGAACTGAAAATTATTTCAGAAGTTTCGCAGGTCAAAGAAATGAAATCTAAAATTCTAATTTTTATTCCAGTTTCCGAATCAAAAAATCTAATAACGGTTGGAAATAACTTTATATCTTTATGATTAGATGTGTCAGAATATAGGGATATAAAATTAATTTTCCCCAGATTTTTGTTTAATTCTGAAAATGCATATGGGGAAAGCACATTACACACAATTGCCTCGGATTTCGTTCTAGCACAGGCAAATTTTTTGTTGAATAATTTTTTGACAACTTGTGATGTACAGTCCATAGATCTGAAGGAATGGTTGTGATTAATAGCATGAAAAGACATAAGTCCTTCTGCTAATGCTAATTTCTTTTCTTCGTCTCCATAAGTTGTTTTCCGAAAAAAATCCTGTATTTTGGAGGAAGATGCAGCAGTATCTAAATATCTTTTATGTTTCTGTGTCTCTAAGTGCTTTGAAATATCATTCTTCCCGCCGTGAGAAATAGAAAATTCAGCATTACATGTCTCACATTTTACCATGTGATCGCTTTTGGTTTTTTTAATAAAAGGAAATTCACTTCTTAGATCATCATTGAATTTGCATCCTCTTTTCTTACTCATTGTTAAAAATCTAAAAAAATAATTTAAAATTATATTATAAATTATTTTATACATATTGCTTAAAAACACAGTAAGTAGGTACATAATTACATGAACATATTTCATTGTTAGTTTATAAATTAAATTAATTTGATTGTTTTAAAGTAACTATATTTTAAAAATTATTTTAATTTTAATCCTATATTTCTTTCTAAATAATAACAATACTAACTTGTTATTGTTAAATACTAAATAATACGAGTACTGTCTGCTAAATTCAAGAAAATTTATGTATTTATGAAATAAATAAATAAATAAAAAAGAATAGAATAGAATTCTTTATTGGCAAAGTCAGTGTGATTGGACACAAGGAAAGAATCACCCTGTGACATTCTTGGTTTTGAGCCTGACAAGACTTTTGATAACTAGAGTCAGGGGTGTCCAACGTTTGCAACTTTTAAGACCTGTGGACATCAACTCCAGAGGTGAATTTCAGAGAAGGAAGGCAGTTGCTTCTTCACAGCTGACCCCCTCCCGTTTCTGCACCAGCTTAGAGCTCCGGATGGTTTCCACCAGGGATCTTATAAAAAGCACAGTGGCAGCTTTCCACTAATGGGGACAAGGGGGATCATGAACATGAACATTTCCAGGAAAGACTGCAGTGACAACAAGGCGAGTGGCGGTGGTGCTCAGACTCTTGACCTGCTTCTCCCCACTTCTCTCTGTCTCTCTCTCGGAGGAAGGACACCAAAATTTAAAGGATGGTCCTTTTAAAGCAGGGGTTCCCAAACTTGGCAACTTTAAGACTTGTGGACTCCAATTCTCAGAATTCTCCAGCCAGCTATGCTGGCTGGAGAATTCTGGGAGTTGAAGTCCACAAGTCTTAAAGTTGCCAAGGGGGTGCAAGGGTCTTCAAACTTGTGGACTTCAACTCCCAGAATTCCTCCTCCAGTAAAGCTAGCAACCTTAAAACTTGGCAACCTTAAAAAAACCCGAAAAAACAATTTTAAAAAAAATTCCTACCCTGTCAGGCGGCTCAGCAACGGCAGCTCCTCAGGTCAGGTGCCTCGGCCGGGACCAGGCTTCTGGCGGCGGCAGGGGTTTCGGCCAGTGGCGGGCAGGAACGGCGGCAGGCTTCGGGCAGGAACGGCAGCAGGCTTCAGGCAGGAATGGCGGCAGGCTTCAGGCAGGAACGGCGGCGGCGGGCAGGAACGGCGGCAGGCTTCGGGCAGGAACGGCGGCGGCGGGCAGGAACGGCAGCAGGCTTCGGGCAGGAACGGCGGCGGCGGGCAGGAAAGGCGGCAGGCTTCGGGCAGGAACGGCGGCAGGCTTCGGGCAGGAACGGCGTCGTCAGCGGGCAGGAACGGCGGCAGGCTTCGGGCAGGAACGGCAGCAGGCTTCAGGCAGGAATGGCGGCAGGCTTCAGGCAGGAACGGCGGCGGCGGGCAGGAACGGCGGCAGGCTTCGGGCAGGAACGGCGGCGGCGGGCAGGAACGGCAGCAGGCTTCGGGCAGGAACGGCGGCGGCGGGCAGGAAAGGCGGCAGGCTTCGGGCAGGAACGGCGGCAGGCTTCGGGCAGGAACGGCGTCGTCAGCGGGCAGGAACGGCGGCAGGCTTCGGGCAGGAACGGCAGCAGGCTTCGGGCAGGAACGACGGCAGGCTTCGGGCAGGAACGGCGGCGGCGGAGTGGCAGAACGGCACAGGAACGGCGGCAACCTTTAAAAAAAACCGAAAAAACAATTTAAAAAAATCCTACCCTGTCAGGCGGCTCAGCAACGGCAGCTCCTCAGGTCAGGTGCCTTGGCTGGGAGCAGTCTGGTGCCTCGGCCTATGTCTGGTCACCTTAGCTTGGAGCCGTTGATATCCAGCCATGATCCGAGATCCAGCCATGAAAGGATGTGCATGGGTGTTTTAAATCATTTTAATTGTTTCAATGTTTATGTTTTTAATATTTGCAATGTTGTATGCCGCCCTGAGTCCTGAGGGAGTAGGGCGGCATAGAAGAACTTCAAACAAACAAACAAATAAATAAATAATTTGCAGATATATCTCCTACCTATTTTTATTTTTATTTTTATTCATACTCTCCAGAATTCAGAGATTAAAAATAGGGACACATTTGAGGGAATCTAACACCACTTCTGATGTTCACTAAACATCTTCACTAAAAAAAAAACCCACAATGCACTGATTTACTATTCAAGAAGCGTGAAGATCAGCCCCCTGAAACTGAATTTACTTTTGAATATACACACATAGATCTGCACTGTCCTTATTATAGTGAAGATGGACAAAGGATTTTCTGTCAGCCAGAAGCATAATTCGCAAATTTTCTAAAATAGTTTTGAAAAAAATGAATCTAAGGATCACAGGCCAGTTTTATACTCTTTTAGTTGTCAGGAAATGGTTTGGACACTAAAGAGACTATCCTTTCCATGTTTACTCCGTTTGAGAATGCCATCGAATGCTGTGGGATTTACCCTGAATAGGTTGTGAGTTCGATCCTAGGACAGGTAGAGACATGATGTAAGGGTCTCCTGCTTGGGCAGGGGGTTGGACACTAGGGGGTTAACAGATTAACTCTGTTAATCTGGTCATTTTGAGTTCATCCTAACTCGCTCAATGAAAACCAACTTTTTTTCTTCTTCTATATCAGTGTTTCTCAACCTTGGCAGTTTGAAGATGTGTGGACTTCAAGTCCCAGAATTCCACAGCCAGAAACGCTGGCTGGGGAATTCTGGGAGTTGAAGTCCACACATCTTCAAACTGCCAAGGTTGAGAAACACTGTTCTATATGGAGCAACTTTTTTTCAATCCACCCCGTCCTCTGAAATCCAGGCCACGTATTTACGGTTGCCGCTCTAACTGGAGCCGTTCCGAATAATCCGAGCTGGAGAAACATGTCACGTTCTTATTTTAAGGCCGAATTCAGGGGCGGAGCGGTAGCTCCGATGCAGACGTCGGGGAAATCCTGCTCTCCGAGATTTGTCTCGTAGCGAGAGGGCGGGACCAGGCTGGGCTTCGCTCGGGGAAGTTGCTGAAGTTGGAGTGAGCGAGGGCTGAGCCTGTCAAGCGCTTTGCTCAGGCGGCCGGGGCCTCGCCGTGGATGTCTTCGGGTGAGCTTCTCCTTTCGGCTCAGGCGGTGCATGATCAGGAAGCAGCATGGCCACTCATTTCTCCCTGACCCAGGTAGGGGCTTCCTGGTGCTGAAAATGCGCTGTGATGCGCAAGGGGGCTCATCTCGGGGGAAGCAGAAGGCGGCGGCAAGGTTTCCTCCCCACCCCCTGGTAGCTTGCCCTCGTTTCTTCCCTCGTTCGCCTTCCTCATCTCTTTTCCCCCACTTAACTCGGCTTGCAGTCGGAGAGCCGAGCGAGCCACCCTCTTTGACAGTGCCGTGTGGACGCGCCTCTGCCCCCCCTTTCAGGCCCGTCCTCCCCGGCTGCTTGAAGTGAAGCCGACCTTCCAGAAAGCGCTTCATGCCGCCTCAAAACCTCGGCTACTGCTACTAGCATGACTAGGAAGACCCTTGGCCTTGCACCCCCTTGGCAAGTCCCCCTGCCTTAAACAATTTTTTAAAAAATCCTACCATATGGCGGCTTAGCAACGGCGGCCGGGAGCAGGCTTCAGGCGGCAGGGGGTTCGGCCAGCAGCGGGCAGGAACGGTCAAAGTCTCAAAGAGGGCGGCTCGCTCGGCTCTCCGACTACAAGCCGACTACAACAAGGTGGCAGCGTGCAGCGAAATGGCGGCGGCGGTGGCGGGGAGCACTTTTAAACGCTCCCCGCCTGATGTGAAGCCGCCGCTGATTGGTCAGAACAGTAGAGTAGACTCTCTGCTCTGACCAATCAGCGCCGGCTTCAAGGTGACCAGACGTCCCGCTGTTTATTTTCAAAAAAATTTCGTTGTCGGGCATTCTTTGAAAAAATCGGGACTTTTTAGAGGGCGGGCGGGACGCGGGACAAAGCATTAAAAAGCGGGTCTGTCCCGCCAAAATCAGGACGTCTGGTCACCTTAATTTAAGAACATCATACCAGTTACTTCAACACTATTTGTTGTTTTTATGGCATTCAAAGTTTTAAACAATTCCAGCATCAAATCCTCCTCCTCCTCCTCCTCCTCCTCCTCCTCCTCCTCCTCCTCCTCCTCCTCCTCCTCCTCCTCCTCCTGAGCAGATTTAAAAACGTCAAATACTTTTACATTGAGATGTAAATTATATTTCCAGAAATCTGGAACCATTGTAAACCTAATATTTTTAAAGAGTAGGGCACTTTCTCACAATGTCAAAAGATTATTTTAAAAAAATGTCAAGTAGTGGATTACCCCAGTGTTTAGTGTTTGGCAGCTTTAAATAAGGGCTGTTCCACTTGTTGTAAGGAATATCCTTCTGGGTTTGGTTCCAATTGGGGGAAAAGACACTGGAAGCATGGGACTGCTTGGAAAGATGGTTTAATGGAGGACAGCAGGACCACATGGTCTGAGGTCCTAGGAAAAGGGGGATCACATTCCTCGAGGATGTTGAAGAAGGAGAGAAGGGCTGAGATGCTGAGAGTGCCCTAGTTTATACCCTCTGTTGGGCCCCACCCCAGGGCCTCCTGCTCCTGTGCAAGAAATGCACTCTGATTGGCTGCCAGACTCCCATGGGGCCATGCAGGGGCAACTCTGTAGGCTGTCCTGAGCCCACGTTTGCTTGAGCCTTGCTGGCTGATGCAATCTTCCCAGGTGCCATGTGGTGAGTTTCTGTTTGCTAGATGGATCTGCCTGATGGGGTAGATCTTTGTTATGTAGAATAGACTGGTCCAGGCTATTAACAATGGTGGGGAGGGAATGAGTGAGCTGGGCCATTCCTTGATGGCACATTGACAAAGGTGGGGGCCACTAAGAGTGAGTCTTTTTTCTGCCTAAAAGCAAGTTTCTCCGTTTCTCAGCCAGGGATATTCTATATAATATTCTGCCTTTTTAATATTTCCTAGGATATTTCATTTTTCTAGGAGAGGGATGGGTGCTAACTTCCTACACACTGTAAAGAGAAAGTTCTCATTTCTAGAATGGGAGATTAGCAGAGTATTTAAGTGGCTGTCAAACTGCCGATAACTAATACTGATAAATATTTCAGAGTGTCCTTCCTCCTACTCTTCCCATACTCCCTCCCCCAAACAAAACCAGTTCTTTTCAGAACATTTTGACAGTTTAGCTCCATGAATGCCATTCAGAAATCATTTTATTTCCACGAGGGGATGTGTATGAATATATACCCTGTGTGAGTGTGTGTGTGTATAAATATATATACATACATGCATACGAGAGAGAGAGAGAGGGGGGGGAGGGAGAGACCCCCTCTCTTGGGCTTTGAACTTGCTTCCTGTTTCTGTGAAAGAAATGTATTCTGATTGGTTGTCAGACTCCCATGGGGCCATGCAGGGGTATCTTTGTAAACTGTCTTGAGTCCCAGGCTTGGTTGAACCTTGCTGGGTGATGCAAAGAGAGAGAGAGAGAGAATATAATTTAATGCAGTGAAAATTGGAGGACCTCTTATAAATTGAAGTTATCGTTGATCACATTTCTTTTTGTTTATCAAACCTTCCCAAGTGGGAATACCTGGAATCACTAAAGATTTTCTATTGCATGTGTAAAGTTTAGCCTTGCAGGATTTTGCTTATAAAAATAGTTCAAAATAATACAGCAAATTGCATCATTGTCCATGGTTATTCCCCCCCCTTTAAGAGCACAACTTATGAAATATGAATTATCAATGAAGTTAGAAATTGATTTTTATATATTTTTTTATATTTAAGAACAGTGTCTTGTCAATAATTATTAGCTGTGGTAGGCAGAGTGCTTGACAATTATCCAGCACTTGATTAACAGTGCATCTCAAATCAGAAGTAAGCCCAGTTGAGTCCAAAAGGATTTATACCATTTTGAAATGTTGTAGATCAAAGGTGGGCAAATCATACCGTATGGATTGCATGTGGACCCCTCCTCAAATTGTGCTCCCTTAATTCAACACCAAAATGTTAATTTCTGTCAGATTTGTTTTAGATTATTTGACAGGGGGATTAATTAGCAGCAAAATAGTAGCGCTAAATCTCTGGTAGATTTAATGGAGCTAATTTTCCTTGATCCACACAACTCAGTCAAATTTTGACCATCATTAGTGAAAATCAGAGTGGGCTTCTGCAACCTCTTCAAAACTCCTCCTCCTCCTCCTCCTCCTCCTCCTCCTCCTCCTCCTCCTCCTCCTCCTCCTCCTCCTCCTCCTCCTCCTCCTCCTCCTTCTCCTCCTCTTCCTATCAACTTCAGCCCAGGGCTTAAAACTATTTACTTCTGGGATAAATACAGATGTAGTGTTTTCCCCTGGTTTTGCAGGCTCCTTGGTTGTTCAAAAGCTTCATCTAATGTAGAGCAGTGGTGGGTTCCTACCGGTGCGGTTCACTCTATAACACCGGTAGCGGCCCGCTGGTGACGTCACAGTACCGGTGCAGTCGGTTGCCGGTGCCTGGGTGCCGCCATTTTTTTAAATGCCTAAAGCTTCCCAAAGTGGGCGTTTTCCGAAAGCTTAACCTTTTATACTGTTAATTTTATACCGTTTTATACTGTTATTCTTTAGATGAAAACATTGAGGACTGTTAAAAGATACTGTTCTTTTAACAGTCCTCAATATTTTCGTCTAAGGAATCCATGACTGAAACCAAAAATGCTGTATGAGACTTGCTTGTCTTTTAACTATAGCATTTTCTGCATATAAAGGTTGCTGTGTTGCCATGGTGTAACACACACTTTGTATGCAAAGCTTTTCATGTAAGGTATAAAATAGCAAAAATAGTAGTAACATCTCTCTGAAATAACTAATATATGACCGGCAAGCCATGCCCACCCGGTCACATGGCTGGCAACCCGCGCCCAC
This sequence comes from Diadophis punctatus similis, assembly GCA_023053685.1. NCBI lineage: Eukaryota > Metazoa > Chordata > Lepidosauria > Squamata > Dipsadidae > Diadophis > Diadophis punctatus. Next base: position 181,481,865 of record JALIGW010000001.1, on the reverse strand, counting down.
CCAGTCACATGGCTGGCAAGCCACACCCACAAAATAAGCCACGCCCACAGAGTGGTAGTAAAAAAATTAGGAACCCGCCCCTGATGTAGAGGATAGATTCCAATTATTGCAGATTGCTACTGAGGCATTGCTTAAGCTTTTTGATTCATTTTTTCCATTATATTTATTTTATATTCTGCCTAAGTCTGTCAAAGAGGCATGGTAACTCAGTGACTTAAAAGATGCTGGAGAAGCTCTATACTCTGGTGATTTGAGTTCTACCACCATGTGATGGGAGGGAGCTCCATGAAACAATTTTAACACTCTGTTTTTACCAAATGCTTCATGTTCAGGAGAAAAACACTAAAATGTTTATTTATAATAGTGATAAATGGCCAGAGCTTTATGTTGGAAAAAGATATCATGGCAGACCAAGGGATTTTGGGTGGAGGTAGATGGGAGAGGCTGTAATGCTTGATCTGATTAAATTAGTAATGAGATTTCTACTCTTCACTTTGGAATCTGCCTATGCTTGCCAAATGCCAGTTGTTCTGAATTCCCCAAATCATAAACCATTGCAATGTATCTAAATGCTTTAATCTTCCAGTATTTCTAAGTCAGCAAATTACAATAATTCAAACTATAAAATTATTGATTAGGGAAATGTATTGGGTATGACAAAGTAACCTTAGGAAGAAACCATAAAAAGAAGAGAAAACTATGATTAAAATAACCAACATTATCATTTATTCAAGGTTATATATAGATTTAACCTACAACAAAACCAACAGAGGCTCTAGCTAGGCTAATATAAATCCATATTAATAAGTTATAAGTTTAAATCAACCTGTCCATGGTTGCTATAGTTACTGGCACACAACTACTGATGGAACTCTGGAGTGGTCACTCATGTAATGAAGCTATATATTAAATATTTTTAATATTTTTAATTTAAAGCTCCTCCCATTTACCAAAATCAGTTTTGAGGCTAATTACTAGATATGTATATCTTTCATCCCACAAGAACTATTGTATGAAAACAAAGTATGCTTTCTTTTACTGAGTTGGTGCTTGCTTTTATCTATGATACTATCTCCTTTTTAAAAGCCTTCTGTTCAATTAGTAGCTCAGATTGAGGTTCTCCCAAATAGCAGTTTTTAATTCACTGTAGGTGTGAATGCACCTGAAATATCCACTTTTGCACAAGCTGTTCTTAGTCAAGTCTCTTTTCTTGACACCCAGGTGGCCAGTTCAATGGTTCCCAAGCAGCTATTTGGGTATTTATTACTAACAAGTTACAAAAAGTAGCATTAATACAAGTAATGCTTGTATTTTGTAAATTACAAGTAATTAATACAAGCATTAATACAAGTAATACAAGTAAGTGAGACACATTCCTACAATGTAAATAGCCGTTCTTTGATTCATAGCCCACTGCCTGTTGGACTCTAAAGGTGTATCTCATGGAACACCTGAGCTCTAACTGGCAAGATGATCAGAGAGAATGGCTGGCCTGTGAGAGCCTGATAAACATTTTCCCATTGCTAATGCGGCTGGAAACCAGCAATCTTGAGTAGGATCAGTAGGAAGAAAATGAAGCCTTGTAGGTTTCTTTCCTTTCCTCTTAATTACAATAGTATAGAATAGAATAGAATAGAATAGAATAGAATAGAATAGAATAGAATAGAATAGAATAGAATAGAATAGAATAGAATAGAATAGAATAGAATAGAATTCTTTATTGGCCAAGTGTGATTGGACACACAAGGAACTTGTCTTTGGTGCAGATGCTCTCAGCGTACATAAAAGAAAAGATACATTTGTCAAGAATCATGAGGTACAACACTTAATGATTGTTATAGGGTACAAATAAGCAATCAGGAAACAATCAATATTAATATAAATCGTAAGGATGCAAGCAACAATAAGGTTAACAATAAGGTTAATGTTGCTATTTCCCCACTATTGTGAGCAATGTAAAACTGTGAACTATAGCAGAATTATTGAGGAGATGGACTTGAGGATGATGCTTCCTTCCCTCCAGTGTTGTATGTTTATGCGTGACAGGGCACCATCACATGTACTTAATCCCCAACCATTTGACCCAGCAACCAAGAGTTGGTACAGAAATGCTGCAGAACCAAGCCCTCCTGTACTATATAAAATGGGCATAGCAAAATGGGAAGTAATCTTTTCCCATACATACAGTAGCTGCTTCGCATCACTGGATTTTGTGTAAGGAGAAGATTCAACAACATTCAAAGTATAAAATGGTCATCATTGTTATATATCCATAACTAAAAGGGGAAAAGTTGGTAGTTGGGGGCAGAATTTTGCATTTAGGCTAGGTGATCTATCAGAAGAAAGTGAGTGGACTTTTACTTATGTTTTGAGAATTGTCCTGACACTAGCCTTTCATGGAAGGTCTGTGTGGCTCCTACAAGTAATTCGGGAATCAGCATTATATTAAAAGCATTTCAACAGTCCACCTCTTTCTTCTTTCTTCTCTAGATGTATTCTGAACTTACTTACACTTTAATTACTATTAATTTAACCATTGGCATTTTATAAAGTTGAATAATCGTGGACCTTAGGTGGTCCCAAAACTCAATCAATATTAATTAAACTTTTTTTCTGGAAGGAAGAGGGAAATGGATTGAGCCTTTCTTTTTTTTAGGAAGATGTTCTTTTGGGTGCATGAGGCTCCGGACACTTGGTCAGGTCCGCTACCACTGCCAAGCTGGGCAAGGACTCTCTGCCTGCTGTGCTTGGCTTAACTGCAGCAACCAGAGTTGCTGGGCATTGCCACAACAAGGACTGAGTGGCAGCTCCTTTCAGTTCTGCTGAGGTGGTGAGCTTGTACAGGACTCCTCTCGAGTACAGAGTTTTTTTGGTGACTAAATTTAGTCTTGCGATTCTTGAATCTTAACTTTGTGTGTTCTCAACTTTTAACCAAGTGTATGGGCTTCATAAATAGTGTGTTCGTGTATATGCATATCTTAGAGGGAACTCAGATTCCCACTCCTTTCTGCACAGAGAATACCAATGGTATCACAGTGTGGGATTTTAAAGATGTAAAGGTTCAGAAAAGAAAGGGAGGGGGAGGAGAGAAATGTCCCTCTCTCCTCTCTTTTCTCAATATTTTGCTTTCATTTTACTCCCCAAGACCCAGGAAAACTGTAAGTTGAAGTATAACCAGTTTTCTTTTGAATGATCATGAAAATGTTTAAGGCAGAATATTCATATATGGCAACCCTTTATCTCCCTGGAAGTGTGTGCAAAGTATGAAATAGAGTCATTTTTATCAGATAATCACCATAACTATATTGAGTGCAAGCAGTATTCATAAAAGTTTAGATATGTTTTGGTCTCCAAGAGGCTCTGCCATTTTTAAAAGAGGAGGAAGAAAGATTCCATGTTATCCTGACTTGCATAAATTTGTAGAGGTTTGTAGCAGGGATGGTATTCACTTACCTCCCCTACCAGTTCGCAAATGTGAGAGTGCGTGCCCTCCGCACATGTGCACAACCTACCACGCATGTGCTTTACTCTCGTGCGCACCTTCCACGCATGCTCCTAGCCTCGAAAATGTGGCTAAAAAGGACGGCATTACTGGTCTGAACCGACTTAATACCACCTCTGATTTGTAGCCTTGTCCTCATCCTGCTACCAATTATATCACAGGATTGGAAATGCACTGGAGTGGGCAACAGTCCTTTTATGCCTTAAGTGAATAGATTATAAATAAAGAAATAATCACCTTACTTGCACAGAAAGACATTTTTAATATTTTGAACTTCAAATGTCTTATGAGTCTGTTGTTCATATCCCCAAGAGAATACATACCTAAAAGGCAATAGCAAATCAAAGCATTGTTTTTAAACAGTGTAAGAACTACATTTTATTTTACTACATATATATATGTAGTACATATATATGAACATTTATAATTGAATTCTTACTATTGTACCTATAACAAAATTTATGGGATAATCTGATAGTCTGTGACAAAATTTCATAGCCAACCATGTTAATATATTAGACTTCATGACTGAGGCTATTGAAAATATCTTTTAAAAATGTACGTAAAATTTAACATTTCTAAATAGGAGAAGTGAAAAAAATCCCCACAATTCAGCATGTACCAAGTCTATAGTCCCAAAATCTTATTTACTTAGTCAATGGTCTCTAACCAATATGGCTGACTCAGCGAGATGGATCAGTTTTAAACAAAGGTGACTTCGGGAATGCAGTGGCATTGATTCTACTCATAAACTACTTAATCATGTGTAGGTATCACTAAAATCAATGACCCTTACTTACAAGAGCTTTGGATTGCAGCCATTGGCAACAAGGACATTGAAGGGCTCTCAAGAGTGTAAAAGGTTGGACTAAAAAGAGTAGGATAAGTTGTGTTTCAAGATAATCATTATTCAAGCATAGATACCTGAATGATATGTGCTCTGTCGGGAGAACAATGGTTTCCAGAAACTGAGGCGAGACAGGTTAGAACGGGAAGCCTTTATTAGCTTAACAGGCTAACACTTAACAACAAGGCTAACAAGAGGCAACTCTGAGCCAGCAACAATTTTCCCTGCGTCTGACAGCTCTTTTATAGCCGGCTGTCAGACACGGCAACCAATGGCAGGGCTCTAAATCTCCTGCTGAGGGAAATCCCGGTCTCGGCCAATCAGAGGCATTCCCGCTGCTAGCGGCATCTGAGGGGATGTAACACCCCTCCCCTCCTGGATAGTGCATGTGTAATCTTCTAGGTACGCTGGGTGCCTGTGTGGTCATGTCGATCGACAAAATTCTGGAACAGAGTTCTTTGGAGGAGGGGGAGGAGTTGGTCGCTTGGCTGGTGGAACTCCCAGCGACGCTACTGGACTCATGGCTGGAGTTTCTTGCACCTCAGTCTCATCCAAGATTACAGGTAGGTCTAGCAGTGGAGTCGCTCTGCATGGGGGTGTGCATGCGCCATTATCGATCGGCTTGGCTGGGTCGATGATTCCGCCTCTTTTGGTGACAGGCGCTGGTTCGCTAAGGTCTCTTTGGGCACCGAGGAGGGCTTGCCTCCTTAGTTGATCGATATGTTGCCACCAGGTCCACCCGTCGTCCAGATCGACCCTGTAAGAGTGTGGCCCTTTACTTGGATTATGAGTCCGGGTAGCCATAGTTTTTGGGCATAAATGGGATTGCCTTCTTTGAATGTTTTTTGTCTGCTGGTCGAGTCAGTGGGAAAGTCGGACAAATAACTGGGGTGCAGCCGGTCTAAGTTTGTTCAGAGCTGCCAGCCCATCAATAGATTGGCTGGGCTGTGGTTATTGGATGGGCAAGCGGTCGAGTGTTGTGTAAGGAGATACCTGGAGATTTTGTCCTGCCAGTTCCCAAGTCCCAAATAGCCCAGCACTTCTTTGGCTGACCTCACGGCTCTTTTGACCATTCCATTACTGGCCAGATAGAAAGGAGCCACCTGGGCATGGTGAATGCCGTGCCCAGCAAGGAACACCTGGAAGGGGGCCGAGGTGAGCTGCGGCCTGTTATCGGAGACTATGATGTTTGGCAGCCTGTGGATAGCAAACAGTTTCTTTAAGATTCTAATGACGGAGTAAGAAGTGGTTGGTGCCATGAGTTCCAATTCTACCCATTTTGAGTAGGCGTCAACCACCACCATAAAGATTCACCCGTGGAAAGGCCCAGCAAAGTCTAGATGGAGTTGGGACCAAGGGGCCTTAGGGGTTTCCCATTCCCAAGGAGTGGCGGCTGGAGCAGCTGGGTGGGACTGTTGGCATTCCTGGCACCCCGTGACCCACTCTGCAATGGCTTTGTCAATTTTTGGCCACCAAACATAGCTCCGCCCCAAAGCCTTCATCCTTACAATCCCAGGGTGGCTATCATGCAGGCATTCTAGGACCGGGGTCTGCAACTTCGGCGGTACCACCACCCGTTTCCCCACAAAAGGCAACCATGCTCTACTGACAACTCATGTTGCCTGGTTCTGTAAGGGAGGAATTCCACAGGCACCTGTCCCAGTGGCCAGCCCCTTTTCACCCAGTCTAGGACTTGGAGCAATGTGGAGCAAGCTGCAATGTCAGCGGCCGTAATGGGGGTCTGCAAGTCCTCTATGAGGAGGACAGCAGAAGCAGGCACCAGGCAGAGCATTACTGTACTGGATGAGGACAGTGTCTGAAGTTAGTTTTTTTACAGCTGCAAAAGCGTCTCATTCTCTGTGCCCCCAGGCCCAGGTGTCTTGGTATCTAATAGCCTATGTAGGGCTCTGCCACAGTGGCTTTATGTGGCAGGAAGACACTATAAAAATTTAACAGCCCCAAGAAGACCTGAAGTTCTGTGCTGTTGGAGGGAATGGGTGCCTGCTTTATGGCTGCCACCTTGGTAGGAGTAGGGTGGATGTCAGCGGTGTCTATAAGGTAGCCTAAAAATTCTACCTTTGGAGCTCCCATCTTACACTTTGTTTTTGTTTTTCAGTTTGAGTCCAGATAGCCTGAACCCGGTTAGTACATTCCAAACCCTTTCAATGAGTTCCATCCAGCTGGTGGCTGAGATGAGAACATCATCGAAATAGGGAATGACACCAGGCAGGCCATGTAGTAACTGTTCCATCAGATTTTGGAGCAGGCTGGGGGCCACACTAACTCCGAATTGGAGGCGTCTGCACTTAAAAGCTCCCCGGTGGGTGACAATTGTCTGTGCCTCTGCCGTGGCATCGTCCACCGGGAGCTGCTGGTACACTTGTGCCATATCTTGTTTGGCAAAGATGGTGCCCCACCCCAAGGAATGGAGGAGATGTTGGACTACTGGTACTGGGAAAGGATTGGACTGTAAGGCCCAACTTATAGTCAGCACAGATGCGAATTGACCCATCTGGCTTGATGGGAATGACAATTGGCGTTTCCCATTTGGCATGGTCAGTGTGTTCCAGAATGCCCTGAGCTATTAATTTATCAAGTTCTGCGTCTACCTTTGAGCGAAGGGCAAAGGGCATGCGTCTGGGTTTTAACTGGATTGGGGCAACCTGGGAATTTAAATTTAGGGTAATAGGGGTGCCATTATATCTACCCAATGTATCATCGAAGACGTCAGCGAACTCTCTGGTCAGGTTGCCGAAGTCATCAGAGGTGGTGGAGTGGATGCCAGTTATGCCAAGCCCCAGCGAGTCGAACCAATCCAGCCCTAGTAGGCTGGGAAGGGTGCCATTCACTACGATTAAAGGAAGGTGACCAGTGAAATTATTTTGCTCTACTAGGAAATGGCCATGTCCTAGGATGGGGATGTAATTTCCCTGATAATCTCGGAGCTTGAGACTACAGGGACTCAGGGAGGCTTCTGAGATGGTGGGCATTAGCTTCTTTAGGGTGCTCCATGATATTATGGTTTTAGAGGAGCCCATGTTGATCTCCATTTGGCACGGGGCTCCTTCGATCTTGACAAGTCTTATTCTTCGTCCCCATGGTGGCTTCACAGACAGTTTCTTCTTCTTCTATGGCCCCATAGTCACGAAAGATGGTGAAGCATTCTTCGCCCATCTTGAAGGGGCATCCGGTGGGGCATTTGGCTGTCTGATAGGTGGCTGGTGGCATATTGGCTCAGCATACTCTTGCAAGGTGCCCCTTTTTCCCGCAATGTCTGCATGTTGCTGTTTTAAAATGGCAGGACTCTCGGGGGTGCATTTCCCCACATCCAATACAGGGTGATATTGGAGGCTTCTTTTCTGAGGGCCATTTCTTCTGCGGGGATGCCCTGAGGTGGCTGACTTTGTCCTCATCCTCTCCTGGCTCATCGGGATTGACCTCATCGTAATGCACAGCTAAGGTGTGGCTGGCAGGGGTAGCACTGGGCTTGAACCTCTGTATTTCAGCAGTGGATTGGTTAGACATCTCGGAGGCTCTGGCTTCATCTAGACCTAGTTTGAGGTTGAGTTCTGTGCAGGCTAGCAGGCAGCATTGCAAGCGAATGTCTCTCATGCCACATACAAGTTGCTCCAAAAGGAAGTCATCGAGATCAGGGAACTCGCAGTCCAAGGTGGCGTTCCTGAGGGAGGCCATATACTGATTGATGGACTCTCCCTCCTTCTGAGTAGTCTGGCGGAATGTGTGTTTGGTTAATTCCTGCTTCTGAGCATGCGCGGAAGCCAAATCACATGAGCAGAGCGAGTGCGTGAGTGCAAAACGTCACGATGCGAACCACTGGCAAAGGTAAGTAGAACCCACCCCTGCAACAATTAAAAATATAAGGGTAAGTTAATTTAAAGTGATATCTAAAATTCTCATTGTGTTTATGTGCTAGTCTATTTGTACCCTCAAATTAACCCAACACTGCAACAATTTTTGAATCAAGGTACCTAAAATCTGCTGCCTTAAATAATGCATAAACAATCCACAATCCATTAATCTTCTGGAATTGAAATTTCCATGATATTTGGACCAGTTTTATTTGCAAAGTTGTGGTCACTTCTTTGGTCACTGCAGTCTCCCTACAATCATATGATTATGCTTTCTGACATTTCCTGACAGCTTTCTACAAGCAAAGTCAATGGGGAACCCAGCAGGAAGTTGGAAGTCACTGCCCCTCCTGCTGCTGTTTCGCCCACCAACGTTCATTTTGTTCATTTGTTTCGGTATTGACTTATTTTTGAAATTTGTTTGTCCCTGCAATTATTCTTCTATTTATGATATATACTCTTCTTAGATGATTATGGGACCACCAAGCATTGGGGGAGGGATATGATCAGGCTAACATTTAATGTTCATTTTGATCACATCACACTACATAATATCCCGCGGGAGTCCTGCGGGAGTTGGGCAGCCTATAATAAATAAATAAATAAATAAATAAATAAATAAATAAATAAATAAATAAATAAATAAATAAATAAATAAATAAATAAATAAATAAATCTTTTTTTTCTCAAAGGATGACACAATAGGTTGCAGGGTGGTCTAGTAAATATGTGGGAAAAACTCCCTCGTTTTCTCCTATTAAATGTGATACAGGTAGTTCTTGTTTAGCAACCACAATTGGGACTGACAACATCATCATTAAATGAAGCAGTCACTAAGTGAAACTGCAACCATGCTTACAATCTAATTTAAAATGATTCATTTGCTCTGCAGACCTGCAAAAGTTGTAAATGCGAGGAGAGGTTATAAAGTTATTTTTTCATCACCATCATAACTGAGGATGGTAGCTAAACAAGGCAATTGCTGAATGAGAGATAACTGTACTTTCATATGGGTACTGGGACAACATGTCCGTCCTGTTCTATTTCATTATTGTATCAATATTCTAATGTTAGTCCCTTCTGCCTGCCTTTTTGGTGGTCTAGAGTTTAGAACTACTCTGAGCTTACCTGAGGAGAAACAGAAAGAAATATGTTGCATTCCTCTATTTTCCAGGTATCATTTTATTGCAGCTCCTGTTATTTTTAGTCAAATGTCTATTGTAAAATAAAATTCCAGTTTTTCAAGGGAATGGCCAAAGCTTTAATTAAACTAATTTTGCCAGTTTACAAACCAAGCCAAGATCTTTTATGGCTGTGGCAGCAGATATGGAGACTTTTGCTGGGTAGAAGAGCAGCATCTGGCACGAAAGAAGCAAAACAAAAGCCAATTGTTTGGCCTAAATCACTGCTCAATATTAGGAGAAATGGTCCTGCTAGAACTTCTGGCAGCTCTAATCTTTACTGCTTTAAACTTTACTGAGTTTATTGCTTCTTTGGGAAGGCTTTTGGGGAGAGTGGAAGGAGCTAGTAGCCACAGCAACTACAGCAGCCATAGTTCCTGCACATTATTGCCTGTTTTCTTGTTCTGAGAAGTGATCTTCCATGTCAGTGTTACTTTCTCACCACAATAAGATATTTAGTTTTGCCTAGGAAGCATTGGCGTTGATGTATGCTCTACTTTAAGGATCAAGATCTGCAAAAGATTGTTGTTGTTAGATTTTTATCGTGCCTTTCTAGTGTGTGTGTGTGTGTAGTCAACTCAAATTGTTAGGCTGCTCTCTTGCCATTGTTTCAAATGAGTATCAAATTAACAATGTGATTGCCAAATATGATATATTTTCCTCATCTAATCCAAGTGGAATGCACCTCTCCACGCCAAACTGTTCATATAGTTTTGCTTTGTTTTCCTGTTTGATCACTATTCTCTATCTCTGCCTTAATATAATTGTAGATTAGTGGTATAATATTGTGGAATAATATTGTGCATGTGACCTCAAATGTTCCCGTTCAGGCCCCAAACAGTGTTTTCTTTCCTTTTCCTTTCCAGAAAAATTATTCCGTCTTCCCTCTCATACAAGCACCTCAGCTGAACTGCTAAGAGTAATTGCCTTTCTTTCATAATAGTTTGCTTCCATTGTATCCCTGAATTCAGCTATTGATTCACTCTCATCTACCGTATTTTTCCTTTATACTGTATGTATCCCCGATTAAAAAAAATGAAGAAAGTAGTGAAGATGATGCTATGTTAAATACAGTTCCTTCCATCTCTGCAATAAAGGATTGAATGTCAATGTTATTTTTGGCAAGAGTATTTAGTAGTTTAGCACTGCCATTTTATATTATGTTTTATTATTTTATTTCATTTTATTATTTTATTTTTCACATTTCTGACCTGCCCTTCTCCCTCAAAGAAGGACTTTTTAAAATTTTTATTATGTTATTTTTTCCCTGCAACACCCTATAGCCCTGGTGTATCCTGGACATCTCCATATAAGTACTAGCCAGATTCAACCTGATTTAGTTTTGGAGATGTCAACATAGGTAGCGGAGTTTATCTGTTATATGGATAGAAAGATTAGGCAGAAACAAATAATCTCCATTATTGTATTTTCAGCAAATCTAAGATGATCCTCCATTTTAAAAAACAAATTAGTGGCGGGGGAGGGGTCATTTCCTTTCAAATGACTACCTCTTTCTTTTATAGAATCAACTCTCCATGGCAAGGACTATCAAGGGCATAGCTAGATTATGATGGTAGTTATTGAATCAGGTGACTCTTGTAGAAGATGTCCAGGCTGAGCATGAGGAAGGGGTCAAACATGTCATAAGTCACAAGACCCTGCGGGCCCGCAAGAATTTAAGTCCAGCACACCTTGAATGCCTCTCTTATCTCCCGCTCATTTCCTTTAATGGCCAGTTGGTCAGATTCTTGTAGAGAGATTAAGCTTGCAATAAATCTTTATACTCATTTACACTGCCTGAATCTTCTGATTTTCCCAGCGCTTGACAACTCTCAGGACAAATACTGGCAAAAAATGATATGATATTTGAATCAGTTGTTGACCTCAGTTTATATGAGGGAATGCTCTTGCTTTCTGGCCCAGTCATCTTTCCCAGAATTGCTAAAATAAATAGGGAGAAATTTGGACATAGGTGCATGTTTTTAGAATACTTGTTCTGCGCAACCTAATGCAAAGGCTATCTTGTGTCTATACACAAACTGTTTATTTGTTAGAATTCAATTATTTCTTTTATTTTCCCAAATGATTTAATTGGAAATAGAGAAACTAGTATTTCTGTTTATTGCCCATTACTAAGGATATCTTATTACTGTGGCAGAAGCATCAATTTATTTATTTTGTTGTTTGCTTTCTTCTTGTTCTAGAAGAGTGATATCCACATACAGAAACTTTTCTCTCACAAAGACGTTTACGCTCCTGATTCAGTATAATTTCGCTATCCAATTTTTTTAGAATTATTTTAGCTTTAAAAAGAGCAACACTCCTAGTCCTCAAAAACCTACCAAAACGGCTCTGGCAGACTAAATACACCCCTCATCATACATCTTCAGTTACTGTAGTGCCCTGAATAAAAATAACTTGGTAGGGAAAAAAATTATATTAGCATATGTGTATCTGATGTGTTGCGATGTTTTTTTGCATGTAATAGGATGAATGTCAAAACAACAAACTCTTGCAAAGGTTAAGCTGAAACACCTACAACTTTTAACAGAATGTTTCCAGTATAGTCTGTGTAGAAAAAACAGCATTATCTCTGAATTGTCGGTTAATGAGCTTAATTTATACAATTGCAGATTTGATGTTTCAGCAGAATTGTGGGAAATTTCCTGGAGAATTCTAGTTAAGGAAGGTTGGTTTTCAATATTGAAGACCACACACATCTTAAAGTTGCCATGTTTGAAAAAATACTGTCCTCAAGGATCTCTACTTACAAATCACAATACCATACTCTTAGAACTAAGCATGATTCTTGGTGGCTTATATGAACATATATTTGAAATAGTCATTTATGGTTTTTTTAGGATTTTTAAAAACATTCCTGTCCTAGTCTATATCCCTGGATTTCCCAGATAGTCCCAATCCAAGTACCACCTAAGACTGGCTCTCCTTAGCATTCCAGATCAGCCAAAATGTTGCCCTCTGTCATTCAACATGCAACAGCAACAAATTAAATACTAATCCCAAAGTGATAACAATGTAATGGTCTGTCTCTTCTACTTAGTCCCATGTTATTTCATTCTTGGTTTTACTACTGTGTTTGCATATCTTTCATACTACAGAAAATTCAGATTCCATGATGTGTCAGTCAGATTTCTGAGCAATTCTTACCAGTAATGGCCACCATCGCCAAAATGAATTCATGAAAAAAAAATATAAATGAACTAGCCTTAATCAACTAAAGCCATGGCATACGTCATACAATATCAGAAGTGAGGAAAACATTTTTCAAAAATATGCCTAGGCACTTCTTTCCAAGCCATCAAACTAGGAGCTTAACCATGGACCCAAATGAAATCAATTTTCTTCATTTCCCCTCAGATTAATGCAAGAGCAGTCACTCATCCTTTTGCAATTTCATTTTAGCTACTTTAAAGGTTTGTCCTGCTTAGCCTATTGAGAGAAATCACAATAAATAAAAACTATATATATATATATAAAACCACAAGTGGTTCACACACAGATTTGTAACATTTTACTTGAACCATGTAAACCAGGGATCCCCAAACTTGGCAACTTTAAGACTTTGAAGACCTCTGAATGTAAACCAAGCCAGCAAGCCCTACGCGTACTAGGATCTATCTGAAAACCTAGACAGCAAAACCATATTTCCTTAAATTAACTGCTTGGTATATCTATTTAGGATGCCTACAGATGAAAATATTTAAATGGCCCCTACCTGATCATTTCCCCAGAAGCAAAGTTTGCTTCTTTATTTGGCTCATGATGATGGATTATATTCGACAGTCATTGATGTAACCCATTACAGAAGGAATACTAATTTTATTTCATTTTAACTACCCTTCAGCAATCCATCTTCTAATTCAAATTTCAACCTGTTTTATTAGCATATTCATTTTGTCACATTCAGTATTAACTCTTTGCTTTCTTTTTTTAAGCCTACATTGTGTTATATTTATTATATTTCTTTACCATTTTACACTTCATTATAGACCTGCAGTTTTAAATTATTGGTCACATAAAAGGTTGTTGTGTAAAATATAAAAAGTCATCTAGCATTTATGTAGTTTAAAAATGGTGTATTTTATTCCAGCATGCAATTGATCACAGAGGGTATGGTGAGATTACAGATAAAGGTGTATATAAAGTTCTTAAAAGTATAGGATGATTTGGTGTTAAAGGAAACAAATATTAGGAGAAGGCACATGCTTTGATGTGAAATGTGCATGGGTTTACAATTTATCTATCTCTATAAGCATATGTGAGAGTCAGTTTGGTCCAGTGGTTAAAAAAATGGCTAGAAACCAGGAGACTGTGAGTTCTAGTCCTGCCATAGGCAGAAAGACAGCTTGGGCCAGTTCTTCTCTCTCAACCCTGGGAAGCAGGCAATGACAAGCCACTTTAAAAAAATTGCCCAAAAAACTGCAGGGACTTGTTCACATAGTCACCAGAGGTCAACAGTGAATCAAAGACAAAATTATAATAAAGATATGTACTCTTACAAAATGCTTACATTGTGAATAAAAAATTCACAATGCTTAATAATATCAATATTAATGCTTAATATACACACTAAAATCTAGAATTTTCAGAGAACTGGTTTAGAAATAGGTTCTTTTTTTTTTACATAATCATCAGGAATTTCAATGTAGGAATAAACAGAGTCAAAATATTCCAGTATTGTGAATATTGTCTTTTGATACAGTTTATCAACCTATCCAAAATATTTTACATTAAGCAATGATTTAATGTCATTGCTTAATGTATTTTACATTAAGCAATGACTCTAAAATGGGCAGTTTCATTCATGTTATACTTCATAATCATGTAGACTAATGAAAGGATTTGTCTTTTTTTTTTTTAAAAAAAAAGCCATTTTTACTTCACATATTTTCTTACCAACATTGTTAATATTGTTGGCGATCTGCATGCAAATAGTTCATCTCGCTCTCTTGTCTATTTGCTGTTTCCTGTTATTGTTCCTGAGCATGTGTCTGTGTGTTTACTGTTGAAGTTCATAGTGCTTTTTTTGTTTTGTTTACACAGTGCACAGCGAATGATGGTAAGAGCCTGTTCCATTTCTTGATCCCAGTGAAATCAAGACAGGTTTGCAATTAGCTCCCCAGAAAGACCTGAGAAGGTTGGATCTTTCTTAATGTTTGGCTTCATACTGAGTCATTATCTGGTGTGGCATCGCATGGCGCAAGAATGCAGGCAACTGTGGCTTATTGTTAGCCTTATCAGATAAACCAGACAGGAAACACAACTCGATGGACTAATTCTACTTTACTGTAAGGCTACATTAACAGAATCTTGCAAGACTGAAAGTATAAGCTTCCCAGCATCATTTTTAACTGCTTGATCCATTAAGGCAGGTCCTTCCCTACATTTCTCTATCTGACCTTTAAGCCACTGGGTGCTCCTGCCTCTCTTGTCCGATCATTTCCTGGACAGCATCTCTTTCCCTCATTCCCCAGGTCGTCCACACATTCCATTACACTTATATAGTAAACCAAGATTAAATTGCACTCATTTAGTCAGATGCATGAAGCAAGTCTGCATGAGATCTTCGGTACTAGGACTGATAGACTGGCATTAGTTTTGGCCCCGGTGTGAATAAAACGACTGGTGTATTTAGTTCTACATAAATTATCTTCCCATTTGGTATACAGTTCTATATCTTGTGGGAGTTTGGGTAACAATAGATCCATCATACGGGTAAAATTGTCACCCGGTTCCCATTTTTCTCAGGGTCATCCTCAATTTCGAGATGGGGAAATGCAAAAAAAAAAAAAGCCATTTAAAGCCTCTGGAAAGAGTTCCAATTCACTGACTCATGGCTGAAGTTAAAAAGTATTCAAATTACCACTATTCATTGACTGTGAAAGAATAGCCCCAATACTATCAAGTATTTTTAGCTGCCAAAATTAAAATCCAGTGATGCATTTCAGAAAAAGGACAGTCTTTCATTCTCCTGTCATATTATTTTTTGAAGAGCTACAGGGGGGTTGGGGATTTTAAAAGGAAGCTGTGATTTTTAAAACAGTTGTATGTTTAAGGTCATCAGGTTCGTTGTATTTTGCTTATGCTTGTCTTAGCTAAATTAACCTCCTGATAGCAACCTGTTTTAAGTTACTGAAGTCTTTTAGCCATCTCCATGGTTGTGACCACAATCCTACAGTCAGTCAGACTAGGCAATGCTACTTAATTACAGTACACACAGTACACACAGAACTATAAATGATGCCTATCATTAATTTCTGAACGTTTTGTAATCATGTTTTGCCAGCTGACTGATTCATTGCTGACATTTCATGTTAGGAACTGATCACTTCATATATACAATATATATATGTTTATATATATGTTTATATATATATATATATATATATATATATATATATATATATATATATATATATATATATATATATATATATATATATATATATATATATATATATATATATTCTGAGGTTTTCGCGGGTGTTTGTATGTAGGTCTTTGGGTATTCGGGTTTTCTCCCACGTGAAATTGGAAGTGTCTTGGTGACGTTTCGATGAAGTCTCATTCATCATCTTCAGGCTGGTGTCTTCTGCTTCCTGCTTCTAGGAGCAAGGAAGCAGAAGACACCAGCCTGAAGATGATGAATGAGACTTCATCGAAACGTCACCAAGGCACTTCCAATTTCACGTGGGAGAAAATCCGAATACCCAAAGACCTACATATATATATATATATATATATATATATATATATATATATATATATATATATATATATATATATATATATATATATATATATATATATATATATATATATATATATATATAATGTGTGTGTGTGTGTAACATTTTTTTGCTGATAAATGAAAATGAAGGGAGACTATTCGACTATATATATATATATATATATATATATATATATATAGAGAGAGAGAGAGAGAGAGAGAGAGAGAGAGAGAGAGAGAGAGAGAGGGGGAGGGAGGGAGGGAGGGAGGGAGGGAGGGAGGGAGGGAGAGAAGACAATATTCCTGTAAAACAATGATAGGGAAGCTATGCCTTTCCATATATCATTGAATTACTATGCCTGGCATAGCCCATGATTGGCTGAGGCTGCTTGGAATTGAAATTCAGCCACATCTGGAGGATTACAGATTTCCCAAAGCTGTCATAAAATGTATCATTTATTAACTTCAATTAATCTAATGGAACCACTCTAAGAATTAGTGTGAGAGTGGCATAAATAATGGCATGTTTAATTATTGCGCAATTAGTGTCTGATCATCTGCAATGCACAGTTGCTGGGATAGCCAACCTTTAAGCATAAAATGTTCTCCCTTCTGCACTATTAATAATTTTGGAAGAATGAGCACATGGTGCCCTTCAGAGCTTTTGAACTCCAACCCTTATTAACCCCAGTAAGTTTGACAATTGGCAAGTGCCTGTAAAAATTGTTCTCAGAAGTATCTGGAGGACAATTGTTAATGCCTGGCTATGCATTATGTAAACCTTGTCTTCCATATTCAGTAATTGGAGGCAACAAAGCAATATCTTGCAGTATATCTAAAATGTAAGTTCAGAGTAAAGCACACTTGAAACATACATCCGCACGTTGCATTCTGAACATACACACATGCATAAAACCTCATGGAATTGGTCTCCCCACCCTCCACCTCCAGTTTAAAGTGATCGGCTGCCTAACACAATGAGTGAGAGGTTAACATTATTGTATGCTAAGTTTGGTTTTGGACTTTAAATTATTTGATCCCCAAAGAAGCCATGAGCAAAATAATGCAGAGAGAAATCTTGCTATAAGAGATATATTTTAGTAAATAAATACTGTATATATCATGAAAGGAGCTTAATGAAAAATACTGAACAGTTAGAGAGACAAAATACACATTGTCAGTCCTTAGCCACATTGCAAACAAGATACTGTTATATTGATTTGACCTGCTATCTGTACAAATATTTTCCGTCCTAGATATGGTTACTTTAAATAACAGAAAAAAACTGACTGTCTTTTAGGGGGAAAAAAATCAGAAGAAAATAAGAAGGTAATTAAAGAATTCACCTACTGTTTTTATTGTGCACAGTGAAGAAAAGCATGGCTGTCTTAACTTTATACTAAAAACAGCTGGCTGGGTTTGATAGGCTCAACAAGTAGCATCCCTTCCTATTAAAGCCAAATCCATAAAAAAGTATTCCTTCCATTTGCAAAGACAAATTATAAATTTGACACAATTGTTTTCAAAGGAACAATAGGAAATTGGAGCAGCTGGGGATCTAGTTCATAAACTTCCAATGCTATTTCTATAAAAACATGCTGCTATACACTGTTCCTTTGACCAAACCATAGAGTAATTCTGAAAGAGCCTTTGTTATCTTTAGAGAAACAGATTAAATTGGCCTTCACAACTTGACACACATCAAATGAAACCTGCCAGACAGGGATGGTCACCTGCCAGGTGCTTGAATTTTGCTGTTTAAGGCAGCCAGCCCAAATAGAAGATTTACCCAATAGGTGGGCATCAAATAGGTTAGAAGAACAGCCTCAGTTTGTTGGACAGTAGCCTTCATCAAAGTGATACTGAATAGAGGCTTTGAGACAATGTTGAGGAAGCTACCTAAGTTACAAAGTTATATGAAGATGCTTTCTAAACCGTGGAAGAGCAGGCCCCTCTGCTGCATTCTCCCCCCCCCCCTTTGAACCTTGTCCCCAGTGTCAGCATGGCAGAGTTGGCAATAAAACTGCAACCTTGACACAAGTGTGGGAGAAGAATTGAGGAGATGTATGCTTTGGATCTCAGCTGTTATTAGCAAGCTGTACAGCAGGCAAATGAAAGAATACATTTTCAGACAAATGGTTATCCAACATCTTCTTAAAAATTTCCAGTGTCGGAGCATTCACAACTTCTGGAGGCAAGCTGTTCCACGGATTAATTGTTCTAACTGTCAGGAAATTTCTCCTTAGTTCTAAGTTGCTTCTATCCTTGATTAGTTTCCACCCATTGCTTCTTGTTCTACCCCCAGGTGCTTTGGAGGATAGTTTGACTCCCTCTTCTTTGTGGCAACCCCTGAGATATTGGAACACTGCTATCATGTCTCCCCTAGTCCTTCTTTTCATTAAACTAGACATACCCAGTTCCTGCAACCGTTCTTCATATGTTTTAGCCTCCAGTCCCCTAATTATCTTTGTTGCTCTTCTCTGCACTCTTTCTAGAGTAATACTCTTTCTAGGTAATTGTAATAGAGTAATAGGAAATAGAGTAATAGAAATAAGAATAGAGGGTTCGAAATAAATAGGAGTAGTAATAGAGAAATGGGAAATAATATAAACCTTGTCATAATAGTAATTGAATAGTAATAGCAGTACAGCAATTGTCATAGTAACAATAATTGTCATGATGAAAGTGTAGAGATAGCAATAGAACAGAATATAGGTAGCATTCACATATCACTTTTATATGTTTGTTTGTTTTTACAAAAGAAAACATTTCCCCAACCCTTTTAGGGAGCTATAAGCAAGCCACATATCGAAGTCTAATGCTTATGTGTCTCTCTTGAGCCTGGGTCAATCCAATTGGACATGGTTTTTTTTAAAAAGCACCTGTGACATAAGCCAAATATTTCCAACGAGAAGAGGCCATTGTTTCTTTTAACAAAACAGGTAAGTGAGCTAGTAGGCCTGGGAAGTGGTATCTTTGTACATTTGGTCCTTTGTTTACACCTCAGCAGTAGTAGCTGATGCAGTTCTTGTTCCTACTCGCATTGAAAGAGAAGACACTGCTTCTTCTCTTCTTCTGTGTGAATAACAGCATGCGCCCTCTCTGCTTAAATGCCATGGGAACCCCACTTTGTGATCTTAACTCAATCCTGCATGTGTAACATGGTGGGTCAAGCAGAGGGACAGTGCTCACACTGGTTAGGGCTCCTGGTTGTCTAAAAACATTGTTTCTCATGATATAGGATGCAGTTCTCTCGAAAGCGAATGTAATTCTATTTAAATTAAAAAAAAATCAAAATCATCAGGAATTTCTTTTCAGTGAACCGAACAATTCATTTAAAAGCAGATTGAAACAAACTGCAACATCGTAACATATTTTCCCAAGGAGAGAAAAGGTTCTGAAGATCGGTGGCCATCGTTGAAAACACCCTACTTTAAACAGTAATAGCTCTTGAAGTGGAATAATGAATGTGAAGTTCAAGACTGTTCTTAGATTTAGTGTAACTCTATAGGGATGTTGGGTAATTGTTAACCCATTCCCAAACAGTAAACCTGTAGTGGTTAGAACCCAAATGGAACCCATAGGAATATATGCATTCTATGTAATGAGAACTGAGCACCCATCCTAGTGATTCTCTTCTTTGTCATATTCCTTTCCAACTTTAATGACGGCATAATGTACAACACAGTACAATAATCTAATCATCAGTTGTGGATCTGTGGATCTGCAACTTGAGATGCCACAGCACAGTAGGAAGCAGCACATTAATCATGATCAGCTAGATAGGCAACTAGAACAATTTCTTATACTCTCATCTATTATAGTAATACCCATTTGCTTTGAAAAATGTGGGTAGAGTGTTGTGTGTGGTTTTTTTTTTTTAATGTCTGCCTAACAGTACAGGGAGGAAATAAATGTCTTGGCCCCAGGCTCTACAAGCATTGTTGAGCAGAACGAGATTCAGATCTTTGGGCCTAGTGTTTTCAGTATTGGAAAGAGAATTAAGATCAAAGGCTATATTCAGAATCTAAAACTCAGGAAAAACGTCTCTTAAATTTTATGATCAACCAAGAATAGATATGTGTTAGTTATAAAAGTTTTGTGGAAGTAGATAGAGAAATTCTTCCCCAGACAATTGTCTGATTTAATGATTTTGTTGTTGAAATGTCTGAGTTTATAGCATGAGGTAATTATGTTTGAGTCTGCAGGGAAAGTAGATTTATAGTAATGTAGAAAAGTGAACATTAACTTGATTATCATAGCAGATCAAAAGATTCTCTTTGCTCTTTTAGGAAAAAGCCGTAAGGTTATTTGTGCAGGGCTTGCTACAGCAAAGATAAAGAGAGACATAAAGAAAATAAAAACCCTACTTCCATTTCTTCTTTTGAAAGATAACTTCTCCCAATAAATTCATACAGTTCTAAATCTGACTATGATTTTTATAAGTAACTGAGAATGCTATTGCTATTGTACTGATAAGAAGTAATATGTCCAAGAACTATAACTCGTCTTCTCAAAGTAATCTGCAAGTCATATTCATCTAGTTCAGCACCAGATCTGAGGCACACCTTTCATATGCTTCTACTTTTCAATGTGACTGATCCAACTTTAAACATGCAGTCCTGCCAAGATCTATTTTCCTCTTTTATGCCATAATGAGAATTATAACTGGCCAAACTTCAGTGAAAGCTCACTCTAACTTTCACCATTTCTGAGTCTTCAATTTGATGAGCTTTCACTAAATTCCTCTTATCAAAGCTTTTTCCTTCTATTTTAAAATCTTTGAATATTTTGTCCAATTAGGAGATTTTACAAAGAACTTTCTTAAGCATATTCCAGAGAGCAACTTTTTTTGCTCCCACAGATTCATGATGGTAGAAAATCAGGAAATCCAGCAAGCATTCAACCCTCACCTATTTTCAACATTTGTGGACTGCACATTGTATCATGAAGTCAAATGGACTAGCAGCTTTTCTGTGAAGAACCGCATGCTGCTATGAACCTAATGCACATTTTAAATCAAAATAGGAGAACTTCTCCCCGACCAGTGCTTATAATCAGTAAGTAAGTCCAACCCTATCACTAACATCATTTGATATTTTATGCTTATGAATTAAAAATCCATTTGAAAAACTGAATGGAAATCAGACAAATATTAAAATGGGATAGATTTTCTTTTTATCTGATTTCTCTATATCTCTAAATGCACGATCCTTTGTTGATTAGACCAGCATTCTGTCAGGCTGAGCTTGAAAGATTCTTTAGTGAAAATCTTTATATATTTTTTCTCTGCATGAGGATTTTGGTTGTATACTGTAGATGCAGGAGGATCAGGTGAAATTGTTTTACACCCCCATAAGTCAAAGGGATCTCTTTTTCTTTCTCTACCTTATT
Organism: Diadophis punctatus similis; assembly: GCA_023053685.1. NCBI lineage: Eukaryota > Metazoa > Chordata > Lepidosauria > Squamata > Dipsadidae > Diadophis > Diadophis punctatus. Next base: position 181,460,321 of record JALIGW010000001.1, on the reverse strand, counting down.
CTTCAACTTTGTGCCAGATTGTTGTTTTTAAAAGCATGCCACTTTTCATATTGCAGGAATCTTTGTTTTCTTTTTCTGCATGTGGCTAGCAAGGAATGTTTAGTGAAAACACTAATAAAATGACAGCATCTGTCCTCTTCTTGACTCTGAGCATTTGTGTTGGCAGCTTTTGAGTTGCCTTACAGCAAACATTTGTTTAGATTGCCGCTTACTGCCTAGGCCACCAGTGCAATCTGGATCATTTCTTTCTTAGATGTCTTTTAATTTGTGCTTTTCAATATACATACATTAGATTTTTTTATTATTAGAGTTGGAAGGGACCTGTAGGTCATCTAGTCCAACCCCTGCTCAAGCAGGAGTTCCTAAACCATTTGTGACAGATGGCAGTCCAGTCTCCTCTTGAAGATTGCAAGTGTTGGGGCTCTCATGACATCCGCTGGCAAGCTGTTCCACTGGTTGATCGCTCTCACCGTCAGAAAGTTTCTCCTCACTTCCAGGTTAAATCTCTCCTTGGTCAGCTTCCATCCGTTATTCCTTGTTTGGCTTTCTGGTGCCATAGAGAACAACCTGACCCCTTCCTCTCTGTGGCATCCCCTCAAGTATTGGAACATTGCTATCATGTCACCTCTGGTCCTTCTCTTCGCCAGACTGGCCAAGCTCAGTTCCTGCAACCGCTCTTTTATTTTCCATACCCTTTATCATCCTGGTTGCTCTCTTCTGCACATATCGGAGTAGATGTTATGAAGACATTCACTCTATACACCCGGACTAGTCAGAGTATTGAACAAGTTTATTTTAAATATTTGGGCATATTTTCCCACAGCTTCAGAAAGCACAGTAAACACCGAAATCATGTTATATAAAATGCTCAAAAAAAAATAGTGGCTGCAGTTCAAGGTTTCATTAGCACTGAAGTCCCTTTTTTCATAAATCAGCAAAATACATGCACCACATAACTGTTTCCAAATTTTAGAAAGCATTAACTTTAGCATGCGGCAACACTCTCCTCAGAGCAGTTTTGGAGCGGAGATTTTGCCTCTGTGGACAAGGTGCTGTTGAAACTACAGCTCACGAACTGCTGTACTGTACTCTCTATAAGGATTCAAGGACTCACCTCAATACTCCTTTACCTAGTAAAACACATGGGAAATTCTACTGTTTTTTAATGTACAATTGCTGTATCATATCAATATGATTCCAATATGACTTTGGAAGGGATCTTGGAGTCCTAGTGGATGATCACTTAAACATGAGCCCAGCAGGGTGCGGCAGCAGCAAAAAAAGCTAATACAATCCTTGTATGTATAAATCACATGAAATATTAGTACTGCTTTATAAAGCCTTAACTTTTAATATTGATTCTTATATTTTTATAAGGATTGTTTCATAGATGTGTTGTTTTATTTGATTGTTGTGTGCTGCCCAGAGTTGTTCTTTGTGAGATGGGCAGCCATACAAAGTTCATTAATAGCTAAGTAATAAATAAATAAATTTAGTATGGAAGTGCAACCCAGTCAAAGCCATGGAGGTCTCAAAGCACCACGTATTTTACTGGCAAAGGAAAATACAGGCTTCAGTTTTCTTTCTAAATTAATGTGATCTTGGCTTTTGTAAATTTGTTTGGATCCTGCCATATTTCATAATACCAGGAGCTGATAAAAAAAGCTACAATGTATTTATATTAAAAAAAAAATCTCTCATTATCCCTTGAGTTCTGACTCAATCATTTTGGTATGCCTTTGCTGACCTTCTGTTATGCTTTATTAAAAAAAAAGAGAGGGCTATGTATATCATGCATCATTTATCATGTTTAATAAGGAAGTTTTTCTCCAATTAATTTTACTTTCAGATAACTTGGTGCCCTACCATATGAACTAAATCTCATAAGTAAAAAATTGTTTTGAGTTCAAAAGTCAAGAATTGTATGCATCGCCTCAACTCCACACAACCCATCATTTGAGTCATCAGAATACAATGGTTGTTTTTCCTTTATGTGACTCATCCACTGATATAATCTCGGAGATATGGAGGTGCAGTGTTCCCAACCCTTTACCTCCAGACCTATCACTCATCTCTAAAATTAACTTCCAGATGCCTCATTATTTCAAAGAGTTACCATATTTAGACTTCTGAGATCAACAGTGCAACTACAAGTGACATCATCTAAAAAAGGAAGGATAATGTAAGAACTCTGGTCCAGATAAATCCCCAACTGCAGTTCTGGAACCTCCATATTATTACCATTTCCCAATGTCCAAACATTATTGTCACAGTTTACAAGAAAATACAGAAATGCGGTGTGGTGATTATTCACATACTAGACTGAATGCATTTATTTTGTTTTGTAGAAAACAAAAGCAAACAAACTTTCTCGGACTTTTATTAGTGTAAATTTACACTTTAATGTGTAAATTTATTATTTACAAAATGAGTTAAATTAAATTTATTTATTTATTTATTTATTTATTTATTTATTTATTTATTTATTTATTTATTTATTTATTTATTTATTTATTTATTTATTTATTTTGTGAGATTTATATACCGCCTCACAGTGCAAGCACTCTCTAAGTGGTTTACACCAGTAAGCAATGTACAGTATATTTACATTGCCCCCAACAATCTGGGTCTTCATTTTACCTACCTCGGAAGGATGGAAGGCTGAGTCAACCTTGAGCCGGTGAGATTTGAACCGCTGACCTGCGGATCAGTGTCAGCTAAAGTGGCCTGCAGTACCTGCCTCTAACCGCTGCGCCACCTCGGCTCTTATTAAATTAAACCATAGAGCAGTGGTTCTCAATCTTCTTAATGCCGTGCCTCATGCCCCGTCCCCGTACCCCCACCACGACCCACCCCGCCGCTGCACCCGCTGCTGCACCCGCCGCTGCACCCCGCACCCTGCCACTGCCATTTGGGTTCTGCCTCTGCATGTGCAGAGGGTAAAAGAACCCAAATGGTGGCATCTGGGCAAAGTCTCCCGACCCCTGTGAGGACACCCCCTCTCTCTCTGTATATATTCTATCTCTATCTATCTATCTATCTATCTATCTATCTATCTATCTATCTATCTATCTATCTATCTATCTATCATCTATCTATCTATCTATCTATCTATCTATCTATCTATCTATCTATCTATCTATCTATCTATCTATCTATCTATCTTCTATCTCTATCTATCTATCTATCTATCTATCTATCTATCTATCTATCTATCTATCTATCTATCTATCTATCTATCTATCTATCTATCTATCTATCTATCTATCTATCATCTCTTTTGTGTGTGAGAAAGAGAGCATGCATTTACCTTCAGGTCAGGGTTGATTCTTCTTGACTGCCTGGATCAGTCCTTGCAATTTTCTTGGCAAGATTTTCAGAAGTGGTTTGCTCTGCCTACTTCCCAGGGCTGAGAAAGAATAACTGACCAAAGGTCACCCAGATGCCTTCATGCCCAAGAAGGGGCTAGAACTCACAATCTCCCAGTTTCCCAGTCTGATACCTTAATTGCTACACCAAACTGGCTCTATGTATGCATGCCTACAATGTGTGGCTTTTATTATTGATTTCACAAAGACACTCAGAATCCAGATTTTGAAAATAAAATAATAAGGGATCCTTTTAACATTCCAATCTTATGCCCAATTACCATTTTACAATATTGTTCACAACGAGACCAATTCTGAGTAAAAAAAAACCCACTCAGAATTACAGTGAAAAGCTCTTATGTAGACTTGTACTTAACATTGTAGAGGTAGAAAATTATATATAAAAAAAGATATTGTTGAACTTCTGGTAAAAGGTAAGTGTGCCCATTAGCCATGTTTTTATATGAAAGAAATGTAACTTTGTTGTGTTCCTTCCATCTATGTGGTAAATCTTTTTTTTTTACATGGGAATTAAAGTAAAAAAAAACAGTTTTAGATTAGAGAGCTAAATAAAAGTACCCTGGTTTTATTTGAAATATCTATGGTCAAGAGTGGCACTTGGTATTCTGTGTTTAGCTGGGAATAACCTTTGGAAGGCAATTCTGTCTCAGGGCATAAAGTCAGGACACAAAACAGAACTGTTGTGGTTTTTTAAAAAATGCTTTCCCAGCTTAGTAGAGCATTTTCTTCCTGATCCTCTGGACTTTTATTTTATTTTGTTTGTCGAACATGTACAAGATAGCAGGTATTTGTATAAACATAACATAAGCAAAGTAAGTACAGATAAATGAGGACAATAGGACAGTAAAACAGTATCTCCCCCAGGTGAAGAGGTAACTGGCTCTATATTCCCATATATCATAAAATATCCCACTTCCAGGCTTGGATAAAACATGGAAAACTAGCAAAGATGAGCAATATTTTAGCAGTGCCAAGCTGTTGCAGGTAGAGTAGAGGAACTGCTGGCTGAAAAGGTTTACAGTTGATTTGCTGTGACCTCCTCGCGGAACAGAAAAAATATATATCTTTATTCTCTCAGTTGATTTGCAGCACATGTTGTTTCAGTGCCAATAAAATATAGTGGGTCCAGCTGCTATGAATCACTTCCCCATCCCCCAACAGGTTTTCCCCCTCCCCCAACTATAACATATATTAAAAACACCTAGCATGTATTTTTAAAAGTGGGTTAGGTTCTAAAAGCAGTGCGGGTTTTTCTCTCATAATGATGTATTTTTTTTCCTTTTGTTTTTCAAATGTTGTTTTCAATATGATAGTTAGAATGTGGGCCCCTTTTGCAGGTTGCTAATTTAAAAGAAAAACAACATTTGCAACTAGGGATGCATCTTGCATTATTCTTGCTATTTTTCTCTTATTATAAATATTACCAGAAGAGGGAAGAAAGGAATGGAGGAAGGAAAGGCCATGTTTAGAAAGTACCATACTTTTCTACTTTAAATTGAAGAAACTCATGAATAATATGTCTCTAGCTCTCCCATCCTACTAGAGGCTTGTCTTGACCAATTGAATAGAGAACATCGTTCCTTGAATAATTACGCAGAAAGGAGAATTCTGGCAGGTGCAATTTGTCATGCCGCTGTAAGGAAAGCTATACCCTGCCCAAAGATGCTCAAAGACATTTTGCAACTCGAAGATAAAATGGCACATCCCTCCCCAATTCCATACACAGAATAGGATAGGACTGACAACTGAAGCTTATCTCAACAATGGTGAGATGACAGCCTCCTCCACCAGACCTCAAGGTAGGAAACCATTGTGAGATGCTACACACCTTGCCAACTCTTCCCATCTACTTGGCCATACAATGTCTAACCCTAATAAGACTATGATTATGATCTGATTCTTATCCCAGCCTAAGCATTTCAGTCTAATCTCTTTTGGTCTGTAAACCCCAGTAATGGACGCTATGGACTAATTCATGAGATAATGTCCATAATGTCCATTACCATAAAACCATCTCATATAGTCAAGATAGTCTATTGCAGGCACTTTGCAGAATTCTCAATATCTGTCTTAAGGCCTTCCTGATCCCCCCCTCCACTATTTAGCACTGGGTGACCAGCTTTTTAAGTGGTCACCCACTGCTAAGCTCTTGAGTGATGATTGGTCACTGATATGGTGAGAGATTAAAAGTTGGCCCCAGGGCATTACGAAGATTTTAAGTGGTGGCAGTCTTCAGTAAAGCCACGGGATCAGTCAATTCTATTATTGAAGGAAGGGACATTGACCATGACACTATACTTCTAATTCAGAACATTCGTCATTCCAGGCACAGAGATAGCAAAGAGACAAATAATTCTACTTCCACTGGCAGATTAAGGTATCAGAGGCAAAAAAAAATACTGGAGAAAGATTCAAAGGTGGATAGAGGAAATTATAGAACAAAAAGTAGAACTAAAACCGGAGTTGTTTCTGTTAGGGATCATAAAAGGAAAGATAAATAAAAATAATCAATATCTTATACTGCATATAACGACAGCAGCTAGAATTATTTATGCCCAACATTGGAAATCAGAAACAGCCCCTTCAAGCACATTGGTAATCAAAAAGATATTAGAATGTGCTGAAATGAATAAATTAACTATGGAAATACACGACAGAGAGGAAACGGAATTTTATAAAATATGGAACAAATGGTATAATTAGCTGGAACATAAAAGTAAAATTAATAGATAATGATATGACAATAAATAAAATCAAAACAGGTATGGATATCTGTATTTATGTATATAGGCGCATGAAAACAAGGTGATAGGTGGATATAGTTAGACAAGATGTTAGATATTAAGAAGAAATTATATGTAGGACTTAGGAAATATACGATTACATATAAGTTAAAGAGTAAGAGATATAAAAACATAGTAGGTACATTGATACGGTACGCTGCAAAATGAATCTTTTATGGTATATGGTGTTATGTTATGTTATGTTTATGTTATGTTATGTTGTGTTATGTTATTTTTGAATGTGTGGTTTGTATTTAATGTTTTTAAAACTGTTTAATAAAAAAAACTTTTTTTAAAAAAAAAATAAGGTATCAGAGCAGGGAAAGCTTGGGGCTAAAAATCAATCTTCTATTTAAAACAATTTTAAAAGCCTTTTTCATAGTCTTAGGTTTGGCATCAGTACTGCAAGAAAGTGGAGAAACAGGTCACAGGTTTTAACATGGCAATCCCATCTAAGATGAATATTAGTCTGGAGCGTTATAATGGAAAGTGCTAGGAAATCTCTTTTGATTTATAGTAATACTGAATTATATTACCCCAGCTGCAATCTGTTATAATATTGCAAGTTTCCATCACATCTTTTATAGGTGCTCAAGGTTGTTAATCCAGTCAGGTCCTGCCTTCTCTATTCCTATGTGTAGGAAATTAACCACTGTTGATGCACCATTCCAATGGTTCTCTCATAGCTGTGTACCCGACTGTCTGACTCATTTCAAGGAAGGGATCTGATACTTTAAAATTACCCTGTAAGAATCTAGTCTAACCCTAAATTAGTCAGATGATAGCAAACTCTCTTCCCCAGTTTTACACAGTGATTCAGGAAAACTGAATTTTCACCTTTGCAGCATCTAGCCCAGGGAACACATTTACAGTAGTTTCTTTTAAAATGGGATAAAATTGGCCAGGACGTTAAACTATAGTGAGGCATGCATCAAATCTCAAGGAAATCAATGCTGGTGTTTTCAAGTGATGTCATTTAAAATCTGTAAATAATAAATAAAATTTAGTAGATTTGTCGTAACTCTCTATTTTCATCAAAGTGGAATGGACAAAACTCGGACAAACTTCAAGCAGACAGAATGAGAAGGTTCAATGACAAGAGAACTTGTAATCATAAGCAGTAATGATATCCTTGTCTGAATATAGCGGAATTTATTGTTGGGGAGTGGGGGCAGTGAGATTAACTCCCTGATCTTTTTCATAGTCTATCAATCAGCTGGCTAGCCAAAACATCACAAAGCATCATCCTAGACCTGCTAAGGAGACAGGAAAATAATGACATGCAGCAAAAAAATAAAACTTCAGCTGCCTTCCAAGAGCTGTCCACGCCTGCCAAGATACTGTGAATGGCAGTTTGACCATAAGGCTCTCTCTGAGTTGATGTAAGTCTTCCTGGGTAAACTAGACTGGTAATACAACTAGATGAGCTACTTCTACTTTATTGTAAGGCTACATTAACAGAATCGTGCAAGTCTGAAAGCACCAACTTCCTGCCACCACTTTTAACCATTTCAGCAATTATGGCGGGTCCTTCATAAGTTTCTGTTAGAATATTCATGAACTGGGATAGCCAATGGTAACAAGGTCAGCCAATGAATAGGCATAGCAACTAAGTCAGCCAATGGGAGCTAACCATTTCTGAGTCTCTGCAGAGAATCAAAACTGGAAGCTTAAGCTTAAGGCTGGGTGTGGCTCCAGGTCCTCTCTGCTCTCTTGTCCTCTCTGCACTCTCCTCTCTGTACTCTCCTCTCTGAACTCTGCTGAAATGAAACTAACTGTTCTCTGCTATCTGTAACTACATTGAAGAAGAACTCTGCTAATGGTATTGTAAATATATATATTATTATGTTTATAAAGAAGTTATTGAATCCAGCTGAATCAGTCATCTGTGTGTGCTTCTGGTTTTGATTTTGCAACAAACTTTAATAGTTTCTTCCTCTGACTGTTAATCCATCTGGGGCTCCTGCCTCTCTTGTCTGATTGTTGCCCAGATAGCATCTCCTCCCCTCACCCCCCCCCAAAGTCATCCCCCCATTCCGTTAGAGTGGAGAAGGGACCTCTGCATTTCAGAACATCGTACTAAATCCTTCCTCCATCTTCTGTTCCCTTCATAGCAAGGAGTTTAGTGATGCAGTTTTAGGCATGGCTGCCCACGGTCTAAATCAGGGGTCTCCAAACTTTTCATCTCATCAACCCCTTCATGAAGTTTCAGACTGCTATTGACCCCCAAACATTTATTATATGAAATAATGTGATAAACACTACTTTAACTACTAATACCTTGAATAATAATAGATAATAATGACTTCATAAAATAGGTAAAATATGAAAAAATAAGATTTAACGTACCTTTTTCTTACTGAATGTTGATATCATTAATGGGAAGGATGTGTTTGATGCATATCAACAAGGGCGCTGAAGGGCTGGAGATTGATGAATTTTAGTCACTAAGTCACCATGGTCATTCAAGGATCAAATTGTTCCTATTGATCCCTAGACATTTCCTGACCCCCACTTTCAACCCCCAGACATTCATTAGTCCCTTGGATAATCCCATTGACCCTCAATGGTCAATATTTTTTGAAATTATTTCTATTAGAGATTTTAACATAAGCAGAAGATAAACATGAAAAATATAAAGAAAAATTAAGAAAAAGATAAATAAAAGTGTCAGAAGTGAGACATATATATATATATATATATATATATATATATATATATATATATATATATATATATATATATATATATATATATATATATATATATATATATATATATATATATATATATATATATATATATATATATATATATATATATATATATGATAAATGAAAATAAAAGAAGACTATTATAGATCTATTTCGAGCTATTTTGCTCTCGTCAGATAGCCATACCCCTTAGTGGGAATTGAACCTGGGCAGTCTGCTTGTAAGGCAGTAGTTTAACCTCTAGGCCACAAGGTTCTCTTCCCTATCAGCTATTCACCAGGAAAGGGTTATATATGTTTATTCTGTCGAGTCATCCTGGTGTATGGAGGGAAACATCACAGCTTCCTTTTGCCTTTCAGTCCCTCCTGGGACCATCCAGGCAGTTTTTCTATAGTCGACAAACTATATTGTCTATATGTGTAACATATATGTGTAACATATATATATATATATATATATATATATATATATATATATATATATATATATATATATATATATATATATATATATATATATATATATATATATATATATATATCTCACTTCCAATCTTCTTTACAGAAATTACAGGACTTCCGGTTTGGAGCGCTCCATCGCGGACGTCCCTTCGTTGGACGCCTTTCCGATCTTTGTTAAAAGCCGCCAGAACAGCTGTCTGGCGGCTTTGAAATCTCTTCCCCGGGCAAAGGGGAGAGATGAGAGCCTGACAGGTGGGGTAGAGCCCCCCCAGCGCCCTAGGAGCCATCTGGTAGGGTGCGAAGGGAGAGCTCCCCATGCAGCCTGTCTCCAGCTCCGAAGATCAGGAAACCTCCGTTTTTTGCGGAGCTAGATGGAGTGACCAGCCGCTGCTTCAAGAATGGGATTTATAACTACATTTAAACTATAGAAGCAGACAGAGAGAAACAGGCGTGAGATGGGCAAGTACTGAAACCTCTTTTTTTCTTTTTTTTTTCAACTCCTGGGTAAGCTTTCACTTCGGCAAGGGAACAAAGGAAACAGAGTAACAATATGGCGATTGAGAAGTGAAAGTGACTTTCGTTTCCCCAGAGGCTTTTTTTTTCTCTCTCTCTCTCTCTTATGGAAACTTTTAACTTGGAAAAATGGTTTTTTCTTTCTCTGTCTCCTAACTCTGGATTAAAGTTATAACAGAAATATTTCCAATAATAAAAGACTACCTGATTTTTAAGCTGGAAAGAACTTTAACAGGCACCTGGCTTTCTTTCTTTTTCATACTCTTTTGAAACACCAATGGCTTCAAAGTCTGGAAAGATTGTTTTGACTAAAAGAAATGACTATTCATCTGGATATATTTCTAAAATGCAATTTAACACTGAGCTAACACCTCCACAGCCTTTGACACCTGAAAATTTATTAAATAATTTAAAGATTATGAAACATGAACTTACTTTGGAATTTAATCAGAAAATAAGCGAGATAGACAAAAAAATGCAGGCTGCTTTGAAGAATATGAATCAACAACTCAGATTTGATGTGTTAGAGGTTTGCAAAGGTTTAGCAACAAATATTGAAGTTTTGGCAGAACGTATTGAAACAAATAAACAAGCTTTGGCAACCTCGGTGAATTACATAGACAAAATCCAAAATGATATTGCAAACTTTGAAAAAGAGGTCTTGATGACACAGTTCAGATCCATGGAAGTTGCTATAAGGATCAGAGGTTTGAAAGAAGGATTATATGAAAATTTAAAAGGCAGGATGGTTGATGTACTGGATCAGGTGTCTGGAATCTCCAAAGTGGAATTGGCTACACAAATCGACAAAATATACAGAATCAATTCGTGGTACGCTAAACAAAAGCATTTACCAAGGGACATTGTCATATATTTTACCACAAGAGCTTTACAGAATAGAATTATACAAGCAACGTTTAACAATAATCTTATGGTGAATGGTCAGGAACTAAAGATTTGGAAAGAAATCCCCTCTAAAATGCTTAAAGCCAGAAAAAGCTATACTTTTTTGATTGATGAATTTAAGAGATTAAATTTACAATATAAATGGGAAGCGCCAGTTGGAGTAGCAGTAAAATTTTCTGGAAAAAGATATCGGCTCAACACGATAAAAAAGCTACTGAATTTTATGTCAATGTTTTAAAGGCTGATATATCCAAGATACCTCCAGAGGAAGGATGTATGAAAATAAAAGAGGAGGAGGAGGGGAAGCCATCTTTGATGGATCAAAAGGAAATAGATTCAAAAACACAAAAGGAGTGCCAGAACCAGATAGCTGGGGAAAAGGAGATGGAGATCTGGGATCAGATGGGAGACGAGTCGACAAATCTGAATTTACTGAACTATTAAAAGATGAACTATCAAGATACAAAACGATGTGATGTTGAAATATATTGGACGGATAGAGATTAATATGATGGCATTTTTCCTTTTCCCTACTTAATGATTACCTATGCAATATTTAGCTAAGTTTTATATATCTTTGAGGTTACTTTTAATGTTAATTATATTAGATATATATAGTTTGTTGAAGATTTGTTTATTCTTTTTTCCCTTTCTTTTTTGTTTATTGAACTTAGTAAGTTAATTTAGAATAATATTATGTTATTAATATTATGATGAAATTCAATATTTAATGATTACTTATGTAACATTTAGTCAAGTTTTATCTTAGAGGTTATTTTTAATGTCAATAATATTAGTTTAAGTATAAGCCTAAATGTGTAAAGTCTATCACAAAATATTAGTTTAAGATTTTTGTATTTTATACTTAGTTATTATTTATATAACATTTACTTTGTATTAGATAGAGGATTGAAGGGAGGAGGTAGGAGGTTTGTTTGTTTGTATTGTTAAAGAGATTTCTCTTTCTTTCTTTTTTTTTATTCTTTTTTGTATCTTTACTATTGTATACAAATGCGATATATTATTAGTGTATAATCTGGAGTTGAAGTTTTTTTAAAAATAGTGTTCTTTTTTTTTTCTCTTCTTTTTATTAACAATTTAAATTTATTATTATGCCCTGTATTATCTCTGGGAAGTCCGGGGGGGGGAGGTGGGGAGGGAAGGGGGCGGGTTCGGGGGGGAGAAAAAAACAAAAAATGTTTGTACTTCATATTTAATATTTTGCTACTACTCATGTAATTTTGTACTAATAAAACTTTTTGAAAAAAAAAAGAAAAAAAGAAATTACAAACAAATTTATTATTTCTCCTCCCTGTATAACAGAGTTCCCCAACATTTCCAGCTTTGCAGACTGATAGGGGGAGGGGATGGTTCGCACTTGTGGCTGGCAAGCATGCACATGCGCTCGCCCACTGCTCATGCAAGTGAGGATGCGCATGCATGCGCTCACCAGTTGCAAACTCCTCAGTGCCCACTAGTGAGCCACAGCCCACAGGTTGGGGACCCCTGGTCTATAAGATTACATTACATGGTTGTTTCTTCTCTTATTCAATCCTTTTTAATCAGCAAATCCATAAATCACCCATGCATTTTTTCCATTGTCAAATAAAAAGGTCCATCAGAAGTTTCTAATCTTTTATGAAAACACTTACTGTATTTTTTTTTAATCCTTGATCAGTCAATTTTGCCATTTCTGCAAATTCCAAAGTCTTCACAATCCACTCCTCCATTGTGGGTATTTCAGTATTTTATCATTTTTGTGTTTATAATAGTCTTGCTGAACCTGGGAGTCCATATTAACTATGCTGGGGACTCCTCCTCTAAACTGACAAATCACTGCCAGAGTTTAAATGAGATTTTGAAGCTAAGCAACATCTGTCGCAATCAAAATTTCATTCATTCATTCATTCATTCATTCATTCATTCATTCATTCATTCATTCTTTTGCATTTTTCATTTATATTCCAGGTCTTCCTTAGTCGTTTCTTGTTTTATTTTCTCACTTTCCCTCTAATTTTCATTTTTGATTTCTTTCTTTTGTCCATTTATTTTCTCATTCAGTCCATAGCTCTTGTCTCATTTGTTCCTCTCTACTCCCACTCCATTTCTTTTAGTTCTGTCTTTCTTCTTGCAACTCTTCATTGATGTCCTGCTATGTCTGTTCCTGCTACTAGACAGAATAATATTATGTTTTATTGCTAGGGTGTGTAAGCACATCCCTAAATAAATTAACTGATATTCATGTTTTATGCACCTTCATTTAACAGATTTATGGACAAAGGAAATATAAAAACAGAATCTCATTTTATCAATGTTGCATTGTGCTTCAACCTCCCCAAATTTTATATTCTCCATACATTAAATCAGAAGGTTACCAGATTTTGTCTGAAAAACTTCACAAAACCACTATGATTTATCTGGATTTTAACAATCCGGATTTGTTCACCCTAATCATATCCAGTCAGTATAGCTAAGGCTTACTGTAAGTGGTAGAACAACATACTAGTGAGCAATGCAAATTTCCCAGGCTGAGAGTGAATTGTTTAATTTACTTTTCTTCCACAGGCAATAAAATGTATTGAAATGGCTCTGAGCCCAGCTTTCTAACAGTGTATAGAATGGATGAAGATAGGAGTTGTTTAAATGGTTAAATGAGCCTTTTCAAAGTATTTGCCCTGAGTGATTCCAGTCATTTTGAAATAAATAGTTTATGTAAAGTATAGTCTATTTACTGGGTTATATGTTAAGCGATTGTTAGGTTTTGGCATAAAACATTGCATAAATTCAGCCACCATGGTTTAGTTTATAGTTCATGTGTTATGTAATCCCAGACAATTGAAGTTTATTTTACTAATGGAATAAAACATACTAACTGACACCTCTCGGACTCTTTCTTGCATGTCTCCTAAATGCCTATAACACACAAGAAAGTGGAGTGACATCTCCTCCATCTGAAGTTTAGAAAGTTGATTGCCAAGATCCCTTAATATTCAAAACCACTCACCCTGTTGAATCTGGGAAGCAGAGCAGAAGTGGACTTTCCTTTCCCAGGAGATTAATGCTCTCTTCAGTGGATATACTGTATGTTTGGATTCTTTTGTAGAGATACTAAGTAAAGCTGGTGAATCACGAGTCCTAAGTCTTTCCAGGAATCAAGTGACCAGAAACCAAATTATATTACATGCAGGGGCGGGTTCCTAAATTTTTTACTACCACTCTGTGGGCGTGGCTTAATTTTGTGGGTGTGACTTAATTTTATGGGCGTTGCTTAGTTTTGTGGGCATGGCTTGATGGTCATGTGACTGGGTGGGAGTGGTTTGACGGTCATGTGACTGGGCAGGCATGGCTTCATAGTCATGTGACTGGGCGGGTGTGGCTAAGTGGTCACGATCCTAGTTCCCCCTACGAGGATTCCTGCATCCGGACCTTTTACAATCCCCCAAAGGATTAAAAGAAACCAGATTCCATACAGCTCTGAACCCTTAAGGCAAACCAAATACAAGTGGTCCTCGCTTAATGGCCGGTTGCTTAGCAAGTGTTCAAATTTATGACTGACCTCCTCAGAGCTACTTGACCTGTTTTTTGAGTTTTGACAGCCTTATGCATGCACATATGTATGCACGCACGCACACATACACATTTATGACCAGTTACAACATCCGTGACATCACCAGCCGGTCGCTACCGGTGCTATAGAGTGGACCGCACTGGTAGGAACCCACCACTGATTACATGTTTGTGTGAGGATTATCCTTTAGGTCACCGATGACCAATTTGGTTTACTAAAAGGTGTGTGCGCCTATAAGATAACTGCATTCTGGGAACATATCCCAGAATTACCAAAATAGTTTAAATTTGGTTGCATCGTTTGTTCATGTCTTTTCACACAACTGCTTTATCTTTTGCTCTTGCAGGGCTGTCGAAATTTTGAGAAGCAAAATAAAACTTCTCTACTGGAATATTCCGAGAGAATCATTATGTTAACAGAATGGAATATAAAAAAGGGGGAAAGCTGTAAAGCTTCATCTGCATTAGAACTGATTCTGCCAACCATGACTGTTTTGTTGTGTGGGGAAAAAATGGTTTGCATTTTTATCAGCTCGTTTTTATGCTATATTACCCCAATAGTATTTTTTTTATCACAAACATGCCTTGTGGGGGGAAAAATGCTAATTTGTAAACAAATTGGTAATCCTGTAATTGCAGCAATGACTGGAAAACCAGAGTGAAGCATGTGTTGGTAGCGACCCATTGGGATGATGTTTCATCAACTGTTTTTCTCCATTATGTCCAAACCATTTAATACAAAAGAATACATACAATGTTTAATTCACTGGAGAAAATTCTATGGGGCTGCTGCATAATACACTGAGTGACAACAATACAGGTCCTATGTAATGAATGCTGGATCATGTTAGAAATAAAAAATTATCCCTATTTTAGTCTCCTCTGATGCACAATCCTTTGTTATTATAAAGTTCTGACTTTTTCTTTTGTTGAAAAAATAAATCAACTCTAAGCTACGAAAAGCAAATAGTGTCAACTGCATTGAGACACATACCCCCTTTTTAAAAAAAGGAGTTAGTATGGAGAAATTCAAAGGAGAACGTTAATATATTTCATCCTGGATATACTTACTCAGAAATAAGCATCGCTGAATTCAGAACAATGTGCTTGGAATGCAGCTGTAATGTCTGTGGCCCTGTATTGTGGTGCCAGGTTTAATGGGTAAGACTAGGCCTAGGGCAGGGGTAGGTTCTAACTTACATCGCCGCTAGTTCACTTCCTCCCGTGCCACATGGGCGTGCATGTGCAGTGCCAAAAAACAAGTTTCTGCGCATGCACAGAAGCAAAAACAAGATGGCGCCACCTACAGCGCTGCCGAGAGAGCCGGTTTGGGGGCGTGACCAACTGGTAATCGCTCCCGATTCGGCAAGCAGGGGGAAATTCCTGCTACCGGTTCTATAGAACTGGTCCGAACTGGGAGCAACCCACCTCTGGCCTAGGGAAACTGAGATCCAGGTCCACCTTCACCAGGGAAATTTTTAGGGTAGCTTTAAGTCTGTCATTTTCTCTCAGCTGAACCAAGATTGTTGTTGTAAGATATAATGGAAGGAGGTCTTTGTGGAAGCTAGCTTGAATTCTTGCAGAAAAGATAGGATCTAAGTAAGACAAGGCTATAGAATGGAAGCCATCAAAGGTAACTGGGATTTAAAACTGCCACCTCATAAAGCTGAAGTACCGTGATAGAAAGCTCTTTCTCATGTCATATTAATGTACATTCTTCTAGTTGGCAGAAAAAATAGACCAACCTAAATTCCTATGCCCTGACTGCTAAACCTCACCCTGCCTCACTGTTGAGGCTGTGATGACGCTGCTGTCTGGCATTGTCCTTACAGATTTAATATGGGATAGGTTAAGGAAAGTGGTTGGCAATTTCCCTTAAATTTGTTTCTCCTCCCATTGAGTATAGTACCACCTATTTGAGACAAGCAACCACCGATCACTCTTAGTATGTGGTGTGGTGAGGTGGGATCAGGATAAGCAGGTGCTTAGAATGGTGAGTTTAGCACCTGTTTTCAATCATTTACCCCATTAACAGGTTGCTGTTACCTGTGCTCCATGCCCTGTTACCTGTCACTCTGGCTGTTTCTGAACATGAGTCTAGCACTCTTTGGATCGAGCTATATTCAAAACAAGCGCAGGTGACAAGTGGAAGCATTGCAAGGTGTCTTGGGCGTAGTGTCTCTGACCTCTCACCTGGGAGAAGAGGTGCAGCAGGGGGTGAAGGTTAAAGGAATTGTGAAACACTATAAGGGAATGGCAGTATGGGCAGAGGGTGGCCATGACTAGCAGCACTGACAGATAATATGTGGATTATGCAAAGTGGTGCAACCACTCAAAATAAGTAAACAAGGCACCCATGTGAAGCTTCTTGCTGTAATATCTGGGAAGCACTCAATGGTGTACTGGATAATACACAATACACTCAGCTTTTGTGCAGCCTTTCATGACAGTGCTGGTCCTTTTTTAAGAAATAGAATTCACACTATTTCAAAGGAGTGCTAAATCCATGTATAGCACATGAGCAGTCTGGAGCTTTCCATGACTGCACAAACCAGGATTTGGTCCCTTCTGCAGCCCATGGAAAAATGACACTGGGAGGATAGTGCCAAGTGCAGGGGTGGGCTTCAAAAATTTTAGCAACGGTTCTCTGCCCGGTTGCTGGGTGGGCGTGGCCTAGTTAGCCTGCTGCACCATGGTGGGCAGGGGGGCTTTTTGCCCTCCCCGGGCTCTGGAGGATTTCCTTGAGTCTCCGGGAGGGCGAAAACAGGCCCGTTTCCAGCCTTCCAGAACTTCCAGTAGGCCTGTTTTTCACCCTCTCCGAGCCTCTGCACGCACCCTGCACTTACCTGCATCCAAAATGGGTGCGTTGTGACTCCTGGGAGGGGAGGGGAGGGGTGGGCAGGGCCAGCCAGGAGTGGGATTTGGGGGTTCTCCAAACTGCACAGGATCTTAGTTAGAGGTTCTCCCGAACCCCTGCAAACCCCCAGCAGCCCACCCCTGGCCCAGTGTCTAGAGGGCAGGGTTGCGCCCAAAGCAGGTTAGTATATCAATTGAAGGGACGGAGAATCCCAAACTCTGTCTGAGGAAGATTTATAAATTGAATTATGGCATAAACCTCTGGTGGATTAAGTTTAAAACTGGAAGCTCTAAAGACAAAAATTAACTTGTCCACAAGGTGAAGAGATGAGATGAGATGATGACACAGTCCTAAAGACACGTTATTTAAAACAATTAGTAGGACATCTACTTGAGTATGAAATATAAAGATCCACAAAGTATACATGAACTGGGCATGTTTTATTCTAAAGAAAAGACAGAACGGTTTTGAAGTATGCTTTTGATCTGGGTGAAGGCCTTGTGCCAGTTTCTAGTCAAAACCTGTCTTCCTCCTATTTGATCTCTGTGTCTTTGAGTTGGACAAAGAACAGCTTGAGAGGTAAATTTTCAGCAGAAATAAAGCCTCCCGTTGACTCAGGAGTAGGGTGTTCTGGAATATTATCCAATCACTGCTTAGAATCAAAGTGTCCAGATGAAGCATTCTTATAATGAGCATTGTTTGTAGTTTGCTTTTCAACAAAAGTAGAAAAATATAGGTCCCATGAAGTTTGGCAATTCTGGGAGTTGCAATCGCAGCTCAAACAATCCACAAACAAGGGAGACTTGTGTGTGTGTGTGTGTATGTGTGTGTGTGTGTGTGTGTGTGTGTGTGTGTGTGTGTGTGTGAGAGAGAGAGAGAGAGAGAGAGAGAGAGAGAGAGAGAGAGAGAGAGAGAGAGAGAGAGATGGTAAATGAGAATGCTGAGAAGAAAAGCAGATCAGAGCATCTATTATTTAACTGTGAAATATTTTTTTATTCCATTTTTCTACAAAACACTGCTTAGTGTATGGAAATGTTTGAGATCTGATTAGAAATTTCCATGTGGCAAAACATAGGAACGAATAGGCCCAAGCTTCATTCCTTCTTTGAATTCAGGCACTACTAATCATATTAAAATAACAACCCATGAGTCTTTAAACACATTGAGTAATATAGCTACTTTAGTTTTACACTGTGTTCTAATATAATAGAAATTCAATTCACAAAATTTGCCAGTGTTCTATTTTTATCGGCTTAAAAAAAAATCTTTGATTTACGAAGAATGTTCTCACTCCAAAAATGAATGATTTGAGCAATAGTTAGCAGTTTGCAATGGCAGGAGTTGAGTCGAGTGAGATTTTTAACACATTCCAAGGGACTTGATTTCCCTTCCATCTGATCATATTAATTTAATGCAGGAAGGGAAAAAAATACAGGGGAAATTAAGTAGATTTTTTTAAAAAACCTCCCACATACCTTATGGGACTCAGACAAAGTGTTGGACTAAGACTATGACTGAACTGTATGTTCAGTTCCAGGAATGGTCTGCTAGAACACATTTTCACTGAGGGACAGGGAGTTAAATTGAAATGTAATCTTCATCTAACTAAAAATTCTATTCCAAACATAGATCATGCCTATGGAAATGCAATATTATTAAACCTACCTTAAACCATGATGGTTAAATGGGGGCTATGAATACCCTAGCTTTTGGGGGGGAGGGGGGACAACGACAGGGATAATATTTTCATAATGGCCACAACAGAAAGCAGTGGAATATAAGATACTTTTGAATAAGACATCTGCTTCCATTGGAAAGCAGCTCCTAATTTTTGTGATCCCACAATGTTGAGGAGAAGATTAAATTCATTTCCTTTTCCTAATTTTAAGGAATTCTTGCTTCCTCCTCCTTCTTGATCTTTGGTGATATTAGAGGGTCCTTATAAAGGAATTCTAGCTTGATCATTTCAAAACTTCCTCTCTGCAAGCCTACACAAGCAACCAGAGTGGATATTAATAAGACTCTGTCAGTTTTGCAAGGGACCACCTCAGGGAAAAATGTCAGCTCCTCTGGGTTTTTTCATTCATTTCCTTTTGTGTAAAGGAGGCTAGGATGAGGGGATTTTGATTGCTGCCAGACCTGTGCCAACCTGAGTAGCAGAGCAATGGATGACATCTTTTGCTCTTCTTCTGAATTAGTAGAAAGGAAGTATCTGTCGCCCATTTTCAAACTGCTTTGAGTCCTTTTTAAAAATAGTCCTTGCTCTCTTCTCAAACACAAATACATTCCTGACCATTCCTCTGCTAACAACCAGTATATGATTATAGTAGGCATTCAAGCAATAGCAGTGTGGAAAAGAAACATGTATTTTCACTTTGAACGGCTTTAACTCTAAATTCATAAACGGTAAGTGAATGAGAAACACAACAGCTTTATGGATCTGTGCAACAGACTAAAGCAGAAAAACAGGAGACAGGATGTGGGAAATCCTGTGCTCTCACTCTATTTTTTTTTAAGCACACAATTAGAAATGCTCTCCTTGTGATACTTTTAGAAATCTATTTGCAGCACATATAAACATACTGCCAAAAATGGAGAGGAAAAACAGATGCAGGCTTCCTTCAGATAATGGTTATGAAAAAAAAATGTTTAAAAAGGAGCAAAAAATAACTCAGTCTGGGACCTTATGCTATTCCACTTCTTAATAGCAATAGCACTTAGAGTTACGGTATATACCATTTCATAGTGCTTTACAGCCCTCTCTAACGGTTTTACAGAGTCAGCATATTGCCCCCAACAATCTGGGTCCTCATTTTACTGACCTCGGAAGGATGGAAGGCTGAGTCAACCTTGAGCTACTCAGAATCGAACTCCTGGCAGTCAGCAGTGAGTTAGTCCTGCAGTACTGCATCTTAACTGCTGCAGTGATGCAGATAACTGCTGCATCACTGCTCATTAGTTCTGAGCAGAACTAATTCTGCTCAGAATTAATACAGTCATATGATTCTGAAATGGAGAGGAAGATTGGGAGGAGCCAAATAACTCACTATCCTCATCTTTTCCAGGAAGGCTGGTACAACTTGAAGTACTCTGCAATTTAAATCACTAGTCCAGCCATCTTTAACTGTTGGCAAAGCGAAGAAGAATTGCAATTTACGGTAACAGCGTTCTGTGGTGTCATACTGGCCACATGACTACAGATATGTCTTCAAATAGTGCTGGCTCAGTGGCCTTGAAGTGGAGATGAGTACCGCCCCCTAGAGTCGGCAACAACTAGCAGAGTAAAATCCGCATGGACTCCTCATAGTCTTCAAAAGGATCCCTTATTCACTGGGCCCTTGAATAGCAAATCAGGATTCAGAAAGATCCACTGTCTCCATTTATTTCCATTTAGCCCCTTGTTTTCTAATCTGGATAGGAAGAAGTATAGAAGAAAGAATGAGGAATCTATTTTCCCCTTTCGATAGGGAATACCACAACAGGATTTACTGGGAAAGAAGGCTGCTTATGAGGTTTGCTGATGTCACAAGCCTCAGTATTAATCATGTGAATGGGAATAACCTTTAGGACTTTCTTTCAATTCCCCAGGAAAAGAAATGCAGCATATAAATATTTGAAGGACAGAAGTAGCGGGTTTTATAATGCATATAAGGAACAGGTAGCTGCACAGCTCTGGACAGATAGTAATTCTAGCCAGTGCATAAGAATATATTTATTTTGTTTAATTTATGCTTATAATGCTGATTCATGAAAGATGGGAAATATTGCTGTTCATAATGATTAAAGTAATAGTCCTGTGAATCGCTTTTTATTTCTGAAGTTATAAAGAAGTCTTGAGATTTTGCCTACATTGGTTTGTGAAATAGATGTTATTTTGTTTAAAAAAAAATTATTTATCAAATTTCTACACTGCCTTTTCCTGCACTGCCCATCTCACCTAAGTGACTCTTGTACATTGCAAGATAATCCTATATATTTTTTCTTTTAAAAATAGTTGTCTACCTATGTTCATGATTGATATCTGCTAAGAAGCCAATTGTCCCTTTAGGGCAAGGCATTTCATTTCACAAATCATTCCATTTCACTCTTTGCCATCTAGGTGAAATTGTTATAGAACTTTGCAATGGCTTAGGTGAGTGAGAATGTCGGCAATATCCAACATGCTTGAAACTTAGAGGTTTATCAAGATGACAGGGTTTTTTTTTTCTTGTGTGCTTTTCAACTGATTTGAGGAACATATTTATATCAAGGAACACTGAACATCCAGCTTCAATACTGAATGAACAGAGCAGCATGAGATCAAGCAAATTCTACCTCAGGGTACAGCTCCTATCCTATGGTAGTGTCTCAGGTTTGAGGTGTAAGCCTTGCTAGTACATCAGGCATAAATTCTCTTTACATAGTAATAAACTCAAAGGAATACCCTAAAATAAAATATAAAACTAATTTTGAATAAATAAATAACGTGGTATGCTGTTAGTGGGCTAGCCTCCAATTCCATGCGCATCCTTTTTTACCGTGTTTCCCCAAAAATAAGACCCTGTCTTATATATTTTTTGCCACCAAAAATGGCATCTGGTCTTATTTTCAGGTGGTTATGTTGTCCACTGACTCACTCCCGGCCTCCTTTTCGCTGTCAGAGGCCTTCAGGAACTTCTTCTGAGGCCGGATCGATCTGGAGCTCTGTTATCAGCTGCAGAGGCCTTCAGGAAAGCCTTGCAGGCCTTGCCAGCTGCAGAAGAAATGGGCCAGCAAGGCAGGTGTCGGGGTGTGTGAGGCCTGGCTGCAACTGTCTGAAGGCAAGTAATAGGGCAACTGTCAGGGTTCCAAATAGCATCCAAAATTAAATCAGAGTCCGAGGCAAAGTATTCCTCAAAGTTCCAATTTATTATTAGAGCCATGTTGGCACATCTGGGTGAAACCCGAATCTGAAGTCCTCCGGGTTTCACCACCCAGTTGAAAGTTCAAGTCCTTGCCCCCACACCCACAAATCCATCACGTTGTCCAATCTTCTATTGCTATGCTGGCAGAGTCCACCCATCTCTTTCCACGCAGGTGCAGAGGTGCAGAGACAAAGGATGACCTTGGCTTTCTAGAAAGAATTTGTTATGGCTACATACTAACAACCGCATACAATCCCCCCTCCCATTTTCCCACAGTAGAAAATGCATAGTAAAATAGTATAAAGTGTGGCAGGCCTAAGCTCCCAAATAAAATGGCTTCGGCCTTCAGGAAAGCCTTGCAGGCCTTCCCAGCTGCAGAAGAAATGGGCCAGCAAGGCAGGTGTCGGGGTATGTGAGGCCTGGCTGCAACAGTCTGAAGGCAAGTAATAGGGCAGCTCCACTTCCCCACCCCCACCCTAGCTTAATTTTTACCCATGCATCCTGGAATGGGCGGGGTCTTAATTAGGGCTTATTTTGGGGGCAAAACATATTTGGTGCACATGTAAAAATCAAGCTAGGACTTATTTTTGGGGTAGGTCATGTTTTTTTGGGAAACACGGTATACAGTAATCCCTCGCTATATCACGGTTCACCTTTCACGGTCTCGCTGCTTCACGGATTTGCATCGTGCATTGTGTTCTGCATTCTGATTGGCTGATTGGTAAAACAGCTTGCCAAGAGCAGTGAAATACACGTGATGCCAGGGGTGAAATCCTCCCGGTTCACACAGCTCAACAACCTGGTGGCGTTTGCGGCGCGGGGCTTCCCCCACCCGCTTCCTCCGCCCACCTGGATGTCGGCATCTGCGTTCTTTTGCCCTCTGCGCATGCGCAAAGCTGAAGTTACTACTTCACGGATTTCGCCTATCACGGGTTCTTTTTGGAACGTAACCCCAGCGAAAAACGAGGGATCACTGTATATATAAAGGACTATAGGTTTTCCTCCCTGTTTAGTCCTGCTGTGCTGCCTCATCATGGTGATGTGTGTGTTCCTGGGAAGGGTGAGCAAAGAATTCTGGGAATGTATGCCAGGAGAATATATTTCCAATAGAATCACCCAATGCTGAAGGCCATTTCCAGCTGCCAAGCTAAACAAGCAGACACCTATATTGGCCAGCAGCAGTAGAGAAAGATGACAACTTCAGTGACAATGGCAAAGGTATTCATTACGTGAAAGAAAAGGCAATGACTCCAGGTAGAGTGGCAATGAGTGCATTATTGGAAGACCGGACAGAGCAGGTTAGGGATAGAGTGTCGTGGAGAAAATCTATCTATGTGCTCACTAGGAGTCAAAAATGACTTACCGTATTTTTCGGAGTATAAGACGCACAGGAGTATAATACGCACCTTAGTTTTGGGTGAGGAAAATAGGGGGGGAAATCTACCTACCAGGTATTCATCTGGCTAGCGTCCTTAGTCTGGTCAGCTTCAGCACATTATTTTATCCCCTGGTTAGGGCTGAAAAAAAACTTCTTCGGAGGGAGTAGCAATGAAAAAATCCTGCAAGCTGGGAAAATTGTTAGCACCTTGTTAGGGTTGAAAAAAACTTCTTTGGAGGGAGTAGCAATGAAAACAAGCCTGCAAGAGCCGGGAAGATCGTTAGCACCTCATTAGGGCTGAAAAAAAGCTAAAAAAAAAAGCTACATTCGGAGTATAAGACGCACCCAAATTTTCAGCCTCTCTAAGTGGGGGGGAAAGGTGCGTCTTATACTCTGAAAAATATGGTAAT
Source organism: Diadophis punctatus similis (assembly GCA_023053685.1). Classification (NCBI taxonomy): domain Eukaryota; kingdom Metazoa; phylum Chordata; class Lepidosauria; order Squamata; family Dipsadidae; genus Diadophis; species Diadophis punctatus. The sequence continues at coordinate 181,436,460 of JALIGW010000001.1, read as the reverse complement.
AATCAAATAATCAAGCAGTTAATCAATAGATTTATTTCTCTGACAATTTGCATCAAAGTTAGGGAGAGTTAAACATTCTGCTTATGGTTAATAGCAATAGCAATACTACTTAGACTTATATACCACTTTGCAGTGCTTTATGGCATTCTCTAAGTGGTTTACAGAGTCAGCATGTTGTCTCCAACAATTTGGGTCCTCATTTTACCAATCTCAGAAGGATGGAAGGCTGAGTCAACCTTGAGCCGGTGAGAACTGAACTGCTGGCAGTCAGCAGAGTTAGCCTGCAATACTGCATTCTAACCACTCTGCCACCAAGGCTCTGTTGTTTTAGGCATCTCCTGTTCAACCTTCAAAAGCCAAAGAAATGGGTAGGAGCAGTGGTGGGATTCAAATAATTTAACAACCGGTTCTCTGCCCTAATGATTTCTTCCAACAACTAGTTCACCAAACTGCTCAGAAAGTTAACAACTGGTTCTCCCGAAGTGGTGCGAACTGGCTAAATCCCACCACTGGCGTAGGAGGACTCTGGGGGTAAGAACCTATATTTGTGTCTACATCTTTTTCTTTCTTTTAGATCTCAGTACCAAAAGCTCTAACTCTTTTCTTCCGTTTGGTGCCTGCCTGGATTTATGCAGCACAGTTTTGGAAGCCTGATTTTATAATGTGTTTGGATTCTAGAATTTCCTGCTCTCAGAAAAAAAGGGACAAGGAAACATTTTATGACTTGAATTACGACAGATTTCTTTAGTTCTTGCCTATCTATTCTCCTTCCTATCACTTAAAATAGGAGGGCCATGAGCAATATAAATAATCAGAGGTGCCTGTAGGATTGAAACTTTGGTCAAAATAACAAAAGGAACATCATGGTGTTGTAGCATGGATTCTGCCACTTTTGTATGCCTATGTAGTGTCATGACACATGTACAAAAGGGGTAGAATTTGTTTGGAATGGCACGAGGCTGCTTTCTTCATTTGTCCTTCCTTCCTTCCCCCTCACCCACCAGGATATCTCAGTAATATATTCTTTTAAAATGCAAACATCCAGCAGTGATAATGAAAAAGAGCAATTTACCATTTTGATCACAAAGGCTGTTTGGGAGTGTCCAAGAAAGATAGTGGCCAGGTTAAAAAAAAAATCTCAACTTATTTGCAAGAAAATATTGCAAATTTAGTGTCAGGTGTATCTCTCTGGGCGGCACAGTGGTTCAGTGGTTAAGATGCTGGGCTTGTCAGCTGGAAAGCCGGCAGCCCAGGTTAGAGACCTGAGCACTATGTGACAGGGTAAGCTCCTGTCTTCGCCCCCCTCCCATCTCCTGTCCACTTAGCAGTTCAAAAGCATGCAAATGTGAGTAGATAAATTTATTTATTTATTTATTTATTTATTTGTTTGTTTGTTTGTTTGTTTGTTTGTTTGTTTGTTTGTTTGTTTGTTTGTTCTTCTATGCCGCCCTACTCCCGAGGGACTCAGGGAGGCGTACAACAATTGTATAAGGACATTAATAATAAGCAATAGTTTAAAAACAACAGTTAAAAGATATACAAAAGTTAAAAAAGGTTCACATTCAGCCATACCAAGGGGGGAATTCAGATAGATTTAGTCTTTCCCCCCTGCCTGCAGGAAAAGCCATGTCTTGACGGCTTTCTGGAAGGCCAGCAGGGTGGGGATGGTTCGGGTCTCTGGGGGGAGTTGGTTCCAGAGCGCGGGGCCCCCCACAGAGAAGGCCCTCCCCCTAGGGCCCGCCAGCCGGCATTGTTTGGCTGACGGGACCTGAAGGAGGCCCACTCTGTGGGCCCTAGCCGGTCGAAGGGAAGTATGAGGCAGAATGCGGTCCCGAAGATACCCTGGTCCTAGGCCATGTAGGGCTTTAAAGTTGGTGATCAACACCTTGAATTGTACCTGGAGACCGATGGGCAACCAATGCAGCTGGCAGAGTATAGATGTAATGTGGGTGTACCTAGGCACACCCACCACAGCACGCGCAGATGCATTTTGCACCAACTGAACTAAATAGGTACCACTTCAGTGGGAAAGTAACAGCACTCCATGAAATCATGTTGGCCACAGCACCATGGAAATGTCTTCAGAGAGTGCTTGTTCGATGGCCTTGAAACAGAGAGGAATACCACCCCCTATAGCAGTGATGGCAAACCTTTTTTTCCTCGGGTGCCAAAAGTGTGCATGCTATTGCACGCATGCATGTGCCCACACCCATAATTCAATGTTCCCCCATGCCCCACCCCCCTGTGCATGCATACATGACCTCCCACACTGCCCCGCCCCCCGCACATGCACGCACAACCCCCCTTGCTTTCCCGTTTCCTGACTTCCGGTGGGCCTGGTAGGCCCATTGGGCACCCTCTCCAGGCTCCAGAGGCTTCCCTGGAGCCTGGGGAGGGTGAAAATGGCCTTCCCTGCCCGCCCAGAGGCCCTCTGGAGGCCAAAAATGCCCTCCCAGAGCCTCTGCATGAACCGAAAATCAGCTGGCCGGCGCGCACATGCACGCTGGAGCTGAGCTAGGGCAACGGCTTGCATGCCGGCAGATATGGCTCCGTGTGCCACCTGTGGCATGTGTGCTATAGGTTCGCCATCACGGCCCTATAGTTAGCAATGACTAGCAAAGTAAAATCCGCAGGGATTCCTTTCCCTTTTTTTATCTTGTGTCTCTCTAGGAAGCATATTTCAAATTTGGGATTTTATCATAGAGATCCTTATGCATATGTCTTTCTTGTTGTTAACAAGATAGAAAAGATAACTGCACATCTTTTTTTCTCCCTCATGATTTTCAGTAGAGAAAAAAAAATACTGTTTGACAACCTGCAGGGCTGTTCCCAATCCCCGTACTGAATACAATTCCAATTGTAACTGAATAAAGTAGATAGACCCATAATTTCCATTAAATAGTCAGTTTGATAAGCCAATGATCTCACTTGGTATGAGTCAGATTCTAAAGATCCACAGATCGCATGGTTACATTACTTATTACATTTACACGTTATACCCTTTGCACACCAGATATCTATGTCACTGTATTTAAATATTTATTCAAAACACCATAACCCAAGAACAAAGGAGTAAAAGGTGCACAATAAAATATGTAACTAGCACTAGACTAAGGGAGTGATGTAATATATAGGAAGAAATGATACAAATAGAGCAAGGGAGGGGTTCCATCACATTCACAGGATGATGTTTCATGTTAGATGTGCTACTGTCGAAAAGGTCTTATCTAAGATACCCACCAATGTAGCATCTATAAGTGGCAGGACACATAACACCATAAAGAATTGGAGTTCACAGATTTGTTCATATGAAAATAGACAGTCATACAAGTTAGCCTGTCTCGAAACTGTTTATGGAAGTATAAAATATAAATAGCCTCATCATTGTGCCTGGTTATAAAGTAGAGGACAGCAAAAGTATTCCAAAGCCCATGTAGCGTCACCTACTTAAATCTAGCTGCTACTGTCGAGCCCGAATTTAACAAATGTGTAGCCATTTTATTTAGCTCTCTGGTTTACTCATTTATTCCTTGTCTTTCTCTTTACTATGTAAGGGTTTTTTTCAGGCTCTCCACATTCTTAAGGTGGGGGGAAGGAGCAAATAGATAGTGAGGATTGTTTTGGCTAGGTCAGGGGTCAGCAACCCATGGCTCTGGAGCTGCATGTGGCTCTTTCATCCTTCTATTGCGGCTCCCTCTCGCCGGTTGGCACCACAATTTTGAGAGGAGCTTCCGGTTAGGGTGGGGAAAAGCACGGCGCACCAGGAGGAGACTCTATGGCAAGGGGCGGGTTTTCCAGTCAGCTCCACAATTGATAGGGCTTTCAGTTAGGACAGGTAGAGGAAAAAGGACGCCGCGCTTGGAGGAGACTCTATGGTGGGGGAACCGGACTTCCGGTCGGCTCCAGAATTGAATGGGGGGCTTCTGGTTAGGACCTTTGTGGCTCTTTGAGTGTTTAAGTTTGCCAACCCCTGGGCTAGGTGATCTTCTTTCCCGTGGGAACAGAGGCTGCTCTTGGTGAGAATGTAAGGTGGAGTTTGAAGACACCAGGAAATGTGGATTGAGGGTTTATTGGAGAATGTGACTTTTGAGGGATGTTTCTAACTTACAATATTATGTGGTGTATTTCCGGTTTGTGTCAGATCCAGAATTACAACAGACTTCGCCAATTTGATGCCTACCTAAATAAAATAAATTTGTTTTGGAAGATGGACTTTGCCTATTTCTTTTTTGAATGGGTTTCGTCACTTGGAAACCTGACAGCTACATTTTGCAGGAACTGTAAATTTCGAATACTTTTCAAGGGCAGCTCCATGTAGAGTGTGAAATAGTCATCTGAAAGAAGCTTGAAAAAAGAATATGGCTGGTAATTCAACAAAACCGGGCAAGCAATTCCCAAGGACAGCTCCAAAATTAGGCTTCCAACCCTTTTTCAGAAGAACTGCTCCAACTGTTAGAATAGTTTATACTCAACTCCAGATCAAATTGTTTAAAAACAATATCTTCTACATCGCATTAGGTCTGAGTCTTCATTTTATTTACTCAAACTTATTTCCTCAGTATATTTAGGCAATCAGTTAGGATATTGCAGAAGTTCAGCTGAAAGAGAGAGATCAGGTATTAAATCATATTTCCAGTGCCCTTAGAATTATAACCTCAATGGATGCTGAAAGGCAAAATAATCAAAACACAGCATTAAGGAATCCCAAATACCAAAAGACAAGGAATTGCTGTATATGAGTACTTTTGGAACATTGTTATATCAACAATGATCTGTCCTATTTCATTCCCACAGAATCTGTGGGACCCAGCAAGACAAACGCTTTGGACATTATTCAAAGGCTTTTCTTTTGCTTTTTCAGGTTATGGATTACACCTTTCTTGGGGCAACACAAAGGGTGATGAGTTATATTTGCCTTCCTAGAAAAAAAATCAGGCTTTTAGCTCTGATTTAAGGCAAGCAGCATACACAGATACCCAATATCTGGAACAAATCGTTCAGTGATTTTAGTCATGTTTTTAACCTAACAATGCTTTTAACGGGAGCCAATTGACTTCAGACCTTTAATTATCATTTGCATGTCAAAGAATATCTCACATGTTCAACCTGGTGGTGTTAAATGGGCATAAGTCTCAAAAGAGTTGGCAATGTGATAATTATAAAAATGGTTAGTTGGCCATTATGAAACCCTGATCATTCAGATGTTTTATCTTTAGGGTTTGGTTTTTGCACAGCATGTTTCAATCTTCCATCTATCTTTCCTTTCATACAGGAGACATACCACCCTTCACCTTTCTTCACAGAGACTGCTTTTATGACTTCATTTCTCTTTGTCTTCTCAGCTGATCTACAACAGTGCTGTTCAGTGGAATGAAGCATCAGATGTGGGCGTCATGCTTGCAATACAGCTCACCTGTCTGGAACCCGCACTGCATATCAGACATAAATACAATTGAGAGAGTCCAGAAATATTTCACAAGAAGAGTCCTTCACTCCTCCGCTCACAACAAAATACCTTATTCCACCAGACTTGAAATACTGGGATTAGACAATTTACAACTACGTCGCCTCCGATCTGATCTAAATGTAGTTCATAAAATCATATACCAAAATGTTCTTCCTGTTAATGATTACTTCAGCTTCAACCGCAGCAATACACGAGCACGTAATAGATTCAAACTAAATGTAAACCGCTCCAAACTCGACTGCAGAAAATACGACTTCAGCAATAGAGTGATCAATGCCTGGAATGCACTACCTGACTCTGTGGTTTCTTCCCCAAACCCCAAAAACTTTAACCTTAGACTGTCTACAGTCGACCTCTCCCCGTTTCTAAGAGGTCTGTAAGGGGCGTGCATAAGCGCACCATTGTGCCTACCATCCCTGTCCTACTGTCCTATTGTCCTCTTTTATCGTTACTTTTTACTTATGTTTATACAAACTACTACTATCCTATACATGTTTGACAAACAAACAAATAAATAAAATAATAAAATAAAAAATAGTAGCAGGAGTAACAGAAGCAGTGTAGGTAGCAGAAGTAGTAATAGTAGGGGTGGTAGTATATTTTCTGTTCTTATGACATGGTTAGAGGTCTTACACCAAGATAGGCCATCACCTGTTAAAACCCAACAGCATCTACAACAACTCTTTTGAGGGCTCCAGAAATTCCCTTTGACCACAGTGGTGAACCTGGCAATACCATTTCCAGTTATTTGGATGCTGGAAATACAGAAAGGTGTAATAGGTTTCAAATCATAGGAAGGAAAGAAGGAAGGTGACCTTCCTTGCTGCTGATATGCAGTGGCTGGGGAGGAATCATACATATCAGAGAAGGGTTTCTGATGGAGTGTCTCCCTCCTTCCTCCCAAGGGAGCACACCTAACATCTACATTAATGCTTTTTTAGTTCCAGACAAAGACCAAAGGCATGCATCTTTGGCTCTGAGAGAATTAGAAATAAATAGCCAGAAGTGGTCCTCATTTACAACCACATTTGGGGCCGGCAACTTGGTTGTTAAGTAAAGTGATTGCTAAATGAGCTGTGGTGGTGCAGTGGTTAGAATGCAGTACTTCAGGCTACGTCTGCTGACTGTCTGCAGTTTGGCAGTTCGAGTCTCACCGGCTCAAAGTTGACTCAGCCTTCCATCCTTCTGAGGTCAGTAAAATGGGGACCCAGATTGTTGGGGGCACTATACTGACTCTGTAAAACTGCTTAGAAAGTGCTGTAAAGCACTGTGAAGCGGTATATAAGTCTAGGTGCTAGTGCTAAATGAATCCGTGACTATGCTTATAACCTTACTTCAGTTTTCCTTTGCTTTACAAACCTGTGAAGGTTGTAAATCTGAAGATTGGTCACGAAGTTACTTTGCCATCACCATTTACAAGTGGTGTAAGTGGTCACTAAAGGAGGCAGTAGCTAAATGAGGAGTACCTGTTTTGTGCGTTAGTAGGTTGTGCAATGCTTTGAATGGTTGTATACCTTTGACAATGCTTTAAGCCAGGGGTCCCCAATCCCTGGGCTGTGGCCCACTACCGGGCGGCGGGCTGGTGTGCATGTGTGCGGAGCTCGACTTGAGCGAGTGGCAGGCTGGTGCAGGTGCATACATGCACACATCTCAACTTGCACAAATCAAGCTATGCACACATACACACGTGCACTTCCCTGCTGCTTGCACAAGTTGAGCTGCGCATGTGTGCACACCGGCCCATCACTCATATGGCCTGGTTCCCCTCTCCTTCCCTCTGCCAAGCCACCAAGTCACAAACATTGGGGACCTCTGCTTTAAGCAATCCATCAAAGTTTTGGAGGCCTACTTTAGAAGGACATCTTTGCTAATTTTAGTGGCCAGAAGAAGCTTCTGAGAGGTTCAGGGAAGCTCCTGGAAGTACAAGGGAGACCCCGCAGCAGCAGGAATCATCTCATTGCAGTACTTCAGATAATGTTGCCTCATTGAACAAAACCACAGTCATTTCCTACAAACCCATTGTGTAATGCTATTGTTACAGCATCTTATTACACGTAGTCCTCAACGTATGACCACAATTGCGAACAGAACTTCCATTGCTAAGTGATATCATTAAGTGAGTTGTGGCCAATTTTATGATCATTTTTTATGCAGATGTTAAGCGAATCATACGGTTGTTAACAGGGGTGGGTTCTGATTTTCCTCGCTGCCAGTTCGCTTCCTGATGCGCTGCGCGGGCGCGCGCACATGCACAGTACTAAAAATTCTGCTGCGCATGCACAGAAGCAAAAAGTAGCTTCTGCGTGTGCGCAGAAGCAAAAAACAAGATGGCGACGCCTATGGCACCACCAAGAAAGCCGGTTCAGGGGCGTGGCAGGCCTGGGTTGCTGCTGGTTCCAGCGACCCAGGTTGCCAAGTTACTACCAGTTCCATAGAACCGGTCTGAACCGGGAGAAACACACCTCTGGTTGTTAAGCAAATCTGGCTTTCCCCATTAATTTTGCTTATCTGAAGTCCCATGGGAAGGTCACAAAAGGTGATCACATGATAATGAAACCATTGTAAACACATGCTGGTTGCCAAGTGCCTGAATTTTGATCACACAATTGCAGGCACAGAGCAATGATTGCAAGTGTGAGGACTGACCTAAGTCACATTTTTTTACATCCAATCATTGGGTCATTTTAAATTCTTGGTAAAAAGCAGGGAAATAGGAGAAATAACAGCAATCAAATTGTCTCTGAGTCTTGCTTTGTTTTGATTTTATTTTTCTAGCGAAAGAGTTCCAACCAATAGAAAGTCTATATGAGGTCAGGTCAAAATGACAATTGTTAATGAAAGTACTTATATTATATGAATGCTTCAAAATTGGTTTCTGCCCTTGATGTATTTTCTTCATAATATTTGACTGTATCTGTTCATAATTAATTATTACCTTCTTCACCAGTTGATGGGAGTTTATTTATGGGGGATGGAAAAATCTGTGTAAGAGAGTAGCATTTAGTTCTTGGAACCACGCATGCTTTGGATCATTACAAATCCTGAAACTCTGTGTGAAAGGCAGCCCTTATGTCAATATGTTACTTTAGGTGTCCAAGGTAATTGGTAACAGATACACTTTTAACCCTAGGAATCTCTTTTCAAATAAGTAGCAGGGGAAAAGAGACAGGTGAAATAATCATAAAACCCTGCTTGGATTAAATTTAGTATAGAAATTGATTCCAAACCATCCTAATAAAAATAGATATGAGCTGGTTATGTGATAGTTTGTGATGATGAAGAAGTGGAACGTGATGTCAGAGTCCAAACTCTGTCATTCAGAAGGAAAAGGGGGGATTCTGGCTCTGTTTGATCAAAAGGTTATACATATCCGGATCCCAGGCATCTGAGAGCTTTTTCATCTTAAGATAAGGGTTTATGGGGGGGTATCCGGATCCCAGACACATGGGAGCTTCTTCGTCTTAAGAGAATGTTTTATGGGGGGGGGTAATTGAAAGGAAGAACGGATTCGAGAAGCGGATCCATTTGTCAAACATTTGTGTATTCATTATGTGGAATGGGGGTGGGGTGTTAAGCTTAAAAGACTTGTCTTGCCTGAGGGCATGTTAGACCTTGCTTTGATTTGAAATGGTTGTATACAGATGCAAATAAAGGAAATCCTTTTGAAAACCTTTGACTGGACTCAGAAGTTCGTACCTTATTTTGTGGCTGGAAGACAATCCTTACAGAAAGCAAGGTCTGCAAAATCGGTCAACCCAGAGAGTAACTTCACTCTACTGAGGGGACCGGGCAATCATGACCGAAAAAAACCGGGAGCAGGAAGAAATTGAATGCTGGGGGGAGACACCAATCACCCCCCGGGCGGAAGCCTGTCCCGCACTCCCCAGCAAAGAGGCTGAGGGAGATTTCGAGGCCTCTGGAAAGCCCCGCTGGTCTATCGGCATTGGAAAAAAAGACAGCTGGGATGGCAGAACCAGAGGTGTCACCCTTAATCGGGGGGATCAGAAGCCCCGTTGGGAATTAGAGCTAGAAGCAGCCATGGATCAGGAAGAACCCACTGAAGCGCCTCTAAGGGAGGGGCGGTTGAAAAGATACCTGTCCCAGCTGGTGATGGAAACATTAGAAAATCTCAACATTCGAGGGACCCCAGAACGATGGACAACGAGCGCTGGGAGCACAGCAACCGCTGAGGAAACTGGGGGGGGCAACAACCTCTGGGGAGCAGGCGTGCAGATGGAGGACGCGGCAGGAAACCCAACAAACCCCCCCAGGGCAGCACACGCAGCGGCACCACTTCCTAACCAACTCCAAACTCCACAACTAGAAAGGAAAACTCCCCCCCTGGGGCTGAAATTTGATGGGGACCCACAACAATTGGGATTTTTCGTAGCACATGTGCTCACCTATATGCAAGAATATGGACGTGAGTTCCAAACCCAGGGATCTCAGGTGCGAGCAGTTACCTTAGCCCTGGAAGGAGCCGCGGCCAGATGGATGGTAACCCTACATAACGACGACGCACCCGAACTGCGAAATTTCAACCAATTCATGACGGCCCTACGACGACGATTCGAGGACCCGCTGGCAGACCACAAAGCATGCGACCGTATTAAGGTGGTGAAACAGGGACGACGACCAGTGGCGGAGTATACTGAAGAATTCCGGGACCTCGCATGTCAGCTAAACTGGCCAGAAGACATCCTGGTAAGCTGTTTTAAGGATGGGCTGAGTGACGATCTGTATAATGCCTGCGTGGCTAGGGGTGCACCAAATCACCTGCATGAGTGGTACCTCACCGCTGAAGAAGCGGAGATTGATATGGCTAGGAATCAGTACCGTACGGGGAGAGCATGGAAGAAATCCCCACCCCAATGGAGAAAAGAACCCTTCAGAAGGCAACAGGGCTTCTCCCCTAAACCTCCAACCTGTTACAAATGCGGGAAGGAGGGACACCGAGCACCCGAATGCTGGCCCCAAACACCCACCCGGAAACCCGAAGGCCAAACGGGGGAGAGACCAACGAGACCCATCCAGCGGGGGAGGGAAACAGCCCTGAGGAGCAGCGAGATGATGGGACCACCACCCCCTCCTCCTGCTGAAAACAACACCCCGGCATTTCAAAGGAAAGATCCAGCCGTGTTCGAGAGCGATCCGGAGGATGAAGCACTGGTAAGCAAACCAATTGAACCGCTCACCCTCCCACTCAGACTATTTATCCCTAACCAAGAGGGGAGAAAAAATATCTCCGCTTTAGTAGACTCAGGATGCACCCATTGCTTAATCAGCCCAACCCTAATCAGGGAACTGGGAATCACAGTGAGAAAGCTGAGAAATCCCATCGCATTTTGCCAATTGGATGGGTCTATAGCAGGGGGGGAGCCGGCTGCTTTTGCCACGGAACCCCTGAAAATAGGCATTGATAACCACGAAGAGAAACTTACGTTTATAGTAGCACCTGGCATGGAATGGCCACTAGTCTTGGGACTCACATGGCTAAAAAAGTGGAATCCAAAAATAAATTGGGAGCAAGGCACCATAAAATTCCAAATGCATGTAACTACTGCGGAGGATCCACAGATAGAAACTGAAGGGGCTGAATGCAGGGAAACAGCCATGCCTGGTCATAGCAGGGAAACAGACAGCATACCCAAGGAATACAAAGATCTGGCAGAAGTCTTTAGCGAGGCAGCGTCAGATGAACTTCCCCCGTATCGCGCATCCGACTGTGCAATAGAAATCTTACCCAGGGCTAAACTACCTAAACCAAAAATGTATAGCATGTCACTGGGGGAGTTAGAGGAACTGAGTGCTTTCATTGAGAAAAACCTAGCAAGGGGTTTCATTGAACCAGCCAGACCAAAGATAGCAGCCCCGGTGCTATTTAGAGAGAAGAAAGATGGCACAAAACGCTTATGTGTTGACTTCAGAAACCTAAACTCGATAAGTGTTGAAAACATGTATCCCCTCCCCCTGATGAAAGACATGCTGGCCCACCTCAAAAAAGGGAAAATCTTCTCCAAACTAGACATCAGGGAGGCTTACTACCGAATCAGAATTAAGGAGGGGGATGAATGGAAAACGGCATTCAACACCCCCCTGGGATGTTACCAATTCAAAGTGCTCCCTTTTGGGCTACAAGGGGCACCTGCAGTGTTTATGCAATTAATTAACGATGTGTTACGGGAACACTTATACAAAGGGGTTCTCGTTTACTTAGATGATATTCTATTATACTCAGAGACCGAGGCTGAACATGTTAAATTGGTGAGGGCAGTGCTGAGCAAACTCCGCGAGGCAAAACTTTATGCCAAACTCTCAAAATGTGAATTCCACCGAGAAAAAATTGATTACTTGGGGACCGTATTTCACACCAGGGCATAGAAATGGATCCTCAAAAAGTACAGGCAGTACTCGATTGGGAAACACCTCGCACATGCAAACAGCTGCAAAGCTTCCTGGGGTTTGCAAACTTCTATCGCCAATTTATCCCCGCGTTCGCTCAAATTGCCCTGCCCATCACAAACTGCTAAGAACAAAGGGGGAGGGAGATCCTAAACCGAGACAGCCCGTGAATTGGACAATGGAATGCCAGGCAGCGTTTGAGAAGCTAAAACGGCTGTTCTCAACAGAACCAATTTTGAAGCACCCAGACCCAGAAAAACCCTTCATAATACAAGCTGATTCTAGCGATGTGGCAATAGGGGCAATCCTACTCCAGAGCAATGAGCAAGGACAACTACAGCCATGTGCATATACATCCAGGAAACTAAGTGAAACTGAACAAAGGTGGGCGATCTGGGAAAAAGAGGCTTACGCGGTGCGATGGGCACTTTTAACTTGGAGACAATTCTTAGAAGGAAGTAAGATCCCTTTTGAGGTCTGGACTGACCACAAAAACTTAGAAGCCTTAAAGACACCAAGGAAACTGTCTCCTAAACAGGTTCGTTGGGCGCAATACTTCAAACGGTTCGAGTTTACTCTTAAATTTATCCCTGGGGGGAAAAACTTTCTGGCAGATGCACTGTCCAGAAAGCCACAATATAACTGTGTGAAATCAGAGGTATTTAAACCTATAGTACAAACAAATCAATTGGCAGCCAAAGTAATCACCAGGTCCGAAGGAGGAAAAGATGCATTGAGGGACGCAGACATCACTCATGCATTTAAACAAGCATTAGTCAACGATGAATGGGTTTTGAACCACAAATCCAGCTGCGTGATGAAAGATGAATTAGCATGGATAGGTGACAAACTTTATGTACCCGCTAGCCAAAGATTACGTTTAATGGGAAGGTGCCACGACTCTAGGTTGGCTGGACATTTTGGCTTTGTAAAAACTTTACACTTAATAAAGAGACAATTTTGGTGGCCTTCGTTGAAAAAGGACATAGAAAGCTATGTAGCAAGTTGCCCCATCTGTGCTGCAGCAAAAAGACGCCAGGGGAAAACTCCAGGACTTCTACAAAAAGTAGCTGAGCCGTCAGCCCCATGGGAAGAAATTGCTATGGATTTTATTGTGGAACTACCGGATAGTGGGGGAAACACAGTCATTTGGGTTGTGACAGACTTGTTTTCAAAACAAGCACATTTTATTCCTTGCCAAAAGATTCCAACAGCCAAAGGCTTGGCTAGACTGTTTCTAATACACATTTATCGTCTTCATGGAGCTCCTAAAAGGATAATCTCGGATAGGGGAGTCCAATTTACCTCCAATTTTTGGAAGGCGTTTTTGGACCTACTTGGCACCGCCCAAGGGTTGAGCTCTTCGCATCATCCTCAGACAAATGGCAATTGCGAGGTTCTGAACGGCGTTCTTGAACAGTACCTAAGATGTTTTATTAATTTTCAACAGGACAATTGGACTGAACTTTTACCATTTGCAGAGGTTGCATTTAATAACTCTGTACATTCAAGTACAGGTTTTACACCTTTTAGAGTAGCCACGGGGCAAGATTTCAGCCCAATACCGGAACTACCCACAGAAAAACCAACTATCCCCTCACTTAAGGAGTGGATAGAAAAGTTGCAAAACACATGGCCAGTAGTCAGGTTGGCTTTACAGGAGGCTAGAGAGGCTTTCAAAATTCAAGCTGACAAGAAAAGAGTAGAGGTTAAACCTTTCCAGGTGGGGGATAGAGTATACTTATCTACAAAATTCTTGAGATCGTTACAACCATCAAAAAAATTAGGACCTAACTTTATTGGGCCTTTCACTATTAGCAGGATCATTAACCCAGTAGTAGTTGAATTGATTCTTCCAAAAACACTTAGACAAGTCCACCCAGTATTTCACATTAGTCTACTCAAGAGAGAGGTAACCTCGCCACTTAGACCGGTGGCAGATACACCACCTGCCCCAATCATGATAGAAGGGGAACAACATTTTGAAATCAAGGAAATTCTTGACTCCAGAATCCACAGAGGGAAGACCCAGTATCTGGTAGCCTGGAAACATTTGCCTTCGTCACAGAACGAGTGGGTCGCTAAACAACATGTGAAAGCCCCCACCTTATTGAGAAAATTCCACTCCAAATATCCTAGCAAACCTTGCTAACATATCATAATTGACTCTGCTTATGTCTTACAGGTGGACCTTCTTTTCTTTTGAGAGGCAGGATGTCAGAGTCCAAACTCTGTCATTCAGAAGGAAAAGGGGGGATTCTGGCTCTGTTTGATCAAAAGGTTATACATATCCGGATCCCAGGCATCTGAGAGCTTTTTCATCTTAAGATAAGGGTTTATGGGGGGGTATCCAGATCCCAGACACATGGGAGCTTCTTCGTCTTAAGAGAATGTTTTATGGGGGGGTAATTGAAAGGAAGAACGGATTTGAGAAGCGGATCCATTTGTCAAACATTTGTGTATTCATTATGTGGAATGGGGGTGGGGTGTTAAGCTTAAAAGACTTGTCTTGCCTGAGGGCATGTTAGACCTTGCTTTGATTTGAAATGGTTGTATACAGATGCAAATAAAGGAAATCCTTTTGAAAACCTTTGACTGGACTCAGAAGTTCGTACCTTATTTTGTGGCTGGAAGACAATCCTTACACGTATGTCCCAAAGGTGCTTTTTCCCAACTGGACTTTCTAGTATGTAAAATTAATCTGCCTTATTCTTTCATTGAGAACTTGGAGCTGTGCTTTCTGCAGGATGTTTTCTGCCCTGTGTCCCTTCACTGTTGAAGAGAGGCGCCTGCTGTTGGGGATGAGTCTGTGTTGTCTGCATCTCAAACTGAAGCGCAAACGGTTCCTGTAATCTGCATTTTTTCTGGAAATCCGTTCATACTCCCTCATCATTTGAAGGGTGTTTATCCCAAAGTGCATCGCTAAATGTCTATGGAGATTCTCAGCCATCCAGGTCATGATTGTCTCAAAGGTGCTTTTTCGAGAGGCAACTGGACTTTCTAGTAGTCCAGTTGCCTCTTGAAAAAGCACCTTTGGGCCAACCATGACCTGGATGGCTGAGAATCTCCATAGACAAGTGGAATGTATACACCCAGGGACATGCAGATACATACACTTGCACATGCAAGGGGGCTGGAATTATAAACACTGATAAAACACTGATGCCGTAATTATAAACACAGATACTACAAAGTGAAAGAAAAAAAAACTTAGTCAATGTAAAGAGGAGCAACTGAATTATTAAGGGTGATTAAAATACTGTATGTTACCTGTATTCAAACTACGCATAATAGAACTGAGTTTTTGAGAAGTAATTAATCAGCTTCCCATTCCAGTCTCCCTGTGAAATATCCTTATACTAGACCGGACATCAAACTCAGAATGTCCTGGGAGACAGAGATATTGTTTAGCAATTAACTCTTGACTATTGTTCTATCTGACAGCAGATTTGTACCAGGGGTGGGTTCCACTTACCTTCACCACCAGTTCGCATTGCGATGTTTCGCACGTGCGTTCCCCCGTACAATTTCACTTCTGCACATGCTCAGTAGCAGGATTCAGCCCGAAACACAGCTGAGGAGCTGATGAGCTGTGATTCGGGCAAAGAAATAAAGGTCAGTATTAACCCGGGGGTGGACGGGAGGGCTGTTTTTCAAGCCGTGGAAGAGGAGAAGCCATCCAAACATGGAAAAATTCACCAAAAATTCCCCCCAAAAAAGATGGCGGCACCCACGGACCGACACCGACCGAACCGGATCCGTGACGACATTGTCGTGTCACCAGGGGTTGCTAACGGTTCGGGCGATCTGGTCCGAACCGGGAGGAACCCACCCCTGATCTGTACCCACATATTCTGTTGAGGAACAACTGACCTATTTGTTCCATGTAGCAGATAGAAGGTAGATGAAATATGAGCCTCACTGGAAGATAAATAGATGTCTGAATTGCTGATGGTGAAGACTCTGGTTCTATACATACTGTATCTTCTGAGTGGCATTGCCAACGGTAATGCTATTAGGCTGCACTCCTATAGTGCCAGTCCCAAGTAAATGCCACTGAGATCAATAAGAATTACTTCTGGATTGACATTATGGAAGAAATGCTTAGTTTGTACTAATATTTCATTTGTTCTTGACATTTAAACAATGAGCTTACTGTTTTCTGTACTGTACGAAATTGGCTGATCTTTACACAGGCTCCCTGAGCTTGAGACTGGAACTTGATAATATTATTTTATATGATTTTTTGGGGGGATGGTGGTGGTTAATAATAGCTATGTAATTTTCAATACGATGATAAAAACTGCTGCAATGTTTCTTGAATTTTGGCTCTGCTACGTTGTCAGAGGTCTTGATTTGTGGAAAAATGCTGATTCATGTTTTCATTTTTTTTGTCTCCTTTATTACAGAGGTTTAAAGAGCAGGAAAGAAAGAAAGAATATTAATTACTTTTGGAATGCAGTATTGTACATTTTGAACAATACCATTTGTGCTCCCTTGATAGCTTCATCACTTATTGAAACAAGTATATGCTCACTTAATGACCTTTTGCCATTGTCATCTTGCCAGTTCACATTGGTTATTTGCATAAGAAATACACCCTTTTACTAAAATGAAAAAAGTAGAATGTAATGGGAAAAGGACAGATTTATAATTATTGCCTCGTCCTATCTATTTCTCTCTCTTTTTATAAAGAAAGTTGACAATAACCCACATGTCCAAGAATCATTTCCTCTGAATAAGTCAAAGCCCTCAATTTCTATAGGAAATGATAGAACTGTTCAGGACGAAAATATATACATGTTCTTTTTTTTTAAGTCTTTCATCTTCAACGGCTAGGCTAGAAATGTACATCTGAGAGAGCCTTGGCAATAAAATACATAGATATTAATATGTGACAGATTGCATCTTTCTGTTCATGGTCAAATGCAAAGCTGAATATTTCTACTGGAGACTTGCCCCTACTAATTATGCTGGGATTATTCATAAAAATGAGAGTTTGATGAAATATTAAAGTGGCAGAATATTAATCTTTACTGCATATCTGTCAGAAATGAAGTGACACGGGTACATATGCATTCACAACATGCATCAATGACTGCATGAAACTTGCAGATTGCTGCTGCTCAGAAACTTGCACATAAGCTGCTCAGAAACTGTGCAGGTAGTAGAGATGATAAATTAGAGGCATTTACTGCTAGGGATCTGAAATCCAACTATTACATAATGTTGCATAATTCTACCTTTGCCTGCTGTGCTGATCCTAATAAAAGGAATTCCAGGAAATGAATATATATATATATATATATATATATATATATATATATATATATATATATATATATATATATATATATATATATATATATATATATATATATATATATATATATATATATACACATGTATATATATATATATATACACATGTATATATATATATATATACACATGTATATATATATATATATATATATATATATATATATATATATATACATGTGTGTGTGTTTGTGTGTGTGTGTGTGTGTGTGTGTGTGTGCGCCTGTGCCTGTGCCTGTGCCTGTGTCTGTCTGTCTGTGTGACATTTTTTGCTGATAAATGAAAATAAAGGGAGACTATTATAGATCTATTTCGAGCTATTTTGCTCTCGTCAGATAGCCATACCCGTAGTGGGAATTGAACCTGGGCAGTCTGCTTGTAAGGCAGATGTTTAACCTCTAGGCCACAAGGTTCTCTTCCCTATCAGCTCTTCACCAGGAAAGGGTTATATATGTTTATTCTGTCGAGTCATCCTGGTGTATGGAAGGAAACATCACAGCTTTCTTTTGCCTTTCAGCCCCTCCTGGGACCATCCAGGCAGTTTTCTATAGTCGACAAACTATATTGTCTACATGTGTAACATTTTTTGCTGATAAATGAAAATAAAGGGAGACTATTATAGATCTATTTCGAGCTATTTTGCTCTCGTCAGATAGCCATACCCATAGTGGGAATTGAACCTGGGCAGTCTGCTTGTAAGGCAGAAGTTTAACCTCTAGGCCACAAGGTTCTCTTCCCTATCAGCTCTTCACCAGGAAAGGGTTATATATGTTTATTCTGTCGAGTCATCCTGGTGTATGTACACACACACACACACACACACACAAGATATATATATATCTATCTTTCCACCACCCTTCCCTTCCTTTTTACTTTTACTTTTTATATTTCTCTTAGTTTGAATTAGTGTTTTATCTGTCTATTTTGAATGTCAATAAAATTATTATAAACAAAAATGAAAAGTGATATTTAGTGAATGTTCTCTAATATAGACACAGACTCTTTTTCCCTCCACAGATCACAGATGTTAGATGATAAAAACATGTTCAATTAAGACAAAAAACATGTTCAACAAAGTGAGTCCTGCACTGCAGCCTACCTGAAAAACTGCTTTTAGCCTGATAACGGAGAAATATTTTTGCCTTCTTCTGTATGGTTTTCCTTTGAGTTCTTGACAAATAGCATAGCAATAGCACTTAGACTGATATAACACTTAATAGAGCTTTACAGCCCTCTCTAAGTGGTTTACAGAGTCAGCATATTGCCCCCAACAATCTGGGTCCTCATTTTACTGACCTCAGAAGGATTGAAGACTGAGCCTGTTGAGATTTGAACTGCCAAATTGCAGACAGCCGGCAGGCAGCAGAAATAGCCTGCAGTGCTGCATTCTAACCACTGCGCCACCAAATGCCATCTTATCCCTCCTAGCCACTAGCCACTTCCCTGATCGTCTCTTCTGAAGACTTAATTTCCTCTGCCATGTTCATTCTCCTTTTCCTTTTCCTTATCAGAAACTTGCTCCTGTTTCTTTTTTCTTAAAATAGGAAGAGGGGTCCTTGGTCCTCTGTGCCTGATGATGTTACCCAGTTTGGGTAATGAAATGAAATGCAAGAAAACAACCAAGCTCACAGGGGGGTCTGATGTTGTTACCCTGTTTGGGTAAGGAAACATCTGCAAGAAAACAACCAAGCTCACAGAGCACCAAGGACCCCTTGTTTCAACCCTGAGTTACAAGTATTCTCCTTTAAGGTAGGATGCCAGAACTGTTTAGAATATACTCAGGGTATAGTCTAAACAGTGCTTACTATATCTTCTTATAGCTTCAGCTTACTATATCTTCTTATAGCTTCAGTTTGAGGCAGCTTAAATTTGCCTTTGCCATTTTAGTCATCAATGTCATACTAGTGATTCATATTCAACTTGTTGCTGACTACAGCTTCACACTTACTATTACACAGTGAGTTTGATTCCCTCCCCCATGAAGAATGTTCTTTCTTTTTATGAATTACATTCAGTCATCTTTAGCGCTTCTCCAACTTATCAAGATCATTTGATTTTGTTTTTTATAAAGTAGACATTTTACGTAGGTAAATACCTGCAAAGGATTCTACTGAAGAGATATAGTGACACAACCCACTACTAAAGTTTTATTGTTGTAACTTCTTGAATATATTAAGAATGGGTATTAGAAATATTTGTGTCTTCCAATTCATTGGCCAGCTTCATACATTTTGCTAGGGTATAATAAGGTGCGTTTATTTTTGGCTTCACACAATATATGAAATGAATTGTAGTTTGTAGATTAGTATGATGTGTCAACCCAGATAGCTAGCTGATTGGAAAATGATAGCTTAATATAATGTATATGTTTTTGCCAATTTATCCAGAAGCATTAAAATAATTTCAAGGGTTTTCTTTTATAAACATTGATATTACAGCAGCCATCAGTTTTCAGCCCTCTGGGCCTCTAGATGAACCTAGAACATTTGTTATGATTTCATTTGAACATCTTCAGAATCACATTTGAGTTCTTAAAACTCTTGATTGGATACCACTGGGGCTTGGAGATTTGTTTGTTGTTTTAGCTTGTCAATAGACAATGTCCTCTAAATTTCTTCTTATTCAAACCCATAATTGCCAGATCTTTAGAGATAAGCCTCATCTATCACGGTTTCTGGAAGGAAAAAAATTTTTTGGGAGAAAATATAACATTGTGTTCGTCTATCCATCCACCTACACATATATGGTTGTACAGTATCTCTCGGTGTATTGTAGTGCAGTGGGAGACACACAAGGGTGTTCTGTAGGTTACATTTTGGTTCTGGTACTTGAAATATATTAGCAAGAAAAGGTGGTGATGTCCTTATTTACAAAGGATTACTTAGTAATATAAAATCTTCATCCGCAATCCAAATTAATACCGATCACATTCAGGCAATCTCAGTGACATGTTGACTAGGTCTTAAGGTGCTATTCGCATTAAATTAAATATTGTATAAGTTTGTCACAAACAGCAAATATAAAAATTGGAATGCCTTGTTTTTCAGTGAATCAAGAATGAAATGCTGCCATAGTATTACTTTGGGGGAGGGTTTATTGTCATGTCTAATATACAGAATACTGATGTAGGGCATGAGTCTTAAGAGTGACATTATTATTTTGAATAGCAATGGAGAATAAGTAGCTGGTGCACTCTGCTTGTGTGTGTGTGTGTGTGTTTATATGTTACAAGTTTACATAATTGTTTTGTAATAAAATCACCATCTTCTTCAGATTGAAGCAGGAGCTCTTTAACTGAAAGGAACAAATCCTGACAATGTCTTGTCCTTCCCAATTTGTAACTTCCCAACTTGCAACAGATAGCAAATCTTGGTGGGTGAGTGAATGACAGCTGTCAAAATGATCTCCCCAAGTCGAAATGAGTATTAAGGAAGATAGCATATTCCGGTAAGTGGAAACTGCCTATCATAAATTTTTGCCTTTCTTATCAGGGATACAGATGGCAGAGATAGCAAATCCTGACAGGGAAGTGACATCTATCAGTATTTCTTAGATATACCTTCGGTTTTCTAACTGTAGAATAATGCAATCTTCTTATTTTGCAGCTAGAGGCAAAACAGACTGGAAGGTATTTTTCTGCAGCTACCAGCATCAGGATGCCTTCCAGGTGTATGTTTTCTAAACCATGGCCATACTGACTGGGATTTCTGGGAACTGAAGTCCAAATGTCTGAAGCAGGTCAGAAGGCTGTATCGCAAGAATGGAATTTATAGTCATTTACATTTTGCAGGGTTCAGTTCCAACATCCATTGACCTTACTCTTTGAAGCTGCCAGAAATTTAGATATAAGACTATATACAAATTTATCTGGGCAATGGTGAATCTAAGGAAAGGTGTAGCATTTTGTGAATAATTAAAGATGGGACCAATATTATACATTTAATGCTTTCTTAATTCTTTTTATCACAACTGTAAATCTTTCAAAACAAGTTCCCCAAATATAAGTGTATATTGTACACAGGCAGAAGCACAAAACATTTAAAAATGTGGTATCGGGACCCTGTGGCTCTTCAGAGGTTGTTCAACACTGACTCCCAGCATTTGTTACCCCTGGCCATATTGGCTGAGCTCCTGGAGGATTGCAACATGTGACAGTAACAGATTCTAGGTGATATTTAGGAAATGAGCCAGAAAAATTACCATGTAACTTCATGCATAGTTAGTTAGATGTTTGTCCAGGGGATTCTACATTCAGATAAATATACGTGGGATTTCAAATTTAAGGCATAATCCAACATGGAGAGGCTGCCTCATGAGGCATTGAATTCTCCTTTGCTGGCCATTCAGAAGCTGAATGGCCATCTGTCAGAGATAATCTACATTGAGATGGAGTTGAAAGTGTCTCTGGACACTTCTGATTCTAGGAGTCTATGAAATGTTTGCTAACATCTAAGCGCAAATAAATTACAAGCAAACACATTCTTTCATGAGTTGCATATATGATATAAGGCTTTCATGAGGTCACATAAGCAGTAGGCTACAGCAGAAGTAGCAAATTGTAATAGAAGTGATATCCATCAGTTAAGATTATGTGTTTCATCTCTCAAGCACTAAATTAATACCTTGTGTCCAGCGGCTTCATTTGCTGATGCCTCAAAATGGTGATTCTAAAAGCCAGGCCTTGACTCAGATTTTAATTCTTATCTACCCATTAAAGCTATGGAAGAATAGCCAGGGCAATCGTTTGAAAACAACCTTTTGCAGTGTGCCATTTTCCAGGTCTTCTGAACTACAACATTTTTCAACCCAGTGTAGTTTTCTTCTTCACACTGAAAAGATGGCTTAAAATAACCAGTGCCATTTGTACTTTAACCTAAACTTTGTAAACATAGTGCTTATTTAGAGAATTTCCAGACTCCCCCAAGTGGATAACACAGAAATGCAGTTTAGAAGAGATTGTAAAAATAAGAATACTCCAAGAAGTCATTATGCATATGACTTTATGCTCTACCCTTTCTCTCCTCTGCCCCATGCTCCCGAAAACCCCCAATGAGCCTCAGAATATATATCTATATATTTAGTAACAATAATTATCTGAGACATCTCTGGCAACCTTCTCAGATAAAACCTTGGGAAGGGGGAGGAGGGTGGCCTACACTCTTCTTAGGACCGGGGACAATTTGCTTCTCTAGGACCAACACATGACAAAGGAGTTACTTTTTCATTTCAAAGCCTAATTCAGAAATAATGAACTTAAGAGTTCATTAAAAAAAATTAGATGTCCTTATATTTCATGGACTTTAATTAATTATGTGCCATTAAGTTAGTGTAGAATTTTAGCAATCACAAATAAATCTCCAGGATCATCTGTCTCCAACCTGGTTCTTTGGATCTTATAATAGTGCACCTTTTGTCATGGTAACAAAGTCCATCCACCTTCCTGCTATTTGTTCTTTTCTTCTCTTTCTTTCCATCTTTCCCAAAGTTATAGACTCTTTTAGAGAGCTGCTATATCTTCACATAATGTATCCAAAGTATGAGAAGTTGAGCCTAGTCATCTGTGCCTTGAGTGAGAACTGTAGGTTGATTTGCTCAATGATTATTTATTTCTTTGCCTGGTTATCCATAATATTTTCACATATCTTCTCCACAATGAAAATGATAGGTATCAATACTCTATCTAGTTTGTTCATAATCCAACCTTTACTTAACACATTTATATGAATATATAAACATATATAACATACACATACATATGCATACACATTTTTACTTTACTTAACACATTTATATGAATATATAAACATATATAACATACACATACATATGCATACACACACATATACCTATTCATCTGAAAATAGCTAAACTGTATAAATGTCCATTCAAAGCCAAGGTATTCACTCTCAAATCCTCACATTAAGAATTCATGCTTAAATGTCTGTAGATGAGTCTACAAAGCACACTATGTTATGCATAATGTAATCATGGTTTATTAAGCAAGCTATAGCCAGAATATTGTGCTGAATCATAAAGTATAAATATATTAACTACATTAAGACTAATCATACAATTACATCAAACCTTTTTTTTCCATATATGAACCCAGATTAGTTTACACTTGATTTCAGCCATACATATCTCCCATGTTATCATTTTTTAATGAAATATACTTGTTAGGGTAGGAAGTAGATATTCTGGGATATCACCAACTATGATACAATTGTGGATATTATAATCCAAAACATGATGGAACTTAGGTTGTCTATCTGATTTATCCACAAATGCATAGGATTACAGGTGAGTAAATGTTGCAGTTGATTTGAAAACCAGTATTTTAATACCAGTGCTACCCTACAAACAGTATAAAATACAGTACAACTTAGAACACCTTTTGATTTCTCACAGATTGGTGTATATAAACAATATCCTCCTATCCAAGTGATGAGTGATACTAAATATTATCGCTACATTGTGTGAAATGATGGATTGTTTCAGAAATAATATTGTAAAACTCAGAGTGACCATGAACCTCCCACCTGTTTTTAAATAGAACTCCCATGGACTCCAGCTTCAGCTACTAGAAACTGTAAATGTTGCATTGCAAACCACAAGTTCATCTACTCCTCTTACAAGGAATAAAAACCGGATTCAAACATTACTCTGCCCCATAATATGGTCCATTTAATTTATGAATTATATAAACCCAGTTGCTGATAATATAAATCATGTAAGCAGTTAGCACTTAGAATGACAATTTCCAGTTAACCGTGTTTTCTCAATCATAATTGGTTAGATAACAAAGTTTGCTACAATCTACGACCACCAGCTAACAATGTTCTTGTGTGGAAAGTATTTTATTCTTTTAGAATTGCAGTTCTTACCATCAACAATTTACTTCTAATCTAAAACCTATTTCAGTTCTAAATTTAATTTATATATTTTTTTACTTTCAACAATTTACTTCTAATCTAAAACCTATTTCAGTTCTAAATTTAATTTATATATTTTTTTTACTTTAGCGTTAGAATTTATTTTAATTCTACGCCAACCACGAAAAAGATTTCCCTCGGACTATCCACTCTCAAACACCAGCACATAGTTCATACAGCGGAGCAACACAATGGACCCAAGGAAAGCGGAGTGTGAAAAAGTGTGCAGAGAGAGACTTCAGACAACCGACTTGCACCCGCGCGTTTTAAAGACGCCGGAGAGAGTCTGCATAGCCATCCGCTTTAACCAATTATTAAGCCATCTTCAAGTTACAAAAAAGGAAAAGGAAAGGGGGGAAAAACACCTCTTCGTAAATCCATTGAAGAAGGCGAGGTCCCCAGGCTGTCGGCTGGCTGTTATCGATCCCTTTAAGTGCCTGCTAATGCCAATAAAGTACGCTCAACAGGGGCGGCAAGACGGATGAGGCGTTGCTGGCAAGAAAAGGCACTTTTTCGCAAAGCCAGCTCGGGCGAGCAGAACTTGTTATAGACTCGAGGAGCGGATCACTAAGGGTTAACCCGGAGGAGGAGGAGGCGGGACGAGTCGGGGGCGGGGAAAAGAGGACGCTGAAGGGGGCGGGGCGGGGAAACCCTATAAAAGAACCCCGCGTGTGCTAGTCGCGCGGTGGTGCTCAAAGTGAATGGGGCGCAGCGTTACGCTGCGAGCCTATTTGCGTCCCAATTGAATTACCTCCCTACCTCATCTGTTAATATATCTCGCGCTTCCTGAGACTGCCCCGCCCTCAGCTCGCCATGAAATTTGGCTCTCGAGGGTTAAGATTTAACGTGAGGCGAACTCGATCAAGCTCCTCAGGCGACGCTCTGGGAAGCAGACCCGAAAATTAAAATAAAATTAAAATAAATAAACCCGGAAATCACAGCCGTGGGGGGGGGGTTTCTTTTCAATTGTAATTTCCTTCAATAGGGTGGCCCTAAGATGTGCCGCACTATAGCGTTTCTCTATATATACCGTACTGTATATATACAGCACCTCTCTCTCTCTATCGCTAGACAATCCGGGTCTTGGGATGGTGGAGGTTGCTTTCCAACACATTTCGCTTTTATTTCTTCCCCCCAAAAGGCAGTCCTTGTCGCAATTCTCCGAGCAGGCAGTTTTTAGAGCAAACGCGCTGTGACTGCCCCAATGTTCGGTTCTCAGGTAGACGGCCTCCGAACGGGGAGGCTCCATGTTGCTTTCGGGGATATTTTTTTTTAAATCCCTCTTCCTCAGATCTCCATCGGGGCAGCTGCCTCCTTGTGCAAATAAATAAATAAATACGTAATAAAGAAATAAAAAAATAAATTCCTTCACAGTCTCACAAACCCTTGAAAAGGGACCCGGTGCGGCTTTTCCCCGAGCGAGGAGCTGGCAGGAGAGCTGCCCCCGCTTCCCTTTCCAAAGGGAGCAGCTTGCGAATGTCACTTCGCTGGAAAAAGGGGGGATTCGCTGCCGCGGAGGGGAAAGGCTTCCCTCCGCCAGCCAGTCAAAGACAAACGGTTGCCTTTCCCTTCTGTTCTGGGGGAGGGGAGCTGAACGCTACCTTCCCTTTTATACCTGGCGGCAACGGCGGCAGCCCCTGCTAGGATAGGGATGTGGGGGTCCCCTCTCGCTTTCCCGCCCTGATTGCTCTTTCCCGCGGAGCGCTTGAGAATTTAGAGAGAGTGCCTGTGCTTCTTTTCTTTTTTTTCTTTTTTTCTGAAAAAAAAGGGGGGGGGAGGAGACGGCAGCGTGTGACAGATGCACTTTCCTGACAGCTCCCAGCTCAGCCTAGTGGCTCCCTGCCATTGGCTCAGTGCAATGGAGCGGCAAGGCTGTGCGCTATAATAGCGCCATGCCTGCGAGAGGCAGCAGCTCAGACTCCTTCAGCGAAGCCAGGGAAAGATGCTGCTAATGCTGCTGCTGCCGCCGCCGCCCCCCTTCTTCCTTTGCCTGCTGCCTGCTCTGCGCTGACGGAAAGAGACTGTGATGAATGCCCGCCGGCTCCTGCTGTAGCTAAGCTTGCCCGGACGCTCGATCTGGCTCCCCGCCTTGAGAGAGAGAGAGAGAGAGAGGGAAAAAAAGGAAGGGAGAGTTAGGCTGCTGCTGCTGCTGCTATTACCGCCGCTTTTACTTGGAGCGAACAGCCGGAGGGAGAGCAGTACATGCCTCTGTGTATAGCTTGGTTATTCCCCGGATCAACCAGCTCTTTCGCCGCTTCCCGGTCTCAGCCAAGCCGGCCAGTCCAATCATCTACCCCACTCCCGGCGCCTTGCAGCCTGTGCCTGGTCTGGCGCCTTCGGGGTGTATGGAAACGGCGGCAGCCCGCGAGGCCGCTGCTCCATGGAGTGTTATTACATTGTCATCAGCTCCGCGCATCTCAGCAATGGGCACTTTCGCAACATCAAGGGAGTTTTCCGAGGTCCCCTCAGCAAAAACGGCAACAAAACTCTGGTAAGGGGTTTGTTTCCTTTCCTTTCCTTTCCTTCCCTCCCCTCCCCTCCGTTTCCTCTCTCTCTCTCTCTCTCTCTCTCTCTCTCTCTCTCTCTCTCTCTCTCTCTCTCTCTCTCTCTCTCTCTCTCTCTCTCTCTCTCTCCTTTTCCCCCCTCCCCCCCAATTCCCCGCCGCCCCCTTTCGTCCTTTACATCTTCGTCTGGAGTACTCTGCATTCAGCACTCCAAAAAGCTGGACAGTTCAGAGCGGTGCGCTTTCCTAGAGAGAGTCTGGGTCGGTTTCTTGGAGATTTCTTTTTTTTTTCTCCCCCAAAGCACAAACCAAAAAAAGAAGACGAAAATTGTTAGATTGTACATGGGTTTTCCTCTCGGATTATTTCTGTTTCTGTAGATTCTTTCTAGACAGCACTTTGATTTGGGGCTAGTGTAGGATAATCCAGTGGACTCTTAAATGGCATTGAAAGAAACACTTAGTCCATTCGTGCCCTCCTTACTCCTGAAAGGCACAGTGGTGAACAAGCTGTAAAAGCTCTCTGGTGGAGAAGACCTGTCATTCTGGGTTTACTTTGGTAAACATCAACACGGTCCAGTTTGAATTTAAGGGGCCAAGGTATTCAGAGAATAAAGGAAAATAACAAAATTAGTTTTTGGCCAGATGATTATTCAAGAATTGTGATGGGTGGAAGTTCAAAACATTCTTTTTTTCTCCTTCATTTTTTCATGGTTGGTCAGAACAGGAAGATTTAAAACTGCTTCCATATTTTCTCACAAGGGAATTATATGATGTTTGTTGAAGTGCTTTTAGGACTCTGCTTCCACATCCTCTTATTAGGGAGTCGTTCTCTATAAACTATGGTGGGACTTCTGAGTGCATGTAATGTAATAAGACTATTGGTCTCACTCTCCTGAGATGGCCTGAAATCAGAATGGATGGAAGAGACCCCAATTTAAATTGAGGGGGATGGGGATATATTCATGTTGCCAACCAAGTTACTTTGAATGTTCTTTTAAGTGTCCAGAACAATTGTAATTGGGGAAAGAAATCCTCAAATCTTGTTGGATCCCTCCCCAATAAAACACTTAGATAGAAACTTCAATGGAACAGGTATAGGGATTAGGTTATGGACTTCAGAGTAAAGAGATAAAACTCAGTAATAAAACAAGTTTTGCCTTTGGAAGGAACCCAGTTGAATTACCTGCCTAAAACCCAGAGACCCATTGCTGGCCAGAGGTGACATTATCAGCATGGTCTGTTTCAATGAAGGCCAAGGTCAATTAATATCTCAGATAATAGAGGGGGGGAGGGAGGAGAGAGAGAGAGAGAGAGAGAGAGAGAGAGAGAGAGAGAGAGAGAGAGAGAGAGAGAGGGAGAGGGAGAGAGAGAGAGAGAGAGATCCTTTAGAAGTTCCATAATGCTGGCACAGATTTGAAAGTAAGGTAGAACGATTCTGCTTTCTCATCACTTTTTCATTCTGAAAGTTTCTATAAGAACAAACTATAGGGAAATGCAATGCATATCTCACTTACAGGAAGGTTACTATAAGGTTTACTAGCATTTACTATACAAATACAATGATTAAGAAAGCTTGTGGTAAATTCTAAATAATTATGAATAATAATAAAAAGTTTTGTGTGCGTCTGAATGACATGTATGGTTTTCTGCACACCCTAAATACAGTATTTCAAATGCTTTCCAGCGATGTTATCTACTTTAAATTATCTTTCACTTATGCTTTCTCAAATGGGCAGAAATGAAATCCATCAGGAGGGCTGTGTATAAAGAGTGTATGCATGCATGCACGTATGTATTAATTAATTAAAACTAAATTGTACAAAACTTGCCAAACTGACCATTAACTCTTAAGAGAAGCAATGGCAGGAATGATCCAGTATTTATATTCTACTGCATTTTGTAATACTCTACCTAATTCATGCCAAATTTGACCTTCTTTAGTATCTCATTCATTCATTATGAAAGTATATGATTTGTACAATTAGTACAACTCCATCTCTTTATGATTGCTATTATCCTATACATAATGATTAAATAGGAGGCCCCTATAAAGCCAGTGGTAAGTATTCCCTGGTAAATGTTCCAAGGTTAAGGTGAACTCAAACTCCAGGTATCTATTGATAAATTCAATAGAGGGTGAACTATTGTGACTATTATTTTCAACAACCTATATGGAAATTATACTTCATACAATAGTGGAGGTTTATACCATCAAGTTGACATGTGTGTGGATGTTATTCTAAAAGTTATATTTGAATTCTTTTGAAATCTGTATAGTGTCACATAGATCACATTCTAAACACATCTATTTTCTTCTGCAAAACTAATGAAACTTCAGTATTCACTTGCTTTGGGTTTGCTTTGGGTATAACTGGGAGCAATTTTATTTTTTAAATATATTTAGCATATCTTTAGAAATGAAATCAATAATTAAACTCAAGAATATTTATTTTCTGAATTTATCTAGATTAATGCCTACATTTGACTTTGCATTGGATTTAAAAGGCTTAAAAGTTTATTGAAAGTGGTATAGCAAACTTTTTGAAAGGTAATGGTAGTGAATTAATATAATCTAATGTTCTCAAAAAGAAGCAGAGAACAAATGTAATTTTATTTCACAGAGCTTGAAAGTGGTTAAAGTTATGGAATGCAGAAAATCTTATAAAGTATGAGGGATTTTCAGTGAGAAGAAATATATAAACTACGTAACTTTGAGAACACATTGTTTCTTCTATTTTATATAGTAGAAGAAGTTTGGCTTAAAAAAAATTAAGCCAAAATAAAAAAGAGAAAATTTGCCCAATAAATGGGAACATGAGATATAAATCTATTTTTTAAAAAGCAGATGCCTAAATTTGCATATTAAAATAAGATAAAAGCTTTGTTTGTTGTTTTAGATGATTCATATTCCATCAGGCCTCATTTTAGAAGATGCTTTTCATTTCATGTGAGGAAGAAATAAGAATGTCTCTTGAGTCAGTCCTTCCACTCAGGGGATTGTTTACAAAAACTTTTATTAAAAATAATTACAGATTTTAACATGCACTCTGATCAATATAGAGCACTATTTTTTTAAACAAAGCATTATTTAAATGTCTTTGAGTCAAGTTTGACTCCCAGTAACCACATCCATGATGTTTCTTTGGCTCCAGTTGTAGTAAAAAATGAAGAATATGGTTTGAAATTATACCCCTAAAATAGACTGATATCCAGCATTAAAAACTCAAAGACAGTTTTAGGGAATGCTTTGGTGAGACAGGGATTATTTAGATAATTAGCCATTGTTTTAGAGTCTATGTGGTAGCTTCCATTACTAATGAATTCAGGGCTTCGATTTTACCTGAAGAAATTCCATTCCACTGTGCACGCATTGTGCAAGTGACTTGCTCAAGTAGAAATACTTCATGACAACTGCACAATATAATCAATTTTAAACTGTCAGCATCACAATATTTTGCTGGTCAGCATCACAAATCAATACGTTGCTAGAAAACATTAATATTGGAAGTACTAGTGTTAGGGTTATGTTTTAAAGAATAATTTGAAAGCTAAGGCAAGGGCTCTCAATAATTTGAAATGAAAGTTTTTCTCTTTTTTTCCCCTTTTCTTTCTCCTGTCTTGTATTTGTGCAATTTATTTCCTTGACCAAAAGGGGCCACTGCTGAGCAGCTTATCCCCTGCTCTTCAGTTCACTTTTTCTTCTTTTAAGTAATGTTGCTATGTGTGTTGCGGGTCTTCAGAGTAAGAGATGTAAAGGAATGTGTTTGAATGGCCAAATGATACTAGATTTTTTTAAAAAAGCAAAGTATTATATAGTATTATATAGTATCTTTTCTCCAGTCGTATAGATAGAAAGGCATATGATGCTGGAATTGATGGGTAAGTCCTGGAAATATAGTAGCTGAGCATTAAATTCCAAGGGTAAAACAAAATGTGCAAACATAAACATAACTATTTTTGAAAAGCATAACGTGAATGACGCAAGAATTTCAGCTCTCATAGGAAATAGACATGTTTGCATGAAAGTGGTTGCAAGGCAGAGAACAAAGAATCTGGCTGTGTAAGAGACAATACCTGTAAGTTTAATATGAAAG
Organism: Diadophis punctatus similis; assembly: GCA_023053685.1. Taxonomy (NCBI): domain Eukaryota; kingdom Metazoa; phylum Chordata; class Lepidosauria; order Squamata; family Dipsadidae; genus Diadophis; species Diadophis punctatus. The sequence continues at coordinate 181,405,740 of JALIGW010000001.1, read as the reverse complement.
ACATTTGAGACTAAAAAAAAAAAAGACCTGGCTTCAGAAAATGACATAGAAGTTCTGCACTAAAAAAGCAATAGAGCTGAAAGAAAAGACTTAGAAAAAAGAATAAGCTGATAGAAGTCAAGTTTCTAAGAACTCCATATTATATATGTGTTTACTCAGAAGTAAATATTGATTTCATTGAGACTTCTTGATAAATGGGAATAGGTTTGCAGTCTAAAGGAGTATGACATTGTATGCAAACTTTAGGATGTAGATAGTTTAGTGTCATAAGACTAGAGTTCTGCATACATATAACTTAGCAGGAAAGAGCAAGGAATGGGAAGAGATCTCCCCTAAGTAACATTGCTATTTACTGTGTCACTATTGACACTGTCTGTATATACAGCCAAGATATTGCAAGGGAGTTTGGACTGGACAAATGTGCCACGCTCGCCATCAAAGGGGGGGGGGAATAGTGAAAACGGTTGCAAAGGGCAGCTTTACTTGGAAGAGCTTACATTCTGCGACAATACCTTTAATACCATCAAGCATCAACCTCTGTCTATCTGAGGGTTTTGGGAAATAGGTGGATAAAAATGCCAAATCCAGCCTAAACATCTGACTGTGCAACCAACCATAAATATTTCCCCATAAGAATAAAATAATAGCCAGAAATGTGTCAAGGGATTCCATTTTATAGAACCTTCCAAAACTTAAAATGTTTGGAAGGGTGATTTATAAAACAGAAAAAAAATGTATGGCATGAAATAGAATTTGTGAAGAGAGCAATCAGAGTCAGAAAATCTGCAGAGATTCTCAGTCATCCAGGTCATGGTTGTCCCAAAGGTGCGTTTTTCAGGAGGCAACTGGACTGTTTTGGTTTTTTTTCTTTTGAAGATGTTTCGCTTCTCATCCAAGAAGCTGCTTCAGCTCCTTCCATTCCCCACTATACTGTCAGAGTTGAAGAAGCTTCTTGGATGAGAAGTGAAACATCTTCAAAAGAAAAAACAAGAAAGTCCTGTTGCCTCCTGAAAAAGCATCTTTGGGAGAATCAGTCAGAATAACTGGACTTTTAAAAAGTTTCAAAACTCTTCCTTGCCATACTCTACATACCCTGTAGCTGTCCATTAATAGAGTAGAAACATCAAATTTGGGCTTGCAATCTCAGATTTCCCCATTTCCTATTTTTCCTTCTAATTGAAATTTTGAAGTTAGAAATTTCTGCATTCAGGATCAGGCTTTTTGTGAAGAATAGTGTCCTTTTATAAGGAACACATTCTAACAGCAATTAATTAGTTCCCTGGAAATTTCAGTTAGGATTGTTTTGCAGCTTTAAGACTTGCTTTTTTTTAAAGATTCAATGAACTAGAATGATGGTAGTATTTAAAACTGCTTGTATCTTCCATCATTTGCCAATACTCACCTAATAAGCTTTCTTAAAAGATTTAAGGGTAGTTACAAGAATGTATTGAAATCTCTTATAGTCCAGTTTTGCAGTAGTTATTCCAGGTTTCATAGTAAAATTATGTGGCCATGGTGTATCTATGTATATTAAAGTAGGATAAATATGCTCATTATTGCATGTGTAAGATAAACAGTGCACCTCTGTGCTTATTGTTTATACATATTGTTGCACAGATTCACTCTATTTCTTGACAGCAAACTTGTCTCTTCAAGTACAGTCATTCATACTTGTTACCTTGCTTGTAAAATCTGACTGTCATTGAGAAGCACTGATTTCAAAAGATCCGGATGTGGCAATTACAACAGCAGCTTTTGGACTATTATATAGAGAACCTAAAGACCCTTGAGAATAAGAAGTTGACCATTCAGCCAACCGTATTTCCAGTTTGTTGTCTTTAATGGTTTAAGTGGATAAGTTGCCTTGTTGGTGGTGGTGGTGTTTCTTTCACTAGAGCTGAGCTCACCAGATAATCAAATGTTTATGCTTTTGTCCAATATTGTTTTACTTAGTTGTACCCTTTGATCTGGAGATTGTTGGAGTTGGGGCCTCCCAGATAATACTGAACTCCAGTGTCCAACAGCTTTAATCAACACATGTCAGTGACATGTGTCAGGCCCATGTTCTCCATCTTTGCTTTAAATCCTCCAAGGATTAAAAATAATTTCTAGAAATCACAAGGAGCATTTTCCTTGAAATCGTTAAAAAAAACATGTTTATTCTAGTGTATGTAAAAAAATATTTCTGTTGATGCTTACTGTAGACTGCATAAGTTTAAAGTAAATTCTACAAATGTCCACATATAATTCTTTCCAACATTGGTCTTATCTGAATTGTATTAAACCTTCACGTTAGCAACTGACTTTAAGAGCAGTCCAATTACATAAATGCAACATATTTTCGTCAATTTACAGAATGCATGGCATATGCATAAACCAATTTTGCTGCTACTAGAAGAGTATCTCCGGCAACCAGTGAGGCTGGATTGAAGAAACATATTGCTTTTTGGTATCTGTTGGAGGTGGAAGTGAAAACCTTATGGAGTGTCAGCATATGTTGTTGGCAGCACAGTATGCAGTGTAATAAGGGTAAAGAACATAACACACTTTATGCTGACTGATTATTTCTTAACTGTTAATACAGATTTTGTGGAATTCCCATTTCCTCAGCCCTCTATGTATCATATTTGAGGCTGAGGAAAATGTGTTTTAATAAAAATGATTATACATTTTATGAATAGGGTAGGGAGAAATTTGAAAAAAGGAAAAAAAAAAAACCAGAAAAGGAGTCAATATATCTTTTTTTCCAGAAAATCCTGACATCTAAAATCCTTTGCATACTGAGGGTCTTAATTCTAATTAAACTTGCCAAGGATGACACTGCATATAGATTTATAAATCTTTTTATTTAAAAAAAACCCCAGTTTTTATGATACTTAGAGCTTCATAAAATAGAAAGGATGCTTACATGGATTCATGTTTAAATATTTAATTTAATTTAATTAAAAGTTCTTATAGGCCGCCCAATCCCGTAGGACTCAGGGCGGCGTACAGCATGATAAGAACAGTACAGTAAATAATAACAGTTTAAAATCATAACATACAATTTTTAAAAAGCAACAAAAAACCCCATTCATCCAAGGGGAATCCGATCTTCTTCACCCCACCTGCCGGAAGAGCCATGTCTTTACGGCTTTGCGGAAGGCCAGAAGAGTGGGGATGGTCCGGATCTCTGGTGGGAGTTGGTTCCAGAGAGATGGGGCTCCCACAGAGAAGGCTCTCCCCCGTGGTCCCACCAACCGGCATTGTTTGGCTGATGGGACCTGGAGGAGACCAACTCTGTGGGACCTAACTGGTCGAAGGGAGGTGTGTGGTAGGATGCGGTCCCGGAGGTAACCTGGCCCTGAGCCATGTAGGGCTTTAAAGGTCAATACCAACACCTTAAATTGCGTCCGGAGACTAATGGGCAACCAATGCAGCTGTCCATAATCCAAATATAAATCTAATATTGTGTAAAAGGTGCAGTTGGCTTTGTTTCTCCATTCTGGCTGAGCTTGAATCATATACAAAAACAGCATAAAGAAACAAATATAAATAATATAGTAGCATAAGAGGCAGACATACAGTTTTTTTTGTTTCATGTAGCATTGTTTTTTATTATAACAGATAATATTTTTTAAAATATAGTCATTTCAAATACAAGTATGAGTAAATAAAAGGAAATGCTGGGTTGAATATGTAGGTTCCTGTGCCAAAGGAGAAAGACTTGGATTTCTGCATTCACCTTGAAGGTGTAAATTAAGTACAGTGACATGAAACTGGCAGAGAGATGCTTCGTAAAGTAGAAGGAAATTTAGCTTGGTCATCAGAGTTATTCAGAATAATTCTGGCTTTGTTCTAATGAAGTCTACTTAGTGATACTTTCTCAATATTTTTTATTGTTCTAAGATTCATGAAATTAATAACTTTTGTAAAATTAATAGAACTACATTAGCATCCTTTTTAGTTTAGGACAGCAATTAAAAAAACCCAGCAGCAACTAACAGCAGATGGAGGAGAACATTATGATCTGAAGGAAGATCAGGAAAGTCCATCGATTTGCTGATTTCAAAGAAAAAATAATTAATGGGATCTCCAATACACAATGTATATAGATAATACTGATCCAATTCAGCTAGTACAGTAGATAGTTTTGTGTATAGGAGCTGCTGTTCAAATGGGTATCCCCAGTTCAGTATGGAAATCTCTGATGGAGGATGGACTATCCTGGTCTGAATCTATCCGAAAGAGAGAATTGAACAACCTCTTATAGATTTGAGCTATGGTTTCAGATTTCCCATCCCCCCCCAAAACAATGGATTATTACAATACCGGTAATTCTTGACTTACAACAATTGATTTAGTGACTATTCAAAGTTGGAACAGCACTGGAAAAAAAAGATTTATGACCATTTTTCACACTTATGACTGTTGCAATATCCCTATGGTCACAGGATCAAAATTCAGATGCTTGGCAACTGACTCATATTTATAATGGTTTCAGGATCCTGGAGTCATATGATCCCCTTTTGTGACCTTCTGACAAGCAAAGTCAATGGGGAAGCCAGATTCACTTAACAACCATGTAACTAATTTAACAACTGCAGTGAACCACTTAATAACTGTGGCAAGAATGGTTGTGAAATAGGATAAAACTCATTAAACAACTGTTTCACTTAGCAAATTAAATATCGGGCTCGATTGTGGTCATAAGTCAAGGATTACCTATATTAACAATTGAAAGGGATTCATTCTAGCAACACTATCCCCCTCATGCTGTGGACTGGAAGCTAAAGCAGAAATAATATTTGCCTAGAATAGATCTAGTTTATGAATTTATCAACCGGGGTTGAACAGGCATACGTGATAAGAACATGAGGTGTTCCAATATAAAGGGTGCGACCAAAGGCCTTGGTAGTGAAATTTAAACCAGAATTTCTCATTCTTATAATAATTCACTCTTGACTTTTCCCCATAATGATGCAATGGTTAAGGGTTAAGGTGGGTTCCTGCCAGTTCGGACCAGTTCTATAGAACCAGTAGCAGGAATTTCCCCCTGCTCGCCGAACTGGCAGCAATGGCCAGCTGGCCACACCCCCAAACCGTCTCTCTCAGCGGCGCCATAGGTGCCGCCATCTTGTTTTTCACTTCTGCACACACGCAGAAGCTGTTTTTTGCTTCTGCGCATGCGCAGAAGCAGGGTTTTTAGCACTGTGCATGCATGTGTGTGACCGCCCACACGGTGTGTAAGGAAGCGAACCGGCAGTGAGGTAAGTCAAAACCCACCCCTGGGTTAAGGAGACAAGTATCTTTCCAGGTGGATTTTTCATTAACAATAAATCTCCATCATTCAAAAACAAAATTATTTCTTGAATTATTATGTCACTTTTTAGTCACTGTTAGTTTTTCACTCCCTTGATTAAAAATAAATATTAAGAATTAATTTAGACATTTTTCTTTTCTCTTTAAACCTTCTCCATATCTGAAATTTTAATGAAGTGAAATCCAACTGATACATTTTCTGTACTCTTTTATTGTCTTGGATATAATTGGCAGTAACTTCTTGTATAGCAAAATAAACAATAGGTGTGATTGTGTAAATGCTATGAGTCAGGGTCAAAAGTGAATGGTATGTGCAGAAAGATTAACAAAGAAAATAATCTAATTTAGATGACACATTTTCCAGTGGCGTTAATGAAGTGCACCAAGTAGTTTCTCCTTTGACCTCTTTTCATTCTTCATTTCTATCTTATTTTTGTACTACAAATGAAATTTTAGAGAGCTTCTTTCAGTAAAAGGGCAAGAGAAATTAGAAGATGACTTTAATTAAAAAAAACACAGAATAATGCATGCTTTTGATTAGAGGAACTGTCCTCTTGTGATGGTGCCATGTCACTTATAAAAGGGGATTAGGACCCATGATAGCCTTGCAAGCTGTCAGTTATTTCCTGGTAACAGACTTATTGGTTCTAGAGACTTGCATAACATAGTTGGATGAGAAGTTGGAGCAGGGGTGGGTTCTACTTACCTTCCCCACTGGTTCGCATTGCGATGAAGTGCACATTTTGCGCACACGTGTTTGCTTCACTCGTGCACACGTGCCCGTCACTTCCTGGAAATGACCCTCTGTGTATGCACAGTACTATTAAAAAAAACAAGATGGCAGTGCCTACGCCGCCACCGAGAGAACCGGCTCGGGGGCATGGCAGGCCTGGGTCACTGCCGGTTCCAGCGACCCAGGCCGCCAAGTTACTACCGGTTCTATAGAACCGGTTCGAACTGGGAGGAACCCACCTCTGAGTTGGAGTCTTGAGAGTCACTGTTGCATGCCATTTGAACCCGCTACTTCATGACATGTACAAATGTATAAAACTAATGATATATTCCTGCCAAGGGACTTTTGTTTTCTTCAGATATTCTCTACTCAGCACTTCCATCAAATGAACGGATGTCCTAGTATATAGGATGCTCTCCTCAAGGAGATACACATGGTCTCTAAGCTAAGTTTTATCAGATAAAATATCTAGGGAGTTTCCTTCTTAATGTTCATATTTTACAGAGGTGAAATCCAGCAGGTTCTGACAGGTTCTGGAGAACCGGTAGCGGAAATTTTGACTAGTTCGGAGAACTTGTAGCAGAAATTTTGACTAGTTCGGAGAACTGGCTAATACCACCTCTGGCTGGCCCCAGAGTGGGGTGGGAATGGAGAGTTTGCAATATACTTCCCCCAGAAGTGGGGAGGGGATGGAGATTTTGCAGTATCCTTCCCCTGTCACGCCCACCAAGCCACACCACGCCCACCAAATCATGCCCACAGAACCGGTAGTAAAAAAAATTGGATTTCACCACTGGTTCATAATCTGTAACATTTTATTCAAGAAGTTCTATAGTCCAGTTTATAACAGCAGCTTGACATTCTGGGCTAGATGCATCTCCCCAAAAGTTCTTTGAAGTACAGTATGGGGGAAAAAGAGGCTAGCTAGAGAATGCTGTGTTTGGGTTTAAGTAGTGAAATAATAAAACAAACTAAGTAACAGACCCCTAAATTTGAAGAGGAGAATTCTGGACTAAAATAGATTGAAGCATTCAAGTTTTACTTATTTGCTGAAGTCTGCTCATTTATACTTGGTGCTAGAAATGACTTTTTGACATATTTTAATGTCAATACTAAGACAAAGAAGACATTTGCTTTACCCTCTGATAACTTGGAGTTCAGTGGGCTTCAGAGGGAGGGAGGTATTGCCGCAAGCAAAGCCAACTTTCAGAAAGTTGCTGATGATGAAAGCTTAGAAATACATTTCTGTTCATTGGGATTGCTCAAAGAAGAGTAATATTCTTTTGCCCCTTGGATACCACTGGGAATTATAGAGCCATAATTCTAAAGTTTTGCATATTAATTTCTTAGTAAATAGATTCCATTGTCTTGTGAATTATAAATTTAAATCATATCAAGAATTTCTCATCAGGTTTGAATGTCAGAATTAAAAATTGTGACTACACAGAGTGAGGGAGAGAAGGAGGTTACCGTGTGTTTGTGTATATACTGTAAAATCCGAGTAGGTCAAGGTCAGAATTGCAAGCAGATGGATCTGTGAAGTTTTCAGTACAGTGTCCTTCAGAGTGCCTCTCTTTAAAGCAATTTAATGTCACCTGACATGTAACTCTGATCCTCCAGTAGGCTTTGCAATTAATAAAAGTGTCTCAATGTGGCTTCATTTAACTAATGTTTTACTAAGCTGTTTAAAGCAATAATAGATGCACATCTTTTATTTTTGCAACTGTTAAGTAATTTTGTTTGGCATTAAAATATCACACACTAACAAAACTGCACACACACACACACACACACACACACACACACACACACACACACTTTTGTAGACGTGTATAGATTTTGAGGGTTTCCAAGGCATGCTTAAGGGACTTCTTAACAATTTAGTGAGCATTTTCAGGTCATATCTGGTTCATCTGGTTCATCTTTGGAACAGACCACCTAAAAACCTGATTGTGAGATCTTATTCTGATTGCTGATACCAGGCAACATTTTAGTTTTCCTAGAATGAAATTGAGAAGATTGTTGTAACAATTGTGACCAACAGTGATTTTGAATGAGCACTGCTACGTGCTTAGATTGAAATCTACGTCAATAGCAATAAGAGCAGAGAAGTAAGTGCCTGTTCTTCTAAACATGTAATGTACATGTTTATGTACATTACATCAGTGGTGGGTTCCTACCATTGCCGTGTGGAGCACAGCTCCGGTAGCAGCCCGGTGATGATGTCATTTTCTGGCGCTTCTCCACGTCCTGAGCTGTCAGGAAAAAGCCCTCCCACCCACCCTTGTTTCAATACTGACCTTTATTCTTCCTCTGAAGCACAGCTGAGAAGCTCCTCAGCTGTGTTTCGGCTTGTAATGTCATCCTAAGCATGCGTGGAAGTGAAATCGCCTGATGGAACGCGAGTTCACTTCTGCGCATGCTCGCGATGCGCACCGATAGCGAAAATAACCGGAACCCTCCGCTGCATTACATGTACAAATAGTGGGATTTCTGGCAAGTACCACTGATCCAAACTCAGTGAGGAAGGATAAGTGGGATAAGGAGACATTAGGCCTTCTAGATGATTTTGTGGGTTTCCCTTGCAGACTTGTATTTGATCTGGTCGGGATTTAGGCCCAGTCCTGGAGCATAAACTTCATTGGTCACTCTGCTAGATGATCTTCACTGAGACCTAGAAGGAAAGACTTCTCTCTCTAAAAGAGTTGGTATCCTACACTTGCAACTCTTGCTTTTGGGAGCAGTGGCCAAGGCAGATTTTAATTGAACAAGTATGTCAATTATGGCTCTATTTAAACTAGGAGCATTTTGACTGATTCATGCTCTCATCATAATACAATTGAATTAGTGCCCCACTGTATACAGGACTGATTCAAAAGCTGCAGCTGCTACCAATATGTGGTCAGACTGCTAACTGGGAAAACTCACTATTACAGAATTATGTTCCTCCTGAGGTCATTGCACTGGTTATCAGTTCAAATTCCAAGGGTTTGTTAGCTATATAGAGCATTGTATGGCATCACACTAGGATATATCAGGGATTGCCTTGCTAAATATGATTCCACCTGTCTGATCCGAATATTACAGTTAGTGCCAAAAAAAAGTTGTGGGCCAAAAGCTAGTCCTTTTCTGTAGTACCCCTGACAAAAAAAATTCAAACTCATCTTTATTACAACCAGAGGCCAACCATACAAATTGTTTACAAACAGAATTACAATTCCTACTAGCAATTAATGCACTCTTATTAAAATCAGTTTAAATATAGTTCACTAGCATGACACCAAATTATGGCAGTTTATATAGCTGTTATCTTCTCTCTAAGTTTACAAGCTATTACATTAAAAAATTGCCACATTGAGGATAATGTCCTCTTCTGTAGCAAATGAAAGTACAAAAGAATAAAACAGATCTGAGTGGCCTTAACGTGTTGACAGAATTGGCGAAATGTACTTTAATTAACTATCTTTATAGAAATTACAAAATAAAAGTACAGTTTTTTGTTTCTCCCAGTGCACAAGAGACACGTGCTGCATGTAATATAAGTATGTAAAGCCAGTAGAACTACCAATGGACAGAGTGTCCAAATTAATACAAGTTGCATGTCTGTTTCAGATATTCTTTCACAACTGCTAAATTTTTTCTACACTATTTTTAAAATGCAATGTCTGAAGGGGGATTTTGTCCCCCGTTTTCTCTGTCTGCTTAAAAAAAACCCGTGGGCTATTTTTGGTATCTAGCTTCTACAACTAGCTTGTCTAAATCCAGAGAAATGAAACAACTCTTTGTTTAGTTCAGGTGTAAGGTATATTAGGGATCCTCAAGCTTTGAGACCTAGTGGATACATTTGGAATATTTGATAATACAGTATATTGTGAACACTCTCACATTCACAAAATGACTTCTATCGAAACATAAACAATTACAAAATGCCAATTTACCAGAATGCTTTTTGCTGTCCTTCCAAGTCCCCCACATACAAGCAAAACACCCCCACCCCAATTATTCCTGTTTATACTTTTTCAGTGGGAAACTTCTCTCCATGGAACTGGTCCCTGGTGCCCAAAAGGTTGGGGGCTACTGCTATAACCAATATAACAACAAAGGAAGTGCACCAGACCATGGAGCTAAAAGAAAGGAAGATAATTGTACACAAACATCTTTGCAAAATCTCTATCCAGACCTGCTTTTTCTTCAGGGGAACTACAGAAACTAAATTCAAAACATGCATATTTGTCCTCAAAAGGTGTTTCTATTGTAAGGATTCCCTAAGGAAGAAGTTAATCCTAGAAATGTGCTGAAATTTACATTTTGCAATGAAGTATACATGCACCACTTTTCTTTTTACCACTAGGAAGACTATAAGAATAAGGAAAACCTTATAATGCATAGATAAGTGACATACAGACCAGGGATGGGTTCCAAATTTTTTTTACTGCCGGTTCTGTGGGTGTGGCTTATTTTGTGGGTGTGGCTTGGAGGTCAGGTGGGCGTGGCTTCAGATGGGTGTGTCTTGGTGGTCAGGTGACCGGGTGGGCATGGCCAACTTGTAAAATGTGGTGAAACTCACTTAACAACGCTCTTGCTTAGCAACAAAAATTTTGGGCTCAATTTTTCTTTCTTTTGTTGTAAGGAAAAATCCTTTTGGGTTCAGTTCCAAGTGGGGAAAAAGACACTGGATTCATGAAGGTTGCTTGGAAGGAAGGTTTAATGGTGGACAGGAGCACATGGCATGAGCCCCTGTACAGAAAAGGTAGCTTACATGGTTCCAGGTGAAGAGAAAAAGAGAGAGAAGAGATGCTGAGTTCCTTGTTTTATAGTCTATGTTGGGTCCCACCTCTTAATTTCCTGTTTCTGTATAGAAATGTATCCCATTGGCTCTCAGACCCCCCAGGGGCATGCTGGGGCAACTCTTGGCTTTTGTCTAATCCAGCTTTGGCTGAATGAAAGGGCCTTGGGCAAATCCTATTGTGGTTTTATTATGCAGAAGACTTCCAGTCCAGGTGAGAGGAATATGTGAGCTGGGCCCAGCCCCCAATGACCCATTAGCAGGGGTGGGGGTTTCCAAGAGGAGTCTTTTGTTTGTTTAAAAGCATGTTTCCAGATGTGTTCCACAGAATATTTTCTACCTTTTAATATCTCCTAGGATATCTCATTTCCTAGGAGAGGGGTGGGTGCTAACTTCCTACACTTTCTTTCTTTCTTTCTTTCTTTCTTTCTTTCTTTCTTTCTTTCTTTCTTTCTTTCTTTCTTTCTTTCTTTCTTTCTTTCTTTCTTTCTTTCTTTCTTGTCTCTCTCTCTCCCTTCCTCTTTCTTTCTTTCTTTCTTTCTTTCTTTCTTTCTTTCTTTCTTTCTTTCTTTCTTTCTTTCTTTCTTTCTCTTTCTCTCTTCTCGGCGGCGGGAGAAGGAAGAAAGTGCCCTGGGACTGGGAGGGCGGCCGGCCCGGCCCGGCCCAGCCCGAGAGTGGTGTATCCTCTGTCATATGCTGTCCTGGAGCACCGTTGCCGTCACAGCCGCCCCTCTTGCCGTCCTGGCTTCGGCTCTGAGATCAGCAAAGAAGCACAGTTGAGCAAGGCCAGGGGGTTAGTGCGGGAGCGGCGAGGAGTTCAGGGCAGGTGGCGGTTTGTCTTTGTGTGCGAGGACAGGCGAGTGGAGGGCAGGGGATCCCCCACCACCCCTCCTCCACGCAACCTGCTGCTGCCGAGCAGTCTCCTTCACGCCGCCCACTTCGCTCATGGGGCGAATGAGCTGGAACTTCCATGCTTCTTTGCTTGTGCAGTGGAATGGGACTGGAGCCATTCCCCCCCTTCACCCTGCCTGAACATACAGCCACCATGCCCACCTCTTGCCTGTTGCAGCTCCAACAGCGGCAGCTTCGGGAGATGCAGACTCATCTGGAGCTGCTCCCCTGCAGATTGTCCCTGCTGCCCCTGGGTGCGAGGGAGCGGGGCGGGTGAGAGGCGGTTGTATGTTCAGACAGGGTGAGGGGGAGAATGGCTCGTCTGGAGCAGCTAAACTATGTTTAAGCAAGGCTGTGCTTGGCTGTACCTGAATCCAGCTATAAAGAACCTGGCCCAAAGGCATCAAGCAAGAACTGCAGCTCCTCCTCCTCTCTTCCCCACCGATCCCAACAGTAGGACTCAGAAGAACGGCAGCAAACCATAGCGAAAATCTTTTAAAAACTCTTGACTAATAACCACAAGGGTAGAGTTAGTACGTGGGCCAGCAAAATGACCCAGGGGTTGGACTAAGCGGTGGGGGGGAGGGAATGACCCCAGACAGTGGCTGCAGCAGCGCTCATCCTCGCCTAAAGGCGTTCACATTCTGAGTTCTTTTTGCCCTGCCATGGCCTCGGTAGCTGCTGGTTACCCTGGGGCTCAGCCCGTCAGTGAACAAAGTGGCTTGCCCGTTGTCCCCTCATCTTCATGGGGAGGACAGTGGGCCATCTTGGGAGTGAAGAGGAATACAACCTAGTACCCACACAGACACACATACATATAGCTACTCTTAGCACAAACTACCACAGAGAAACCTCTAGAACAGGGGTCTCCAACCATGGCAACTTTAAGACTTGTGGACTTCAACTCCCAGAATTCCCCAGCCAGCATAGCTAAATAAATAAACTAACTTTATGCCGCTGCCTGCCTGCCTGCCCACCCTGGCTCTGCTGAGAATAAACGTTGCCCCGAATCATTTGGGCTGGGAAAAAACCCCACCCACCCCATCCCTTTATCCAATGGAGTTGTCATTCTGCTTTCCCCAGTTGCTTCCCTGATTCCTCCTGTTGCTTTTTTTCCCCCATCAGTAAAGTTTTGCTTTGCACAGGCACAAATAACTCACGTGGGGAGGAACTGTTGGGTTCTCTTTTGAAATCCAGCAGCACTGCTACAAAACTGGGAGGTTTCCTCATACTGATTCAGTGTATTTCTCCTCAGCAGTCCCTTCCCTTTCCTGTTAGGAGAGCCTCCTGCAAAAAGGGCCAATTGTTCTGATTTTTCAATGTTTTTTTTGTAGTGCAGGAATCAGGGAAGCAACCGGGGAAAGCAGAAGGACAACTCTTGTGGCTAAAGGGATGGGGGGTGGGGGTGGGGGCGTTTTCCAGCCCAAATCAGGGGTGGGTTCCAACTTACCTCACTGCCGGTTCGCTCCCTCCTTCCCGCGCCACGTGGGCACGCCTCGTGGGTGTGCACATGCACAGTAATGAAAAATCCCCCCAAAAAAACTAAGCAGAAAAAATGGTGACCGCATGCACAGTGCCGGAACTTGGCTTCTGCGCATGCTCAGAAGGAAAAAAAAATTAAAAATAAAAAAAAAGATGGTGACGCCCACAGACCGGCACCGACCGATCCAGTTCAGTTACGTCATTGTGACGTCACCAGCGGGTCACTACCGGTTCGGGTGAACCGGTCCAAACCAGGAGGAACCCACCCCTGATACAGACCCTGTTTACAGATTTTATTTGGCAAACATGGTATCAGACATTTCTCTGAGGTTTCAATACTTCAACATACTGCTATGTTGCTGCTAGTGTTCTGTAAATATAACGCAGGACATTTTCTCCTGCTCCATATGCATAACCATCATAATGCCTGTGCTGATCACCAAGACTTATCTCTTTGCAAGTATGCATATGCACCATGTGAATGGCTAAAGAGGAACAGTACTGTACTCTGTCTTCAGAAAATGTGTTTCATCTGTACTGATTTATCCCAGAAGAACTAATTGTTCTGAATGGGTGAATCAATTTCTACCAGTTAACAGCTACTTATTTTCTACCTTTCTACCTTACACACATATCACAGTCCTAGCAATGTACATTTATTTTTTTAAATAGTTTTTATTAAACGTTTTTCACATTTAAAACAAAAAACAACAACATAAACAGAAAAAACCAGAAAAAAAAACACAAGACAAATATAACGATATAGGGTAGTTTTACAGCCATCCGTATCAGCATATATATCCTGTTTTTATAATTCATTCTTCTACATTGCCTTCCTATCGGTTATAACTACTATAATGATATAATCACAATTATAACAATATTAATTATTTAATAATAATTGGTAACTTTGGTTAGTATTTAATCAATACTAATTTGAAACTCCTATTTCTTAGTTTGGCTTCTGTTTTCTAACCATTTATTTATTTATTTATTTATTTATTTATTTATTTATTTATTTATTTATTTATTTATTTATTTATTTATTTATTTATTTATTATTAGTGACATTTATATAATGCCTCACAGTGCAAGCACTCTCTAAGTGGTTTACACCAGTAAGCAATGTATATTTATATTGCCCCCAACAATCTGGGTCCTCATTTTACCTACCTCAGAAGGATGGAAGGCTGAGTCAACCTTGAGCCGTTGAGATTTGAACCGCTGACCTGCGGATTACAGTCAGCTAAAGTGGCCTGCAGTGCACCACTCTAACCGCTGCGCGCATATATTCCATATTTTGTAATAGTCCAATTCTTCTCTTTCTTTTAACTCCATGGTCATTTTGTCAATTTCTGCATATTCAAGTATCTTTCTGATTACTATTTCATCTGGAGGTGTATTAGCCTGTTTCCAATTTTCTGTGAAGGCGATTCTTGCAGCAGTTAATATGTGTAGTGTTGTATATTTAAAACTTTTATCCATTTCTAAATCTAATATGTACATTTCTAATAACATTAAATTAGCCCAGAAGTCTTGTTGCAAAATTATAATAATAGCACAAAGCCAAGTCAAGTTGAGGAAGTAACAGTTACACAATTTGAACATCCAGAAGAACCCGTCCATTTTAATACAGCAGTACCAACCAGTCAGCTAAAGAAGATTGTCTGAATTCCTTTTTGCTTTTACTCATTGTCATCTTACATATTTTTTCCCCCTAGGCCTATTTTCCTGTTAGCAAATAAAATATTCTGCTGCTGAGTCAACATGACTTGTTCTTTTGTCCTATAGCAAATCAAAGTAAGGTGAAAAAAAGTCCTTGATGTATTTATCAAATGGGCCCAGTTCAGATTGTTTCAATTTGGATTTTAAGGATTTTAATGTTAAGGGGAGATCTTTGGTATTTGGAAGATTGAAAATTTTATTTCATTTTATTTTATTTCATTTTATTATTTTATTATTTATTTATTCATTCATTCATTCATTCATTCATTTATAAATAAATAAATAAATAAATAAATAAATAAATAAATAAATAAATAAATAAATAAATAAATAAATAAATAAATAAATAAATAAATAAATAAATAAATAAATAAATAAATAAATAAATAAATAAATAAATACTGTGTTTCCCCAAAAATAAGACTGGGTCTTATTTTCTTTTAGGCTTGAAGGTCTTTTTTTTTTTTTTTTGAGGTGCAGGAGGTGGCAAGCACAGTTACCTCATGGCTGCTGGGCCGCTTAACCTGCGGATCAGCTGATCCAGCAAGGGCCAGGAGTTCTGTCTCTCTGGGTGCCTGGAGATGTTTCTAGTACACTCTTGCTAGCCCGAGCCCTGCCCACGGCGCCTGGCAATCTTGCAGCCAAGTGCCTCTCTGTTCCACAGCTCACCTTGTGGCTATGGAGCAGGCGGTGACCATGGTTTGCACTCCGCCAGGCCTGGATCTCGGATGTTGCTCAGGTTGCTGCTACGATGAGGCAGAAAGCTATGTGGCCTGTCGGAATCGGCTCCCCTCCTGCCTCTATCTGGCTGCTGCTGCTTGAGAAAAAGACAGGAAATTCTGGAAGATTGTGGGAAGCGCGTGCTTACGATAGAAGCAAAGGCCAGCCTGTTCCTTTCAAGCGATCAAATGTCTCTTTGTGTATGTGTGAGACAGAGACAGAGACAGAGAAGAAACGAACTTGTAGATGACCCTCACTCTGTCAAAGACCTTGGAGTACTCATATCCAACGACCTAAGTGCTAGAGCCCACTGTAACAACATTGCCAAAAAGGCACTAAGAGTTGTTAATCTAATCTTGCGTAGCTTCTTCTCTGGCAACATTACATTACTAACCAGAGCATACAAAACATTTGTTAGACCAATTCTGGAATACAGCTCACCTGTCTGGAACCCGCACTGCATATCAGACATAAATACAATCGAGAGAGTCCAGAAATATTTCACAAGAAGAGTCCTCCACTCCTCCGCTCACAACAAAATACCTTATTCCACCAGACTTGAAATACTGGGATTAGACAATTTACAACTACGTTGCCTCCGATCTGATCTAAATGTAGTTCATAAAATCATATACCAAAATGTCCTTCCTGTTAATGACTACTTCAGCTTCAACCACAACAATACACGAGCACGTAATAGATTCAAACTAAATGTAAAGTGCTCCAAACTCGACTGCAGAAAATACGACTTCAGCAACAGAGTGATCAATGCCTGGAATGCACTACCTGAGACTGTGGTTTCTTCCCCAAACCCCAAAAACTTTAACCTTAGACTGTCTACAGTCGACCTCTCCTCGTTTCTAAGAGGTCTGTAAGGGGCGTGCATAAGCGCACCACTGTGCCTACCGTCCCTGTCCTACTGTCCTATTGTCCTCTTTTATTGTTACTTTTTACTTATGTTTATACAAATTACTACTATACATGTTTGACAAATAAATAAAGAGAGAGAGAGAGAGAGAGAGAGAGGGAGAGGGAGAGGGGGAGGGAGAGGGGGAGGGAGAGAGAGAGAGATGCATTTGCATTAGTTGCATTTAATGATGGAGTAGAGCCAGTTCTGTGTAGTGGTTAAGGCACCAGGCTAGAAACCTGTGAATTCTAATTCCACTTTGGGCAGAAAGCCATCTGGGTGGTCTTGGGCTAATCACTTTCTCTCAGCCTTACAAAGGAGGCACTGGCAAACTTCTTCTAAAAAAACCTTGCTTTAAAAAAACTGCAGTATTTAAACATTAATCCATTTAAGAGCCCCAAATCACAGCCAAGAAAACAAACAAATGGATCATCGAACAAATCAATGCAGAGTTCTCACTTGAGGCATTAGAGACCAACCTCAAATTATCCTACTGCAGACATATTATGTAAAGACCGAGCTCTCTGAAAAGGCTCTAATGCTGGAAAAAGTGGAAGGAAAGAGAACACAAGGATGACCAGAAGCAAAATGGACAGACTCAGTTACAGTTACAGGGGTGATGAGGACAGTGTTGGAAGACCTGAAAGATTAGGTTAGGGATAGATCATCATGGAGAAAGTCAGCCTATGTGGTCACTAACAGAATAACAGAGTTGGAAGGGACCTTTGAGGTCTTCTAGTTCAACCCCCTGCTCAAGCAGGAGACCTATACTATTTCAGATAAATGGCCACCCAATATCTTCTTAAAAGCCTCAAGTGATGGAGCACTTGCAACTTCTGAACACAAACTGTTCCACTGGTTAATTATTCTCACTGTCAAGAAATTTCTCCTTAGTTCTAGGTTGTTTCTGTCTTTGATTAGTTTCCGTCCATTGGTTCTTGTCTTACCTTCTGGTGCTTTGGAGAATAGTTTGACTCCCTCTTCTTTGTGGCAGCCCCTCAAATATTGGAACATTGCTATTATGTTACTCCTAAACCTTTTCAGTAGGCTAGTCATACCCAATTCCTGCAATCGTTTTATCCTCCAGTAAAAAGTAACTTGACGGCAGATAATCAATTTTCTCAGGAACCCAAAACGTACTTCTCCCTCTTCCACATTCCTCTCCTCACCCCACTACCCCTCACCAAAAATAACCTTTGCGAACATATTATGAGCAATTGCGTCCTCTTCGCTGATGACCAGGGGTGGGTGTCTCCCAGTTCACACTGGTTCTATAGAACCGGTAGCAAACCGCTGGTGATGTCATGGTGACATCATGGAGCTGGTTCTGTCGGTGCCAGTCCATGGACGCCGCCATCTTTTTTTTTGAAAAAAAAATTGGGATTTTTTTTGGGGGGGAATTCTTTTTGCTGATTTTTTTTCTTCTGCACATGCACAGAAGCCAAGTTTCCGGCACTGTGTATGCACCACCATCTTGTTTTTGGCTTTTTTAAAAAAAAATGGGAATTTTTAGCACTGTGCATGCACGTGCCCACACAGCATGCCCACGCGGCAGACCCACGCGGCACGGAAGGAAGCGAACCTGCGGTGAGGTAAGTTAGAACCCACCCCTGCTGATGATGTGAAACTATCAAACACCACTGACAATGCTGCTGCCTTGACTATGTGTCAGAATGGTCAAACAATTGGCAACTCCAAATATCAATCATAAATGCTCTGTCTTACACATTGGCAAAAAAAATCAGAACACCAAATACAAGCTGTGCAGATACGACCTCTTAGACAACCCTCACTCTGTCAAGGACCTTGGAGTACTCATCTCAAATGATCTAAGTGCCAGAGCCCACTGTAACAACATTGCCAAAAAGGCATTAAGAGTTGTCAACCCTAATCTTGCAAAGCTTCTTCTCCGGTCATATTGTACTGCTAACCAGGGCATACAAAACTTTTGCTAGACCAATTCTCATCTGCCTGGAATCCGCATTGTATATCGGACATTAATATAATTGAGCGAGTTCAGAGGTATTTCACAAGAAGAGTACTCCACTCCTCTGCTCACAACAGAATACCTTATGCCATCAGGCTTGAAATTTTGGGCTTGGACAACCTACAACTACGCCACCTACGGTCTGACCTAAGCGTAGTACACAAAATTATCTGCTACAACGTCCTACCTGTCAACGACTACTTCAGCTTCAACCACAGCAATACACGAGCACACAATAGATACAAACTCAAGGTAAACCGCTCCAAACTCGATTGCAGAAAATATGACTTCAGCAACAGAGTGGTCAATGCCTGGAATGCTCTACCTGACTCCATTGTTACTTCATCAAACCCCCATAGCTTCAACCTTAAACTGTCTACCATGGACCTCACCCCATTCCTAAGAGGTCTGTAAGGGGCGTGCTTAAATGCACCAGCGTGCCTACCGTCCCTATCCTAATGTCCCCATTTATTCGTACCCAATATTTACTGTATTCATATTCATGTTTATACTTATACCTGCTATCTTATGTTTGACAAACTAACTAAATAAAATAAAATAAAAAATATGCTGAGAGAGAGTGGACAGGCCAAAGTTCTCCCTGGAACTTTTGAAAGTAGGCTTAAACCTGGGTCTCCCTGATCTCAGTCTAATACATTAAGTGCTACACACACTGCTCTAATTCCAATATAAAAAGGGACTGCTTATATCTAATTCACTCTGTAGTTTATTTACAGTAAATTAAAAAATGTCCCACATTTCTTATCCGTTTACAAAATCTCCATATTGGAGTATACGTTTTCATTTATTTGAGCACCAGAAGCACCCTGAACTTCATGCTGAGAATAATAACGCCCTCTGAATTCTGTATTGTTCAACCCTGACTCAATTAGGGAAAGATGCATAGTACATAATTTCTCTTGTGCATACATACAATTTTTTAACGTAACCTTCTTTTAAAATCTTTACTTTGTTTATTTTGTGATATTGCTCTGGGCTCTTCATACTTGTAAGACTCAAAATCAACTGTAATGCTAAACAAAAAAAATGTAACCTTCTTGGTTCTTTGGTCGAGCTGTGTTTTTATTCAGTTTTTATAATGTTGAAATTAATAAATATTTTCTGGAAATTGCCATCTGTCGCTCAGTCTGTCTGTTGTCAGCCCATCTTCTCCGTAACATCTTGTCAAATTTGTCTATATTCTTTGACCACCATTCAAATAGTGTCGGATATGCAAATATAGTTGCGCAAGTAGTGAAAACATGATTGCTACAAATATGAGCTAAGCGACAGCACAAAATATTAATGCTCTTGAAGCCAACTTTCAGGAGTCAATTAACAACAGGGAAGATATTTTAGGATATACATGTTGGGATGCCCTTATGCTTCAAATAAGCTGTATATTAAGGAGGCAAATATCTTACATAGGGAAAAATATTTCAATTCATTTTAAGTGCTTTGCAAGTAACTGATAGTGATGATGAATCAGATCTAAATGAGTACTATAATGTAATTGAAATCCTGACTTTGATTAGTATGACTGAGAAAAAACTGCACTGTAAACAAAAGCTAAGATTGAGAAAAGATATAAATATATTCCAAGTGTACATTCAATTTTTTTTGTTTCAAACGACTTCAGAAGCTCCTGTACAATTTATTTGTGTTTTTATACCTACATATACCAAATATGCACATTGTCTTTGAATATATTTTTGTAGATATTCTTCAGATTTATCATTCGTGGCTAAAAAGAAATTCCTTCTGATCATTCCTGTGTGTGTGTGTGTGTGTGTGTGTGTGTGTGTGTGTGTGTGTGTGTGTCTGTCTGTCTGTCTGTCTGTCTGTCTTTCTTTCTTTCTGTACTCATGTATATATGTATATAGTAATTTGATTTAAATTATGCATTATTTCTTATTCAAAAAGATATTTTAAGACAATATAATAACGACTTAATATTGGTAATGCAATTAGGCTATGCTATTATCACTACCAAGTACTTTTAAGCTCTCTGGTTTCTAAAGGCACTTCTTTATTTAGCTATTGAAATATTTATCAGGCTCCTTATATCAGTGGAACTCAGGGATGGATGTAAACAATAAAAAGGAATTGCAAACCATAATAAAACATTGAAAGCACAGCACCACCAAAACCATGGACTCTATAATCCTATATGAATAAAAGATGAATCAAAATGGAGACCATTCATCCCAGGCCTTTTGAGAGGACAATTGATACCGGTTTCTTCCTTTCTGTTCCCCTTTTCCATAGTTGTCCCTTTGTCTCATGCTTTTTCTGTGTTTTTGTACTGTGTTGTCCTTTATTTTTATAATGTTTTAACCATTGTAAACTGCCCAGAAATTAGAGGGCATATAAATGTAATAAATTATTATTATTATTATTATTATTATTATTATTATTATTATTATTATTATTATTATTATTATTATTATTATTATTATTATTATTATTATTGTTGTTGTTGTTGTTGTTGTTGTTGTTGTTGTTGTTGTTGTTGTTGTTGTTGTTGTTGTTGTTATACACAACAATGTGGAATCACAAAAGAAGTTCTTTAGCTGGTACATTGAGTTTGTATCCTTGAAGTCCTTATGAGTATATACTGTATATTAGTGTGATTAATGACATTACATCCCAGTCAAGCAACTTCTGTGTTGCTTTCATGTACTGAATGAATAGAATGATTCTGATTTTAATTCAAGACTGCAAAGTAGCTATTAGATGCTTAGTTCTGTAAAATCTGTGACCAACCCGTGGCATTATGGACAGTATTATGATGAATTATTCAAGAGCCTATGTTGTCAGCAACTTTATTGCAGATAGTAGCAAAGGCTACAATCTTCAAGTGCACGAGTTTGTTTTTCAGTGATTACAGAGCTGTGAGCATTTTCATCATAGCTAACCCAGATGTTTTGCTTATTTCAAGCAAAAATGTGATTGCATTGCATTTTCCAGTCTGTGCCCTCTGCTCCGTTTTGTTTTTCAAAATCCTTCTTGACCAAAAGAAGTAGAATAGTTAAGGTTTAATAATGGGGAAAAGCTGCCATCTCTTTGACAGTAGTATGGCTTGCAATAATTCAGTGAGGTTAAAAACTCCATCCAAATTTTAATTACCCTGCTCAGTTTGGTTGTAAAAACTAACTGCTGTTAGTTGGAATAACTGTATAAAATCTAGTCAGTCATTAAAAGGATAGGTTTTTAATGAAAAATAATGGTTAAAGTCAAAGTACCTTTCACTGAATCTATTTTTAAAATTTTGCTAAAATAACTTGGAATGAACATGTCTGCACCAGCAATCTATTGCCTCACCCAGCCTTTACTATAGTGCCTGCATTACTGATTTATTACTTGAGTAATGGTTGGATGATGGTATAATTAATTATTGTGGAAATGTTCAATAAATCAATGTAATGCTTTGTGTACCTCTAGATCAGTGATGGCGAACCTATGGCACGCGTGCCACAGATGGCACGCGGAGCCATATCTGCCGGCACGCGAGCCGTTGCCTAGCTCAGCTCCAGCGCGCATGTGCGCGCCGGCCAGCTGATTTTTGGCTTGCACGGAGGCTCTGGGAGGGCGTTTTCGGCTTCCAGAGGGCCTCCAGGGGGACAGGGGAGAGCGTTTTTGCCCTCCCCAGGCTCCAGGGAAGCCTCTGGAGCCTGGGGAGGGTGAAAAATGGGCCTACCGGGCCCACCAGAAGTTGGGAAACGGGCCATTTTCAGCCTCCAGAGGGCCTCCAGCGGGGCGGGGGAGGCTGTTTTTGACCTCCCCAGGCATTGAATTATGGGTGTGGGCACTCGCACATGTGCGATAGCGCGCGCGCATGCACTTTCGGCACCCGAGGAAAAAAAGGTTCGCCATCACTGCTCTAGATTGTGATGTGACAACTCAAGCCTACATTGTAGTCCAAAGAGATATACTAAATGGGGGTGGGGTTTTTTTTAGTCGTGGTGGTGGTGGTGGTAATACGAAGAACATTAAGTCAAATTAGGATCACTATAGATATAGTGAACTGTTTTGTAAAAGGATAATGCCATCAGTGGAGAGAGAATTATTTGTCAAGTTTAGATTTGAACTTTTAGATACTAACATTAAATTCAGCCGGTATCGGAAAATCCCGTATGATGAAAGAACATGTATATGTGGGGCAAACGTTGTCGAGGATACGGAGCATATAATATTTGAATGTAGGATGTATGAGGAAGTAAGAAAACAATATCTGTCCCCAATTATAAATAAATTTTCCCACTGGAATGTAAGGCATAAATTAACATTTCTATTGAAGGCAGACTCTCCTCCCCTGGTAAGGGCTATCACTCGCTATCTTAATAGGATGACAGCAATACGAGCCAGCTACATTGAAAAGAATTTTATTAATTGTAAGAAAGATGAGCTGAGTTAGAGATGAGATATTTTATTTGGGTTTTCTAGTTTTAGAAATTTAGTTATTGAATGTTAATATTGTTGAATTTTGATGTTATGTACCATATATATTTTTGTGCGGTTGTTTCTGTACCTGTTTGTTCTGTTTCTTTTTTTGAAAAGGCCTTCAGGCTATTCAATAAATGTATTGTATTGTATTGTAAAAGGATACATTCATCATCATCATCATTTTAGCCATTGTCTATCTGCTGCAGGATGAAGGCCTCTTCTGCATGTTTCCAACCAATACGGTTCTGAGCTTTCTTTTGCCAGTTGGGCCCGCCAATACTTGCTGATGTCATCGATCCATCTTGTTTTAGGTCTCTTTCGTGGATGCTTTTTATCAAGTGGGATCCATTCTATGACTGCCTTGGTCCACCTGCCATCAGTTCTTCTTGCTATGTGGCCAGCCCATTTCCATTTCAATTCTTTTACTCTCGTGGTGGTATTTTATACTTTTGCTTGTTCTTTGATACATTATTGTCTACTATATCATAAGATTTTTATCTTACACAGTAGCTTTATAGAAGTCAGCTGTAGCCGGAAAAAAAAAACAAGGAACAAAACAACAACAACAACCCACAAGTCCAAGCAGACTTTCAAGAATTATGTGGTTCATAAAAGCCTGTTGCGTTTATTCTGAGAGGGTCAAAACTGCTAGTCTCTACTGAATATCTTAAGTGTAATGAAAAGAGAAGATAGGCTTTTAAGGAGCCATCACCAATGTGTGCTGAATAGCGATGAAAAGACAAAACTTATGGAAGGAAATTTGCAATAGGCATATAAGAGGAATGATGAGAGGCTGCTAAGGAAAAGAAATATGTTAGTTTTTAAATCCCGCTTTTGGAGTATGTTTTCCTATTCAAAGGGATGTCTAGGCAAAAACGTTTTTAAATTTTCTGAACCTTGAAAAAGTAGAGCTTTGTAGTTGACCACAAATTTTGTGTGTGTGTGTGTGTGTGTGTGTGTGTGTGTGTGTAACAAAAGTGCTGAAAATGCTCCAAAAACGCTCCTCAAGTGTAAATCTACCTAAAGGAATGCTGATTGCCTGAATGGGATCACTTATTCTGGAAATAGATGTTTATGTCTTGTTGGTTTTTCTTCACTCTATGCATACCTAACAAGCAGTGAGAGCTGAGTTGGATGGATTTATTTACCTCTTTTAAGAGACTTATGCTGTTTTTGGATGTACAGAAATAATTGGATGCCCCAATCATTAACCAGGAGTCATCAAAATTTGAGTATTCTGAAAGACCATCAAATTGTGAAGTATTTAACCAATAGGGGAAGGGTTGACAGAGGAAGGGAGACAGGCTTGTGGGAGTCATGGTTCAAGGTATTAGCTCTGCATACTGTGTCCCTCGACTTAGAGCAGTGGTGGGTTCCTCCAATGCGCCCCGGTGCGGGCGCACCGGTAGTAGCCTGCTGGTGACATCATCAGCCGGTCCCGGTCCCTGGGCGCCGCCATTTTTCTCCCCGAATTTTTTTGAATTTTTGGGGATTTTTTATTTTTTCTTCTAATAACCATGCGCAGAAGTCGAGTTTTAGGCATTGGGCATGCGTCGTCATTTTGTTTTGGGCGGGTTTTTTTTAAAATAATTTCCCCCTTCTGAGCATGCACAGAAGCCGAGTTCCGGCACTGTGCATGCGGCCCCCATCTGTTTTCTGGCTTTGTTTTTTTGCACCGCGTGGCAGGAGGAAACAAACTGGTAGCGAGGTAAGTCACAACCTACTCCTGACTTAGAGGCATAATATGCTGCACTGCTCAGGTACAAATAGTCTTGGGATAGCATCATTGTCAGCAGTAAGGGAGTGATTTACCATTGATTCTGTCGGACGTCAACTGGGAAGTACACAAATGGTGATCACATGACCTCAGGACACCACAAATACACGCCAGTTGCCAATGTCTGGATTTTAGATCATGTCATCTCGGGGATACTGAGATCGTCATAAGTGTGAGGAGAGATTGTAAATCACTTTTTTTCAGTACCATCGTAATTTTGAATGGTCACTAAAGAAACGGTTTAGACAAGGACTACCCGTAGTCATTTGTGGAATACCATCTATCATAGCTAGGAGTGTTGAAGGTCTCATGCCTGAACCGATTCTAGGCTGCATCAATATTTTAAAATAACTATGCAGCCTATTCATTAACCAGATATTTGGGCAAACCTTTAACTAGGACATCGTGTGGGCATATGCATTATTCAAAATAACTAGTATATAGTAGAATATTACAACAGTAAAAAAAGGATAAATCATTCAGAATGAATGACAGTAGATTAATATTCATGTCATTTTACAGACTGTTACAATGATTAAATCCCATGGAATTGTAAGAGCGCAAAGCCACTCTTTGCAGCCTCAGATGGCAATTACAAATGCCACAGGGCATCGTAGAACAGTGCAGAACAAAGCAAAGATGATTCTTCACTTCAGACTTAGATAAGGGGTTAGCATTAAGTTGCAAAGCAAGTTTAAGGGGATACATTGCTTATTCCTCCTTTAAAGCATAGTCCAGGGGTCCCCAAACTTGGCAATTTTAAGACTTGTGGACTTCAACTCCCAGACTTCTCCAGCCAGCTATGCTGGCTGGAGAATTCTGGGAGTTGAAATCCACAAGTCTTAAAGTTGCCAAGTTTGAAGACCTCTGGCATAGTCCACGTCTTCAGCTTCAGGAAGTTATCTGAGATGTGTAAAAACAGATGCTGCTGCAGGTTGAGAGAACCTGTTTTACCACCAGTGATAATTTTATGAATAAGCAGAACATTAAATATAAATCTCACTCCTATAACCCCCCCAATTCCTAAACAGCACAAGAAAATTCTCTCTCTTCTTAAGAATTATAACACTGTCCTCAAAATATTGTTTCCAAAGAGACCAAAAGTTTATATTTCTAAGCCTGAAAACAGACCATCCATTTGACTGTAATAGCAATAGCAATAGCACTTTTCTTATATACCGCTTCATAGTGCTTTACAGCCCTCTCTAAGCGGTTTACAGAGTTCAGCATATTGCCCCCAACAATCTGGGTCCTCATTTTACCCACCTCGGAAGGATGGAAGGCTGAGTCAACCTTGAGCCTGGTGAGATTTGAACAGCTGAACTGTTGAACTAGCAGTCAGCCTGCAATGGCTGCATTTAACCACTGCACCACTTCAGCTATCCTCCAACTGAAACACATTTTAATGGATTTTTTAAAAAGCTACCATATTTGTTAAAATCTGCTACTTGCACTTTTTCCCTTTCAGTTGGATTGTATATTTTTAATCAGTCAATCAATCAATCAATCAATCAATCAATCAAATTTTAAGGACCTTGCCAACAAATCTTTTACTTGATATTTGGGTACAGCATGAAAGTTTCTAAATTTGAAAATGAGTGCAATTGGGCTAACAAATAAAAGAGATAAAGTTTTCTCAATGGTGGTGCTTCTTCATTTATAGAATTATATTCCCGGTAATACCCACTAGATCTCATCTTAATTTAAAGTCTTTAGGCCACACAATGGGTCCCAAAGTCTTGTCTAGTGATCTGAGCTTGTAATTTACTACCGTATTTTTCGGAGTATAAGACGCACCTTTTTACCCTCAAAAAGAGGGTGAAAACCTGGGTGCGTCTTATACACCGAATGCAGCCCCACCCAGCCACCCCCACCCTTTGGCCTCTGCCTGCCAGCAATTTACCTCTTTGCAGCAAACAGGGCAAAGCACAAGAAGAGCACAAGAAGAGATAAACTGCCTCCCGACCTACAGCTGACGGAGGCTTGCAAGCCACGAGGTAAAATGAAACTGAAACTACAGTCGCTGTGATGAGACATATTGCTGGGAGATAAACTGCTGGCAATATTAGACTGCTAAAATTGCAAGAAGGCAAGCTAGAGCTGCTGTGGCTCAGCGATAGAGCTCTTGCCTCACAATCAGGAGGTTGTGAGTTCTATCCTAGGTACAGGCAGATTCTGTTAATATGTTATTTTGTTAAATGTTTGTAGAGTGTTCAAATTATTAGACTTATTTTTTAAAGACTGCTTTATTATTGTTCTAGACAACTTAACAAAATGAAGTAGCTTTTTAAAATAAATGCTTGCTCTGAAGAGGCCCAGTGCTATTGTATCTTCTTTTAAATAATAGAGAATAATGTATACTTCCAGAAATTTTAATTAATTTTAACAGCTCTGTACAAGTATAGTATGAAATGTAACAGTGTCCTTTTAGTATTAGAGTTAAATCCTAACTTACCTTGGAGTAGATCTATTTAATAAAAAAAATTAAATTAAATTTAAAAAAATTTTAAATAATTGGGAGGAGTTAGTGTGACTACATTTAAGAAAACTTTCTGGCATAATGTACATTTCTCCAATTCTTTGCTATTTCTATGGGTCAAGCACACATGCACAGAAATACACAGCAAACAGTGTATATCATCTGTGTTGTTTGCTGTTTGCTGTTTGGCAAATTGCTTGGAGGCAGAGGCCTTTTTTCCTTGTTTTCCTCCCCCAAAACTAAGGTGCGTCTTATACTCCGGTGCGTCTTATACTCCGAAAAATACAGTAATTTGCCAAAAGGGCTTTATGACCATAATGCCATTTGGAAATTATTAAGTGCAGATTGTCTTTTTTATTTTATTTTTTGTTTTATATATTTTTTATACTTCAGAAATTTTGTTGTATGCTGCCGTTTATTTTAAAAGATGGCTTTGTAATCGTATCTCAATCTTTCAAATAAATACTTGTTGTAAATAGCAGGTTGCAAGAGGGAATTAACAACATTTCTCAGAGCCTCAAATTAAAATTTGGAGATTCAAAAAATAGAAGGAAGGAATAGTTTTAAGATGCTGAATTACGGCCTCTACTGAGAGTGGTGGTCCATGGGTATTCCTCTAATTTGCTGGTATCCATTGCAGTGTGCTGCAGTCACATGATTGCCATTTGCACACTTCACAGCTGGCTTCCAACAAGCAGAGTCAATGAAGAAGTTTGCTGTAAGATCATAAGTCGCCATCACGTAATGTCTCACTTAATGACTGTGGCACTTAATGATGGAGTTGCTGGCCCCAACTGTGATAATTAAGCAAAAGCTACCTGTATATAGTAATAGGTAATGTGTAGAATTCACATTCTATCTTTCTGCATATGCACTATTGGTTGTGAGAGAGTGATCTTTGGACTTAATATCATGTCTAGTTCATTTCCGCAGCTTCCAAATTTATTCTACACTAATTGCAAGATCTGCTACAGCAGAGAAGAAAGGTGAAAACTAAAGAGCAACTTGTTCTGTGTGCAAACAGGGAATAAGTCAGGAAAGCCTGAGAACTGCATAGTGATAAGCTGCCATGGAACAGATTTCTTATCACTGTACATACTTGGGGCATAAACTGCTTAGCTTATCATCAGTAGCACACAGTGGTATGCAGGGACTGTACAAAAAAATAATAATCCCAACTTCTTTTCTGCCTGCATGCTCATTTCAAATAAACAGAATGGTTAGGGCAGTGTTTCTCAACCTTGGCAGTTTGAAGATGTGTGGACTTCAACTCCCAGAATTCCACAGCCAGCAACGCTGGCTGGGGAATTCTGGGAGTTGAAGTCCACACATCTTCAAACTGCCAAGGTTGAGAAACACTGGGTTAGGGGGTAACATTACACTAACAAAAAATGTTGAAGTGTATTGTACAGTGGTACTTAAAAGTTTGTGTACCCTTTAGAATTTTCAATATTTCTGCATAAATATGACCTAAAATGTGACCCGCTCTCCACACAAATCCTACAATTAGAGAAAAGAGAGCCCAATTAAACAAATAAGTCAAAATCATTATACTTGGGTTATAACTCCTGGTGGCAAATTTCCCTCTGTGAGTCAAGCTAGATGCCACCTTTTCTCTGGATGGGTAAAACCTTTGAGTTTCTGTCATCTTTGAGCCCCCACCATATCCATCTGCATTGGATAGACAGGGTATATTTTCTCCTGCAAAAAAAGAAGCCTTCAGCAAATGTAAACACTGTCCGTTCCAGCTCAGGGTTACCAGCCCACATTGCTCTTAATTGCTTCCATTTTTTCTAGTTCTATTTCCCAGAGTTTAAAATTCTACCTCTCCCAGCGCAGCATCTGTGACCCTTTCTATTCTTTCTCCTACTGAAATACTTCCTAGAAAAAAAAAGCTAAATTATGCAATACTTCCAGCTTCTTCTTATCAACGAAACTAGCACAAAGAGTTTCTCTGGGTTTCTGCAAGGATATGTGAACTGCTAGGAGCAAGCTCTGGGATGAATCCTGAATGTTAAAAGTTAATAAATTTTAGCAACTGGATTACTTTCACTTTGGAACCCAATTTATCATTCTGTTTGTTGGGAATATATTTTTCAGTCTATTCCTATTCCTTTTTTTGTGTGTGTGTGAATTGGAGAACAGATTGCTCTATTTCAAAGATAACCAAGGAACAGGCAAGCAGTTGTTCTCCCATGCTATCAATTGAATCTTTGTTGTGATCTGAACAGACCATTACAAGATCACATAATAACATTGCCAGAATGGATGAACCATTTGGTGTGTGTGTGGTTTTCCACAATAGGAAGGGATATGGGAGACAACCTCACAACTGCAATACTGCTCTGTGCTTTTGATAATTCTTGCAGTTTGATAAGAAATACAGTTAGTCCTCATCGGTAAAATCACAATTGGAATATTGCATCGTTTTGGTCACCATGATACAAAAAAGATATTGAAACTCTAGAAAGAGTGCAGAGAAGACAACAAAGATAATTAAGGAGCTGGAGGCTAAAACATACGAACACTTAAAACCCATTGGTTTTAATGATTAAAAAATCCCCATGTATGTGATTTTTGTTCTTGTTTTAAAGTAGGAAGCACAAGAAACTGCAGAGGAATAGAAAAATTTGTAAGGAATCATGCAACACACTATAACAATACACTAGTTTCCAAAACATACTGAGAATAAAGTAGAAAAACAGCTTCTTTCATAGAAGAAGTAACTGAAGACAGATTTTTGTCATGCCTCTAGAATTAGTTTTATCTTTGAAGTTTCACACGGGAATAGTCAATTCCTCAATGATTCTTCTTTCATGAATATGGAGACTCTTCAACTGACTTATAATCAAATTATAATTCACTGCCTTGATGAAAGCAAGCAGTTAAATAAACAAATAAATGCCTAAGAAGAGTACTTGGGTATGAGGCATCTGCACTGAACATAAGAAAATATCACCTACTCATTTTGCTAATTAGAGAACCATAGCAAGCCATACAATGAGGTGATTTGGTAGAATGGTTAGCAACCACTTGCTTTGCTGAAAAACTGCTCAGAATATGTAAGGTGTTGGTTCCGTAGCCTTGTTTTCTTTTTAACGTCTATATGAAGTCAGCCATGAGTACGGTGCAGTATGGGTGTAGCATTGTCAGTATGCTGATTATACTGAATTGTATATCTCCTCCTCTAGCCTCTATGTTAGGCTGTCAAGGCCCTTTCCCAATACATGGAGGCTGTAGGAATCTGAATGGGGAACACTAGGCTTTGACTCATGCCTACCAAGACCAAGGCTGTGACCTCGTGGATCTTGAGACTGGATATTTTCTTGTTCTTGACTGGGGTTCATTTCCCTGCACAGGTGTATTGGAATTGCAAGACCAATTGAGGAGTCTTCCTGGATGGTTAACTTCTGCTTGAAGAGAAGATGGTAGCTGTGGTCAGGAAACCCTTTGCGCAATTTCATATTATGCAGTAATCATTACGCCTGTTTCCTGAATCATAAGGCTCTGTTCTTCTCACTCACATACTTACCTACTGGTTGGACTTTTGCAATGTGCTCTGTACGGTATATACTGTATAGGAAAACCATCAAGAAACTACAGTTGGTCTAGAATGCAGAGAGGAAGGCAACATCCTGATTTACCAAGTTGCACTGGTTTCTGATCAGCTTTTGAATGCTGTTCATCACCTGTAAAGCCCTTCATGCAAGGGTGGGTTCCACTTACCTTCGCCACCAGTTCGCATCATGATGTTTCGTGCACGTGCAATGCTCCGCTCACGCATGCACACGCATCCCCTCATGCGATTTGGCTTCCGCACATGCTCAGAAGCAGGAATAAGCCTGAAACACAGCTGAGGAACTCATCAGCTGTGCTTTGGGTGAAGAAATAAAGGTCAGAATTCACCCGCGGGTGGGCGGGAGGGCCCTTTTTCAAGCCGCGGAAGGGGAAAAATACGCACAAAATCCCAAAAAAAGATGGTGGCATGCACGGACCAACACCAACAGTGACATCATCAGCAGGTCGCTACCAGTTTGGGCGATCTGGTCCGAACCGGGAGGAACCCACCCCTGCCTTCATGTAATAGTAATGGGTTATTTGCAGGACCATCTCTCTTTTCAATAGTTTTGGTCCACCCCACATTCTCTTTGACTCTCTTCTTGGAATGCCTCAAAGTGTACCTTTTTGGTTGCAGCCCCTGCACTCTGAGAATATCCTCTACTTTCCTGGCATATGGATGGCACTGGCCTTGTTTACCTTTAGAAAGACATGAAAAAAATGGCTCTTTCCTTGGCTGCTGGGACTGGAATGATTGGAATTCTTTCTGGAGGAGAACAGAAATAGTGAATTCTGCTTGCCTATTCAGGGTTATTGTATGGGAGTTTAATTGGAGCTGTATATGTTGTGTTTTCCATTATTTATTTAGCTGCTGGATTTATAGTGTTATATGGACAGCGATATTAATGTTTTAGATAAATAAATAAAAATGAATAAGTTCAACTGCCGCAGCAAACTATCAAAGTAAGTTTCTTAGGTTCAGTATCTTGAAGAACTACAGATAGATAACTGGATGCCTCTCTTGGGTTGGCAGACATCAGTACTTCTAGGTCTATGAAGACAAAATGTACCTGTCAAGGTTCCGATTCACGAACCCAACCAAAGCAACCACAGTCAAGACGATCTGATCTCTTGATGCAAAATTTTTTTTTATTGAAAAGGTTTTATGCGTACGAAGTACAAACATTTTTTGTTGTTTTCTTCCCCCTCCCCCCCATCCCTCCCCCCCAACTCCCCCTCCCCCCTCCCTGGACTTCCCAGAACATACACAGGGTATAATATAGTTTACACAAATATAAAACTAAAATATGCTGGCAAATTATTAACTTCCAAATATCATAAAATCTTAACTCCTTATACTGTAAATTAAACAAAAAGTTAAATTGAAATATGTCCTTCACAGTCTGTTTTGATCTTCTTAGTCTAATACTTGATTTAAATATGATCCGTCCATCTTCTCCATTATCGAGTATATCATTTAAATAGCCTTAAAGGCTATTTAGATGCAAAATTTTATTGAGTACATTATTTTGGCACAAATGAAGCAAAACCAGATCTAACTATTTCCCACGCAAACGCATATAGTTAAAGTTCAGGTTCTCGCTCCCCCCAATTAGACCAGGTCACATTGTTCAATGGAGACTCCTGTGCTGTTGTGACAAAGTCTTTTGGCTCTAGTAAACACCTGCCGAAACATCTTTGGTTCCCATGGCTGGCATCTTGATGTCTGGACCTAAGTTCTATCTCTCCCTTCCCACCCTGCGTAGTTCGTTGGAAAGTTGAGAAGCTATAATAGTTACAATAGCAAAAAGCGCCCTTTGAAGCTTGGCAGTATCGTCTCCCTTTTACCTCTTCCTTTTGAGGTAACATTAGACATGAGAACTTCATTATTCTTACCCAAGGTATGACTAGGCTACCCTTTAGAAAGCAATATATTCAAATAGTCTGTGTAAAGTTTTAGATGCAGCTGAACTTTTCCTGAAGGGGAGGCAGTGACTGATGTTCATGAGAATTAATAAAATCCCGACAAAATTTTTAATTTTAGATTAAAACTAGAATTCATTTTCCTACCGAATTCCTACATCCTACAATATCAAACCCTTTCCAGCAGAGATAAATTACATATGGCCTTATGGAGATGTGCTAAGGGTGAGGTGAAATTAAACATTAAACTTATGTTAACACAATTTCCATTTCATTTTTAATGCTTTTAAAATTATGACAGAAAGACAAAACAAAACAAAACACAAAGATAAAAGTATATGCTTTTTCAAAGAAAAAAAACACATAGAAAGTGTTTCTTTTAAAAGGAAAAAATCAACAGATTAAAAATAAGATATAATTTCTGCTGTAAGAATTTTATATAAAATTATCGAATGCGATGATATTCAAGCACATATATATTTCTAATACCTTTATCTATCTGACTAGTGCACTAGAGGGGGGAAAAGTAAATAGAAAGCATATTTGGTAATATTGCCTAACATTACCTAATGTTTGAAGAGAAGGTAATTTCCAGATATTAAGGTCTCTATCCTGGTACAGAAGCAATTGCTGGTCCTGACTATATAAATTAATTGAAAGGGTGCTTTAAAAAGCATCTTAGGATGAGTGAAACACCCTTAATTGTACCATTAAGGCAGCCACAGATTGCCAGCAAAGTTAAGCTGCTGCTTATGAGCACACTATAATAACTTTGAAGCTTTTCTTTCGAAGAAAATGACTATTATATTTCACACTTTCTGTGAAAGATGTCATTCAAATGCTATTCACAGCTCTACTATTCTCAAAACTATAGATAAAGCAAACCAAGTTGCACTAGTCATAAGCAGAAGAAAAAACTAGTTTACACTCAGGAAATTCCTTTGTCAAGACTAACAGTAATGTAGAAAGTTGTGATAAATGTTTTTAAAACCATAGAATATGCACTGTCAGGGTATTTGATGGAGCTTAAGGCTTTTAGCTCTGCTCTCTTTCTGTCTCTCTCCTTACTAAAGCCACTCTTTTATAAAGCTAATTCAATGTCATACAGTAATGATCTCTGTCTTGATCCTGTTACGGGAATATTTTCATTAAACCAACTCAAGTTCTTAAACCAATTCAAATTCTAAAGGACACTTCATCAGGTAAGATGGTTTTAATGAAACAAAAAGTGCAATGGCAGATGCATATAATTTCTATATTTGGAGAGGTTGATGGAATGTAGGAGTGGTGTCAGTTGTCTCTTTCAAGGGCTTCTGGGTTGAACAATAAGCAAATTGTGTGACTGTTTCATTAGTCCTAAAGAGATTTTAGAATACAATAGAATAACAGAGTCAGAAGGGACCTTTGAGGTCTTTTAATCCAACCACCTGCTCAAGTAGGAGTCCCTACACCATTTCGGACAAGTGGCAGTCCAATCTCCCTTTGAATGTCTCAAGTATTGGAGCTCTCACAACCTCCGCAGGCAAGCTGTTCCACTGGTTGATCGATCTCACCGTCAGAAAGTTTCTCCTTATTTCCAGGTTGAATCTCTCCTTTGTCAGCTTCCATCCATTATTCCTTGTCTGGCCCTCTGGTGCCTTGCAAAAAAAGCCTGATCCCCTCCTCCCTGTGGCAGCCCCTTAAGTATTGGAACACTGTTATCATGTCACCCCTGGTCCTTCTCTTTGCCGGACTGGCCATGCCCAGTTCCTGCAATCACTCCTCATATGTTATTGTTTCCAGTCCCCTAATCATCCTGGTTGCTCTCCTCTGTACTTTCTCTAGAGTTTCAATGTCTTTTTTGTAGTGTGGTGACCAAAATTGGATGCAATACTCTAGGTGTGGTCTAACTAAGGCTTTATAGAGTAGTATTAGTACTTCCCAGGTCCTAGATTGTATCTATTAATGCAACTTAGAATTGCATTGGCTTTTTTGGCTGCCGCTGCACATTGCTGGCTCATATTTAGTTGGTTGTCCACCAAGACTCCAAGATCCAATCTCTTCTTAAAAACTTCCAGTGTTGGAGCACCCACAACTTCTGGAGGCAAGCTGTTCCACTGATTAATTGTTCTAACTGTAAGGAAATTTATCCTTAGTTCTAAGTTGCTTCTCTCCTTAATTAGTTTCCACCCATTGCTTCTTGTCCTGCCCTCAGGTGCTTTGGAGAATAGCTTCACTCCATCTTGTTTGTGGCGGCCCCTGAGGTGCAAAGGTTGGTTTTTGTTATGGGTCAATGTGGCTTGATTTGCTTTTGTGGGCAACCAAACAATATGATAGGTTGACTATCATATTTATCTAAAAGGAAAATGATCTTACACTTTAGCTGATTTAAATCTCCAAGGGAAGGTGAAACATTCGTATCTTCCCTGCCCTCTTTACCCTTGTCACCAAAGCCAAGGTTAACTTTTGAAAGAATATTGTTTTGGGGGGGGGGGAGGAAAGGACCCTATAATGAGTGCTTCAGGTAATACAGTATTTTGCTTGTAGATTTCCCAATTCTTCACACTGGCAAGAACAGTAAGCACTTGCTGAAATGAAACAAAGAACATGTTATCCCTTATGTTCCAACATTATGGAGAGTGTTCCAAAATTAGCAGTCACATATGAACGTAGTAGCGTTAATTATGTATAATGCAGAAATGGTTTCTGCACTACTTTTTTTATTAATTACTTAGCAATGAGAGCAATTCCATTCAAGTATCATATAAACGTTACACCTGATTAAAATTTAATTTAAGGTCCTTTTAGCAACAGTAGATATAGAAATACTGTAGGTAAAAAGATAGGGGCTATACAAATTCACAGGGTGTGTTGCTATTAAAGCTTTATGCCAGTACAATTGATGGCCAGAAAACTCTCAGCTGTCACTTTATGAAGTAGTTAATTATCTCTCTATGTCTATTTATGTTAAATTTGTACTATTAAAGAACAATGAATTAATGACATTGCCCATTTCAAAAGAGCTAAGCTTTTCATTCCTCCTTTAACTAGTGCAGTAGGCTTCTGTTAATAGTCCTGCTAGTTAGTTTTTAATAGAGCTAGGAAACTTACATAAAAGTATAGAGGCAGAATTCACTTTGCTCAGTGGGTTACCTTGATACATCATACTTCCAAAGCTTCTGATTATCCCCCAATCATTACAATGACAACATTAACAAATGTCTGTAATTTATACATTGTCAGGCTAATTGGATGGCACTGGCTGGCATAGTAACATGGTAACATATTCTGAGGTGCTAAAGACCGCTGGATTTCAGACAAAGGAAATATAAGGATCTAGATGATAGACATGCCTGAAATTGATCTGAAGGGAGAGAGAATTAATTCCGCATCTCTGTCACTACTCTTCTCAGAAATGGTCTGAGAGCAACATGGTCTTTTATTACATTGGTGATCTTACTGAAAAATATAAAAATTGCGATTACACAATAACATTATAAATGTAACATGATAAGGAACATAAAAACAGCAGAGAGAGTATGCTCCAGGTCCCTTTTATCAAACAGTATCATTTTGCTGGATCCAGGAAACATATTATTCCTAGAGACAAATCTGGAATTAATTAAAATGCAACTAAGGCTAAAATGGAGACAAGGGGAGGAAGTATTTTCATACTTAACAACAAAGAGTAGACTCAATACAAATACATATGAGATTTAAGAAAAAGTTCAGAGGGGTTTGGATGTGGCATATGAGTTTTAGTGGCCTGGTGTGGCTATTGTTTTGTTGGTGTGAATCAGTAAATGGAGTAAGAAGTGTCTATGTACACAGGTATATTGCATATGTGGCATGGGACATTGTACTGCAGGTTGCCTATTCGTACACCAAAATCAATTTCACTGGAAGGCTTTAGGAGAAAACCATTAAAGTCATTTCAGCACTCATTCTCATGAGCATTGAGATCAATACATCTGATTCTGATTTAGTATTGATATGGCTTTATTGATCTGTTTACAGACTCTGTTAACCATTACACTGAAGAGTCACCTTGTAAGTCTTGTTCTGGATTGAAAGGTGCAGGTAAAATTAGATAACAAAACTGCTCAATAATTTTAGAGTTATGTACCATGAATAGCTATGTTAACTGAGAAAAATTGTGGATTGAATTTCAAAATGCAATTACCTAGCCTTAAAGGAAACAGAAATCTTTTTACATTTTACATTACATTTACTCGTTAGCAGCATGTGAGTTTTGAGCAACACCATGGTTACTTCCTAGAAAACAACAACAACAACCCAAAAGCAACATTCCTGAGGAATAAAATATGCAAATGATGCTGACTGTAATTCATGATATTGTAAGAAATACTAAAGCCATATGGTTTCATTCCTACACATAGTATCATTTTGGAGGTTGCTTTTTTTTAAAAAAATAACATGCTCGTTAATTATAAGCATTTTGGAATGTTTATCCAGGTGAGTTATCAAATATGCTCAACATGGTTTCCTTGGGAAATCTATTACTGTTTGGATTTCTGGGGTAGAAATGGCCAATTGAAAATGGCTCTGATAAAAGCTAAACAACTAACACCCAGGAACCATGGTGGAAGGTAAAGCCAGTGAGTAAACCAGCTGTTTGTAATTCCTCTCCTGAGATCACCCATGAGTACTCTATACAGTTGTTCCCCAAAAGGAAACTGCAGGACATGGTATCCAGTAAGTTTAGTAGGTTTACCCTGGAAGATGATTTGCTGAGATGAGGTTGAAGGTGAGGTTGTTCTGTTGGTACCTTTAAGGACACCGGATTCCTCTTTTCCTAATCACTGTTAGAAATTATTTGTTAATTCCTTTTCAGCTGTTAGATACCTTTGGATTGACAAGTTTTACAATACCAGGTGAGTTTTGTTCTATCCTTAGTGAAAAATGATTTTGAAATTAATTACAACAATCCTTTCCATGAGAAAATATTTTTGTTTTGAATTCTTAAAAAAAACAACCCACAACAAGATAAAATGAGGCTTTGAAGATTGGACACTAGAGGGAACTAGAAGGAATTAAAGGAGAAAAATGCTTATATTTATAATAATTGAATGGAGCATTTCTTATAGGTAAGAAATGAGACATGGGAAGAAGAGATCATTTGTTATATTTTAAGAGAAGGTAATGTTACTGAAATTATTTATACTTGGTATAATGAAGGGGAAGTCATTTCTTTGTATTCTTTTCTTTACTATACTCTTATGTTTCTTTTTTAATTTTTTCCATTTTTCTTTTCTGCATGTTATATATATATTTAATTTGCCTAATTCTTACTTTGTTAATTTTGAAGTTGTAATTTTTTAAAATAAAATTTCTACTGAAAAATAAAAATAACAAAGTCTGTTGCTATTCTATTGTTTGTTTGAAAACATGGCATTGTGATTAGAAGCTGAATTTTTTTAACTTTATAGCTTCTGCTTTTGTATTTTACATTCCATGCTTATTATAGTGATGTTCCTGTCCATGTGCTAGCTTTGCAATATAAGAAATGCACTTTCTCTGTTTATTTTTGTCTCTTTAAATAAACAGGGTATCCTTTCTTACAAATAAACATAGACAACATTTTTAGATTGGTGCATTAGTCTGGATGTGTGTCAGGTTCCTCTGTAACGTAGATCCCTCTAGGTCTGCCTTTCTCCTCTTCAAGTTTGGAAGGGTGGATGGATTTCTTTAAAGAAGATGGTTTGAAGGACCATCAATGGACAGTGTTTCATTATTAGGTGAGGCATACAGTCCAATCTGAGTTTAAAATAAAGGATCTAAAAAGGGGAAACAAGAATCTTGAAATTGCCCATCCACCAGTTAACTGGACAGTTGACTGAACAGCACATTGATACATCCTTATAGTCTTTATCACTTTATCATTTAAATAGAATTTGCATCTATTCATAAACATGCAGACTAATCTTTGGTTCTCCAAGTGGCATGTTGGAATCAATATGGGACCAAATCAGAGTCTTGCTGATTGACAGCAATTAAAAACAAAATGATGTGCCAAGTGGCTACTTTCTTCCTTAGTTTTTAAAGGGAAAAAATGCATTTGGCATTCATTTCAAAATACTTTTAGTTAGTTAGATAGATACTGCCCTTCAGAGAATTGCAGAGTTGTTTACAAAGACAAAACTTAAAATAACAATTAAATGCAGTACTAAAACAGTATACATCCTTTAGCTAGCAGGAACAGCTAGCAACTTTTATAATTCTCCTGAGCTTCTGCTGTTCCAGGGCTTTGGTGGGATGAGATGCGGCAATAGTGACAACTTCTGCATTCCTAAAAACAAGAGACTGGTTTTGGAGAAAATTCTGCAAAATATCCTGTTTCTAAAAGGTCGACAAACATGAAACTCTCAAAGATGGGGCAAAAAAAGATATTTAGGGAAATTTTGACTAATAAATTGAAGGAATGTGGAATTATATAGGATAAAAAAAACTGGTCTCAAAAAGACAGCATTGACAAACATTCCTGACTTTAAGTGTCTTGTGTAATGTCCCAGATTCCACTCTACAAATTACTGAAACACTGCAAGTTAATCTCCTTCCCTCTCCTTTGGGGACCACACTGTCTTAAATAATGAATTTTTCAGGCCAGGTAGAGATTTAAATGTTGAAACTGAGCAAATAATTCAACAGTGCAGGCAATTAAATCAACAAAATGCACAAGTAGTTGGGGCATTGCTTTATGTACTTCTCCCCACTTTAAGTAAAAGAGAAAAATGTTTAAATAGTCCTCTTTGATTCCAGGCCTTGTAGAAATGTCCCCATACTGTGGTGGGGATATTTTTTGCCATCTAGTTCTAAATGTTCTGGCTCACAGAGTGGGAGATGGGTGAGTGGAAAGTCTTGCACAGTGGCAAGCTATCTATTGGGGGCGGAATCTCAGATTGCTTCCATTTTCAGTTAGTTTTTAAACACTGCCACACTGTGTGTCTTTTTCTGTCTTATGCACATATTCTTTTTTACATTTGTTATGCCCATTTTCTGCCTCTTGTCTCACTGCTTAAATATAGCTTGATGGAAACATACATTGACTATTGCAAGAAACAGGGACCTTATATCTTTAGAGTAATAATTTTAGGCCCACATTAAAAATATGTTCATATGAACATATTAAAAATATGTTCATATAAAAATATGTTCATATCTGTGGTAGTTAACTCACACATACATATTTGCCACATGATGGCACATTTATCAAGTGAGGAATACATACATACATACATACATACATACATACATACATACATACATACATACATACATACATATATATATATATATATATATATATATATATATATATATATATATATATATATTCCTCACTTAATAAATGTGCCATCATGTGGCAAATATGTATGTATGAGTTAACTACCACAGATCATATGCTACAAGTAGCACTCCTATAAAGCCAAATAGAAAATAGTGCTATTTCAAACAATGAATCCAAATATAATACTTCTACTTGGACATTAATGTTAAAGTGAGAATAAATCTCATAGAGGCGATGTGGATCTTTTCTTGGAATTCAGACATTTAGAACTAAAGCCGAGATTAAAAGTCTAATAGAAAATATTTATTTCGGTACAAAAACAATAAATCATGAATAATTACATCCTTGCTAATAAATCGTGACCGTTCCGGTCAAAGTCAAAGGCAGAAGAGAATAATGGAGAATCAGGAATGCACACATGCGCAGAAGATCACATCACGTGTCCTGCTTGTATTGGAATGTACCATAATATTAGGATAGGGATGCATCACCCTGCATATACATACAACTGGCAATATTCACACCATGACAATTAATCCCTAAGAATAATCAAGGGAAAGCTATCACTTGTAACTATCAACTGAGAATGAAAAATTTCCACTACCTTCAAAGTTGTCCTGCCTGCTGCTCAAATTGCTCTCCTACTGCCATTACAACTGCCTTCATTCTTCCTATCTACCTTCCCCTAGCCAAGAGATCCACTGGAAGACATACATTCCCTGCTTTGAGGGGGATCATCGGAATGAGACATTGTAAGGTGATTGCAACTGTATAGTTTCCTGCTTGAACAGGGTGTTGGACTAGAAGACCTCCAAGGTCCCTCCCAACTCCATTATTCTGTTACAGTAAAATAGATGGTTATATCTGCCCTTACCCACAAGGCTTTGCTCTTCATGTTGATGACTATGAGTGAAGCATTGAGGTCAGCTTTGCTCTATAGCTCTGTAGATTTATGGTGTGTTCTAATAACTCATCATTAAGAGTCCTTAAGGTGAAGCATTGTAGCAGCTGATCACTCCAGGCAATAGGTCAGAAGAAGTGGGTGAGATTCTTCTCTTAAGCTGCTGCTCTTCCTAATTCCTGCATGAAGGGATCATTTCACTATGTAAATTCATAGGCTGGTCCTTCTATTTCCTATTTATCGGATTAATTTTAAAAAGAACTCTGTTAGGAAGCAATCTTATATACTGTTTTTGTTTTGCTTACTAGCTAGAACCTTTGTTTTCTTACTAATTTTTTAAAGAGGAATCATAAACTCCTCGAATTTTAATATCGGATATGCCTATTCTATTTTGCTGTTATTTATTTCTGCATGAGACCTAGGTGGTCTTTTCTTGTGCTAACACTTACTTTTTTAATGACTTATTTTAAAGTTAGTTATTATAACTAAGAAAAAGCATTTTTACATAAACACATGTAAGGACAAACTAGAAAAAACAAGGGTGTTTCATGGCCAAATAGTGTAACAATTGAAAAGCAAATATTCACAAATGTACTACTATGGACTGATTGCCATTATTTCCTGATGTAATTAATTGTTCAGAGAAAACTAATATCCAATCCTTTTCTTTCCATTTTTTCCATGAAAAAGCAATAGTAATCTTACAACTGGTTGTAAATCCTATTTAGACCATTTTTTAAAAAATAACCACCTAATATTTGATCTGCTTCCATAATTCCAAAAATTGTTGAATAATTTTTGAATAAATGAAAAATGGTTGAAAAATTGAATAAAGCTCTATAAAAATTAAAATGTAGACAAGTAATTTCAGAAATAATGTGTAATATATTATGCCAAAATAAAAGAGCCTTAGGAGAGAAAAGATTAAAAAGAATTCATTTTGATAACCATATTCAGAGACTGATGGAACTATAAGGCTTTACCAACATATATTTAAGTAGCAAACATTTTCCATCACAGATATAAACTTGTTTTCCAACCAGTCCATATGAATTTTTCAGGCACTGTATTGTTTATTTATATGGGTAACTTAAGAAATCTGTGTGGCAAAACAAAAAAGGAAAGGGACGATGAATGAATAGGTGCTGAATACAGAAATACAGTGAATACAGAAATGAGTGAGCAGACTGAATACAGAAATGAGTGATCAGTATAAAAGACTTTGAGATAGTTTGGTCATCCAAATAATTTTTTAAAAAAAATGAATGTAGACTGAATTGCAAACTGAGTGATCTTGGACTAGTAACTTTCTCTTAGCACCAGGGTTGTTGTGGTGGGGAAAATAGGAGAGTAGCAATAGCAATAGCACTTAGACTTGTATACCGCTTCACAGTGCTTTACAGCCCTCTCTAAGCGGTTTACAGAGTCAGCATATTTGCCCCCAACAATCTGGGTCCTCATTTTACCGACCTCGGAAGGATGGAGGGCTGAGTCAACTGTGAGCCTAGTGAGATTTGAACAGCTGAACTGCAGCTAGCAGTCAGCTGAAGTAGCCTGCACTACTGCACTCTAACCACTGCGACACCATGGCTCTAGAGCTTTAGAGTAGGGAGTATCAGATATGTTCCCTGCCTTGAGTTATTTATAAAAATAATATAGAGGTGGGATATAAATACAATAAAATAAATAAATATGAGGGGAAAGTGAATGAGTCAAGAAAATGGGAAGATAAAGAAAGCTGTGGTTGAGTGGAATGTACAGGTACCTTGAAGCACAAATCAAAACTTCAAACAGCAAAGACCTATATATCATGCAGTATATTGTTGTGATTGAGAGCCAGCTTGGTGTAGTGGGTAGGGCACCAAGCTAGAAACTGGGAGACCAGGAGTTCTAGACTCACTTTAGGTACAAATCCATCTGCAGAA
Organism: Diadophis punctatus similis; assembly: GCA_023053685.1. Taxonomy (NCBI): domain Eukaryota; kingdom Metazoa; phylum Chordata; class Lepidosauria; order Squamata; family Dipsadidae; genus Diadophis; species Diadophis punctatus. The sequence goes on along the minus strand of JALIGW010000001.1, from coordinate 181,362,911 downwards.
CCTTGGACCAGTCCTCCTTATACTCCAGATAAGGATTCAGCTAGTATATCAGCTAAAGCAATAAAAAAGCCCCTTATCACAGTTGTTTTGTGTTTTTTCTAGCATCAAAGTTATATCCAGGCATTTGATGTATCACCTGAATCCTGACATCCAGTCTGCAGGGTCAGCAGGAACTCAATCTCGTCCAAATTCAAACTTCATCTTGTTTTCTCGCATCTGATTCCTTACAGCCTGGAGAAACCTGAACACATAAACACTCTCCAAATTTCCAAGTTTCAATTCTTGGAAATGATATAGCCAAGTATCCAAGTATCTAACTGGTGGCAGTTAGCTCCGATTCCATGTATTCATACAAAAAAAGAGGACTTTGTAGAAGTGGAATAAATGCCTATAATACTTCTTCTGACAGCACTCAGAACAATAAGATCAAAGTCACGAGGGAATGATCCTTCCATTTTACAGCTCCCTGAAGTATTTCAAAAGGAAGTTATAATAATATCAAAGATCTTCTAGAAATCCATGCACTCTTATATTTTTATTACAATGCAAGTATTCAATTAGATGTCCAAAGTAATCTCCATGAGAAATCTGGGTCTGGACTCAGTTTCTTCTATGCACCTCTTCTCTATTAGCATGGGTATATATAGATTTGATTTTGAAATGAGAACCCATAACAATTGAGTTTTGTTAAACATAATGATTAGGTGGGTGATCAGTATAATTTCAGAAACACTGGTTTATGATTTCTAAAGAATAGGAAAGACCATAGTTAAGATAGTTTGATTGTTATCTGCATTAAATAGCTAGAAGCAGGATAGCAACTGTGGTAATAGGAAATATAGGAGCATGTTTTAAAAAAATGCTACTTGGAGTCATATTTGCAATTGGACTTTATTTTAAATAGTATCAGAGCCACATTGGGCACCAACAACACGGAAGTAATGTTGTCTGGCAGCTAAACTGCTGAAATAGCATTTCCATAAGCACTTAGAAGCACATAACGTCTAAGCATAAGGTTGATCAAAAATATAAGAGCTAATATACTAATGGCTTAAATGCTCGGCATTAATGGCTTACTTCTTGCAGACATCATGGAAGAAGTGAATTGCTATGTGCACTGTTAAAAGAGTCCTATGGGAAAGTGGTAAATAATAAATAAAAACATTTATGATGAGGTAATGGACAAAATGAAATCTGATATGATTTGAGTCACAATTGTGGCATCAGTATAGTATTCAGATCAACCTTTTTTTCCCCCTGTGGAGACAAAGTCAAATGATATATTTTAAAAAGGTAATTGCTATTTTCAATAGTCATTTTGCGATAGGCAGGGAGCCAAATGCACATTGATCAAGTTGACAGTTCCGAAATTCATTAAAGCTAGAAAGAAGCTTTTGTGTACATCAGGTTTGAAATACTTAACAGAGACATTTAGTGATTGCGGTAATATCAAAATTACATATAACCCATGCCATGCATTTAAAAAAAAAACCACGTTTGTGAATGCTAAGTAGATTAAAATCTAGTTGAGGCTAAACTATCCTGCACTGTGTATTACACATTACATATAAGTAAAATAAAATAAGGTAAACATAGCATTATATATTTAAAATGCTACCGTAAGTGAATTACTGTTGTTGTTGTTGTTGTTGTTTGAATTCTTTTGCTCTCCAAGGACTTCTTTCCCGTCTGAGAGCAATATGTGAATAATTGTTGGAGCTGAAATATCTTCTCTGTCACACATACTTACCTATCCTCTCCTATTCATCCAAACCCACAAACATATTAATTCCTACTCCCACAAGCATGAAGATGTATTTTTTTTTCTATCTGTAAGGATGACCTATCCTTTGAATTGCTTTTGACATGCTGTAATTAGATTTTAAAAATGTATCTCTGAGTTTCACTCAAGAAAATCCTGTTGCCAATTAATGAAGGATGTTTTAATTTTCGAGATTTGTCTCAGGTCAACAGATGGCCTCTCATGGCCTATTTTTGAATCAGCAATATTCCTTATATAATGGAGAGGCTGATCTCCAAAAGTATGGAATTATTCTTCCTGTTCTTATATTTGAAGTGGAACTTTAAGACAATCAATAATATCAGACAATGAACTTTTCTCTTATATGGGGCCACAGCATGCATCTTGTTTTTATATAATGGACTATTATGGATCTTTTTGTGAAGACATCGTGGTTACGGATGTGATGCTCAAAACATATATTGGCTCTCATAATACAGTTTTTATCTGTATCTTAATGGTCTCTTTTTAGCTAGAAGTCATATGAGATAATTTATTTTTTGTTTTGAATGTTTCACTGGTTTTTGTAGATGATCATGCTTTTTTGAAGTGTGTACCATAGATATGGAATCTTAACAAGAGGTTAAAGGAACTAAACATAGCAATGAGGGTTATAATCCAAGGACAGACACTCATTCTGTCAATTCTGCAGAGAAAGAGAACTTAAAATATCAGCTCTCTCAGGTAACCCAGGCAGGAAGCATGATGGGATGAGCAGATTCTATTTATAAGGCTACAAGAATAGAATCTTGCAAGTTTGAAGATACAAACTTCCATTTTAAACTGCCCGATCAATTAAGATGGCTCTTTCCTAGGTTTCTTCCACTGATCATTAATCCACTGGGGACTCCCTCTTCTCTTGTCTGATCATTTCCTAGGTGGGACCTCCAAGGTCGTCCATATATTCCATTATGTCAAATTTGCCCAAGTTTCAGTTAGGGGACCATTTAGAAATTAGTGTAAGTTTCCCTCTATGTTGAATTTCCATTTTTTCTTCTTTTAAAGTAGGTAAATGTTGAATGTAAATCAATTGTGTAAAACCCTCTGTTTAATAGAGTAATTGGAGAAAGGAGTGTTCTTTAAAGCCAATGGTTGTTAAATCAAGGTCCCTACCTCTTTAGACCCAGCTTCCCATTTTAAGCTAGCAGCATCTGAGATTGGGCCACTGAAATTTAGTGGTAAATAGACCAAATGTTGATTGTATACTATTTTTAAGAGTATTTTTAATTTAAAAAATTTTAAAGGTGCATTTGTGAGAATTAAAAGTTCAACTATGGTCGTCCTGGTAATATCACAGCATTACCTGATAGATTTTTTTTATATCCTTCTAGAGAGTTGGAAGGCTGAACCGTAGCCCCAGGTGAGAGTACTCTTACTCTAGAGGAATCAGAGTTTGATGCTATGATAAACAACAACAAATAGCTCTAGTCCTATGTAAATTTGAGAAAAAAATCCATTAAAATAGCAGGACTTGCATCTGGCTAGACATGTATAAGGATAAGTACTTGGAATTTTAATTAGCTGTGAAACTAAAACATTATGTATTCTTTTTTCTTTTTCACCAAATAAGGCAAGTAAATATCTTCAGGAATTACCTTTAAGTTTTCATAGGATATCCCAATTGGATTAAACTTATTTTTTCTCTCTGTATCGGCATAAGATAATAACTCGAGGTAGTGTTTGTATTATCTTTATATGTATAAAGCTAAAATCAATATTGTAATCTTTGTGAAAATCCTATTTGACAGGACTAATATGAATTATATAAAGGAAAATATGTTAAACTGACATTTCTGAGAATCCAGAAACCTCATGCATTTATAAAGTCTTATTCAGAAATTTCATGCATTTGTAATACCTTTGCAGTATTTGTAAGAATTGTAGAAAATAGATTTAAATTTTTGACAAAGAGTAAGTAATGAAATGTCCAACTATACAGTTAGGTGCTTGTGGAATTCCATTCGGAATAAGAGAAGAATAGAAAAGGTCTATAGCTGATACCAGGAAGGGGGGGAGGTGATGTCTCAGTGGTTAAAGATGCTGAGCATGTCAGCTGGAAAGCTGATAGCCTGGGTTCGAGATCTGAGTGCCACGTGAGCTCCCGTCCGTGCCCCAGGTTCAGCCCACCTAGCAGTTCAAAAACATGCAAATGCAAGTAGATAAATAGGTACCACTTCAGTGGAAAGGTAACAGCATTCTGTGTGCCTCGGCATATAGTCACACTGGCCACATGATCATGGAAATGTCTTTGGACAACACTAGCTCCCTTAGCTAAAAAATGGAGATGTCCCCTAGAGTCAGACCCAACTGGACAGGGGAAACCTTTATCTTTATGCTGCTACCAGCCTGCAAGTAAGGACCTTGTGCATCATGGTTTTACATTTTGCCTTTATCCTGATCTCCTGGAAGTGGAAAGGACTGTGTTTTCATGATTAATAATATCAGTTCAATTACAAATGTGTTCCTTCCATTTAAAAGTTTTAATCTAAGAAATTAAAATGCTCTTTGTGAATGAAGTTCTGTAGAACTTCAGTTCTGCTAACACTGCTCTCCGAAGGCTATATATACAGTAAATGAACAACTATGTAAACCACATCCTTAATAGATGCAAATTTGCTGTTGCATCATTTAGAATAATATATTTTATTTATTTCTTGTGACACAGAACCTAAGAATATGAATTTATTTTAGCATAGTGCTGAGACTATCTAGGAACACACAACACAGAAGATTTCTCTCTGACATGTCCTTAAAAAAAGAAAGAATACAGCTGTATAGTTTTTTATGGACACAGAAAATGGATTTGCTGCAGAGGTTCAGCAATTAAATCAAACCAGATGCTTCACTTTTCAAATGTGTAGTAGCTTGGCAACAGCCCTCTAAAGCTGTCTGCTTGACTTTATAGAGCAGTTATTATATACTGCACAAAGTTAACTTACTACATTTTGCCCAAGTTCATGTAATCACCTTGCATTGAGAGAAGTAAACACACAAATTTAAAAAAAAAATCTGAGTCATGTGTCATGAAAATGACACAAAACAAAAAACACAGGGACAGAGAGAAACAAGTGTCTTGAATGGATTACTGTGACTCTGGATAAACTGATAAAATAAATGCTGTCTGAAACTTCAGCTTTTTTTTTTGCTGTTTCCTCCCCCCCCAAGATATATTCATCCACTGCTATGCACCTACCTTGATAGCTGAATCTGGAGTTTCTGCAGGTCTGGATTTTAGGTCATTGGGGACATTTTATAGCAGTATAAGGGCAAGCATCTTCTAGCAATATATGTTTCTTGAGATCTCCTAGCTCAGGGGTATCAAACTCACGATGACACATTGTCATCACATGACATATCACAAGTTTTTTTCTCCCTTCGCTAAACCGGGAATGGGCATGGCCAGCGCGTGATGAATCTGGCCTGCGGGCCCCGAGTTTGACACCCCTGTCCTAGCTCATTTTGAATGACTGAGCCAAGATTGAGGACAACAAGAGTCAACTATAAATGTAATATATTATTATGCAAGAAACTTTGGAGAAGGCTAATTCCAGATAATCAATCCTTATAAAGATCCAATGAGGAACCGATGAATATGACCTCATAAAGATCCAATCATGATCCAATGAACACGACTGAAAATGATGCACAATATATTCTTGATGCTTAAACAGATTGTAACTGGATCAAAGCTCATATCAGAAATCCCTTGGGCGCTCCCTGAATATTGTGATTGGTATCACATGTAAGTGAGGGGCTTATACCGGTGAATGAAAATTAGTTCAAAACAGCAATCATGTTGATAATAATCCATAGTCTATTTATTCCAGGAAGTATCATGTCTTGCATAAATATACCACAGAAAACATTCTGTATTCTCAACCTCCCCCCTTTAACAAATATAATTAAATTGGATTTTTTTTTTAAAAAAAATCATATTTTAAGACATGTTGATTTCTGTGGCTTTTCCTAAATATTACATTGTGGATGCATTCAACTATATATGTCTGAAGTACAAATTAGTTATAAAGCTGAATAGTTAAATGCCTCCCTGCTTTGGAAAAAAAAATCACAGTGAAGCATTCTTTTGTATGCTTATATAGCTTATATAGTACATTCAAAAAAAGACCTCCTAGAATTAGCCTCTCTTTATGCTTTTTATGCTGTCATAAATATTAAACACTTTTTTTCATGTTATATAATTGTTTTTAAAAATCAAATCATGGTAGAACTGGCTGATCTAATCTTCAGAAGGATCTGTGCCCTGGGAATAAAATACAGATTTAATTAGAGAATGATTTAATCAAGCAGAACCATGGCTTCCTGTACTAACATCTAACTGCATGATCAATACAGAAAAGGCAATATGACAGGTCTTTTAATCTACTTTGATACTAAATGAAAAAAAAAAGTGAAAAACACATGAATTGTAGTTGCGGGTTTGGCTGTAGAGATGCATAATTGTACAAAGCACTGTAGAGATTCTTGACTGTATACAACACAAGACATTAGCGTATCAGCTGGCTTAAGCCTATTGCCAGCATAAGGACAGGAGCTATTCGACACAGCTGGGTAAAACTGTGGGAAGCCAAATCTTAGAAAGAGCTATTAGTAAAATCTTGGCAAGCATAAACTAGAGATACATGATTCCCAGGCATGGGTAATTTTGTTATTTGACACTGAAAAGACCTTGAGCTGATATAGTTTTGCCTGTTTAAATCTGTAGCCTGTAATAGATTTTCAAGGAGTGTGCTGCTTTTCTTAGGTATAATGGTTGTATGCAAGACTTTACAGAATCCTTTTAGGATATAACAATTCAGTACAGGAGAATAATATTTAATATAACTAATTTATTTCATCTAACGTATGCTTTCCATGCAGATACAGTTAATTGTTCTTTTATGTTATATGCTTCTATTATGCAATGCATTTCTATTATATATTAATTTTAAAATAATCCAAGAAGGATGGGAGGGACGGATGGGTGGATTGTTGTTGCTTTTAGTGTAGTGACTTTTCCATGCAAATAGCTAGCTGCTTCCTGCCATTAGTGATTTTCAGTTACTCAAGCCACACTATTCAAGGAGAATGCCAGATGGTCTCTATTCTTTTTGCCTGTCATAGAAGAACAATTTCAACAGAATGTGCGTAACAATCTGGATAGATTAAATATGCATGGGGGGCGGGGAGGAGTGGGATAATAGAAGCAAGTATTTTTATTGGTCCATGAACAGCCTAAACATTATAAATCCTTACTGTGGTATCCAGAGTACCAATATATTCAAGGATATATTCTTGATGACCATCTGACTTTTATTTAAATAGTGGATCAAGTGATGGATGCTCCAACACTGGAGGTTTTTAAGAACAGGTTGGACAACAATTTGTCTGAAATGGTATAAGGTTTCCTGCTTGAGCAGCGGGTTGGGCTGGAAGACCTCCAAGATCTCTTCCAACTCTGTGATGATTCTGTTAAATGATCAAATTGCAAAGCAACATGATAATTTCTATTATCATCATAATATGGTCTCTATTCTTGGACATAAAACACTGATGACTATAGGTAGTCCTTGTTTAATGACTACAATCGGGATTGGCATCTCAGTTAAGTGAAAGCAGTTGCCAAGTGAAATCGCGACTATGTTGATGATCTTACTTCAGCTTTCCATGGCTTTACAGATTTGTGAACATGAGCATTGGTCATAAAATTATCTTTCACCATAATTTTGAACAATCTCTAAATGAGGCAATCTTAAACAAGGCAGTCGCTAAATGAGGACTGTCTGTTTCTCAAGTTCATTCTTGAGAAGCGTATCCCTAGCAATGGGAGGGAAAAAAGAGAGTGTTAAAGACAGGGCATTCTAGAGGTCTGAAAGGGATAGAGCAAACTCCTTCCCTTCCCTTTCCTCCCCCTCCCCTCCCCTCCCCTTCTCTTCCCTCCCCCTTCCCTCCCATTCCTTCCCTTCCCTTTCCTCCCCCTTTCCTTCCCTTTCCTCCCCTCTCCCTCCCCTTTCCTCCCCTCCCTTTTCTTCCCCCTCCCCTTCTCTTTCCTCCCCCTCCCCTCCCATTCCTTTCCTTCCCCTCCCCTTCCTCTTCCCCTTCCCTCCCCTTCCCTCCCCTTTCCTCCCCTTCCTTCCCCTCCCTTTCCTCCCCCTCCCCTTTCCTCCCTCTCCCCTTCCCTTCCCTTTCCTCCCCTCCCCTTCCTTTCCCTTTCCTCCCCCTCCCCTTTCCTCCCCTCCCCTTTCCTCCCCCTCCCCTCCCCTTCCAGTTGTCAAATTCCATGTAATAGGTATGTATTCCCAAAGAAAAGTTATTCTGAAAAGTTTAGTTTTGTTGCACAGTTCTACTTATATAGTCTAATACTTACTCCCAAAACTAGCTAAATATAGGTAAAGGTAACAGTTCCCCCGCACATGCGTGCTAGTCATTTCCAGCTCTAGGGTGGTGCTCATCTCCGTTTCTAAGCCGAAGAGCCAGCGTTGTCCAAAGATGTCTCCGTGGTCATGTGGCCGGCATGACTAAATGATGAAGGCTCAAGAAGCGCTGTTACCTTCCCACCAAAGTGGTTCCTATTTTTCTACTTGCATTTTTTACGTGCTTTTGAACTGCTAGGTTGGCAGAATTGCTAAATATAGAACACTGTAGAAAACACATGTTTTAAAGAAGCATTATCCTCATCACATCTCCAACAGAATGCTTAGTGCTTTTCTATACAAATGTAATGGAATCCAGTCAATTCTAAATTTTACTTGTTTTTGGATATGTTGTGGTTTGAGGTCCATCGACACAATTGCTAGAAAAGTTAAGATGCTTTCCCATTGTCTAGGAATTGTCTAGGAATGGAAGTTTTGTCCTTTATTTCACTCACTGTTAGCATCTGCATATCAAATATATCAAATGATAAAATTGATGTACATATCAAATATATCAATCAATAGAATTGATCTGATATTTAACATATTGATTTGTTGATAACAAATATCTCTAATATCTAATAGCAGGGTTTTTTTTTTCATTTTAAAGAATTTAACAAGTTATTGTAGTATCTCAGGTGTTTCAGAAGCTGAAAATGTTGCTGGTCCAAACAATGTTGTAGCTATAAATATTGCCATTGGGTTACACCAGATAGATGATATTTATCAGTTAACACAGCATGTGTTAACTGATAAATTCATGTTCATTATCTATCAATTGGTCTAAAATCAATATTCCCACTTCCATCCAACTTTTTCCCCAGCATCTTTTTCCTATTTTTTAAAATTGGGTTTCTCCATAAATTCAATTTAGAATGAGAAAATGACCTAATTGTTTCCAGAATGACAATGATGCAGCTTCAGCCAGGCTCACTTCAGGGCTGACACATGAATGGAAGTGGTGAAGATGCAAATTGCACAGGTCTGAAACTGAAGATCCCATCTTTAACAAGTTAATCTGAGTTTAGATTCAGAGGGAGGTTCCTAACCATCTAGTCTTCCAGCACTCTTGTTAGCAAATTAGTGCAATTGTGGTAATTTACATTGCCATTTACAAATATTAAAAGTTATTTGACAATCCTTCAGCACAGTATCTTATTATTAGGGTAAATGCTAGCTTTAAAAGGCACTGTGGCTCCAAACTAAATAGTCTGGCTTCAGTGATGTGGCGGGGGATAATCTTGTTAAAGCTACCCATGCATCTGCCACTCTCCACTGACTTGTGTGTGTGGGGGAGAAGCAGAAGGCCATGTATGATGAGCACATATGTTTCTGTTATTAAGCAAGGAATAAAAACAGTTTTGTCAGTTTGATTTCAGTTGTTTGCCATTTATTTAGAATGGTCTGAGTAGGCCTAAAATACATAGATGATTGTGTTCCAGTATAAGCATAAAAAAGAACAAGGGGAAATAGACTGTCTTTTTTTAAAATAAAACTACATTTGAAATAATTTTATTTGAAAATATATTGGAGGCAAAAAGACTGAGCTGTACCAAATGTTAGTTAATCTGCTATGACTAAGAAATAGGCTGCTGCATTTAAAAATGCTACCAAATCTACAGAATACATTCATTATCCAAGCCTCGAATCCATGAAAAGTTTTATACTTCAGCCTCCAATCATGTTTTCTTATGTTGTATCCCAATACAGTATACATTGTAGTAATATGAGAACACTACTGTTGTGCAACGTTTTCGGCAGGGGTGGGTTCTGATTTACCTCGCTGCTGGTTCGCTTCCTCCCTCGCTGTGTGGTCATGCCTCATGCGCAGTGCTGAGAAAGAAAAATGTGGAAACAAGATGGCGACCACATGCACAGTGCCAGAAACTCAGCTTCTGCGCATGCTCAGAAGAAAATAAACAAATAAATAAATAAAATTAAAGATTAAATTTTTTTAAATTTTTTTTAAAAAAGGTGGTGTCACCCACAGACTGGCACCGACCGAACCGGTTCTGTGGCATCATCATGATGTCACCAGTGGGTCATTACCGAACCGGGAGGAACCCACCTCTGGTTTTAGGGAAGGACAGTACTGCATTTCCTCTTTCTGCTTGCTCACTTTGAATCCAGGGTAGTTGTTTTCTTACTGTTATTTTCAGTAACACTATCACCAGAGGTGGGGAAACAAGGAGGCATGGAAAGAATAGCTTGCCTTTTGAACAAGCTCCTTAGTATTTAACTTCCTGCTTCATGCTCTTTAGAACAAGATAGCAAGATTCAGCTTCTTATTGTGAACTTTTTTTTTTAGGGTTGAATAATTCTCTTGTAGAATTTGATACTATTGTATTGCATATACTTTGCATACGGGCTTTATATGTGTAGAATTAAGGAAATGAGTCATGAATTAACTCATGAGATTTGGTGGCCAAATCTTTAAACAACTTTTATATAAACCATTCTGTATTTCCAGAATGAATGCAGGTATATATTCCAAGTAAGCCTTCCTCAGAAAATAATTCATCCTTCCCTTTTCACCAACTGCTCAGATTTCTTTTTTGACTGGTTAGTATTTCAGAGAGAGTGGTACAGTATTGGTGAAAGGAACCAAACTTGTTGATTCTCTCTTATCGCAGAAACACAAATATTGAAAATGAAACTACTAACATAAATGGAAACTTGGAGGAATGTACTGTATTACTGAAATAGGGGATGGCAAAACCCTTGCGAGGACAAGGCAACTTATAGGTAGGTCTGCTTTTCTTGGAGGACATGCTAGTAGAGACCTAATCAAATCTATTGGATCTAATTCTACAGTAGGTTGAATGCTGATAGATAGAATTCCAGTTGGTTCAAAATATTCTAAGCCTCCCCAAACAGATGCTGTCCCTGGCTGGGGAATTCTGGAAGTTATTACCCAACATATTTGGATATACCTAGACTGGAGAAGGCTAAATTGAGCATTGCAAAATGAAGGGATGAGGATCTCCCATTACTGCCGGACTGAATATTGGGTCATTCCAGTGCTGCTTTTTTTTTTAGTAAGTTGTGCTCTAAATTGTTTGCCCTAAGTTGATGGTCTCTGAGTCTTCTCCCACAATATACGTGACACAGAATAATGACTAAAAGCTACCATGATAAAATGTTCTTAAAATGTAGACCACGCCTGAGCAGCTACTCAAGAGCTTCTCAACACTTGACAATAAACATATCACATTAGATTCTGTGTTTATTTTCCTTGTGGCAGAAGTAAGTAGTCCTGAGTTTGATGGGAAATTCTACTCAGCTTCACTTGAAAAGGCATTAAACACCTGCAAGTATACAGATGTCTCATTAAAAGAGGAACACATGGAAGCTCTCCCAGGCTTCTTTTGATCAACTGTGTGAGGTATTTGCAGGGATCATGGCCTTATAAAGTAGAACTCCCCTCTGAGAGAAATTTCGACAATATCTTTCCCATTGATCTCCTACAGACAAATTAAGACCTTTGTGTTTCAAGTCAGTTTTTTTTTGGGGGGGGTGAGGGAATATCGCTTTGCTCTTCTCCTTTTTTTCAGGTGAACTGGTTTTTTTTTGTTTTTTGTTTTGCACTGCATGAAAGAGGCAAGCACTGTTCTGGGTTTAAATGAGGATCAATTAGCGGATACACCAGGAATTTGCTGCAGTTACCAATTATGTGTACTTGGACCTCACAAATACAGGGATACAAATACTTGGTTATCCATGCTATTTTGGGCTTGTGGTATCCTTGGCTCAATTTTAAGCCTTTCACTGTAATAACTTCCTTTATTTGTTGCATCTCTACTGTATAATTCTCTTTTCTACTGCTGAGTGATAGTGAACTATAGCAATATATGGAGAAAATCTAAGTTTGATGTTCTGAGAGTTCAGAAAACATGCTTATTCTTGTTTAGTCTGTAAGATACAAACTATTTCTTCCTGCTCTCTAACTGGGCAATTGTTTAACAAATTAATTCTCAAATTTAAGATAGGAAGTCACATTTCCAAGCCAGCTGAGGCTAGCTCATGAATGTGGAGGTCTTTCATGACTCAATCCCAAATCTTTCAGAACATAGAATCTTTCATCTTGTGAGATTTGCACCTCTCTAAACCTCCCAGGCGGAAATATCCACCTAGATTGGATGACAACCCGCTGTGAACAACTCACCGCAGCCAAATCGCCACGGCCAAGTCGCCACAACCACCCATCCACAGGACAACTCACTGAAGGACAAGACTTACACTAATATCAAAGAAATAGTGGAATGCAATTATTAAAGAAAGGATGCCAAAGGAGGGACAACAGTCTCTGTGGAGTGGGCGGCATACAAATGCAACTAATAAATAAATAAACATAAAATGTGAATGACAAAATTATTTTTTTAAAAAAATATTTTAAATAATTAAATGGAATTGTTGAATTGTCCTCCAGCAAGTGGTCCCATGGTGAGCTGGCCATGCTGAATTGTCCTGCAGCAAGTTGGCCATGGTGAGTTGGCCATGGTGAGTTGGCCGTGGTGAGTTGGCCATGGTGAGTTGGCCATGGTGAGTTGGCCATGGTGAGTTGGCTGTGGTGAGTTGGCCATGGTGAGTTGACCGTGGCAAGTTGGCCATGGCAAGTTGGCCATGGTAAGTTGGCCATGGTGAGTTGGCCGTGGTGAGTTGACCATGGTGAGTTGGCCATGGTAAGTTGGCCATGGTGAGTTGACCGTGGCGAGTTGGCCATGGTAAGTTGGCTGCGACGAGTTGTTCCATTCTGACCTAGATCTCTGGGTAAAGCAGGGTGAAGCTTCTGGGGAATCTTTCAGCTGGCCAATATTGACTTTTCTCCCCTTCCCTGTCTTTCCAACCAGTATTTGTAATATATTTTATAACATCTTCACTATACTATTTTAATACTTGGTTTGGTTTATGTTTATATTTCATGTTTAATTGTTTGATATGCAGGAAAATGGTAAATAGCATGTGACTTATGTGTTCTGTGTTACTCTGGCATTTTAATAAGACTAAGACCTGGCTCTGTGTGTAGCTTAAAACAATACAAAACTGTTTTGTTTTTAACTAAGCTTCTGTAGATTGAATGAAATCTTTGTTTCTTCAAACACCAGGTCACTTAGCTTCGGCAATTTCATTCGGGTTTTTTAAATGTATCTTTTAGTTTAAATAAATGATTGACAATTTTGATTATATTATGAAAAGAATTATGGGCTATGTCCATCACCTCCACCATCACCATCACTTTTTTGAGATATAAGAGCTGAGCAGTTAACAAGGCATGGATTTTTCAAATAAGAGTGGTGTGAAATTAATAAAACTCGTGCATATGCAACAGCAATAATAAATGCTATTTGGCATGTTTACCTTCCATGCACTCACTCTGAAAAATGCAAATGCTGTCAGCTGATGACAACATAATGCAAAATGATTGGCTGTATAATTAGAATCGTGGTGACAAATGGAATGGAGTGAAACTTGGCAAATTGCTAATGCTAGTGCATTAATGACATTTTTCATTCTTCCCAGGACATTTGCTCAAGTCCCTGTATTACTTAAAAAGTCACAAATTTGCCAAGTATGGATAAAGGCCAGCACATTAACCAAAAGAGACAGCAGGAAAGAAACTTTGCTAACATTATATCAGTATAATTGACCTTAAAATCAATTTATCTATCAAAGTCAACCAATTATTACTATTTTTTTAAAAAAAAAACTTTGCAGAGTTAATTTTAATGGATTCTTAATGAGAGAAGAAAAGTATAAAGTATGCTAATTTTTTATTTATTTTTAATTTACTTTAATAAGTGCATAAATACTATATAGAGGCTTTCTTGAAAGAGTATTATAAATCCAGTTAATTCAACAAACATAAGTGCATAAAGTCAGTCAAAATTTTTTGTAAGATGTTTGTATAAGTCCCTTAAAGTACCTTTGTTTTTCTTTGAGAAGTATATCACTCAACGTTGTGGCCTTTTTAGTCCTTGTAATGGTTACTTGCAACTGATATTTATGATTTTGCCACTAAATGAATCCAAATGGGAACTTATTATTAGTGGATATGATTTCAGTTAAATATACCTCAACTCTATTGTACTCACCTCATTATCTTGTAAGCAACTGCCATATTTTTTTTTCAGTTGTGAGGCCTAGAAACTTGCTTATAAATTTGGTAGAAAAAACCCTCTATATAAATCCTTAGAAAACTGATGGATTATTTCAACAAAGGATGGAGACCACCTCTCCAAATTTCTGACTCTATGTTCTTTAGTATTCTGTGCTGCTTTTAATTTCCTGCAGGTGTTTTATGCTAAAAAAGGTAAAAAATACATAAAGGTATTATGTATTTGTATAGTATTTGTATAGGTATTTGAATCTCAAAGAATTCCCTATACACCATTTTAAAATCAATATGTTACACATGAACAGATGCATGTGCATTTTCTTAAATATATACAGTATATTTTAATAATGTAATAATAAAAATATAAAATATATAAGGAGAGCCAGTTTAGTATAGTGGTTAGGCCATCAGAGTAGAAATTTTTTTTTTATTGAAAAGTTTTAAAAGTACAAAGTACATACATTTTTCTCTTTTCTTCCCCCCTCCTTCCACCCTCCACCCTTCCCCCCCCCACTCACCCTCCCCACCACCACCACCCCGGACTTCCCAGAAAAAGCACAAGGTATAATTTCAAAAAGAAAAGCATAAAGCTACAAAATACTAAAAAAAGTTATTAATTCAAAAATATCTTTTCCATTCTTAACTCTTTGTTACTCCAAAGACTTGAAAGTATAATCTAAAATTTCTCAAACATCTAACATTAATAAACTGTTTGGGTTATCTTAATCTGATACTTTTTCTGAATATATTCAGTCCACCTACTCCATTCCAATATGTATCTTTCATTTGAGTGGTCCTTAAGATATGATGAAATCTTGGCCATTTCAGCCAAATGTGTCACTTTCAATGTCCATTCTTCAATTGTAGGTATATCTTCCTTCTTCCAGTATTGTGCCACCAATAACCTGGCAGCAGTTATAGGGTAGAAATTTTGAGATCAGGAGTTCCAGTCCCATCTTAGGTTCAAAGCCAGTTGGCTGACCTTGGGCCAATTGTTTTCTCTCAACCTTAGGAAGGAGGCAATGGCAAACCACTTCAGAATAACCTGACAGAAAACTTCAGGGACTTGCCCAGGCAGTATCTGAGAATCAGACATGACTAAGCAGAAGAAGAAAAAAGGCCTAGTCTTTTAAAACTGTGACATGAGTTAGTTTCCTAGCTAAGATTACACAAGGTATTTAATAGCACAAGGTTAATCACTTGATGGGAACCTCAGCAAGGATGTATTAGAGTTCCAAAGTAGCAAATAATTCAAATTAGGAATTCAAATTATAGATGGAAAGTGTAATCCACCCTGGTTTCGGTTATATAAATTCTGACATAGGATATATTTTAGCCAGTGAAATAATATAGGTAACAGCCTAAATGAAACTCAAAGAACAGCTATATGCCATGGAGGTGCTGTTATTTTCTCTTCAGTGCAAAGAAACACAATTTACTTCCAAACACTTTGCATTGCATCAAAAATCTCCCCTTTTTGAAAAAAATTACTTCCTCCATTTGCAAAAGCTAGAAGATGTTTTTACACAGGTGTATGCAGTGATGGAGGATTCTAAGATAAGGCTGCAGAGGAGACCAATGTCTCCCAGCTCCCTCTGAACATCCCCAGCTCTTGCAAAAGCTGGCATATCTTCCAGCTTTGCCAAGTGCCAGAGGATTGCCTCCAAGCAACTCCTTAGTGTTCTCTGCATATGGGAAAACTGGAAGAGGTTGCACAATTGCATTTTCCAAAATGCTAGAGGAGACTGAGGAAAGCTTGCAAAGCAGAATGCTGCAAGGAACATGACCCCTTCCCTTCATTCATAGGAGCTATGTTATGTGGTAAAGTAACTTCACGAGGTTGTGTCATTTTTGAACCCTAATCAAAACAAATTATCCTCTTGAAGATTTTGCCAGCATTAATGGGCAACCTGGTTTCATAATTTTGCAAAAGCATGACCTGCTTGTGTGAACTATTCCACCTAACTCAGCGGTTCTCAACCTGGGGGTCATGACCGCTTTGGGGGTCAAATGACCCTTTCACTGAGGTCGGGAGACTTCACCCGGATGCCGCCATTTGGGTTATTTTACCCTCTGCGCATGCACAGAACGCTTTGCACATGCACATAGGGTAAAAGAACCCAAATGGTGGCGGTGGGGTGGGGGTTGCGGCGGCAGGTGTGGTGGCAGGGTGGGTCACGGTGGGGCGTGGGGCGGGTCGCAGGTCGCAGCATTAGGAAATTTTCTATGTCGAGACTAACTTTTGGTAGCAAAAATTAAAATTTCAAAGTGCTGTTTAGTTTATAATTCTTTAAAACCAGTATTTAGGATGGTGATGTTACGATGGTGTCATGGATCCAATTCGGTCGGTGCCAGTCCATGGGCACCACCATCTTTTTTTGGGAATTTTTGGTGAATTTTTCCGTGTTTAGATGGCTTCTCCTCTTCCGCTGTGTTTCGGGCTGAATCTTGCTACTGAGCATGCGCGGAAGTGAAATTGCATGGGGGAATGCGTGCGTGGGGGCGAGCGGAGCAAGCGCGCATGCGCAAAACATTGTGATGCAAACTGGTGGCGAAGGTAAGTGGAATCCACCCCTGGCCTTAGACCATACATGGAACTAATTAATACTAACTCATTAATGAGTATTAGAGAATCTTCTGCACTAATATAAATGAGGGAAATTCAGTATCAGAGTTTAGGTCCCCAAGATATTGAGGGAATAAAGAGAATATGACTATGGTAGTTTCATGACAGTCTTTATAAGCTTTCATAGAAATGCTGTGGGTCCTATCTTTGGAATGGAACAGCAGAGAAACACATGAGTCCCTGTCTCATCTTAACTGCTCATCTGATTTTCATTTTAAATTTGGATATTCATAAATAGGTCATTTAAAAATTAAAAAATAATGATAGATTACTGTGGCTCCAAATTTAAATTTAATTAATCTTGCTGATCATTTTACAAGGAAATCTAGTAGAAATATTGGGAAGGATTCACAGCCACTGTGAGAAACAGTATAGCCTAGTAGGTAGACCTATGATTTTATGCTCAGGTCAAATCCTACATGGCTCGATTGCTTGTTTATTTTTTCAATTGGTACACTGCCTGACTCCCAGTTCCCAATGTAAAAACACAGACACACAAAAAAAAACCCTGCAATGAAACAACACAATAAGTGAAAGGAACAAAAAGATGCCAAAACCAGATAACAATGAGAAACATATACACATTCCTTGGAAATAACTTTAACCACTCTAGCCAAAAAACCTATGCAAAAAGCTGTATCACAGGCAAGTACATTCTACTATTTACTTATATACTTATCCTGCAAATTTACATGGCTGCGCATCCTAACCAAATAACTCCAGGCAGATACAAGTCATAAGAGCAAAACTCTACATAAAAACAGTAAAGAGAACAGCAGAAGAGGCCAGGTAAAAAATAATCAATTCCTCAACCAAAGCAAAGCAAAACACAATCCAGGCTCAGTTAACATCATAGCCTTAAAGGCCTTCTCAGAGGCCAATATGCCAGAATGCTGTGCCTACTGAAAAAGGTCATTGGAGATGGATGAGAAATACGTTTGGCTCAGGTTTTAATAGCAACTTAACAAAATCATTAACCTGCTGCAAATTTTAAAATAATTAGAATTTAAAAATGCACGTGGGGAAAGGATGATATGGCATATTCATATATTGCTATGATGATTCTACAGTAAGAAAAAAGTGCATATACAAATTGGGATCTACCTCAGTAAGATCACTTTTTGGGCTTCTGTCCTTGTGTACAAATAACACCTATAAAAGCTGGACATGGCTTGATGTCCATGAACAATTTTATGAGTAGTTTAAAGTATACCATATCAGCAAGAACTTCCAGCTTCCAACTCCAACAATAGCAATGATTAAATATATGCACAGTTTATGATTCTTAAAGAGAATCCTAAGAAGGAGTGTTTATTGCTGTTTAGATGAGAGTAGAGTGAATTAATTAGTCAGCTCCATTGTGATATTAATCTCAAACTCCAGTCCTTCCTGAATTTGTATCCTAAAACCCTCCGTTGTTGCTGGACTCAATATAATATAAATGCCAAAACAAATACAACATATCTGAACCCTGCTCATCAGACCTTCTCTAGAGGCAGTGCTTGAGTGTGTCCTGTAAATAAAGAAGGCCACAGGGTCAATCTCTGACAGGTGATGTCTACCTAGTTAAACCAGATAATTATGAATTACATAGGGCAGGGCTGTCAAACTTGCGGCCCGTGGGCCAGATGCGTCATGTGCTGGCCATGCCCATGCCAAGTTTAGCGAAGGGGGAAAAAGTTCCGATACTGCTGTGACGACACAAGTTCGACACCCCTGATGTAGGGCAACAGATTACCATTCTAAAAGGTAGGTTCTTACCGTGATTCTCCTAAAACACGACCCACCCCAAAAAGAAGGCCCAGCACTGTTTTGTGTGCATGCATTAGAATTAAGCCCTAGCCCCAAAATTTGGCCCTATTTAAGCACATGTGTGGATGGCTACCGGTAGCTGGAGTGACCTACAGGTAGGCAAGGGTGTGCGAGGCGCATGGGTCGCGTCACTCTCTCTTTTTGGCTGCGAAAGAAGCAGCCCGGTGGCCAGGTGAGGCGTGTGGGTCTTGCTCTTTTTGGCCGTGAAAGAAGTGACCCAGTGGCCAGGCCAGGTACCTTGGGTGAGTGGGTTGCTCCTTTTAGCTGTGAAAGAAGTGGCCCAGTGACCAGGTGAGGCGCATGGGGGGTAAATTAAGACATCCCTCGAAAAGAAGGCCTAGCCGTTTTTTCGGGGGTCAAAAGAAAATAAGACCCGGTCGTATTTTCGAAGAAACACAGTAGGTACTGACTATTTAGGGAATAATTCACTGTTGTATTTAAAGGATTTCTATTTGCAGGATATAGGAAGAAAATCGTTCATGGATATCATGCCATGTCCAGCTTTATAGGTGTTTTTTGTACACAGGGACAGAAGCCTGAAAAGTGACCTTAATGAACAAAAGCAATTTGGCAGCCTGTTTTTCATGTTACAAATTCAGCACACAGCAGATGTTAGACTTATACTAATGTTAGATGGGAAATCCCTGTAATCCCAGCTTGACTTAATCAAAGAGCCAGGGTGCCGCTTGAAATAAATCAGTAGTTTTTTTTGTCTCAAGGAAAATGATTTTGAACAGTTAGATTGTACCATCTGCCTGGAAAGCTCTTATATTTATATAAACCCTGTAGGATCTAAAAAGTCAGGCTTATTCTATAGAGTAAGTGATCTATATCTCTTTGAAATCTAAAAAAAAATATTTTCAGCTTGGTGTTATAACATCGAGTTGTTGAGTGCTGTTCTCTGATTTCACTGGCATAGATAATCTACTGAATTTTAGTTTTAAACAATATCTGCTAGGATGTGAAGCAGCAGCACAACTTCTTACTCACATTATGCCATTTATATCCTGATCAATGTAAGTAAGCATGACCTCAATATGGAGCTAATGATGGATAGAACATCATGTGTGAAAAATATAATGTTATACATGCTCAGGTGCACCAATAGAATAAATGAGCATCCATCATTGACTGGGACAGGTAATGGTTACACTTCCTTTCACAGAGGAATCTTCAGCCCTGATTGGTCTAATATTATTGAAATGACTTTCAATTTTGGAGGCCCATGGACACAAATAAATTGACTGACTAGATACGTTTGGCCTTGCTCTCTGTGTTTCATTACATTAAATAGGTGGAAATAACTCTGTTGGTCCTTGAAGTGTTCAATAGCTATAGTAAATACACTGAGAAATGCTTCAGCACATACATCTCCATTGTTGGAATGGGGGAAATCAAATATTGAAATAGAATATGATAAAAAATAATAAACTCAGATGATCTTTGAGAATTATATATTAGTTTCTCACCATAAAAAAAGAATTTTTCAAAAGATGTTTTCTGAAGCCCAATGCTCTCATTTCTTATTAGAAAATCTCTTACTAAGATTCTGAATGATGAGTATAGAATTATGTCACTATAATAATCTTTAATCTTTATATTATATTTCTAAGTATTCAGAGTGGTTTACGTATAGCCCAGTGTAGCAATAAATGACAAATTTTCTCAAGAGAAGAAATAAAAAGGGGGAATTTCTCATACATCTGTGTCGAGAATGGTGTTTTAATCTTGATTGAAAATAAATATTATAATAATAAAATAATTTAAATAAATAATAAATGAAAGTGTTTAGAATTCAGTGGACTCCATTACATTTGTATAGAAAAAGACAGTCAAAAACAGCACTTTGTTGGATGTGTACTAAGGAGAAGTCTTCTTTAAAAAGGGCGTTGTTACTTACCTGAATGCCCATTCTCGTAGGGTGGCGCTAGCCTCCAAGATTGGGGATGACCTCATCCATCAGCCAATCAGGACTGAGTCTGACCTCATATAAAAGCTGACACTGTGCCATAAACCCCCTCTTGAGACGAAGGAGTAGGTCAGACCCATAGTTTTTTCCCCACGCACACCTTCAGTAACCACAACACCAAAAAAGGGAGGGACTTGGAGGCTAGCGCCACCCTACGAGAATGGGCGTTCAGGTAAGTAACAACGCCCTTTCTCCATAGTGGGTGGCCCTAGCCTCCAAGATTGGGACATACCAAAGCCGTATCGTCCCTTAGGGAGGGTAGTCACCAGAATTAGAGACCCCGTCAGGAGTCACCATGGTTTGTAAAACCCTACGCCCAAAATCCGCCTCAGCCGAGGCAAAGGAGTCTACTTTATAATGTCTAATAAAGGGCAACGGAGAGGACCACGTCGCCGCTCGGCACAGTTCCTCCAAGGAGGCATTAGTAGTCCAAGCCGCCGTGGTGGCGGCACTGCGTATGGAGTGAGCCGTCAGGTGTGGCGGACGAGGAAGGTCCTCTTGTCGGTAAACGTCCGCGATTACCACGCATATCCAGCGACCGACCATCGCCGCTGAGGCCTTGCGACCCATGGACGAGGCATGGAACCCCACAAACAAGGACTCCGAAAGTCGGAAAGGAGCCGTGCGGATATTGTAGATTTTGACCGCTCGCCGGACATCGACAGTGTGCCATATGCGCTCGGTCGGCGTTGTAGGCGGGGAGTAGAAGGAAGGAAGGACCACTTCCTGCGCCCTGTGGAAGTATGTATTGACCTTGGGCAGGAATGTGGGGTCAAGGCGGAGCACCACCCGGTCCGGATGGAAAATACAGAGATCGTCCCGGACGGATAGTGCTGCCAGTTCGGATATCCTCCGGGCTGAAGTGATCGCTACCAAAAAGGCAACCTTATGCGTAAGGTGCTGCAGCGAAACTGTCCAGAGGGGCTCATAGGGGGCCTCGGTCAGTGCCAAAAGAACCTTCTGCAGGTCCCAGGTGGGGTACCTGTGTACCACTGGAGGCGAGATAATGACCGCCGCCTTCAAAAAGCGAACGACTAAAGGATGTGTTGACAGAGGTGCAGAAGAGTGGCAGGAAAGGACCGTTGAGAGCGCTGCCACCTGACGCCGCAAGGTGCTGGGCGAGAGACCCTTGTTGAGGCCCGCTTGCAGAAATTGGAGGATCTGGATGACCGAAAGGTCGATCGGGTTAAAGCCGGCGCCGACACACCAATCGTGAAACGTCCTCCAGGTGGAGTTGTAGATACGGATGGTGGAGGCCCGGCGTGAGGAGAGCAGAGTACGGATAATGCCCTCGGGGACCCCGCGAAGAGTTAGGGTGCGCCGCTCAAGCGCCAGGCGGTCAGTTGGAGCCACTGTGGGTCCGGGTGCTGGACTGACCCCTGAGAGAGCGACGATGCAGTCTGCGGGATCCTCCAGGATGGGCCTGTCGAGAGCGACGAGGTCCGCAAACCATGCCCACCGCGGCCAATGGGGAGCCAATAGGATCAGTTCCGCCTGCTTGTCTAGCATCTTCCTGATAACTCGGGGAATGAGTGGAAGGGGCGGAAATGCGTAGAATAGGCCCCGTGGCCACGGGCAGCGGAGGGCGTCCGTGTCCATCGCGCCGGGAGTCCGGTACCGCGTGATGAAGCACGGGAGCTTGGCATTCAGCGGGGTTGCAAAGAGGTCGACTACCGGGTTGCCAAACCGGGCAGTCAGCTCCCGAAAAATGTCTGGGTGCAGAGCCCACTCTGCCATGTCGACGTCGTGGCGGCTGAGCCAGTCCGCTGTGCGGTTCGACACCCCCGAGATGTGCTCCGCCCGGAGCGAGAGGAGGTGCCGTTCCGCCCAGAGGCCCAATTCCTTGGCCTCGGAGAGCAGGCGGCGCGAGACAGTCCCACCTTGCCTGTTGACGTGGGCCTTGGTGGTCACGTTGTCCGTCAACAGGAGGACGTGTTGGCCAGCTAGGATATGCTGGAATTGCCGGAGGCCCAGGGACGCCGCTCGTAGCTCCAGGAGGTTGATGCTGGCCGTTGACTCCGCCGCGGTCCAGGTGCCCTGTGCCACGTGAGACGACGTGTGGGCGCCCCACCCGTAGAGGCTGGCATCCGATTTCACCGTCACCCGGCGAGGCTCGAGGAAGCAGGAACGCTTGCTGATCGCCGGGGACCGCCACCAATGCAGGGATCGTCGGACCGTCGTCGGTAGCTACACCTTGGCCGATGAGTTGGACTTGTTCGCCCGCTGAAAAGGCAAAAGAAACCATTGGAGGTCTCTGGAGTGCAGTTGTGCCCAAGGTGTTATGTGTATGGCGGATATCATCTTACCCAACAGGGAGGACAGGAGGTTCAGCGGAACCCGCCCCTGTCCAAGAACCTGTTGGGTCAGAGAGGAAAGACTGAGTTGTCTTTCCTCCGACAGATACACCCTGCACTCCAGAGAGTCCACAATGGCCCCCAAGTGAGTGATGCGAGTGGAGGGAATCAAGTGGCTCTTCTCCAGGTTGAGAGAGAAGCCATGGTGCTGCAGAACGTCCATGGTGGTCTGCAGGTCCAGCTCTGCCCGGGCCAGGGAGGACGACTGAATTAAAATGTCGTCGAGGTAACACTGTATTCGAATTGGCACCGCCCTCAAATGAGCTGCAAGGGCGGCCAGAATCTTTGTGAAGACCCTGGGTGCCAAGGAGAGGCCGAATGGCAGGGCCGAATACTGATAGTGTTCGTTGTCATACGAGAACCGCAGGAGCTTTTGGTGGGAAGGCCGAATTGGGACATGCAAATATGCCTCAGTGAGGTCGATGTCACCCTTACGAATGCCGTCCAATATGGACTGTAGAGTATGCATCTTAAATTTCTTGTACACCAAGAACTTATTAAGGTGCTTGAGGTCCAAGACCGCTCTCCACCCACCCGACGATTTCTCCACGGGGAACAAATTGGAATAGAATCCTTGCCCCCGTTGGTCCTCCGGGACCCGCTGGATGGCCTCAATCTCCAGCAGATGCTGGATGGCTTCAAGCATCTGGGCCCGTTTCTGCGGGTTGGAGGACTGGGAGCACCTCATGAAGGAATCGGGGGTGGTGGTGGAGAGGAGATCTAAAGCGAGTCCGAGTGTCAGGGTCTCGCGGACCCAAGCGTCCATAGTAATCTCCTCCCACCGCCTAGCGAAAAAACGCAGGCGACCCCCAATGGGAGAAGTTGGGTCCACTACTTGTAGCTGCAGAAGGGGCGACCACCTGCCTTCTGAAAAGGGCGCTTGGAGGATTGGCTGGAATTGGCCCTGTCCTGACCCTGGTTCTGACGGGTCGAGGCCCGTGACCTGTTCTGAGCGTACTGAGGCGCCCGATATTGGCGCCTGGGGAACGTCGGGGCAGGGGTTTGCGGCTTGGCCTGCGCCTTCCTGGTAGAGTTGGGCAAGACCTTGCGCTTGTCCTTGGTCTCGATGAGGTAGGGTTCAAGTGCCTCACCGAAAAGCGATTTGTTCGCCACTGGTGCCCCTGCTAGGCGCCACTTGTGACGGCAGTCCGCGGGCCAGCTCCTCAACCAGTGCATCCTGCGCGCCACCACAGATGTTCCCATGGCCTTGGCCACGAACCGGGTGGCCTGGAGCGTTGCGTCCGAGGTGAACTGCGAGGCAGCGATAAGTTTGTTAATGTCCTGCCTCGCTCGGACATCTGAAGGAGGCAGGTGCTCCTGCAGGGCCTTTAGCCAGCGGATGGACGTCCGGCAAAAGAAGGACGCCGTCGCAGAGGCCTTGACCGCCCAGGCGGCCGCCTGGTGGGTCTTCTGTAGGGCCTGTTCTGTGCGCCTGTCCTCAGGGCGGAGTAACTCCTCAGAGTCCCCGGGCATCTGTGCAGGAGTGTATAGTGCCTTGATGGCGGGTTCCACCGGAGGTATCGGCAGATGTTGAGCCAAGGCGGTGGAGACATTGAAGAACCTTTTGTCCGCCGCAGAGGGGGTGACGCCGGCTGTCGGGGATGCCCACTGCTTTAGCACTGACTCCACAAACAGTTTGGGAGCGGGCACCAGTTCAACCTGAGAGGTGGTCTCCTCAAAGAGGGGGTCCTCCGGCTCCTCCCCTGCAGGTGGCAGCTCCTTTGCGGAGAACTTGGCCGTGGCCCTGGCCTTATGGAGCAACGACTTGAATAAGGCGGGGTTGAACAATCCAGTGACTACCGGGGCTTCTGGGGCGAGGTCTTCATCCTCAGAGAGTTCCAAGTCCGCGGCCCCTCCCGGTACCTGGTCGTCCTGGGCATGAAGCGACAAGGGGGACCCTGGATCGGCGTCAGTCAGTGGTGGCGGGTCGGCGGCTGGAATGACCGGCGGTCTGGGCTGAGCTGGTTGGACGGCCGGGGGAGGAGGCGCCGCCTGAGCCACATGTCTCATACCTGCTTCTATGCCCTGGGTGATGGCCGCTTGGATCAGGGCCTGAACCTCAGGGCTGTAGAATTGAGAGTGCGTAGACGCAGGTGGCTGGGCCCCAGCGGTGCTTGATCTGGGCCTGGGATCCTCCCAGATATCATCCTCCCCCAGGCACAGGTCAGGGTTGTCCAGGGATAGGGTGCCTGAGGAGCGCCGGTCCCTCTGGCCAGAGGTGCCAGAGGGCTCATGGTGCGCAGTGGGAGGAGCAACAGCAGGGGGTGCTGTGGTGCGCTCCGGGTCCTTGGGGGCCTTGTCCCTGTCCTTACTAGAGCGGCTGCTCTTGGAGGCAGTCTTGGCCTTTTCCACCTCACGCCTGTGGGGGGAGCGGTCCCGGTGGCTGGTAGGAAGAGGTGAAGATTTGGCAGCCCCACCCTCTTGATCCTTGGCCGACCTGGGCTTATTCCTGCCTGAGGTGGCCTTATCAGCCATGCTGGCAGGGACTGGGCCGGCAGCGAAATGGCGGAAGAAAGAAGGGGGCGCTTTTACGGCCCAACGGAGTCCCAGCTGGCAGGGAAGGCTTGGATGGCTCTGAAGACTTGTGCTGCCTCCCGTAGAGCTGCCTCCGCAGCTGGACGATCCGGCGGCCCGATCGGTGGGCGCGGAGCAATAGGGGCCGAAGAGGCGAAGATCCGCGTCGCCGGGGAGCCGCGGGCCAGCTGGAGCAATGACGCGCCGCAGGGGGATTCCCTGCGGCTTGGGCGGGTGTACTGCGGCTGCGCTGAAGCCCAGGAGCCGCCCTCCGGCTGGAGACGCCGATCAAGGGAGTTCCCGGCTCTGACGAGATGGCCACGCTGTGCGCCTGCGCGAGGAGCTAACGGTCCACACAGCTGAGGGGCGGGTGAGTCGCTCCTCCAGGCGGGAAAAGCTTTGCCGGCCGCTCAGGACCAATCAGGAGAAGGCCTCGCAGCCGAATCACTGCCGGTGAGGCCGCAAGACACCCGACGGGGCCTAATTAGGCCCTGAAGCCAACCGAAGGCCCAAAGGGCTTCACGAGGGCGGCGATGAGCCGGCCGATGCCCGGCTGTCCCTCAGTGAGGAGGGGCGGTCGCGCAGGCTGATGTGCCGCCGAGTGGACCGCCAACACTCGCCCTCACTAGGGCCGCTCCGAAGGGGCAGACAAAGACTGTAGGCCCAAGAGTAGGAGCGGGACAGAGAAGAGACCAGGCCGCGCAAGCACTAGGCTACTGCGGTAGTTGATGGAATCAGGGTCTCTCTCCTGCGGAAGTGGCCCAAAAAACCACCCTGGCTGCTGGTCACTCAAGCGCCTGGCTTCTGTGACTAGATAATGGAATCAGGAATGCCAGGCCGCAATGTGAGGCTAACAGCCAGCCACTTAAGGTGGCAATAGGCCTTGGACCAGGCCGAGGCCTGTCCAGATATTCCAACACCCCCAATGGAATGGGCAGGTGGGAATTCACTCACATTCAATGATGGGTTGATAGTTGATCAGAAATCAGTAGAATCAGTAGAAGGTGATAAAACTGCGAAATGGGAGAAAACAATCCTAGGCTAGGACTGAGTCGAAAGAGGGGGTTTATGGCACAGTGTCAGCTTTTATATGAGGTCAGACTCAGTCCTGATTGGCTGATGGATGAGGTCATCCCCAATCTTGGAGGCTAGCGCCACCCACTATGGAGAACATATGTTTCTACAATCTCCTATACTTACCGAGTTTTGGATAAAGTAGTGGATGATATAAATAGGATTGTGTGACAAAAACTAAAAATTTTCAGAGGACAATATTCTTCTGAACTACATAGTTAGTACATGGAGTTTAATAACTGGAAAACAGATAGATTTTTTCATGCCGCTAAAAGATTGATATTGCAGGATTGGAAAGATAAATGTAAGGCTCTGTTTATTCAGTGGATTGAAGACCTGATAGTACTTTCCATCTATAAATGGACTGCATGGATAAGTATAATGAAATATGGAACTCATACAGAATATAATAGGTTAAAAAAAGATAGTCCTATAAATATATTGGAAATATAAATGCATATAAGTATTTGAATCATATTTGTATTAGACAATTATACGTAGAATTGTAACTGTTGTTATAATGACACATTGACACATTGATGTTTTTTCTTTGTTGTATTTCTTTCACTTTTTTGTTAAAGCATTTTTAAATGTTTTTTTCCCTATTTCTTTCTTTGGCAATGAATGTTCCTTCAGTACTATTTTCTTGGTGCTTTGCTCCTTTTTCCTCTATTATTTATCAACAAGCAATAAACTAAATTTTTAAAAAAACCTCAAAAATTATTTTAATTTGAGGTAAAACAGTGAGCTGGCCAGGTATATAAATGATATTAAACTATTCAAACTGATAAAAATCAAAGATGATTGGGAACACTCTAGACAGATATTGTTACACTAGGTGAATAGTCAACTTACTGACAAATATGGTTCAATTTAAATCAGTATAAAGTGTTGGCTAATTGTTTTTTGTCAAGAATGCTCACAAATTCTGAACTAATATGGCTCTTCAAACTGTGTAAGCCACAATAAGCCCAAAAGTATTGCATACAGTGCCTCTAGCATATCTAATACATTTTAATTTGAAAAATTAGGGTTAAAACACTATTTATTTCAGAAAAGAAAATTCCCATCTTTAGTTCTACACTATCAAGTAAATGGAAATGGATGTATAAATATAACTGAATTTTCTCTATCAATAACTTTGTGATAGTTGGAAGTTTGAGGACTTAGGCTGTTTTAGTCACTATTAATTATTATTAATAATTAATAGTGACTATGTGACTAATTAATAATACTAAATTATTAATTTAGTCACATATTAATATTTATTTATAATTAATAAAATATTAAGTGTATTAAAATATTTAATAAAATTAAATATTAATTAAGAAGATAAAAGTCCTTATAGTTTTATTAAGGAAAAGCTTTAGAGACAGTTTCTCATCTAGAAGAATGCCTAAATTGCATAGCAATTTCTGGCAGCTGTTCATTGTGACAAGTAAAAATAATAGGATGAAAACAAAAACAAAGAAAGGTTATTGGAATGAAAGACAATAACCTTGGCTTTGTTCCCATTTATCTTAAGATGGCAGCAATGTATCCAGTGGGAAATCTCACTAATATGGAGAAGGAAAACCATCATCCAAGGCTGGTATTGAAAAATACATGTAGATATCATTGGCATCCATATGATAGTTGAACTATAAAAAAGAACGAAGAGAAAATGATGGCAACAAAGTCAACAAAGTGAGCAAAAGTGAACCAAACCCTGAGTAACACCAGAGATAAAAGGCAGCAGAAACAAATAAACAACAAAAAAAAACCTGCTATACAACGGAAACAAAAAAAGCCATATTGTCAAACAATTTTAAAAAGCCAAAAAAAAACCCAACCCCCATAACATAAAAGAAGACATGAAAACTAGTGTGGAAAGAACAAGGAATTTTTTAAAAAATAAATAAATAAAGTGAAGCTAGATATGTATCAAAGAGCTGGGAAAAATATCTGCCACAGGAGAACTACTAGCTAACCTAGGTAAAAACAACAAACAAGTAAAGAAAAAAATGATCTGAAGCACATCTAGTATATGAAACTTCTGAAAATATTTTGGCCACTACTGCTTCAGCAACTGAGAAAATTTACAACTGGGTAAAGAATAATTTGGAGTATGAGAAAAGGTTCATAAGCCCTACATAGGGGTAGAAGCCTGAAATTCAATTTTAGACAAAAATCTATATTCCAAACTCCTCAGATATAAGTCAAGTAGAACTTTCAGAAGCAACTACTAGCAGAGATTTAAATAAAAGAGACTGGAATGTAACAAAAGTTGGAGAAATTTGCTTGAATGAAATTAAACTTTGATCATTACATTGCTTGGATTGAACCAACAATGCAATGAAATTAGGAAGAGGGTTATGAAAAGAATTCCTACTGTCAGCAGATTGGATCTTTCTGTGTTTTTTTTTGTTCCAGTCTGCAAATATCTTCAATGTTCTGTAAACCCAGAAAAAGCTATGGATGGGGGATTCCTTTTTAAGATTAACTTTTCAAAGCCTGGAGGAAAAAAGATCAAGCACAGCTCAGATGACATAATTAAAGGCTTTTTCTTAATGCTACAGGAGTTTAAAATTCTGATGCAGTCAATCCTGAAAGGGGAAAAAAACCACTAATATAGAAAAAAATGGACTAACAGCCAAAGAAAGGATCAATTTTTTTAAAAAAAATGATGAGTTGGAGCCCAGAAAGGGCATATCTTGAAAAGGAAAGAAAAAGAAGTCAGATTGTGTTGTGTCAATTCCTTGTCAAATTAAATTAAGGATATTACAATGAGACTGAAGGGGGAAAAATATCTAACCAATGTTATGTCTAAATAACTTTAGCCAAGAAATTTACTTAAGTTAGAGAAAATTTCAGCAGTGTCAAAATTCTTAAGCAGTAATTACAAAACATCTAATTCTAAGAAAGAAAAGAGTGACAAGGAAAGTTCTTCAACAACTTGAGTTTTAAAGCCAAGTGCTTGATTTATAATTGCTATTGAGCAACGAAGTGAGAATTTAATTTCAGCAACAAATGATTCAAAGGAACCACCAATATCTGTGGAAGATTTAGATGGGTAAGTAAGAACAGCAAATCAGCTCTGTAATTTGAGAATCCGGAGCCTGCACTAATTGAAATTTCCCTTGGGAAAGGTTTACAACCATATGATCAGATTTTAATTGTCATTTTTGGCAGCAAATAAAATAGATTGAACAATCTAAAGAATCAAATAAAAACTGAGGCTTCATAGTTGTACCCAAGTTCCACAACAACAGCTAAAGCTACTTTGTCAGGTCAAAACAAGTTGCAACTGATATTAAAGCAACTAATTCTATAATATTTCCAAGACACACTGTAATAATCATGAACCATCTATGGCAGAACCAGTTCTCCAACTATAATGTTGACTTAGTCATAATCAAAATGTCTAAGGCCATGAATTTAAAAAAAATATGTTACACCTAACTAATTCAAATACTTCCAACTAATCAAGAGCTTAGCAAGTAATATATATTAAGTGATATAGAATATGACATACAAAGTAATAGTTAAAATAAATTATAATTTAAAACAAGCTGACTCTTGCAATCAATTAAAATAATTGATCAATTAATCAATATTATAATGATATAGAATGCAGCACTGCAACCAACTTAGTAACAAGCTTCAGAATGAGAATGTTTCTCTTAATTAAATGCACTAAATATGCTTTATTGTAAATCCAATCCACCTCACTTTGGCTATTCACTGTAGGGTTTCTGAATGCTCTCTAACTTTTTTGTAGTTGTGGGTGTCTGAGACCCACCCAGAATGATGTTTCCCAGTCAGTGAAAATAAAATAAGAAGGTTTTTTTGAGGGGGAGGAGGATTTTCCATAATTAGACAACATTTTAGATGCAATCTTTCAGATGCATTGTACCTAATCAGCCTGTAGGATTCAAAGATAAATCAAAGACAAAACCAGGAAGTTCTGTGGGAAGGAAATCAAGTCTTCCCACCATTCAGTTTTCCTCTGCCCATATTGCCTCTCCATCCTTTATCGGGGAAAACGTTACATTAAGGACAATGGGGTGAGACCTTGCAATGAGCTCAACTCAAAGATTAAAGTGTGGCAACTGGGACCAGCCATTCAGGAGAACCTTCCTCCCAGCATGCTAGATATCTTCTTAATTAAACAGCCTTTCCTCAAAGAGGAAAGCTGCTTCCATCTGCATTCCGCAATGCAGAAACTGCAATACAGCAGGGTGAGGAGTCCTTGGTGGTCTCTGAGCTTGGTTGTTTTCTTGCAGACATTTCATTACCAAAACTAGGTAACATAATCAGTGCTAGCACCACCCTAACCCCTCATTTCAACCCTGAGCTACAGATATTCTCCTTTATTGGTACAACACAGGAGGGGGCCTGATTCCAGAGTGTTCCCTGTAGGAAAGCCGGCTAAGTGCACTTTGGGAATTTCTAGAGGGTGAACATACTTTTGTACAATTTTGAGGAACAAAAGCAAGGCTTTCCTACATAAGGGACTTGAGAGGGTGGTCTCCTTGTTGTCTCTGACAGTTGATTGTATATTTTTCTCTCAGAATAAACTTCACCTCTGTTTCAAGGAACTGTATGCACCAGGGGCGGGTTGCTCACTTACCGATACCGGTGTGCTGCGTGCACATCTCCACGTTTCGTGTGCGTGCACGCTACGTGCGTGCGCCTCCTCGCGTGATTTTGCTTCTGTGCATGCGCAAAACAAAATCTCGCCAAAATCTTGTGAGGGAACGCGCACGCGTGCGATTTTGGTGAGATTTTGCTTCTGCGCATGCGCAGAAGCAAAAAAGCCCAAAAATTATTTTAAAAAGATATTGATGTGCACGACGGACCGGCAAAGACGGCATTGGAGCGCTCGCGCGCATATTGCGCCATCGGCCACTCCCTACCAGAGCTATGAATCGGACCGCACCGGTAGGAACCCACCACTGGTATGCACTCCTTATTCCCAGCTCATGGTGATATTTCTTTCTAATAGTATAATGGAATATTTTTGCAGATAAGCTTTTAGAATGGAATAGCTTTAAATCTAACTATATAAATCATATGCTAATATACTTGCCTGAACAAACTACTTAGTCTTTTGCAAAGCAGGATGAAATTAATTTGTATATAGCTATATGCATTTTTTCCTGCTTATTAAGAAATATCCAGTTTTCTCTATTGATTGAAACCAATATTATATTTTTGTCATGTTCCCAATTTCAGGTTTTATTAAATTGTTAAGTAATTTTATTTTATAAACTTGCTTTGGTTGACTGGTAAACTCTTATATTAAATTAAACCTTTTAATTGCATCAGGGATTGAAAAAAATATTCTACAATGCATTTGAGAAGACTGTGTAGGATCACAGAATGTAGGCATTCAACTCCCTATTCAGAGCAGGAACCCAAATGAAAGTATCCCCAGCAAACTGTCCAGATTCTGTTGGAAGATAAATGTAGCAAAGTAGGACCTTGTCCCTCACTTAGTAACTGGTTCCATTCTTGAACTGTTCTTACATACTTTTTCCAACATTCAACCAGAATCTGTTACCTTGTAATTTAAGCCCATCATTCCCTATCTTGCATTTTGTGTTCCTGTACTATTTTATCTGAGTCTCTCTTAAAATGTAGAGGCCAAAATGGGACACAACACTTGAAATGGAGCCTGACCAATGCAGATTAAATCTCCTGGATATAAACTGTTTTAATTTCTCCCCTCAGGACCCCACTATAGGGCATTGCATCAGGTGTGAAATCCTCCCGGTTCGCCCGGGCCAGTCCTTCAGCTTATAGCCGATGGAACTGGCGGCGGTCGCGGTGCGGAGCTTCTCCCGCCCGCTTTCCCGGCCCGGCTGAACGCCGCCATTCGGGTTATTTTTCCCTCTGTGCATGCGCGCGCATGCACAGAGGGAAAAATAATCTGAATGATTGTGTTCAGCCGGGCCGGGAAAGCCGGGAAAGCGGGCGGGAGAAGCTCCGCGCCGCGACCGCCGCCAGTTCCATCGGCTATACGCCGAAGGACTGGCCCAGGCAAACCGGGAGGATTTCACCCCTGCATTGCATGCCAAAACAACTAGACACAGACTATTTTCCCCCCATGCCATCACTCTGCTCAACACCTGATTCCCACAACATTAGTGGTAACTAAAGACTACTGGACTACTATCCATGCAGTAGGCTGTATTACTATTATCCTTCCCATCTTCTCATCCTCCTCATCTTCTCATTTTTCCTACTATCTTCTCTTATTGGTATCTTATGATTTATCACTTGTTGTTTTTATCTTATGATTAATGATTGTAACTGTGATTTATGATTTATGACATATCACTTTGTTGTTTGTACACTGAGAGCTTATATACCAGAGACAAATTCCTTGTGTGTCCAGTCACACTTGAATTCTATTCTATTCTATTCTATTCTATTCTATTCTATTCTATTCTATTCTATTCTATTCTATTCTATTCTATTCTATTCTATTCTATTACTCTACTCTACTCTACTCTACTCTACTCTACTCTACTCTACTCTACTCTACTCTACTCTACTCTACTCTACTCTACTCTACTCTACTCTACTCTATACACCTGGAATACTGCAACCAATTTTGGTCATCCTACTACAAAAAAGATGTTGAGACTTTGCAAAAAGTTCAGAGAAGAGCAACTAAGATAATCAAAGGCCTGGAGACTAAACCATATGAATAATGGCTGCAGGTTTTTGGGTCTAGCTAGTCTAAAGAAAAGAAGAATTAAGGGTGATATGATAGCAGTATTTCAGTATTTGAGAGGCTGCCACAAAGAAGAGGGGGTCAAATTATTCTCCAAAGCACCCGAGGCAGGACAAGAAATAATGAATGGAAACTAATCAAGGAGAGAAGCAACCTGGAATTAAGGAGAAACTTCCTAACAGTGAGGACAATTAACCAGTGGAACAGCTTGCCTTTGGAAATCATTGGAGGTTTTAACAAGAGATTGGACAGTCACTTGTCTGAAATGGTATAGGTTCTCCTGCTTGAGCAGGGGGCTTGACTAGAAGACCTCCAAGGTCCCTTTCAGTTCTATTCTATTCTGTTCTGTTCTATTCTAAAATCTAAAGTAGTTAATAGTATAATATCAATATGCTGTTATATTAGTATAATATTGTACTGTACTAATACAATAGTATTAATAATAGTACAAGACCACAGATTCTGGCTGAATGTTGGAAAAAGCTTGTAAGAACTGTTCAAGAATGGAACAAGTTACTAAATGAACTATATACCATATTTTTCGGAGTATAAAATGCTCCGGATTATAAAATGCAGCTACCTTTTTTGGAGAGGAAAATCGGCCCTTGCCTCCCAGCATCAATCCAGTATTCATCTGGCCTGTTCGCTGCGGCCCATTCAGTGCTGCCGCCACCCATTCACTGCTGCCAGTTTGCTGCGGTCCGTTCTCCACCGCTGTGGCCCATTCGCCATCACCGTGGCCCATTCGGCATGGCCCGTTCAACATGGCCCATTTGCTGCGGCCTATTCACCATGGCTCATTCACCGCTGCCATGGCCCATTTGGTGTGGCCCATTCACCACCGCCTGTTTGCCATTACCTGTTCTCCACTGCTGTGGCTCATTCAGCATGGCCCATTCACTGCTGCCGATCCCCGCCACCTGGAACCGGCTGAAAATGTGACATGCGGAGGCCAAAAATGAGGCATGCAGAGGCTGAAAATATGACGTGTGGAGCCAAAAATGGCCAACGGGTGGGGGCCGGTGGGTGGGCAGGGCTTTGGCAACATTCGGTGTATAAGACACACCACAATTTTCACCCACTTTTAGTGGGGGGAGTGCATTTTATACTCCGAAAACTACGGTAATACATAGATGCAAAGAATACAATGATGAGCTTGCTTCAGAAGAAATATTTTGTGAGGTAGAAAGAGCAGTGTCATCACATGGACACTTTGCTGAACTCCACTACTTCATCTGACTGTAGTGCTGGGGAAGGAGAGCACAGCTTAACACTTCATATCAGGAAAAGATTGACTTCAGCCCCTTATACTCCTTGGAATGGCATGGGAGGTATAGGAAAGCTCAAGAAGGCCAGTTAACTGACAAGGACAACATTTGCATAAAACAAGGAGAGAACCAACCTAGAACAAAGGAGAAATTTTCTATCAGTGAGAACAATTAGTGGAACAAATTGCCTCCAGTAGTTGTGAGTGCTCCAGTGCTGGAGGTTTTTAATAAGAGATTGGACAACCATTCTTACTTGAGCAGCGGGTTGGACCTCCAAGGTCCTTTCAGTCATTCTGCTATTCTGTTAACCATGGGCCCAAATTGCAATGTGAATTCATAAGTACAGTTACTGTATATAGTAACAAATTGCTTCCTGGGTTATTTCTGAAACCAGCCTAAGATTCAAACCAGTTTATAGAATTCAGGCTGTCCTGAGTTTAAAAATATGAAAAAGGAGATGTTATATTTCAAGCTTTGAGATTCTATTTTGTCAAAACAACCTATTGTCTCTCAGTTTGTTATCTTTATCTTGCTCCCTGTTTTCTTCCCTCATCTTCAAATCACTAGACAGCCAGCCTGTGCTGTACACAAATCTGATTCTGCTGTAGTTGAGGCGATGTAGAATAAATATTGCTTCTGAGAGCAACTAGTTTTCAAAGGCCTATGAGATGTGACAGTATTCTGTTTAGCTGATAAATTGCAGTGTAGCAGGAAGGATTCTACAATGAGTATTGATTTCTTTTGTACATAGAACTCATTTTGCCACAGCTTGTGAATTGCCTCCATGAGCTGACAATCCATTAAGGATCACTTTGTAATGTCTCTCCCTTCATTATTGCTTCTTTTACTGCTTTCTGCTTTACTGCTTTTTAAAATACATTGTCAAGGCAAATGAAAATAGGTAAGAAGGGAAAACTCTAATAGTGACAAAACAATTTGGATCTGGGAAAACAAAAGCCTTGTTGAAGGGGAAGAGGAAGAAGATGATAGAAGAAGAAAATCAGCACTTTACTGACTGAAATTTAATAATGCATTTAAGCGTGATAATGTAATAGTTAATATAAATTATAAATAATTAAATGCAATAATGTTGCCATATTTGCATTTCAATAATGACAGCATTATTTACCATATTTTTCGGAGTATAAGACACACCGGAATATAAGACGCACCTAGATTTTAGAGGAGGAAAACAAGGAAAAAAGTATTCTGAACCAAATGGT
This sequence comes from Diadophis punctatus similis, assembly GCA_023053685.1. Lineage (NCBI taxonomy): Eukaryota > Metazoa > Chordata > Lepidosauria > Squamata > Dipsadidae > Diadophis > Diadophis punctatus. The sequence continues at coordinate 181,327,021 of JALIGW010000001.1, read as the reverse complement.
GTAGTAATATATTATTTAATAAAATACCAGTGTAGCAGAACACTTTTTACAACCATGTATACTTTTTACAACCATGTACACTTTTTACAACCATGTATACTTTTTACAACCATGTACACTTTTTACAACCATGTATACTTTTTACAACCATGTACACTTTTTACAACCATGTATACTTTTTACAAACTTCAAACTTGACAGGTTTAAGACTAGTGGACTTCAACTCCCAGAATTTCTCCTCCAGTCATGCAAGATGGGGTAATTAGAAGGAAAAAACTCTCCAGTTTTTGCAAAAAAAAAGGCTCGGTTTTCGCTCGGTTTTTTTTTTTTTTTTTTTTTGCAAAAACAGGGCATGCAGAGGGTTTGGGAAGCCTACAGAGCACTCCTAGGGGGTGGGGGATGGCAAAAATACCCCAATTTTTGCAAAAAATGGCTCATTTTTCACTCTTTTTTTGCAAAAACAGGGCATGCAGAGGGTTTGGGAAGCCTGCAGAGCACTCCTAGTGGGTGGGAGAAGGAAAAAACGCCCCTATTTTTGCAAAAAATGGCCTGTTTTTCACAAAAATAGGATGCGGGGGTGGGGCTTCGGGAGGCCAAAAATGGCTGTATTCGGTGTATAAGACGCACCGACATTTCCACCCTCTTTTTGGGGGCAAAAAGGTGCATCTTATACTCCGGAAAATACAGTATTTATTTATGGCACATGATGTAGAAGACCTTTCTTACAATAATTTAACATTGAAGCAGTTGTTTGGATTAAATTAGCTACCATACTATGGATTTCACCCACTTGTACTCATAGTTGCTATCATTCATGATGAACTAATCCAAACGTATGACATTTCTCTGTTTTATCAGTTCTTCTGTCTTCAGAGACAATTCAAAAGCACAACTAAGAAAATTGCAAATTATTGTGCGCTTTACAAGTCCATTAATTCAACAAAGCTATAAACACAAATTTGAAGTGGATCCTACATTAAATTTGATAAACTCTTGGACAACTCGAACAAGGATATGTACTTGAAGGCTGAATGAAAAATAATGCCTTCAATGTTACATAAGTTGTCAACAGCTAACATTACTGACACATAAGAAGCTCTGGCGTGTCCTGTAGCATCTGTTCTTTCACTTCATTTGGCAAAAAGTTGAAGAGGGAAAAGGTTGAATTACAATTGTTTCTGAAATGAAAGCCTGCAGTGGATACTCACCAAGGTGCTTTAGACAATGTACCATGGTTGAATTTTTGATTATCGAAGAGTCTAATTGAAATTCAATTAGAGCCGAGGTGGCACAGTGGTTAGAGTGCAGTACTTCAGGCTACTTCTGCCGCCTGCCGCTGCCTGCAATTTGACAGTTCAAATCTCACCGAGCTCAAGGTTGACTCATCCTTCCATCCTTCCGAGGTGGGTAAAATGAGGACCCAGATTTTGGGGGCAATATGTTGACTCTGGAAACCACTTAGAGAGGGCTGTAAAACACTGTAATGTGATATATAACTCTAAATGCTATTGCTATGGATATTGGTTGTTTATTGCGATAATTAGAGTTAGTGTGAATACTGTGCATGCTGGGCCAACATTGTAAAGATAGTGAACATAGAACAGCTGATTTGTGTGTTCAAGGATGAAATGAACAACCTGTGACCTCAACCAATGACTTTCACATGAATAGCAATAGCACTTTTCTTATATACCGCTTCATAGTGCCTTACAGCCCTCTCTAAGCGGTTTACAGAGTTCAGCATATTGCCCCCAACAATCTGGGTCCTCATTTTACCCACCTCGGAAGGATGGAAGGCTGAGTCAACCTTGAGCCAGTGAGATTTGAACTGCTGAACTAGCAGTAGCCTGCAGTGCTGCATTTAACCACTGCACCACTTCAGCTCCTGTATTGAATTGTTTAAGAACAAAGCAGATTACTCAAAGGGAAATTTTTCTCAAGTTTGACATTTCACATGAGCACATGGGTCATATTTTTTATAGTAATTTTATTAAAAGTTGAGAAAGCAATTATGCTTGGAAGAGTTAGTGGTAAAAGGAAACTAGGCCACCGAAAAACATGATGGCTGGACACCATGAAAGCTGACACCAGCCAGAGCATAGAGCAACTTAAAGAAGCAATGCAAGATTGGAAGATGTGGAGAGATCTGGTCCACAGAATTGCCAAGATTCAGACACGACTGAATGGACGATGACATGATCATGATCATGATCATGATCATCATCTTAAAAGTTATAATTAAATAGATTGTATTTAATTGAAAACTAATTACAAACAAAAAATAAAAGAGTAAAAAATAGAAAGTACAGGAATGAAAAAAGAAAAATAGAAAAGAAAGAAAAAATAAATATTAAAAATGATTTTCCCCTTCATTGCAAGAAGCAACTGTTATAGTAATGTATCAACTTTTCCTAAAATACAACAAAATATCTTTCCCCCATATCTCTTCTCTTAACTATAAACCTTTCAAGCCTCATCATTCAGTCCTGAAATAACAATGGCAAATCTCTGATGGCCTTAAAGCTACTCTGTCTTGTTAGGATTCACTTGCACAGTTTCTAGGCACTGGGAAAGCAGATATGCTATTCACTCAGGACACAGATGATGTTATCCACATTAAGTTTCTTGAAGTTTCTAGCTCCATTATCAACTCAGATCGCTACACTGCAGCACTACAAGAATTTTCAGTACAATTTAAGAAGAAATCATAGTTTTCTGAGAAGCTTTGATACACCCCTTTGTATTTGATAGAACGTTACTTGTTTTCTGCAAAACAATTACAAATTATATCTGGAAATCAATGTTTGTCCACATAGCCAGAATCATGGAAAGAATGTATACTTCAAAAGGGGATCACCATGGCTACCTGGAATATCAATGGAAAATGGTCCATTATTTCACTTTTTCTGTGCTTGGCCCTAATGAGTAGCGTAACACAGTTTATACTAGTTATATAATGTGCACATGTTCTCCTTTCTATGACAAAGAGACAAATTTCTCTTCAAAGAAATCAAATAATTAAAATTAAAAGAACAAAACATTGTGAGACAGTCTTTCTAAGGTTCATGAATCCAAAGATTGAATACTACTGGTTTGTACTAGATAACACAACTTGGGATTTATCAGGACAAGAGCTGATAAACATCTGTTCAATAGGTCCCTTTTCTTTACAAAAAAGGAAAGGGGACCTATTAGCACCAAACAGACAACAATATATGGCTCCAAGAATATATTAATGTTGGAACATTATAACTGTATAAGCTTATTTTACTTGCAATACAAAATAATTTTTACATTTTGTTTCTAGTTTCTAGGAAGATTTCATCGTGTGTTTCCTTTGATACATTTAATTATGAAATATGGTTGAATAATTGGATTCCTAGCACTGCAACCAATGGGATGTGAACATTTATTTTGCCCATTAGTGTTTAAGACATTATTAGAAGGATAATAGTATAGTGCATTATAAGCATTAGGAGGAAAAAAGAAGTCTGTAAGTATATAATTACATTTAAATATTACAGCTGTATAAAATCAGGTAAATGAAATTCAATTTTCAACTCTCTTAAATGAGTTATTTTCATCCAAAGTAAATTAGTGTAATGATTGTTACAGAGCTGAGCCTTCAGTCCAAAGAACGATGTATTTCCTGTTCCCCCTCCCCCACAAAAAATCCTCTTTAGAGATGTAAGTGTTCCTCCTGAACATCATGATACAAGGCGTATCATGATCTTGCTGCTATGGCAAGATTGAATCGGCACCAATCAGGAAGAAACAAATGAATAAACCTCCCCATTTTATTTTAATATTTCCATTTCCATTTTCAAGGCAGATCTATTTCCCAATTCTAAAATACAGGGTACAAAGAATTTCTGGGGAACAAGAGCATAATCAAATCTTCCACATATTTTGTTCCATGATTTCTAAGGTCCATGCCTTTGTAAAAGCAAGGCATGATTTTGCTTTACTGCCTTGTTAGGGCTGTGAATCAGACAGTTAATATATGTAATAATTATATCGAAAAATGTTCAAAATGGGGAGTGGGGAGATTCTGCACATTTCTTTTAATTTGATGGATCTGTCAAAAGAACATTCTTCAGACATCATAACATAATATCCATAGTATAATATAACACATGAGCCAAGGTGGCGCAGCAGTTAGAGTGCAGTACTACAGGCTACTTTAGCTGACTGTGATCAGCAGTTCAGCTGTTCAAATCTCACCGGCTCAGGGTTGACTCAGCCTTCCATCCTTCCGAGGCAGGTAAAATGTGGACTCAGATTGTTGGGGGCAATGTAAATATACATTGCTTAATGGTGTAAACTGAAGTGGTGTAAACAAGAGCTGAAGTGGTGCAGTGGTTAAATGCTGCGACTGCAGACTGACTGCTAGTTCAGCAGTTCAGCTGTTCAAATCTCACTAGGCTCAGGGTTGACTCAGCCTTCCATCCTTCCGAGGCAGGTAAAATGTGGACTCAGATTGTTGGGGGCAATGTAAATATACATTGCTTAATGGTGTAAACTGAAGTGGTGTAAACAAGAGCTGAAGTGGTGCAGTGGTTAAATGCTGCGACTGCAGATTGACTGCTAGTTCAGCAGTTCAGCTGTTCAAATCTCACTAGGCTCAAGGTTGACTCAGCCTTCTATCCTTCTGAGGTGGGTAAAATGAGGACCCAGATTGTTGGGGGCAATATGCTGAACTCTGTAAACCGCTTAGAGAGGGCTGTAAAGCACTATGAAGCAGTATATAAGTAAAGTGCTATTGCTAAAGTGCTATAAACTGCTTAGAGAGTGCTTGCACTTTGAGGCGGTATATAAATCCCATAAATAAATAAATAAATAAATAAATAAATAAATAAATAAATAAATAAATAAATAAATAAATAAATAAATAAATAAATAAATAAATAAATAAATAACAGTGCCTTGAATAATCTGCATACTTCAGTTCGTTGTATATTAGCTAAGTAATAAGTTTGTTACTCCATATGTTACTCCATCTCAGTTTCATGAGGTATACAAAGTTTGCCCTTCTCTCTTCAACCATTTCATCATTTTTCCAGTCACCTTGGAAAGGAAATGGTCATACTCATCTTTCTGCAAAACTCTTAACCACTGTGCTTTCCCCCCCAAAAGCATATTTATTAGAATCTGTTAAAATCTGGACCCCTACAGGTAGTCCTCGAGTTATCACCACAATTGAGCCCAAAATTTATGTTGCTAAGTGAAACTTTTTAAAAGTGAGTTTTGCCCCATTTGACGACATCTCTTGCCACAATTGTTAAGTGAATCTGAATCACTACAGTTAGTAATCTGGTGTTGACTTTGCTTGTCAAAAGACACTGCAACCATCATCAATCAGTTGCCAAGTGTCTGAATTTTGTTCATGTGGGATGCTACAACAGTTATAAGTGTGAAAAATGGTCATAAGTCACTTTTTTCAGTGCCATGGTAACTTTGAATGGTCACTAAATGAACTGTTGTAAGTTGAGGACTACCTGTATTGCCACAGTCATGCGGGGATGGGTCTTCTGTGAAGTTTCCATGAACGCTTGGAATTCCTAAGTACAGGACTTCAGCCAAAACAGACAAGATGTAAAATGACATCAAAACAGAAGATTCTTTTCAAACCACAACAGAAAAACATGTTAGAATTTGCAAATGAGAGGGAGGTGGAAAAGGTGATGACATCCTTTTTAATCTTTTTTTAAAACAGTTGCTGTCTCATTACAGTGGCAGGGAAATAAGGCAATGCCCATAAAGCCACACTCAATGAGTACAATTGTTCAAAAACTCCTATGCCCTTCTAAATGGTATCATAATCCAGCCCACATTTTATTATCTTTTCTGTTAGAGCTTCATGGAAGAGTTAGGTGAATGCTTTATGGAAATCAAGGTACACTATGTCAACCACGTTCCTTGTTCAACTAAGCTGCCCATTATTTGAAAAAAAAAACGGGTGGGAGTATTAGGAAGATATAATCTTGATAATACATGCTGGATCCTGCCAAGCAGGACACTATTTTATACTGCCCCAAAAAATAGCTGCTTAATAATGGGTTCCAGAGATTTGCCTAGTAAGAGTTTGGCTGGGTTCAAGTATTTATAACCTGAGCAATGAAAGGCTGTTTGTAAATTCCAGGCATTGTTTAAGGCAAAGTTTTAATTGCTCAAAATATTATTTCAGGTTCTAATGATAAACTACTTCAAACAAGTTGGTTATTTGCATATTCAAAATTAACATGTAAGATTACAGAGCAGTAAACCTCTTAAACTCAGGACAAGAGATAACAGGATAGGAATGTTAACACTATTGTTGTCTCTCAGGGGCGGGTTCCTCTTACTTGGCTACCGGTGCGCTGCGCGCGCATCATCACGTTTCACACACGCATCCCCTCGCATGATTTTGCTTCCGCGCATGCGCAGGAGCAAAAAATCACCGAAATCTTGTGAGGGGGTGTGTGTGTGCGATTTTGGCGATTTTTTGCTTCCACGCATGCGCGGAAGCAAAAAATCACCGAAATCTTGCACACACACATGTCCCCTTGTGAGATTTTGCTTCTGCGCATGCGCAGGAAGCAAAAAAAGCCCAAAATTTTGGAAAAAAAGTTGGCGCCGTGCAACGGACCGCCGAAGACTGCACCGGAGCCATCGCGCGCAAATTGCACAAATTGCGTGTCCCTACCGGAACGGTGGAGTAGACCACACTGGTAGGAACCCACCACTGTTGTCTCTTCTCCAAGGCAACAAATTCTAACAGTAGCATAAAAAATCATCTGTAATTAACTAATTAGGTGGGTTTTTAGCCTAACCAGGGAATGCAGGGGGCATGCTCTGAATGTGCAGGGGGAAAGGCAGGGGAAATGCTTTGAATGTGCAAAATCTAGAGTCCATTCAAAGGTTTCTTAACTTTAAACCTGATTTGGGATGGACTGGCCATACTTTAAATTCACATAAAATGTGAATAATTTAAAAAGACGTCCCCAATATTGTTAATTTTATAGAAGTTGTGAACTTTTGCATATGTGTTTGTTTGTTTGTATGCATTCTCAAGGCATTTCTAAGCTTTAGCACCATTCCTGTCATATGTCAAATGTTCAACTTTGTTTCAGGTAATACAATACAAATAGGATAGTTAGATAAAGTAGAAGAGAATATCTGTAGCTCAGAGCTCCACTGTGGAGCACTTGGGGTTCTTTAAGTTTGTTTGCAGACATTTCATTTCCCGACTAAGTAACACCATCAGTACAAGTAAGTGTGAGGTTTGTGCCTGATTTATGTACAGTAGCTTGCCCTGCCAGTTTTGGTGAAGGTGTGGTTTTTTTCTTGGTAATTCCTTAATTAGGGTATTGTTTTCTCCCTGATTGTTTGTCTGGTGTTAATCTCTGCTTACCTGGGTGCTTGCTGCTGGAAAGGACATGTGCTGGTTCTTTTTTTATTTCTTCTTAGCTTCTTTATTGTCTCTTTTGAATGTATTTAAATGTGGTTTATATCTGTCTGTGTCTGCTGATGGCGAATTTATCTGAATGCCAGGCTTCCAGGAATTCCCTAGTGTTTTTGGCTTTGGCTTGCTCTAAGATGCTAACAGTTTCTCAGTTGAAACTGGGGTTGTGAGATTAAGCATCACATAAACATGTGTTGTGAGGTTAAGGGATTTTCATTGCAGAGTGCATCCAAAAACACCAACTAGCAATCAGAAAACTCAATGAAAACTCCTTAATCTGGGAAACTAAAGTATACTGGACAATCAGATAAATGAAAAATTTATTTCAGATTCAGTTTTATAAACTAAAAACTGGCCATCAAACCATTCAAGATTTTTAAGTAAAAGGGAAAAAACCCCATACCGTTCTGGATTAAAAACCAAGCTCTGTATATTCAGAAAAGTTAGCTACCAACATTTCTTCTACAAATTCTCTTTCCTACGTGTTTCTATGCCTTGTGGCAATGATTTCCAGTCCCTTTATTGCTCCCATGTACTGTTGTGTGGCAGGAATGAATTCTGAAAAGTTGAAGTAAATAGAAATGATTAGAGATTAAGTACCCATGAGTTGGAAAGCAATAAATAATTGCATTGGTAGTGGAAGTGACTTCCATGTAGGAATTTGATACTGTGCTCAGTGGCTTTCAGGCAGTTACTGTATGATTCCATGCTGCCAGCTTTCATCATACAGGTATTCCTCTACTGCTCTATTTATGACTGGTCGCTTAGCGGCCATTTGAAATTACAAGTTCCCGAAAGCTATTTATGACTCGATTCTAGAATTCTTAACAGCTGCAAACACCCCATAGTCACATGACCACATTTTGGTGCTTGGCAACCAGCTGATCGTTATGGTCAGTTGCAGTATTCCATGGTCATGTGACCACATTTACAACATCTTTTGCTGGTTCCTAAACTGTTGGTTCAGAACTGTTGGTTTCCAGCAAATTCAGGGGTAGATTGCTTACTTACCGATACCGGTGCGCTCCACGTTTCGTGCGCGCACATGCTTGCTATGCGTGCGTGTCCCCTCATGTGATTTTGCTTCTGCGCATGCATGGAAGCAAAATCTCACCAAAATCTCATGAGGGGATGTGTGCACACAATTTCAGCAAGATTTTGGTTCTGCGCATGCGCTGAAATCTCTCACGCGCATGCATCCCCTTGCGAGATTTCGGCAAGATTTTGCTTCCGCACATGCGCAGAAGCAAAAAAGCTGAAAAATTCTTTTAAAAAGAAGGCAATGTGCGCGACAGACCGGCGAAGCCAGCACCGGAGCGGTCGCGCACAAATTGAGCAATTGGACGCTCCCTACTGGAGCTACGTACTGGACCACACCGGTAGGAACCCACCACTGAGCAAACTGGTGGTTTCTGGCAAAAAAACCCACTCAGCTGTAAATCAAGGACAACCTATAGTCAATCAATTAGGGAGGGACTTTAGAAGCTGCCTTGGTATTGAGTCCATTAAGTTCAGGGCTGTCTAAACTGATTTGACAGTGTTTGTCCAAGATTTCAATTTGAAATCTTTCCTCGTCCAATCTCAAGAATCTTCAGCATGGGAAATATGTTGTAGTCCATTCTGCCCTCTTGCTATTATAGTGATGCCTTGATGATCACCTGCTTTGAGAAACTCATTTAATTTGGTACTCAATGCATTTTGATGCAAAACTTTTGTACTCATAGTTTGTTTGGTATTCAACTTGTTGGTGTCGACTGCCTTGTGACTCTCTATATATTATTCCCTATAGGAAAAAATTGTTTGGTACTCATCATTTTTGGTACTCATTGCACCTCCTGGAACCAATTAATGAGTACTGAGGTACAGTACCACTGTAGTATTATTTGTTTACTTAGAGAAGCCAAAATGAATCAGTTCTAGGAATGCTGGAAAATCAGTTTGATTTTTATTTTCACATATTTCTTGAACTTCTAGGCATGTTGCGATACAGTTGTATACTGACATTTGCACTTTTCAAAAATTTGCAACAAAATTCAGACAAAATTGGACATAAGAAAGTTCATAAACATGTATTTGTAGAGAATATTCAATTCAATATATACATTAAGAAAAGTGCATATATAATGCACATAATTGAAGCTATGAATATAAATATTTAAATTTTCTTGCCAGAAATAATAACGTATTCATGAATAGAGGCAGAAATTAAATGTAATGTACTTGAGGGTGGAAAGATGAAAAATTGTGTGAAACAGAACTTGACAGATTTGCTCATCATAATTCAGCACATTCCTTTGCTGGTGCGGGGATAACTACTGAATTTCCAAGACATTTCTGATTATATCTTCTTCAGAGAATATTTCTATAAAAAGAAAAAAAAAGACATATTAATCAACCAACCACATGTGATACATACTGTTACTATGTATTCCTACCATGCCTTAAATTACAGATTAAGTTTGATAAAAAATTTAAACCACATTCAGTTACAATGGGAAATATGTTTTTCCCCCCAGTTATCTTTGGATTCTTCCAGCTAGCTCGTAGGTCTCTTTTCCTCTTAAATGCAAGACTTGATCTGAAATATATACATATTCAACCTTAGCTGTTCCATTAGGAAAAATGGTATGCATTAAATAAAATAAATTGAATCCAATTTGTAATGAATTGAAAACAGGACAAACAACTGCCACTGATTTGAGTGGGAATATCTGGTCAACAAAGGATTGATGAAGTATGTTGCAAAATAACTCTGGTTATCTGAGAAAACCTGAAGGCCACAGAATGGTGTAGATGTTTGAATATAACTAGATAAATATTTATCTGTTTATCAGATAAATAGAAATGATAAATAGAAATGACAATGGTTTCTGTAATTTGATTAAGTAATGCACTGAATCCTTACTGTTTCCCTTAAGAAACTCTTGTTTTTTTAAGATGATGTGGGATTTACCATTCAAGGAAACTAATGCCCATTTTTTGAAGCTGCCCCGCTCTGCAACAGAAAGTTAAGAAATGCTGGAAGTATTGCAAAACTGTTGCAAAAAAAGAATATAACTTATATAACTCAAGTGGGTGAAAGAGATCCTTGATGGTAGACCCTGAATTCATGGCAAAAGGAAAAGCCATAAGTATATAGAGATTGTCGTAGGGAAAAGGCATTGTGAGTAGATGTGCTCGTTGACTGACAAGAAACTGATTAGCTTGCTGTCATATCTTTAACAGCAAACTGAATTGTGAAAATCAGAAGGTGAAGCTTTCTGTAGAGGGGACTGAGGAAGTACATCTGGTTTCTTATTCATGGTTTTGCACCAATATATTGAACAATGTGCAGAATATTTTGCATTGATTGCTGTCAACTCTGAATCAAATCTGGCTGAAGCCATCTTGTGCTGCTTCATAGTTGCCACGAACTATGGGGAGAGGATGAGGGGGAAATTGCTAGACAAAATAAGGAGCTCTCTCGTGCGAACCAAGGCTATCCCAACAGATAGCAGTAGGAGGAGGCAGAAGCAGTCGAGGGAGTCTGCCAACTGCTTTGATTGGACAATGTGACCTGTGACACCTGGGGAGGGAAACATTTGCTCTTTTAATTACATGGTAACCACGGGAAACTTTTAGAGTTGGTTTTCAGTGGCTGTGCCGATATGATGTGTCCAATAAACATGTTCTTTGAGGAACATTCCTGTCTTGGAGTTTCGATTTCTTTGAATGCATTACTCGGAACAGTGACAATTACATAACCTTATTCTGACACCACACTGCTTAGAGTCAAAGTAAATGGTATTCAAATCTTGAAATTAAGAAAAATGTAAGTAAGGCTATGGAGGCCAGTTAAAAATTGGCAACCTGAGTAGACAAGTGCCTTCAGGTCAGTCTTGACTGCTGGCAACAGGCTGCATGAATCCATGGAGTTTTCTTAGCAACATTTTCAGAAGTGGTTTGACATTACCTTCTTTCTAAGGCTGAGGGAAAATGGCTGGCCTCATGCCTACAATGGGACTAGAGCTGATGGTCTCCTAGTTTCTAGCCTAGTGGTAAAACCATGCCACCAGCTGGTTAGTAAGTTATAAGCTGGACGACAGTGTAAATTGTTTCCCCTGCTCTCAGTAACTAATTTAGATAATTGCATTATGGATCATTTCACCAGCTGTGGTTCCAAGCGCTTCCAGAAATTTTCATGTATAACAAAAAGTAAAAAAGAAATTTTTCCAAAGACCTTTATGATAGAGGCGGGAAGGGGAGAAGATTTGCAGTTTTTATGTCTAAAAAGAAAGAAGCTGCTGGAAACTTAATGTGGCATAACAGATGTGCCTATCTTGGAAGTCTTCTAAACCTAACTGTGTAGAGCCTGCTTATAGTTATTGGAAAGCCATGAAAGACAGGCTTTCTCTCCATTATTATGGCTTCAAAGCACGAGGGCTTGATAGTCAAAGCAGCTACTGGCCCAGAGCCCTGAGTAAAATTAGCTATGTGCCATCTGGCTGGGAAAATTGCCAGGTGGAACTCACTACTAGTCTATATACAATTCAGACTGATCATTATCGTGTGTGTGCTCAAAATTCAGGCTTCAGTTTAATGTAGCAGGAATTTGAACCTTATTACTTCAGATGGAAGATGAATGAGTTATACGTGGCAGTATTCCATTTCCTGTATGTAACACACTTGGACAAGACTAAACCTTTCATGTTGATTGTGGTTTGATTATAACGCACAGAAGAGTAATGGGAAGAAACTCAAATCTCCAGAACAAGGAAATGGGTATAAATAGGATGGAAAATTAGTCACAACTTTATTTTAACAAAGAGGAGAAATACTGTTACCATTGCAAAATAGTCAGACAAGAAACCCAACCAGGAGTATTAATTCTTTCTTTATTGTAAGAATATATTAATAAAATCTTGCAAGTCTGAAAGTACCCTTCCTCTCCCTGATTTTTACGCTTCTGAAAACTAGAAACCACCGAGTTCTTCTGACCACCTCTTCTCCTCAGATTTCATTGATCAGACTGTTTTCTAGGCTCTAGCTCTTCCTCCATATTCCCATATATAGGGAGAACTGTTATCCAGGTATTCCTACCTAACACCTGGTGAAAGCGAGTCCTGTTGAAGTAATACTTCCTCACATCTCCACTGTGGGATAGTAATGCACACCTTTCTCTCACCTTCATTCTAACAGGGAAAAAAATGAAGTTTTACTCTTCTCTTGGCTTCATTCCATAGGGTAGCAGTGTGTGGGTGATGCCAGGTCACTGCATAGCCTGGAAGGACAACAATTATCAAGTGAGAAATGAAATGGCTCTTGGCTGATATTGTTATGGCATGTATAATGAACATCCATAAGGTACAGCATCAAAATGACATGGTTCACTGCATGTTGGCACTGCTCTGATTTCTATGCACATATTCCCAAAATAAGCATCCTGAATTCATGTATTGTATTCTGCCTTCTGAAGGATCTCACTAAACATTTATAAAATGTCAGCATATATTACTGTAATTCTTTCTTTGTTAGCATAATATTAAAAAACCCTATAAAGTCATCTTCCTGAGCACAAAATACTTGCACTATTTTTTTCTTGTCAGCAATCCTTAAGATAAAACAGTGGATTAATTAACACACAGGAGAGCTAATTGAATCCTTTTTATAAACTTATTTAATAGCATCTAATACAGAGAGCAATTTTCTTTCCAACAGGGGAAATGCAAATATAAAGATGTGGAGACACACAGAAGACACATAATATATTCACCTTATAACACAGCATGAGAAAAAGAATGAAAGATTCATTTTATTCACATATTAGTGCTTGAGCATAAATTCTTTTTCTTGGTATAAATGTATAACATGAATTCCCTTCCTCCTATTCCATATTTTCCCATGAGATACATTATATGCTTGAAAATCACAGAGTTGATTTAGAGAGTGGCTGAATTTTTCAACCCAGCTTTCTTAAATAGTTTTATTTATTTATAAAAATGTATATGTCCCTACTCAAATGACTCTTGATGACTTACAATACAAATTCAAATTCAAATTAAAACAATAAACTACCTAAGTGTAGTTCACTGCTGTAGAGAGTAAAGCAGATGACTTTGATAGAAATATGTAAGAACTTTGCCTTGGCAAATAAGGTTAAAACATTCTTTAAGTCCTGTGAAGCAAGATAATATTCAGTAGCAGCTCAGGCAAACTCCTCCCTCATTTACTCAGATGTAGGAAGAAGGGGAGATTAAGCTTGCAAAATTATTATTATTATTTTATTTGTCAAGCGTATATGATAACAAGCGAAGTATAAACAAAGTTTAAACATGATTGTATATATTTATAATAGTACAAGCATGATTATGAGTACAAGAAGTATGAATATATGGGTGCATTTGGACAGGAACGGTAGGCACAATTGTGCACTTATGCATGTCCCTTACAGACCTCTTAGGAATGGGGTGAAGTCGATGGTAGATAATCTAAGGTTAAAGTTTTTGGGGTTTGGGGAAGAAAATTGAGTCAGGTAATGCATTCCAGGCATTGACCACTCTGTTGTTGAAGTCAAATTTTTTGCAATCAAGTTTGGAGTGGTTTACATTAAGTTTGTATCTATTGTGAGCTTGTGTATTGTTGTGGTTGAAGCTGAAGTAGTCATTAACAGGTAGGACATTGTGGCAGATAATTTTGTGAGCTACACTTAGGTCAGATCGCTGGACATTCTCAATTGTGTTAATATCTGATATGTAGTGTGGGTTCCAGACAGATGAGCTGTATTCAAGAATTGGTCTAGCAAATGTTTTGTATGCTCTGGTTAAGAGTACAATGTTACCAGAGAAGAAGCTACGCAAGATTAGGTTAACCACTCTTAATGCCTTCTTAGCTATGTTGTTGCAGTGGGCTTTGGCACTTAGATCATTAGAGATGAGTACTCCAAGGTCCTTTACTGAGTGAGGATCATCACAAGGTCATGATTATCTAGTTTGTATTTTGTGTTCTGATTATTTTTGCCAATGTGTAAAACTGAGCATTTGTTGATTGAGTTCTGTTATTATATCCTAACTCAGTCTTCCTGTGGAGTTGAATTTGTGGTACTACCTAAGAGAGCTGACAAACTGCCCTCTAATTAAACCCTTAATGGAATACTCTCTGTATTTACAAGTTTCCTAATGCTAAAAGGATGGGAGCTGATCTGATCATGAAGTTCATAATGTTCCCGAGAGGCCTACAGCTGAGACTGTTGTTTTCAGAGCCCCAATCCCTCATGATTTCTTCCAGGATAGGCACTCAAAGAATCTGTTCTGTGTTAGAACATGTAGGATAGGTAGATCTGCTCGGAGTAGATGGTCCTGGAAATAGCGACTGCCTAAGCCACATAAGAATAAGAAAATGTTGCTTATTTTTAAGGAAGAACATAACAACACACAATACTTTTATTTTTGCAGTTAAAAAATAAGAAACCCAAACATTGTGGTCTCTTACTGTATCCGTAAGAGATTGTTGTTTGTCTTCCAAATTGATCAAAGGCATTCAGATAGAACAGTTCCAAATAGGGGAAAAAACCCCATATAAACAGCTCAGGATTGAACTGTGGAGTTCTAAGTACTCTCTGAGATTGGTTGTTTGCTTGCAGATGTTTCATTACCCAATTAGGTAACATCATTAGTGCATCACAGCACTGATTACCCTAGTTGGGTAATGAAATGTCTGCAAGCAAACAACCCAGCTCAGAGAGCATCAAAGACTCCACATAGAACAGGAAACCCTAAGAAATAGCATGGTCTCTTGGCATATGGAAAAGTTGGAGAACAATGCTAAGGAAAAGAAAAACTCTTAAAAAAACTACCGTTCTTGTGATGCAGAAATATCTATCACCATTCAAATATTGACACCCAGAAAATACCAGTAAAGGAGGGTGTTGAATCCTCGACTTACGACCCCTCAAGTCCTCAAGTTACGACCGCTTTTGTCCTCTACTCATGACCACGCCGGCTGCAGCTTCAACCTGATTGGTTGAAGCTAAAGCAGCCGGAGCGCGGGAGAAGGAATAGCTCCCATTGGTTTAGAGTCTGACAGCTCCCCTATAAAAGGGAGCTGTCAGTCCTCAGTTGTTGTTGTTGCTGTCACCTGTGTTGGTGCTGAATAAACCGTTCCTGCTTTAGACGAGCCTGTCTGAGTCGTTCTTCCAGCCAGCAACCTCCCAGCTATCTAACACTGGCGACGAGGAAGTTAGAAGCTGAACCTTCGCTACTGCTACAGCTGCCGCCGCAGGACACCTTTAATTTTTTTTCCTTCAGCCGCGATTCTCCTAGTTGGTCACACAGAGCTTAAGCCGCTGATTCCTGCCTAATAGGGTCGACGAGACATCGCCCTTCTTGCTGCTGTCACTCCTCTGTCCTTTTCAGGATGGCTATGCTGCCTTCGTTCCCTCCTTTTGAACCATCTACCAAAACTGTATAATCAGCTGTATAATCAGAATTTATATAATTAACTAGTCTTCACTCAAATACCTCCAAATATTGTGGTAGGAAGAGGGAGACTTCCAACTTGTGTGTGATCTTGATATCAACCATCCTTGTGAGACTGCTCAACAAAATATTTGCTCTCCTTATGAATTGTCTCTATACTGTGTACAGTATAGAATATGTAAATACTGATAAAATTTAATAGTTCCAAATTACCTCTGTAAAACATAGCAGCTGCGTCTGACTCAACTAGTTTCAGACAAAAGTTAATGTACCCTGAGGCTTGCTGACTTCACTGAACTCCTTAACCGTATTTTTGCTGTCACTGAAGACTCCGCAAGATTGCAAAATGTTACCAAATTTGATAACAAGTTTCTAAGTTTTAGCAGTGTGATCCTTATGGCTGAGGAAACAGGATCATTAAAAAAAATGGACATATGAGCCTGTGGTAGGCTTAATGACCTTACTTTGCTTCTTGGAAAAATCCAACCTCCCTTTTAAAAAATTGGGTAAAATAATATTTGTTTCTCTCTGGAGTCATCACTGCCATATCTCCTGTAAACCTTGGAGAACATTTTCTTTCTTAATGAATGAAAAACATATAGTTTCTGGGCATTGTATGTTCCTATGCTAAAGAGTTGGGAGGAAGAGTTGTGAACTTTTAAGTGTAGAATACTTACTTACTTAACTATATTGTGGTCATTAACCAACACAAGAGAATTGGAATTCAAATATTCAGAATATCCACAAGTAAAATGACCATGTCATGATAGTTAAGAAAATTATATACAGATTTATTTATCTATCTATTTATTTATTTATTTATTTATTTATTTATTTATTTATTTATTTACTTATTTATTTGCTAAAACCTACCATATTTTTCGGAGTATAAGACGCACCTTTTTACCCCCAAAAAGAGGGTGGAAATGTCGGTGCGTCTTATACACCGAATACAGCCATTTTTGGCTTCCCGAAGCCAAAGTATATTAAATCAGAATATGTAAAAGTTTGTTCAGGCCACATATATGCAACAACAACAAATTAAAGTTAGCAATCTGGATAATATAAAATTGGAATGTCGATATAAAATACAAATACTAGTGGGGTAATTAAATCATTTAGAGGTTCTGTGTAAAACTGGCAAGATAGAAGAACATGTTCAATTGTTTCTACTTTTTAGACCAGAATACAATTGCTAAATTCCAGATTAGACATAGTAACCATCCTGGGTAGCAGTGGTGGGATTCAATTTTTTTACTCCCGGTTCTGTGGGCGTTGCTTGGTGGGCGTGGTATGGCTTGGTAGGCGTGGCTTGTTGAGTATGGCAGGGGAAGGATACTGTATTTATTTATTTATTTGTTTGTTTGGCAGTTTTTCTATGCCGCCCTACTCCCTCGGGACTCAGGGCGACGTACAACATTTTGTAAAAAACTCCAAACAAATTATATATATACACACACCATACATACATGGGGGAGACATCAGATATAAATTGTCTCAAAATTCACCCCCCCTGCAGGAAGAGCCATGTCTTAATGGCCTTTCGGAAGGCCAGCAAGGTGGGGATGATTCGGATCTCTGGTGGAAGTGGGTTCCAGAGAGCAGGGGCCCCTACAGAGAAGGCCCTCCCCCTAGGCCCTGCCAGTCGGCATTGTTTGGCTGACGGGACCTGGAGGAGACCCACTCTGTGGGACCTAACCGGTCGAAAGGAAGAATGAGGCAGAATGCGGTCCCAGAGATAGCCTGGTCCTAAGCCATGTAGGGCTTTAAAGATGATGATCAGCACCTGTAAAATCTCCATTCCCACCCCACTCCAGGGGAAGGATACTGCAAAATCCCCATTTCCTCCCGATCAGCTGGGACTCAGGAGGCAGAGAATAAATGGGGACGGGGCCAGTCAGAGGTGGTATTTACTGGTTCTCCAAACTACTCAAAACTTCCGCTACCGGTTCTCCAGAACTAGTCAGAACCTGCTGAAACCCACCTCTGTTATGCAGTCTAACCAAAGTATGACTGCAGAATAAGATTCAGGTTATAGACACTGACTGAACACAGAGGGGCATTTCTCAGTTTAGGAGATCTAACAGTACGGTTCCTCCCCCCCCCCCCACGCATCTTAAATGTAATTCAGCTTTCAGGGAAACTCACTATCTTTGATGCATTTCTATAAGCCAAAACCAGCATGTGATATTATGCTTTGCAGGGAATTAAATCTCCCTGCCATCAAATAATTCCTACAGCTTCCACAAGGATACTTACTCTGCAAGTGTTCAGTTGCTTAGAGATGCATCTGGACCAAGCAGCTACATGAAAGTAGAAACACAAAAGGCATATAAGAGCCCTTTTGAAAGTTTGGAGATTAATGGATTGTTGTGGAGAATGGCACTTATCATACTTGAACTTGAGTAGTGGGTAATTTCCTACAGGAGTGGAAATAAGTGGACAAAAGATGAATGATTAATAATTATGCTAATCTAGATTTACTTACATAACTGTTCTCTACTGCACAGAGGTTTTCAGACGGATAGGGAATTAAGAGCAAAGTGAAATAACTTTACATTTTCCTGTAAAATCTGATGGAAGAAAAATATCTCAGTGTCTGTGATTAGGCTCTCTTCTTCTAAACAGTGGCCTCTGACTTGTCAAGGAGTTAAAGATTCACAACCTGAGACCACAGGATGTCAAGGAGGACACCGTGGGGTAACCCCTTAGAATGTTTCCTAAAGTTATATTAATGTGAAAGAAGGAGAAAATTATTACATTCACAGGGAATTCAGATTGTGGTATGTCATTTATTTATGTATTTTTGCTGGTGCTGTTGTTTAGTCTTTTATCGAAGTACAATTTTATTAATGTTCTTTGATGTAAAAAGGGTTTTGCTACAAAAGAAGTAATTTATAGCAACCCACCGAAACAATATCTTCACCTGCCATTTTGAAGGTATGTTGGGAACTCCTTAAACTACTTTTCAGTCCAACTATTTATTTGTATCTTGATAGCATCTAGAAGCAGCATAGAATGTTATGGGTAATCACTTTCTTGTGTCAATCAATATAATTTCAATCTTACTCTTGGTAAAGTATTCCAGATACTTTGTCTTAATGCAGATTAGGAAAAATGGGATTTAGTGGGAGAAGGACAAGTACATTTTCAATCGGCTTCTTAGCATGAAATTCAAGCAGAATACTACACTTTCTGCTATGAGACTTGAACAGTAGCACTAGATCCTAAACAAGCAAATTTCAAGGGCTGAGAAAAACCTTCAAGTTACTATTCTGTCCTCTGGAATAAAGGAGCTCCATCATTGCAAACTTTTTACTAAAAGGTACCTCAACAAAGTCATATTCCTGTCCATCTCAGTTAAACTTTAGACTATATGAGCTCAGTCTTAAGGAGCTTCCTCTAAGAGTCTAAGGTTATGTCAAGTTAGTTAGGTGCCTTTGGGAATACATTTTGGTTCATATTGCTGTGAAGATTATATATTAATACAAGTAATTGTCTATCTTTTTCTAGGGGTGTTTCTCCACTAGGTATTGTAGTATTGTCACTTGGTTTATGGTAGATCTTCCTCGCCTAAAACCAACTATTTTTATCGATTTTTATTTTATTGTATTTATTTATTTATTTTGTCAACACGTGTACAAATAACAGGTATGATATAAACATAAACAAAAACAAAGTATGTATAGGTAAAAATTAGACAATAGGACAGAAGGACAGGGATGTTAGGCATGATGGTGCGCTTATGCACGCCCCTTACAGACCTCTTAGGAATGGGGTGAGGTCAACTGTAGACAGTCTAAGGGGTTTGGGGAAGAAACCATAGAGTCAGGTAGTGCATTCCAGGTACTGATTACTCTGTTGCTGAAGTCGTATTTTCTGCAGTCGAGTTTCGAGTGGTTTACATTGAGTTTGAATCTATTGTGTGCTCTTGTATTGTTGCGGTTGAAGTTGAAGTATTCATTGACAGGTAGGACATTGTGGCAGATGATTTTATGAACTACATTTAGATCAGATCGAAGGTGATGTAGCTCTAAGTTGTCTAAGCCTAAAATTTCAAGTCTGGTGGAATAAGGAATTCTGTTGTAGAGTAGAGGAGTGGAGGACTTTTCATGTGAAGTATTTCTGGACTCTCTCAATTGTATTTATGTCCGATATGTAGTGCGGGTTCCAGACAGGTGAGCTGTATTCAAGGATTGGTCTGGCAAATGTTTTGTATGCTCTGGTTAGCAGAGTAATATTGCCAGAGAAGAAGCTACGCAAGATTAGGTTGACAACTCTTAGTGCCTTTTTGGCAATGCTGTTACAATGGGAAGATATTGTTATCTTCAATCTAATCAGCAAAAACTGGGGAAGGGGGGGCAACATTCAATTGCATTTCTGCAGACCTCATGTGGAATATGGTCCCTACCCAGAGCTTTATTGGGCTTTAATTGCTCAAGTAGTTGATATATTTCTCTAATAGATACAAATAGCTCCAAAGGTGCTTTTTCAAGAGGCAACTGGACTTTTTGATTTTTTTTTTCTTTGAAGACATTTCACTTCTCATCCAAGAAGCTTTTCTGAAGAAGCTATTTCTTGACCGGGATGACTGAGAATCTCCATAAACATCTAGTATGGTAGCATTTCAAGACTTGCTATGAACTCTAATGGAATTATAACATCTATGCTACTTCATGGAGCAAGTAAAGACTGGAGATAGGATGGAAACTTTGTACAATGTGTAAACCCAGCCAATATATGTAAAATGCATTGTACCTCAACATACATTGTAAAAAATAAAAGCAGCTACTTTATATTATTTAAAAAGATTGGGACTGTCAGCAGACTTATTTCTCTTTGAATCAGGCCCTTTGCAATAAAATGGAACAAAGCAAGCATAATCAATCTGGATTCAATCTATTTCATATAATTGTATTATATCTTACTATCAGGTTAGAATTTCTTCCTTTTTTAATTGTTTGATAAAGAGGTATTGCAATCATAGGTGTTAGTGAAAAACTGAAGATACAGGTAAGCTAACATTTTGTAAAGCAACAGAACAAGACATAATCTTAGCTGTACATGTCAACTGCTTTGCATTTATTATAGTGCAATAAACAAAGTTGGCTGATCATAAAAATAAAAAAACCCTCCCTGGTGTTTCTTAGATATCTATAAACTTTGAGTATGTGTTCTTAAAGTAGCTGCATGTACTGTATTGGAATGCATACAGGAATAGTAGTTACATAAATATTTTTAAGCTGATTTTCATGATAGATGAGGATATGGAGCAAAAAAAATAATTTGTTACACTTGTCAATTCTGTTAATGTTAAAACAGTGAGAATAGCTGCTTGGGGAATCTTGCAGGGGATAATCAGATTTTTACAAGTCTCTCTACTGTGTTTTATACCTTTGTTAATCTTGTCACTTAAGTACATGAATTTGACAGATTCATTTTGTTTGCGATCAGGCACCAAATATGTAGCTCTGAGAAAAGTACCGTATATTTATTAATGTGTATGTTGGCAAAATTAAAAAAAAAACTAATTAATACATTGGTGCATTCAATAGCCACCTAGCAATTCAAAGGCATACAGATCAGAGGTGGGTTTCAGCAGGTTCTGACCAGTTCTGGAGAACTGGTAGCAGAAATTTTGAGTAGTTTGGAGAACCGGTAAATACCACCTCTGACTGCCCCCCCCCCCATTTATTCTCTGCCTCCCAAGTCACAAGCTGATTGGGAGGAAATGGGGATTTTGCAGTAACCTTCCCCTGGAGTGGGGAGGGAATGGAGATTTTACAGTATCCTTCTCCTGCCACACCTGCCAAGCCATGCCCACCAAGCCATGCCATGCCCACCAAGCCACGCCCACAGAACCAGTAGTAAAAATTTTGAATCCCACTACTGATGCAGATGCAAGTAGATTAATAGGTACCACTTCAGTGGGAAGCCAATAACATTCTATGCACTTTGGCATATAGTCATGCTGGCTACGTGACTATGGAAATTGTCTTCAGACAATGCTGGCTCCTTCGGTCAAGAAATGGAAATGAGCACCAAGCCCTGAGTTGGACATGACTGACAGGGAAACTTTACCTTTTTTACATTCAGTGCAATGAATACGGTCATTAAAAAGGCTTAGCAACTCTGCTTTACTGTTTTTATGTGAAATAATGATCATTTGATTCACTTTGCAATGTCAACACAGTTGAACACAGTATTGACATTGTTAGAGGCTTAAGGATATTTTTTTTAAAAAAGTGGACAATGATTTTTTAAAAAAATCCAAAACTCAGCCCAAAATTACTATCCCATCTAAAGGACAGCACTTCGCTAAATAATATAATTTCAGCTGGGAACTGTGAGAAGAATGAGCATAATTATAATATTGCTCAGAAAAACTGAACATATTTGCCTACTCTCTTTCCCCAGTTATTTATATTTTACATCCTCTCAAAAGCACAAAACACATTAATCATATCCTATGGAAACCAAGAAGAAATGGATTCTTGGATAATTTGTACTGGTCTTCAACGCCCAATGAAAAGTGTGAAAAACAATGAAAAACTGTGGAAATGTAAAGGAATTATAAGCTGCTGTACTAATAAATAAGAACTATTAAAAAAAATAGGTAGCCTGGAATCAGACTCCTGTTCCTTAGTGGTACAATTTCGAATATATAAATAATAGAAGTTTGAATGAGCTAAAATGTCACAACATGCCTCCAAGGAAGAGAATTCTAGAACAAAGTCTTTCTTGATAAACTATTTTTCTATATATTGCTGTGCATTACATGAATGCATATGCTTATGTGACTTCATACAGATTCGAATATTTGAAATCCCACTAGCATATTAAAGAAATACAGCATGAATTGTTCTGTAATACCCTACCCAATCATATGAGTGTATGATCTTCAGTGTGAAGGAAGACCTTAGATGAGTTTATTTTAATATTATTCACTTTGTTCAAAATATAAAATGTCTTCCCAAAGGGCACCAACTTGGTGTCTTCTTATTTGGCCAGCATCGAACTTTAACTTTCTTGTTTTTAAAAGTATTTTCCTGCTGAATGAACAGCAGATCTGGCTCATGAGATGTTCTGGGGAGGGAAAGTGTTGTTGTTTGCTGTTATACTTAGAAACTTTTAATAGCTTCTCATGTTATTTGCATTTCATAGTTTGCTTTGTTCTACTACGTGTATTATGATTTTTGTAGAATTTATGAATTGCCTCTGGTACTTTGAGATTAGGTGTCCTCTTTAAAATTAACATCTATTTATACTGCACTTGAAAAAAGATGATATTGCCTATTGACTCAGCTGATACAAAACCTGAATGCTTATGATCAGTTCCTTAATACAATGTCATCCAATTTCTGCTAAGGAAAGTAATGTGGAACATTCCACTTTAGGATTACAATATCATACAGAATTCAAATAGCATTATGGGGCTTCCAGAGAGTAGATCCCCCTACCCCATAATATATGACATTCTGTTTACACATGTTGCATCTGAATTATTAATCATATCATATATTTGTCATGAGAAAATCTTACAATGGAGTCTTGAGCAGGTTTATTGGGGCAGAAATCACAAAATGGTTTAACTTACTTTTTAATTGCCTCTCTTGTGTTATAATGACCCAAATAACAATTGCCTTATATTATATATAATTTCATTTTATGTTTGTGCAGTTTTGTACATAATTTGTCTTGTAAAAAAGTGACACTAGACTCTGAGGTCTAATATAAAAATGTTAGGAGGCTCATTATTAATCCCTGCTACTAAAAATTCTAAGAGCTGAACTTCAGTCTCTTAGGCATTTTTTAAAAAAAATGTGATAAGTAACTAATGTGGTAGAAATAATTGCTTTCAATAAGGTTAATAAGGTCAATGTGAAGTGCACATTGACTATTGTGTGCTTATATGCATATTTATACTTATTTGATATAATTTTAGCATTTTGACTTAGAATCAAAATAATGCAAACTATCCTTAATTTCTAATTTTCATGAGTGCCTAATTAATCCTTTGTGACTTAACAAGAAGGCAACTTTCATTTTCTGACCATCTATAACTTTCATTAATTGACCATCTATAACTTTTGATTGACACAACACTATGCTAACCATTTAAAAAAAAGTTTACAAAATAATAACCATAGTAGACTATTGCAAGAAAAAACAATCATCATTAGTGAAAGGCAGATAAAATGAATATCCAAGGAATTTCAGAAATTAAGCATTGGAAAGTGCCATGGAAAAATGTACTTGGAACTTACTTTGCTGTAGGGAATTTTATGCATGAAATAGTTGACTTAGATGCAAATCTAAAACACATTTAAAATAAATATTTAAACCAACTGGAGATCACAAATCTATTATTAAAAGCTAAATTATGCTAATTTTGTTGTCAATGGAAATACAGTCACTGCTTATCATAGTCCCATTCAACTATTTGAATGTATATTTTAAAATATTAGTTGGAATGAATGTGTTCTTTATTATGTGTATCTGCAATTATTAATTTGGGTGCCTGATACTATATAACCTAGCATTAAATTTGACACCTTTTTCACTCATCCTATCTTTGTATTAGATCAGCTAAATTTGTTTAGAAGATGATGGCAGTGTACAAAATCTATGTTTATGAATTTGATTGTGCTGAGAAAAGAAACCCTGAATTACAGTACTATCCACTAAATTTTGGAGCACAGGTTTTTTTTTTTTTTGAAAGGAGAAGATATTTGTGTGAAAGGGTCTCATGGAAGGGACACTGAGAATGAGAATGAATGATAATCAAGTTTCTTTCTCAAATGAGTTTCAAAATTTCCTTAGGATTCTATAGCACAGTGATGGTGAACCTATGGCACGCGTGCCACAGGTGGCACGCGGATCCATATCGGAGGGCACGTGAGGTGTTGCCCTGTCAGCTCCACAGGCAAACCGGAAATTCGGAAAAACACACTTCTGGTTTGCCGTTGTGCTGTTTTTCGCACTCCAGAGGGTTCAGGGAAGCTTCCTGAAGCCCTGGAATGCGAAAAAACGGTGAAATGGGCAAACTGGAAGTTCAGAAAATGCACTTCTGGTTTGCCGGTGTGCTGTTTTTCGCACTCCGGAGGGTTCAGGGAAGCTTCCTGAAGCCCTGGAATGCGAAAAAACGGTGAAATGGGCAAACTGGAAGTTCAGAAAATGCACTTCTGGTTTGCCGGTGTGCTGTTTTTCGCACTCCGGAGGGTTCAGGGAAGCTTCCTGAAGCCCCGGAAT
The DNA here is from genome assembly GCA_023053685.1 of Diadophis punctatus similis. NCBI lineage: Eukaryota > Metazoa > Chordata > Lepidosauria > Squamata > Dipsadidae > Diadophis > Diadophis punctatus. The sequence continues at coordinate 181,301,872 of JALIGW010000001.1, read as the reverse complement.
GCAAAAATCGGCAAAATGGGCAAACCGGAAGTTCAGAAAACGCACTTCTGGTTTGCCGTTGTGCTGTTTTTTTGCACTCCAGAGGGTTCAGGGAAGCTTCCTAAACCCACCGGAGTGCGAAAAACGGCGAAACGGGCAAACCGGAAGTTCAGAAAACGCACTTCCAGTTTGCCGTTGGGCTGTTTTTTGCACTCCAGAGGGTTCAGGGAAGTTTCCTGAAGCCCCGAAGTGCAAAAAACAGCCAAATGGGCAAACTGAAAGTGCGTTTTTCCGAACTTCCGTTTTGCCCGTTTTGCCATTTTTCACCGTACCAGGCTTCGGTAAGGCATTTGCACTGGGGTGGGGGGTGCGCATGTGCAGGGGGATGGATGCGCAGGTCCTGGGGAGATGCTGGTGGCAAAGTCTTGCTCTGTTACCTGGGAACAGATTGAACCTGTTGGGTCTGAGAAAGGGCCAGGGTCCTCATGACTGTGAGCTTGACCACCTGCTGTTTAGATCCATGCCCTTCCTGGCTAGTTAATGCTGCCCAAATATATTCAAGTGGTGGTGAATTCTTCTTTGTGTGAGGGAGTTGTTCCTTCACCTCTTAATGGAGCCTTGGTTCATCCTCTCCTGAAGAAACTACCATTCTACTGCACAATTTTTGCCCATTATCTCACCTCCCTTTCTTGGTGAAAGTGGTAGAGAAGGTGGTTGCTCAAAAGCTTCAAAAGGAAGCAGATTATCTTGACCCTTTTCCATCAGGATTCAAACCCAGGTATGGGATTAAAACAGCATTGGCCTCATTTATGTCCTCTGGTGTGGGCAGGAAGGGGATAGGGCATCCATCTTTGCCATTCTTGACCTCTTTGGACTTTTAACACAATCATAGTACCCTTCCAGTGTTTGGCACATAGAAGCGATCTGAAGTGTTTTGCACTACAAAGATAATGCAATACAATGACCCTTTCTGAAACAGTTTGACAGTAGGATATTCTGATATAATCTTCCCTTGATGCTAATTGCCTGTTTTCTCCAGACTGAGAAATTCTAGCTACCTTCCACTCTAGTCTGGTACTTTATGGCTCAGTTATCTCATGGCAACTTTCAACAATGAATGAATGCTGTAAGAATAAAGCTATTACAGGCCACCCAAACTTTATCTCTTCCTGGCAATGAAATAGAACTACAAATACTGATTTGGAATTCAAGTCTCAAATTTAAATCGAGTCTTGCTGCATTCAGTTCTCAAATCTGAATCAAATGAAGGCTTTAATTTGAATTAGATCATGAATCAAAGCTTTTCCCCAGTTTATCTGAGAAGGAAAAAAATGTAAAAATATGTTCAATCCCTTCATTTTATGGTGTGAATCCCAGATAGTATAAGTGAAGGGAGATAAGATTCCGTAAAGCAATTACAACTACCAACCATTTCTTACAAGATTCTATTATGTACTTAGTCTTACAATAAAATAGAAGTAGCTCTTCTGGTCTCTTTCCTGTCTGCTTGGGAAGGTAGACATCAATCTTGTAGGACAATACAAATACAAATACAAATACAAAACAAAACAAAACAATACAATACAATACAATACAAATCAATACAATACAATACAATACAATTGCAAATCTCCTACATTTCCCTTACAGCCTGAGAAGTTAAGGAGAGTCCCTTCTGAGCCTCTTTCTCCAGTTGTTAGGCAGCTGCAGGTTGCCTAATGATCTTTTATCTGATTGTTCCCTAGGCAGCAACTCTTTGCCCCATTTCTCAAGCTCTTTCTCACAGATCATTGTAGGAACAATTTTATATGACAAGAAAGCATAGTGGAACTACAGATGATAGGACAAGACAATTGTTTGGAAAAGGATGCTTTATCAGATACACGAAAAAAACTGGTCAAAATTTTAGAAATTAAAATAGAAATGCAAATGAATAACATGGGAAATATTTTATTATTGGATCTACAGAAGAGACTTGTTAAAGTCTTGAAAAATCTATGTAACCGGATAAAGAAGAATGGAAAAGATTCAATTCCTATGACAATATTTGATTGAATTAAAAATTAACACTATTAGAAGCAAAAGGAAGGAATATAAAGTTGGTTTGTTTGATCAAGGTTAAATATGACTCTAGGGGTTTTTGTGTGTGTGGGTGGGTGTGTTGTTGTTGTTTTTTGCATATTTTGGCAACCCTTTGTGGAGTTTTTGCTGACGCTAGGATTGAAAAGGATGTTATATGGATTTGTTTATAGATCAGGGATGGGATATGAGATGAAAAATTATCTGTTTGTAACCCTATGGAAGATGAAGAATTATTAAATTTGCTTATACTTGTGATGATGTGAGTCACTTCTTTATATGTTTAAATATTATTTCTTATATTCTTTCTTTACTTCACTCTATTCATTCAACAGGATTTCTAGGCTCTATTTTACAAATCTAGCTTTAAGATTCCCCATAACTCAAGCAAGTTTTCCTTTTCAAACCTCCGTTTGAATATACTCTTGTGTTTTAAAATAAAAAAGGAGGAAATGCAACTGCTTTACCACTAACTTATAATGCATCACTGCAACATAAATAGTGGTTTTCATTTAGTGTTTGAGAATTAATGGCAGCATTTAATAGACATGAAGTCAGCACTTAAAATTTATTTGTGGAACTTCCTACTTCGCTACAGATGCAGGGTATTTCGGATTGACCTGAAGACTAGCACCATGTGTTTGAATTTACAACATGGTTGCTGTGGATTCCCCAGGGACCTTCAGCACAGATGCAAGTCTACTGCTTCATACCTCCAAAAACCTGCTCAGTCCTCACTGTGTGCAAAAGATGGCAGAGTAGCGCAGCAGAAATAATTCATGATCATGCACCAGAAAGCAAAAGGCATTACTTTGAGTCACTGAGACTGGAAGTGCATCACTTCTGACAGCTGACTCTAGTTTTGTGGCAGTTTTCAGGATTTATCTACAGTGCCGAATCTTCTTTGTAGATCCAGCAATATGCCCTGAAAATTTACAGTCCCTAAGCTGAGTGCCTGCAGAGCTGGCACGAACAGCCATGTCAGCTTTACTGCAATTCTCTGAAGTGTATTTAATTATGCACTGAAGAATCAGCTAGACAATTACATCTATTTTGACCAATTAAAAGCACATTAAATGCTAATGGGCATTATTTTTGTAATGAGCTATGTTGGATTGCCTTTAGACATTTTCAAAGCAGTGCCAAATATTCTGAATATTCTAAGTTCTTATCATCTGGGGGGAAAATACCTTTCCACAGCAGTCTATATTCACATTTTCATTACATTGTGAATTGTACCCACGAACAGTCTATTGATTGAGCTTGTTATTATTAAATTCTGTCCTATATTGAATAAAGACTCAGTAAGGATTAAAAGGGCTACAGGCAGTCCTCACTTAACAACCAGTTGTTCTGCAACCTTTCAGCCATGAAATGGGTGCTTAATGGCCTGTAAAACATCCCCAGCCATCCTAAATGGTTATGCCACCCATTATGGTTGCTTGTTAGGTGGGTCAACTCATTGTGGTTGTTCTGCAGTCACATGACTTAGAGCCACAGTGGCACAGTGGTTAAAGTGCAGTACTGCAAGCTACTTCTGCTGATCACCGGCTGCCAGCAGTTTGGCAGATCGAATCTCACCAGGCTCAAGGTTGACTCAGACTTCCACCCTTCCGAGGTGGGTAAAATGAGGACCCAGATTGTTGGGGGCAATATGCTGACTCTGTAAACCGCTTAGAGAGGGCTGTAAAGCACTGTGAAGCGGTATATAAGTGCTATTGTTATTGCTATGACTGCAATTTTCAATGTGTTTTGCAGGTTTCCAGTATTTTTTGTCAGTTTCCGGCAAAACAACAACACCACCTATTTAGAGGAATGGGTTTTCTTAACAACTGTGACATTCATTTAACAACTGTAGCAAACAAGTATTGAAAATTACATCTGGTTATGTGGGTACCTTGACTTTCAACCACAATTCGAGGCTTAATTACAGTTGTTAAATCAAGTATTACCTTTATTTTTTATTTTTTTATTAGTAATATTTATATACCGCCTCACAGTGCAAGCACCCTCTAAGCGGTTTTCCCCAAGTAAGCAATGTATATTTATATTGCCCGCAACAATCTGGGTCCTCATTTTACCTACCTCGGAAGGATGGAAGGCTGAGTCAACCTTGAGCCTGGTGAGATTTGAGCAGCTGAACTGCTAATCACAGTCAGCTAAAGTAGCCTGCAGTACTGCACTCTATCTGCTGCGCCACCTCGGCTCTTCTAATTGGGTTTGCAAACAAAACTTTTTTCCCTAGTATTTTTTTGTTTACATTTTATTATAATGAAGGCAAATATACAGTACATGTCCCTGGATAATATACATGTCCCAGGTTCCAATCTGGGTTAGTCACCAGGACCAGAGGTTTAATCTTCGAGCTTTCAGACTCATGCTGAATGTGTGTGAGAGAACATCTCAACATTCTGGTAAGAGAGAAGTTCTCAGAACTCCAGCACAAGTCCAAAAACTTGGAAGACTAAACCTCTGATTCTGGTGACCAACCCAGACTGGATCTTGCAACATTTTATTATACCCTTTGCAGCCCGTTTTGCTGTAACATCTGGTGGTATGTTATGCTTTCATACGGTTGAAAATAATCTTAGAAGACTGGGTGGAAGGCATACCCCTGCTCCTTTCCATGACAATTCATATATGCATAGAATCTACATATGTAGAAGGCAATGAGAAGAAAAGTAATCAATACATACAGAAAAGAACATGGAAACTGAAAGAGGAAACCCAGGGAGACCAAAACAACAACAACAATAACAAAACAATCCCATGGCGAGAAGGGGTAGTTGACCTACAAAGTAGTAAAATTGTTGATTGCTCTGTTCCAAATTTATCCCCCTTTCTGATTAGGTAAATCCAAAGCAAAACATATGCAGACCCCCTCCTCCCATCTTTCCTAGCACAGATGTGGATACAGGTAATCCATAACTTATCTTAGCCATAACAGGGGTGGGTTCTAACTTACCTTGCTGCCAGTTCACTTCCTCCCACGCTGCATGGGTGGGGGCATGCGCAGTGCTGAAAACTCAGCTTCTGCGCATGCGCAGAAGCAAAAAACAGCTTCCGTGCATGTGCAGAAGCAAAAAACAAGATGGTGGCACCTACGGCGGCGACGGGAGAGCTGGTTCAGGGGTGTAGCCAGCCATCGCTCCCGGTTCGGCGAGCAGGGAAAAATTCCTGCTACCGGTTCTATAGAACCGGTCTGAACCGGCAGGAACCCACCTCTGAATCATAAGTTATGGCAGCAATTAAGAGGGTCACTACTTGATTGTCCCCAATTTCATGATTTTTTTTGGGCAGGGTCATTTAGCAAGTGCAAAGTTGTTAAAGGAACACTACAGTTGTTAATGTAGCAGTTGTTAAATGAATCCATTATACCATGGGCACTGTTTTCTGGAAACCAGAAATAAATGACAATTTCAAGCAAAAAAAAAGACAATGAACCATGGCAACTTGACCATAGGACACTGCAAATGACCATAAATGTGGGCCAATTGCCAAGCACCCAAAATGCAATAGCAATAGCAATAGCACCTAGACTGATATACCACATCACAGTGCTTTCCAGCCCTCTCTAAGTGGTTTACAGAGTTCAGCCTATTGCCCCCAACAATCTGGGTCCTCATTTTACCGACTTCAGAAGGATGGAAGCAGGGGTGAAATCCTCCTGGTTCGCCCGGGCCAGTCCTTCAGCGTATAGCCGATGGAACTGGCGGCGGTCGCGGCGCGGAGCTTCTCCCGGCCGCTTTCCCGGCCCGGCTGAATGCCTCAATTCGGGTTATTTTTCCCTCTGTGCATGCGCGTGCATGCACAGAAGGGAAAATAACCCGAATGGCGGCGTTCAGCCAGGCTGGGAAAGCGGCCGGGAGAAGCTCCGCGCCGCGACCGCCGCCAGTTCCATCGGCTATACGCCGAAGGACTGGCCCGGGCGAACCAGGAGGATTTCACCCCTGGATGGAAGGCTGAGTCAACCTTGATTCTGGTGAGATTTGAACAGCTGAACTGCAGCTAGCAGTCAGCTGAAGTAGCCTGCAGTGCTGCACTCTAACCACTGCGCCACCTCGGCTCTTTGTGACCATGGTTGTATGTGTGTCAGAACTTCAAAACCATGTTGTAAGTAGCTCTGGGGAAATCCGTTGTAATCTCTTGGTTGTAAGTCAAGGACTGTTTGTACAAAATTACAGAACAACTTGTTACAATATTAGAGAAGAAAAAACAAATATTTTCTGTGGCTTCTATAAACAAAGAGTTGAAAGGAATTTTAGAACCCAAACTCTGCATGCATTCCCAACCTTGATATTCTTTCCAAACCAATGATTTAAAAAAAAACACGTCATGGAAAAGATCCAGGCATCATGTGTATCTGTCTATCAGTAGATCTGAAAACCGAACAGGATGGAGCCAAATGTGGTGTGAGTGAAGAAGCTGGGGAAAGAAAGGTTAGGTTTGTAATGGGCTGCATTTGTCTCAGAGATTTGGAAGAAAAAAGTCCATCCAAATTCCGCCCATCGTGCATATTTATTGGGAAAAATAGTGGAGCAGCAGCTCAAAAACGTTGCAGACCCTATCAGTCTAACCTCAACTTTAAAAATTGAACTGTCAGGCCTTTGTCCTGGTCACATGACCTTGAGTAGTGCTACTACTGAGAGGTTGAAAAGAATTACAGAGATCAAGCTTTTCCTGACTTTTTTTAAATACCATAAAGCAGTCATGTCCAACCTGCAGCCCATGAGTCACATGCAGCCCTGGAGAGCTAGTATTGCCGCCCCACAAGATGTAATAAAACTATGAAAAAAAGGAAGTTTGTTATTTACATACCTTAATTATATATCTTATATGTGGCTCAAGATAATTCCTTTTCACTCAATGCGGCTCAGATTGGACAACCATGCTATACAGCAGGGGTGTCCAACTCAAGGCTCGCAGGCCAAATCCGGCCCCGGGGTGCTTAGACAGATCTAAGGTCCAACCTGGAAACAGTGAAGGACCAGCCCACGATGTCTCTGCAGGCAGAGGGTTTCAGGAGACCGTTGCGACTAATGGTCACAGCCAAAAATGGAGCTCACGAGGGCTGCGTCCGGCCTTCTTGAGCTCCGTTTTCATGGGTAGAGGGTTGCAGGAGGTTGTGGCGGGTCAGGAGGCCATTTTTGCTGACAGTGCTTGGTCCACCACAGGCACCCTGACACAAGTGACATCAAGCTGGCCACACCCACCCTGGCCATGCCCCCTTGCCCCTCCCCCCCGCGGTCAAACACAACCCTGATGGTGCTCTCAATGAAATTGAGTTTGATACCCCTGCTATACAGCATTTCTTCTTTATCAAACCAAGTTGTAGGAGTCATACAGCAGTGATTCAAGCAAAGCCTCTACCCAATAATCATACGATACATCAAATAAAGGTGAGTACTTTTCTTTTGGAAAAATATGCCAATAGCTGCCCTAAAAGTAATGGGACTAGATTGCTGTTAACATGGCTTTCTTCACAGGATATCTCTTGAAATCATTCTGCGAGAATGAAATTTGCCCTAGAGCAAATGTTCTTCCAAGTGCCAGTAGAAATATATTAATGGGCTAACAGACCAGGTGCTCTGCCATTACCTGTCAACATAAGGTTTTTCAAAGAATTTATCACTCTCTTTTCTTCAGTTTTGCACAAAAAATATTTATTCATATGTGAGGGTTTATACAACCTGACAAATTGAACTATGTCCATTTCTTCTACTATATGGGGGTATAAAATAAATTGCAATTATAAAACATGGCAAAATGTAGACCAGCGTGCAAACTCTGGCTTTTCAAACATGGGTCCTGATATAGTTTGCATTCTAACATCATTCAGCCCTTTAATTCCTACCTCTTCTGGACATCTCTGTTCTTCTATCATTTATTTGTAGTTAACTTGCTAGCTGACAGTGCTAGAAATATGTTGTTTTACAAATTCACGTGACTAGAATGCAAATCAAATCTGTCATTCCATTTCCCATTTCTTGAATTTCCTAGCATCTTCAAAAAATATTTAAGAGAGAGGAAAAGTACGAAAAAAGCCTCATATTATCAGTGGGGAAAAAAAGAAAAGAAGTAAGCATAGATTGTTGTTCTGAAGTGTATGCAGAATTATTAAAACTTTAGTGATTACATTTTTTTGTTTATTCCTGCGGAAAGATCATTGATAACAACTTGGCAATACCACTGCTTTCAATTATTATTCGTAAAATATGTTTAGCTTTAGGCTGCAGAAGGGGAGCCATAAATCATGAACTATGAACTATGGATCTTGAGTATTTTATTTTTTGCAAATCCTACTACACCCAGGCCTGATATATAGCATGGAGATTAATGTGCAGATAGGAACTTAATTACTTGTTGCTCTTTTCACAAATATTTCAGCATGCATTCATTGATCAGAAAAGATGTAGGCAGATCTTTGGGAGAATAAACACCTGGATGGTTATTCAACCAAAGCATCCTTTAGAACAGCTTGTCAAAGAAGGTCAGATATGCTTTGGTTAGACACTTTACTGCATGAAAGGAGTGCAGCATGATTTCACAAGGTGAAGTACCTCATGGAGGTGGATTACCAGCAATCTGCATATTTCAGTGGAACCAGGGGTGAAATCCAGCAGGTTCTGACAAGTTCTGGAGAACCGGTAGCGGAAAGTTTGAGTAGTTCGGAGAACCGACAAATACCACCTCTGGCTGGCCCCAGAATGGGATGAGAATGGAGATTTTGCAATAACCTTCCCCCAGGAGTGGGGAGGGAATGGGGATTTTGCAGTATCCTTCTCCTGCCATGCTCACCAAGCCACGCCCATCAAGCCACACCACGCCCACCATGCCACGCCCAGAGAACCGGTAGTAAAAAAATTGGATTTCACCTTTCTCCCCCCCTCAAATGCAGAGTAATGTGGAAATAGGAATGTAATAATAAAGCAAAACTGGGGAGTAAACTAATTTGCTCATCCTTGTTACAGTATAAGCTACTCTCCATTCTTTTTCAATTGCTTATGTCCTAATGAAACAATACAATGGATGTATAAGTGGCTGGTTTCCACTTAACAGGAAATTTCAAATGTAGACCTGTTTTCAGATCATAATTTTCTACAAAAAGTCTATCATATTTTATAGCGGTTTATAAAACACAGACATTGAGGCGTACACATTCTCCTAGTAGGGAGCTGCATGCCCATTATTCTCTTTGGAATCGATTTTTTTTGTATTTTTTGAAAAACTACAGAATTATGTTTTCATTTCAGCAATGAAGTATCAACTTTATTCTCAACGTAGTCTCATAAAAGCATTACTATCAGCCCTACAAGATAGACACATCGGGAAACTGACTCCATAGGACAGGGGTGTCAAACCCGCTCGCATCGCAGGCCGTATCATAACGTATTGTGATGTTTTTTGCCTTTGCGGAGCTGGGGTGGGCGTGGCCTGCGCAGGTCATATCCGCCCCGTGAGCCGCCAGTTTGACAGGCCTGCCATAGGATGACCAGAATTCTACTTTATTGTGTGACTCTACTAACTGAATATTGAAAGTTTGTTGCGTTGTCCTTCAGTTCCTCTTCAGGAATCACAGGGGAGCCATTCTGTTTCTAATAATTTCCCCTCCAGCCGTGATTGTCCTAACATTTTCTGGTTGTCTTCTCTGAAATCATGTCCATGGCTTTCCACAATCACTCTACAGAAAGATTATTTTTAGTTCCCTGTCTTTTTCCAACTGGATTTGATTTTCACAGAGTTGTGGTAGGTATTCAAATATCTCTTTCTAGGTCAGGTTCTGGCAGTTATTAATTATTTTTTTTCTACCATTATGCACATTGCTTGCCTCAATTTCAGTTACCATTTCAATTCATCCAATTTAGAGAGATTTTTAAATCTTCACAATTCCTTTTTGTTTGTGTCAATTCCAACTTAATTCCCAGTCATACAAAGGAGTATCTCAGTTCAGATCTCCTATACATTATTGATGGATTTGTCTGCTTGTTTATCATTTGTTTCTCAGAAGACTCTATTTTTACTTCACCAAGAACAAAGATAAAAGTAGATTGATCTTTCCTCAAGATCTTGATAGAACATGATGATGGTGTTTGTACGCCTGCACAGTGAGATGAGATAAAATCAAATTTCCCAGATAAAAGTCAATTTCAAAACAAGTATCTTCACTGTTTTCAGAAACTTCTAGAAGGCTACAGATTTGCTACCTTAAATGTAAAGCAACTCAGATCAAATTGAGAGCAGATGCTCTTAAAATCTTAGTTCTGACTTTGGTCCACGACAGCAATTCTTTTCAGAATGTAGCTTCCCTGCTTTGCTCATGGCGCAAAATCCATGTCCTCAGCGGACTAACTAAAACAACAGCCATAGGAATAAAACAAACTGATTTTGTCAAATAATTGTCTTTGCTTTATCGAAATTTCTCTACTCAGAGAATCAGCTGTTGTATTATGCAGGGATTCATTATGGGTCCCTCTATGCTGAGCTATGGTATTTCTCAATTTTTCAAAATCCCCTTGATCTGAATGAGCAATTACATATTCAGCACCGCTAACAGAATTTTAATTTGACCACAGCATGCAGAGAGTTAAATGCGTTAATGGCAGCAGTATCTATACATATGTTTGCAACACCGAATTCAGAATAATGAAATCATAGTCAATGAAGACTGGCAGTCCTCGGGGATTTATAACATGGAAGAGGATGAGAACAGACAAGCTGATTGTTCAGACAATTATTTGAAGTAACAACTGTTGATTAGGATGTTGAATGCAAATGAAAGGAATGGGGGAAGAATGCATTCCCAAGTCATCTGCCTTTTCAGAGTTATTTTTATGGTCAAGTTAACCCTATTCTTATGTTTAAAGTTGATGTAAAATGCTAGATTCGCTCAATTTTGAGCTGTGGAAAGCAAAATGTTTATGCAAACTCAGAACCACCCTCAAATTTATTTCTAGTTTGCTTTATTGGTGTCTATTCATACAATAGATGAAAGGAAGCTTAACAAGTTACAGAAATATGGTATTGCCTTACAGGTAGATGTCTTCTCAAAGAAAAGTTATTCACTATCTTTGACGCACCATTTTAAAGAAAAGAAAAGAAATAACCCTCAAGGGAATGCTTAAATTCTTGAATTGTTCATTATTTGCAGCTTCTTTTTTCTCTCTGTGTCTCTCTTTCCTTTCCACATTTTCTATCCGCAAGTTACAACATTTGCAACTATATTAGTAGGCTGGTCATCATTATGCATTTTCCACAGAGCTCTCAGTTATGGTAGAAAATAGTATCTCACAAAGGAAAAAAAGTTAGGAGAGAAAATTCTGCCATTTCTTTTTTTTTTCTGGGGTAAAATTGAAAAGAAAAAGAAAAATCTCACAATATTCTACTTGGTAAAATTCTGAGTCTGGTTCCCAAGGTCAGATAGTTACTCTCCACTTTCCTAGCAAAATATAGCAGTCTGAAGAACAGGTAATTTGGAGGGTGGGAAATCTCTTCTTGCATTGTGATAGAACTTTATTTCATCAGTTTTGTCTGTGAGCCAATAGATATCTGAGTGCTGGATGTCATATTAAATTCAAAACAAAACCCTGCTACACATCATTGGGAGATTTAAAACTAAATTCGAACGAAGTGCCAAGGATATGCATTGCTATTATCATGTTAAACTTGTGTTCTGATTCAGTCATTTTTAGTGGCAGAGTAGCTTCCATTTAAGTCATATATCACTTCAATGTTTATATTGCATACTTTGGCTTGACACACTGTGTCACGCAGCTTCTGGAGTACTGTTTATATTATTGTTTCATATTCCCTCTGTAAGATTAAAATATAAATAACAACAAATTAATTAATGGAACCAACATTCTGCATTCTTATATTAACTAAATTAGTCCCCTTGTTCTACTGTTTGTCTCAGATGCTTAATTTTATCCAAGTTTATTTATTGTGTGTTTTCCAATCAACTATCTGATATATATATATATATATATATATATATATATATATATATATATATATATATATGTATGTATGTATGTATGTATGTATGTATGTATGTATGTATGTATGTATGTATGTATGTATGTGTATATGTATATGTATATGTATATGTATATGTATATGTATGTATATATGTATGTATGTATGTATGTATGTATGTATATGTATATGTATATGTATATGTATATGCATATGTATATGTATATGTATATGTATATGTATATGTATATGTATATGTATATATTTGAGAATTAAGTATCTGGCTAGAAATAGCTAGAGGTATTGATTGGTGTAAATGAAAGAACACATACAATACCTCTAGCTTTTTCTAGCCTGAATTAATTAATTCATCCATGATTATTTCCTGTATGTGTTTTCTAACCAACTATTTGATATATTTGATGTAAATATTATCATAAGAACTAAAGCAACCCCTGGACTTCAATAAATGAATGTCTCTCAGGTCTTTCCAGATGCCATAAAAGAAAACATAAAATATTACCCATGTTACATGTACAGAATGTAACCCGTTACATGTACCCATGTACAGAAAATGTACATTTCCTGAAGGAGCACAGCTTAATAATGAAATCAACAGAATGTAATAACATTTAGCATTTCTGTTATTTTTAGATAGGTGGTATACCATTTCTCCAAAGACTCTAGACAAGTAAATAGCATGCCTTCCTTTCTCCTTTCTTTTATGGCTTTCCTCATAAAGTAAGGAGGTTGGGCCGGCAGATTTTAACCATTGCTGCACTACCTTTCCTGTCTCAGGATGGAGTTGAACCAGGACTTCTTGATTCTACTCCAAAACCTTAACAACTGTGCCATCTTGACTCACTCACTCACTCATTTATTTATTTATTTAAAATATTTAAAATCTATAACCACCCATTTTACAACCAACTGGTGGTAGCTCCCAATCAAAAGATAAACAGTATAAAAGCCATATTAAAAATATGAAATTAAGCACATTAAAAGCCTTTCTTTTCCTTTCCTTTCCTTCCCTCACCAAGATCCTACATGGACTCTCCCAGCCTTTATATACTTCATCCACATCAAAACCTTGGAGGATTGATGGGTCAATTTCCATTCCTTCCTTAGCAAATCCAAAAAAAATAAAAGGCATTTCTTGTTAGGTATAGTTAACAGCTTGATAATATTTTTCAGACACTTTTGCATAAATACAAATGGTTGAAACAGAAACCATGATATAGTTATCCTTGAGTTCTTTTACAATCCAGCAAGAATAATATTAAAGCTATTACAAATCAAATTGTCTATAAAGCAAGTATTTAGGCTATGGTCCATTTAAGGCTTTACATTCTATGGTTATATGCCCCCCAGTATTTATAGTCTTGAATTATATTATAAAGGTTGACCAGATCATTACTTCCCAGGGTGTTTTTCTCATCCCCAAATGGCTTAGATGAAACAAAAAAGTTGTATGGCAAGGATTTCCAAACCTACTAAGGAAAATATGAAATGAAGGAAGGAGGAGGATAAATAAGGTACCGATATTTATTTAAGTTTGCAAATCTTTTCTGTTTCTATGTTTGCTATCTGTTTCTATCTATGTGACTTAGAGTGTATTTACAGAACCATATTTTTAATGTGGTTAGCAATCAAAGGAAGGCAAAATTCATAAGCTTTAATAGGTAAGCTTTAACAAGTATGTTGACAACACTGTTGACTTAATAAGTATGTTGATAATGGTGGCTTCTATTCAAAGCATTCCAGATGAAGTGTCCTCTTTTACATAGGAACAGATATGAAGCATAAAAAGATACCACTCATAAGGAACAGATGTTAAACAATGAAGAAAGCACTTTCTCCCTCCCGAAAAGAACAATAGGAGGCAGAAACCAAATTATTACTTAAAATAATTATGTTGTAATGTTGTAATGGATGACTGAATGTTGTTCCCACAGATAGATGAAATTTTCCCCCTTTGTATGGTCAACCTCTTGGAAGTCTTTATTTATTCTTGGAAGTCTTTATTTATTCTTGAAGAGATAGAACTGAAATAGTAACCTTCATCTAGCTAATCGGGATCAAAGGAATGGAAAGAAATTGGTGATCAGTTGTTCCCCTGAGGTCACTGAGGCACATAAACATTTCTCAGCTCCTATCTGGCACCTGAATCATGGTCAGTTAAAAAAACAGTTTACAGAAGTATTTGAAAGTGTAGACAGGGTCTCATTCAGGGGGTGAAATCCAGCAGGTTCTGACAGGTTCTGGAGAACCGGTAGCGGAAATTTTGAGTAGTTTGGAGAGCCGGCAGTGGAAATTTTGAGTAGTTCGGAGAACCGGCAAATACCACCTCTGGCTGGCCCCAGAGTAGGGTGGGAATGGAGATTTTGCAATATCCTTCCCCCAAGAGTGGGAAGGAAATGGGGATTTTGCAATATTCTTCCCCTGGAGTGGGGTGGGAATGGAGATTTTGCAGTATCCTTCCCCTGCCACACCCACCAAGCCACGCCCACCAAGCCACTCCCCCACACCATGCCCACAGAACCAGTAGTAAAAAAAATTGGATTTCACCACTGGTCTCATTATATAAAGATGATATGAGTAGAAAGAAGTAATCCTCAAATGAGTTGCTGCCTGTGAGTTACCAGATTCCGATGTACAATTTGCTAATCTCAGAATAATACTTAGATAAGAATTACTTGATAACTGAATATAATATTGACAAACATGTCACTATGTATAGAGTGAATTTTAAACACATGTATTCATGTAATAGTGAGCAGTGGGAGAAAAAAAATAAAACTATCTTATCCAATTACTGTATGAACATAGTTTGGTTTGTTGGACATTTGCCTTTTGAACACTAAATATATGTATTGAAATCCTTACTTATATGCTCATGTTTTTATCCTAGACAGTAGCTGTTTTATATTATGTTACTTTAGGTTTTGCAATTGTATATGTTGCTGCCTTATAGGTCTCTGAAGGAACACTGGATAGTTATTTAATTCTCGTTAAGAAAAGAAATTATCTTGCAGATACATTTAAAAGCTGCAATGCAAATAAAATGCATTAAAATTGGAATTATTTCTTTTATTGGTAAACAAAAATCTACATATAAGGAGAGAAAACTCACTGTGAGGAAAATTGTAGAAATAGTGGCTTCTTTAAAACAGAGTTTTTTTCTCTAAAATATAATACAGGAAGTGAAAATACTTCTTGTTTAGTTGAGAATATAGATTTTTGTTGAATGATTGCTGAAACAAAGAAAACTATTTGTTAGGGAAACTTTTTTAATCTTAAAAATAAACTACCAGTATCTAAAAGTCAATTCAATCCTGTTACTGTCCAGGTAAAGAAATAAAATGCAAATGTTTATGATATGGGTTATATCTTTTTTCTAAGATATTAACTTAATTTAACTTAAGCAATATTTAAAGAAAATTTTAGATCCATCCTCAAGCCACCAATGCAGGGATTCTAAGGGACACAAGAAAATAATTACATTCTGATAATTACTTTAAAAGCTAGCAGGCAAGACAGGTAAAGTGGTACCAAATGTCAGCATTTAGTAGAATAAAGTAACATATACTGTATAACACAAAACAGTTCTGAAAAAATTGTAAAGCAAAATGATCCCTGGATTTGAAAACCTGCAGCTAATCATTTGTTGTACTGAAGACTTAATAATATCAATAGAAAATAGCCACCAGTTCTATTTAATTACTAGTAAGCCACAGAAAGCTATAGAGGGAAATATGACTTGTTTGTGAAATAGCAAATCCTAAACTAATCTTAAAAAGTCAGACCTAAGTTTCCAGGATCCATATGTGCAGGAAACATTCTTAACATTTATTAACTTCTAACGGCAATGTGGTTTAATGGCAGGGAATACACTGATAATCCTCAGTGCATCTAATGTGCAAGGGAATGAATAAAACTTGGCATTTTTGCTTGTGTAGAATCCTAGAGTCATACAGTTGGAAAGCTATTTAGGCTATTTCAGTCTAACCTACCACTCACCACAAAAAGGCAAATGGAAGCATCTTCCAATTAAATACAGCCAATGAAGGGGAGCCCACCACCTACCCAAGTAATTGGTTCCACAGTGTAATTTTTTTTAAAAAAATAATAATAATAGGAAACAACCTTTCTATAACTTAAAATCTATTATTTCATGCTTGGCAATGTGGAATGAGAAGAAACAGGTCTAAACTTACTTCTTCACATTATTTTCAGATATGTATCTCTCAGTCATATTTATTTAAGGCTATACATGTCTTTTACTCTCTCTTCATAGGACTTAGTTTTCAATTTCTGTTGGTCCTCATTGCTCTTCTCAGAACCTCCTTTACTATTTCTTAATTTTAAAATAGAGTCCCTAGAACTAAAACAGTAGTCAAAGTGGGGACTAACCAAAACAAAATAGAATTTATATAGACATGGAAATGTACAGAATGTTGATTCAAACCGAGAAGTGTATTTGCCTTCTTTGCAGTTATACTACACTGTTGGCTCATATTCAGTTCACTAACAATGACATTTGAAACATATTCAGTATTTCTTATGCTTCATCAACCTATAAGTATGCACATTATTTTTGTTTCATATCTGAGTATCCTTCTGCCCAAATACCTATTAGCACAATTCTCATTAAGAACTGCTACACAAATTTTGTTTTTAGAGACATGTCTATGTGAGGAGGAAAGTTTATAGATCCTTTTCTAATATCTTGGTTGGGCCTGCTAAAAAACCGTGGAAAAATTGTAGCTCACACCATTGGAGTTATAATGATGATTGATTGATTGATTGATTGATTGATTGATTGATTGATTGATTGATTGATTGATTGATTGGATTTATGTCCTTCCTATCTTTTGCTCAGGAGCTCAAGGAGGCATACATATTGCTCCAGGAGTGGAAGAAACAGACCTCATTGTTTAAAGTTCTTTTTTAAACAATGTGTATTATAAACATATATAATTAACACCATAGTAAATACTGTTCACACGTAAATTACAAAAACAGAAATAGAAAAGACAATAGAATAGTACAACATTTATAAACTTAACAAAAGCAGAAAACATGTTTCCACACTAAGAACCATATAAAAGCTAATAATTACAGTTAAAAAAATGTTAGACGAATATGTCCACAAATCATTGTGGATCATAAAAGATTAAATGCTCTCAACCTCTAATGATAAGAAACACTAAAACATAGACTGTATTAAAGAAAACCATTATAATTAATATTTCTACTCTCCTCCAACCAGTTAAATGTGAAGCCAAGGCTAAATTCCAACCTTTTTACATCATTGAATAAGTGTCCTACTTAATTCTTCCATAAGTGGGCTATAACATGATGGGTGACAAAACTTAGTAACTCTTTATCTGACTACTCTATATGTAAATCACCAGGAACTGACAATAAGGCTAATTTAAGGGTCCTGGTTGCCTCTTTTTCAATAATTCTATTGCACACCTTATAAATGCTATCCAGAAACTTTTATATGATTGATTATTGCCACTGTAAATGAAAATAGGTACCAATCTCTCCAAGACATTTTCCTCCAGAAAAGACTACTCTTCCTTTAGCAATATACTGTATTCTGCTGAGGATCAAATGTCACCTGTGAATCATTTTAAGGTTATATTCCCTAATTCTGACAGATATAGGTATGAGAAAATTGATGAGTTATAAGCTATTCATACGTTGTCATCTTGAAATATCATTCTTCCAAATCTTCAAGAGGAGCTATTTAACTCTTTGAGGCCAGCATTTTCACATTTTGTAACATTAATTTTTGGGAATGCTCCGGGTTGGAGTGTTACAAATAATTCTCATGTGGGTAAATGCAATTTGTTTGGAATCCTACTCTATCTTGCTTACATATCAATAGTGCTCTTTTTGAGCCATGATTTCCTTCCCCCTTTTAAATAATTTACTTAGTTTTGCCAAAATTTACAATTAAATTCTGAAATATCAGTTAACAATAGTTGAAATATATACAGTATTTGTATCAGGGGTGGGTTCCACTTACCTTCGCCAGCGGTTCGCATCGCATCCCCTCACGTGATTTCACTTCCGTGCATGCTTGGAAGCAAGAATTAGCCCGAAACACAGCTGAGGAGCTCATCAGCTGTGCTTTGGGCGAAGAAATAAAGCTCAGCATTCACCCACGGGCAGCCGGGAGGGCTCTTTTTCAAGCCGCGGAAGGGGAAAAATTCGGAAAAAAAAAAAGATGGCGTGCACGGAACAGCACTGACAGTGACATCACGAGCAGGTCGCTACCTGTTTGAGCGATCCGGTCCGAACCGGGAGGAACCCACCCCTGATTTGTATTAATTATAGCTGCTCCCCAACCATGACAAATTTAAATTACTAAGGTTACCATAGATTTTTTTTAATCAATGGGAAATACTTAATTTTAAAAGCTTAGAGATAACCATTAGATGGATGGGCTATATCATATCTTCACAGTAGGTAGATTTACTATAAGTATATACTATATATACTGTATATATAGTATATTTGCTATAAGTAGATTTACCAAAATCAGATATAAAATTCTCTTGGTTGACAATGTTATTGTGATCCTGCCTTTATTATTTTTTACAAATAACTCCAAGTGTCAAACATATCCAACACATCTTCCTCCTCCTATATTCTCCACAACAATGTTGTGAGGTGGATTGACCTGAGAGAGTGTGACTGGCCCAAAGTTATAAAAGTCTGTAATTATCTCTCTCTTTTTTTTACTCCTTGAGAAATAAAAACCAAGCATTCTAATTTTTCCAAATTTATCTGAAGAATAAAAACAATTACACTCAAAATTGCCTTCAGCGATTTTTCTGTCTTTGCAAGGGAGAAAAAACATAGCATCAGCAGATAAACCTGTTTTCTTCCTTATTTTTAATTGTAATCTCTGATTATTATTATTCAACCAGATTTTATTTGGTAGCATAAATCTGAAAATAAGAAAAGTCAGGTAATAGTAGACTATCCTGCTGAATGCCTATTTCCATTAAACCCTCTTATTACTCAACCATTCAATGTAATTTTTACATAATTTTGGTTATACAGCTGAAGCATGAATGATTGCAAATAGAGTAGTCTGTAGTATCAGACATTATAATAATGCTAGGTCCTCAATTGTATTAAGAACCTTCTTACATTTAAGTAAATATAGGTGAAGTTCAGTATCTTAATGTGCAGAACTGGGGTCTGAAGGGCCAAGATCAAATATGCCGATCTAAAGTTATATATTTCCTATATTTTCTTCACTCACAAGAGAGTGAAGAAAGTGAGAGTGCCTGAAGGGGGCATATATGTTCCTTAATTCTTAGGCTGGATGGCTCAGCTGTTCTGCAGCATTATTCCTTTGGCAGCTCTTAAAAAAAATGATAATGCTGATTATGGTACATTTCTCTGAAGAAAGTAGAATGCCACAGTTGAAAAACTTGCACTCTGCCCCTGCCTGACCATCCTGAAAACCAATTTCATAATTACAGCTGAGGAAGGAAATTGGAACAATTTACATAAGAGGAAAAGAGGGAAGATTACTATAGCTCGACAAAATTAACTGTTTGGCTGTGCAGAGAACCAAAGAATAAAAACTAGTAATCTCCTCATTAAAGCATTCTGGCACAATCAAGTGTAGGGAAAAATAAATAAATTCCAGCCAGCTGAATGGAATACATTTGGATGGGCTGTATCATATCTTCACAGTAGAGCCAAACAGGTTTATGCTTTTGGAGAATGTGCTTTTCATTCGGCATGTTTTCTGCTATATTCCCCTTGTCCATGTGCATGCATTCACGCAGGCATGTGCATACAAACACGCAGGCATGCACACATGCACAGGAAAAAAAAAAGAGAGAGAACCAGATTCTAGAATGATGACTATATGAGTTTGGGGAATTATGGAATTATGGGGAATTTTGGAATTTTGGTGCTGGAATTTAAGACAAGATTTTAAGACTCCTGGAATACATTCATGAAATGCTAATAGGACAATGCTTATCAATTAATTTTTAGTTAGCCAAATATTTCAGGGGAGTCTTTTCAGTCTGAGTATTTTTCATTTGAAAGGATCTTAAAAAGATGAGATTTTTGAGAGAAACCAATTGCAGTTATGATACATTGTTTATCAGGAGTAGGTTCTTTTGAATGTAATGAGAATTATTCCTTAGGAAAGTGCTGAAAACGGCAGAACAAAAATGTCTCTGAGTCTAGTACCATTCCTTGGGGTGCTAGGGAATCTTATAAGCTTTAAATAATGGTATTTTGATCTAAACAAACGGTGCATAGAGGCCACTAAGCACAAATTCTTGGTGGTTTTTATTTATACATTTTATCATAAAATTTAAATGGGTCCATCCATCATTGGTTAATGTACCCTTTAAAGATAACATTTTATAGGCGATCTCTTTAAGTTATAATAATATTTTTATGAGTGACCCTACTGTTCATTTTTATCTTCAGAACAAACCTGAAACAATATCTCCATTTCACCTCTGGCACCAGAGGCACTCACAGAGTTCCGTTTATTGCTTTCAGTATAAATAGCATTTTCTTTTAAGGCAGTTTTAGCTTCAATAGCAGTGCCCAGCCACTCAAAACTGCAGCGCAGGCTAGGTTATTAAAACCGATCATCTACCTCCAGAGCCTATTACTGTGACGAGAGCAGCTGGCATAATACAGATCTAGTACTAGAAGTATGAAATACAATTTTGCAGGGCAGGCTTGGTTTACTACATTGGATCATTGGCAGGAGAAAGAATACAGAGCTTGCCTCCTATTTATTGGAAAATTACTATGGGCAATTTCCAGTTTAGTTTGTACCCAATATATTCCCAGTCAGTCCTTATATCCAGATCAGAGCATATACATGACACTCACTTCGGATAGCAAAAAATGCTTATTTAGTAAAGAAAAGGTTAACTGGCAGAATGGGGCAAAAGGCAGGGAAAGAGATGGCGATGAACAACAAGCGATAAAAGGACAGAGAACTTAATATTAACACTGTATATTATCTATATATGAAAAGGCACAGAATTTTGCAGTGACTGGAAACAATACTGTGGGCAATTAATGTAGACAACTCCAAAGGGAGAGATCCTTGCTTATTACAGTTTTTACCCTTTTATGTGCATAACAGTAGCAAAATAGAGATGGAAAATAAGACACCAAGTGATCCTTCCTCTTTTCTCCACTATGAAAGAAACAGTTTGAGGATGATGTAGCCCAATGTTATTGACTGTGCAGGGAAGGTAATGATGCAGTTTCTAATCCATATGCTACCTGGGTGATTTCTGGCAGTGTAACAACTTCCCTTTTCATTAGAGAAGAATGGAATAATTAATCAGCCAGAGGGTGCAATTGCATGAAGCTTTGGATAAGAGTTTATATATATATAAAACAGGGTTTTGACTGTTGTGAACTTGGGATAAGCTTCTTTTGCCATGATTCTTCGATAACATACTGTACATATTTTAAAGATCTGTATAAAGAGATGGGTTATTATGGTGCATTTATGGACAAGTAATTGCAATGCTGCCTTACTGTTTTTCTCTCTAGGAATATGTGAATGATGAAGTTTTGAGGGGTAACCAGCAGGCCAGAATTTATATTATATGTATGAATAATGCACACAGACGGTTGCCTCTTTTGATAGCAGTGTTCCAATATCTAAGGGGTTGCTGCCAGAAAGAAGAATATATTTCCCCAAAATATATTCTCTAAAGCACCTGAGGGCAGGACAAGAAGCAATGGTTGGAAACTAATCAAGGAGAGATCCAACTTAGAACTAAAGAAAAATTTCCTGAGAACAGGAAATTGTGAAAACAATTCAACAGTGGAATAGCTTGCCTTCAGAAGTTGTGAGTGCTCCATCACTAGAGGTTTTTAAGAAGAGATGGGACAGCCATTTGTCTGAAATGGTATAGGCCCGTGATGGCGAACCTATGGCCGGCACGTGAGCCGTTGCCTTAGCTCAGCTCCAGAAAGCATGTGCGCGCCGGCCAGCTGATTTTTGGCTCACACGGAGGCTTTGGGGGGGCATTTTTGGCCTCTGGAGGGACTCCAGGGGGCCCGGGGGAGGCTGTTTTTGCCCTCCCCAGGCTCCAAGTAAGCCCCTGGAGCCTGGGGTGGGCAAAAAATGGGCCTACTGGGCCCACCGGAAGTCAGGAAATGGGAGGGGTTTGTGTGTGCATGCGCAGGGGTGGGGCAGCATGGGGGGTTGCACATGCATGCGCAGGGGAGCATTGAATTATGGGTGTGGGCACTCACACACACGCTTTCGGCACCCGAGGAAAAAAGGTCCGCCATCACTGGTATAGGCTTTCCTGCCTGAGCAGAGGGTTGGACAAGATTTCCAAGATCCCTTCCAATTCTGTTATTTTGTTCTGTTCTTTTGTTCATCTGTACATATTCATACTTATCAATTTTATAGTTTTCCAATGCCATCCTTTATTCATCAATAGTTCTGGTGTGCAAAGGAAAATGACTTATTAGTAGTAAAAGATCAGACTGAAACTGTAAGGGATTATAGCTGCATGTAAGAGAATATCTTCTAAATTTTTTATTGAGCCCTTAATACAACCTGCACATGAACTATTCACTAGTATCTAGAATCAGGTTTGTTCATATTTTTCATCCAGCCATTCCAAAATTATTTCAGGGGTGAAATGCTCCGGTTCGCTCGTGTCTGTTGGCCGTCGGAGAGCCAGTCACGAAGGCAGCTTGAGGCTCCGCCCACCTGCCTGGATGCTGCCATTTGGGTTCTTTTACCCTCTGTGCATGCACAGAACACTTTGCGCATGCGCAGAGGGTAAAAGAACCCAAATGGCAGCGTCCGGGTGGGTAGGCAGAGCCTCGCACTGCCTTCGTGATCGGCTCTCCAACGACCGACAGGCACAAGCGAACCGGGAGCATTTCACCCCTGCCCTGAACATGGATAACTCCTAGGCATGGATTTGGATCACAGCGGCTTCTATAGGACATAAAACTTCTATTCCAGCATTATCAATTATCAAAGGTCAGAAACCTACACAGAACTCTCTCTTTTTTCTGGTGAGCTGTGAGTTACGCACACAAAAGGATCATATTCAGTATTCTTAATGTTAATTCTGAATTTAATCTGTGGTTAAATTAAAAATATTAGTAGTAGAAGACAAAATGATAGCAATCCATTAACATATTTAGAATGTATAACAGTAATAGAAAGGGCAGTTGTTATTATCCATATGTCCACGTGAAATTATCTGAGCTCCGTTTGGAAAACCAACTGAAAGGTCTCTAAAATTCTTCAGTGCTCCTACAGAGTGTTTCATTAAAAAAAAAAAGTTCAAGAGGAGATACAGGGAATGGCTCTTCTAGTTTTGATCCTAATTGACAGGAAAGAGTAGAAGTAAAAGCAATGAGAAGTTTGGAAAAAAGTGACCCTACCTCAGGGCACAAGATGTTAGAGAAAAAGAAAGCATATTTAGTCATGCTCATGAGATTTCAGGAGAGCCAATTTCAACAAGCATAGAGAAATAATAGGTGGGATCAATGGACAGAAATGCTGAGGTAAAAATAAAAGTGCAACAGGAACTGGAAACTTCTCAAAATAGAATAATGGATGCATACTACCGTAGCATATCATTCCAAAAAAGGGGGGGGGGGGACAGCTTAGGAAAGTATGGAGTTTTGAGCTGAGATACAAGTTAAAAGGGACACACATATGAAATGGAAGATGGGTGTAAACCTTAAAGATATATACTGCAAAAAAGAGAGAGGGAGGGAGGGAGGGAGGGAGGGAGAGAAAGTATAAAGGCAAAGTACAAAGGATACTTAGGTTTGGAGATGAAACTAAAAAACAAAAACAAAAATAACTTTTTGAACTAAATTAGAAGTAAAAAAGAACCAGGCCACTACTAGGAGAATTTGATAGGATAATTAGTTATAGAGAGAAACTAGATTTTCCCAACATTTACTTTGATTTGATCTTCACCCCAAAGGGGGACTGTGTTCAAATAGACTAAGCAGATCACAGACAGAAGTGAAAGGAAAGAAAGAAATGTTTAGCGAGCATTTGGTTACCTTGAACAAGTTTGTCCCCAGGACTATTTCAATTGCATCCAAGAACTAGTCCAATTGCATTTTGAAGCAGCTTGTGAGTATTAATTTGGAGCTTCTTTCTTTGAGCTTTCAGACATTATGAAGGTAGGGCATAATGCCAGAAGGTCCAGAAAGGGAAGAAGAAAGATAACAGACCAATCAGCTTTATATCAATAGTGGGCAAAAGTTTGAACATATTGTTAAACACTTGTTTTGTAAAACTTTATAAAGGGTATGTATTGTTTGGGAAGGGCCAACTTGGGTTCATTTAGAATGTTCTGGCCAAGCAGTTTTGTTTATTTTTGACACAGAGACCAGTTTGATTGATCATAGGATTGTGATGGATATAATGCATTTTGATTTTGGCAGTGCATTTTATATGAACTTCTAGTAGAAAGAAAATGGCAAAATATATGCTGGACATACTTTATTGTTAGATGGATACAGAGCTGCCAAAACAATTGTAAACAATGAATACACAACAGCAGCCTGCCAGGAGCTTGGAAGTTTATGGCTATGTTCTGGTTCTATGCTGTTCAACCTATTGATAAATGACTTGGACAAGGGATTGGAAAATACGTTTATCTAATCTGTAAATGATGGAAAAATATGGTTTTAATAGAAGAGTGTCGAGATTCAGATGGATCTTGACCAGCTGGTACTCAATGGGCAGAAACCAACAAGATGAATTTCAATAGGGACAAATGTGAAATCCTACATTGGGTTGGAAGAAAAATCAAAGGTATATATTGCATGATTAAAGAGGGACCTTACTGGGTAGCATGAACATAAACTAATATCAAAAGAAATCATCCTTCTTCTCTAGTTGCTATTGATAAGACCATGCCTAATACAGAACTATATGCACTCTGTTCCAAACATTGCAATTTTGGAAGGACATTGACATGCTTGAGTTTTCCAGAGAACAGCAAACAAGGTGATAAGAGTTTAGCAGAGAAAATCTTACAATGGAAAGCAATGGCTATGTTTAGCCTGAAGAAGAGAAGAATGAATGGAAGTGTGATAATCATTTTCAAGTTTCTGAAAGGATCCAATGTAGAATTCACAGCAGAATTGGGGTTAAATTACAAGGAGTTACCTTTTCTGAAGACGTTAGGAAAAATATCTTAATGGTAACGTCTGTTCAAGAATGGATTAATCTACTTGAGTGAGGATAGACTTTTGTTCACTAAATGAGCTAAAACAGAAGACAAAAGATCTTCTGTAGTAGAAGATTCTACTTCAAGTAGACTGGTCAAGTGATTGGAATAGATGACCTTTGAGGGGCATTCCAGCTCTGACATTCTATGACTACAGAGACAGAATGAATGAATTTATAAATAAAAGAATCTTAAAGAGTGAAATACTAACATGTTTGATTATTTCATTTTTTTAAACTATATATAATCTAATTTGTAAGAACAACACAGAGATTTACAGAGAAGATGGACACTAGTAACATTTAATTACGGTTGCAAGCTCAGTGAAATAAAACAATCTTTAGTAACCCTCTAAAATGTCCCTTGAACCTCTGTGTGAACCCAAAAAATAGCCATTGTTCAAAACATTTATTTATTTATTTATTTATTTATTTATTTATTTATTTATTTATTTATTTATTTATTTAATTTGTCAAACATGTATAGGATAGTAGTTGTTTGTATAAACATAAGTAAAAAAGTAATGATAAAAGAGGACAATAGGACAGTAGGACAGGGACGGTAGGCACAATGGTGCACTTATGCACGCCCCTTACAGACCTCTTAGAAATGGGGAGAGGTCGAATGTAGACAGTCTAAGGTTAAAGTTTTTGGAATTTGGGGAAGAAACCACAGAGTCAGTTAGTGCATTCCAGGCATTGATCACTCTATTGCTGAAGTTGTATTTTCTGCAGTCGAGTTTGGAGCGGTTTACATTAAGTTTGAATCTATTATGTGCTCATGTATTGCTGCGGTTGAAGCTAAAGTAATCATTAACAGGAAGGACATTTTGGTATATGATTTTGTGAACTACATTTAGATCAGATCGGAGGCGACATAATTGTAAATTGTCTGATCCCAGTATTTCAAGTCTGGTGGAATCAGGTATTTTGTAGCGAGCAGAGGAGTGAGTTTGTGCTGTAGTTTCCCAACATAAAAATGCATTAAAAAGGGATAATATTCTTTCTCTCTATAGAAAATCTATATATTGAGTAAAACAACCTATATGAAAACAGTTAAATGTATTTTAAATGTCTATACATTCATGCTTTTATTTGCCTAACCTTTAAAAATAAAATCTCAGGTTCAGTGCCTAGCACATTTTCTTATGCCATGAAAAAACTTCTATCTGAAAACTTCATCAAAATATTCTTAGGAATTCAATGCAGGGGTGGGTTCCTCCCGGTTCGGATCGGTTCGCCCGAACCAGTAGAGGCACACTGGTGATGTCATGATGATGTCACCGAACTGGATCGGTCGGTGCCGGTCCGTGGGAGCCGCCAACTTTTTTTTAATTTTTTTTTTGCATTTTTTTTTGCATTAAAAAAAAATTCCTTCTGAGCAGAAACCGAGTTCTGGCACTGTGCATTTGGTTGCCATCTTTTTTGGGGCTTTAAAAATTTTTATTTCATTTTTATTTTTCGTTACTGCGCATGCGCACGCACGCAGCATGTGCGCGCCCACAAGGCACATTCTTGCAGCACGGGAGGGAGTGAACCAGCAGCGAGGTACGTTGTAACCCACCCCTGATTCAATGGTGTAGTTTGATATCAGGTTGCTTGCTTTGTTTGCTTTCACCATCAGTGCAATTTGTCAGTGGAAGGAAATTTGGGAAGGAAATTCCCAAAAGCATAATTAAAATATGATCCAGTGATTCATACTTTTTAGCTGTTTATGTATGATCTGTATTTTTCTCATCTGAGTTACTCATGTAAAAGTACAATACTTTTGTAAGAAATCTTTGGTGAATAAAATTATTTTATTTTTGTTCAGAAATTATAATAATGCCATTCTAAATTAATCTAAATTTAGTTCATTCATTTATTGCCTTTAAATAAGAGAAAATAACAACAAACAGCAACAATAATGATGTTGATATTTGTGATACATTTTTAAATGTTCAGTTGACTTGAGTTTCATGTTTAATGAATAAAAGTTTATAATAATAATATAGAATAAGAAAAGAATATTTAGGAAAATAAAGTTCTTGTTCCTAAGATATTTCTAGGATCCTTAAAAGCTATATATAGGATAGATTTATAAAGTGAAACACTTTGATTATAGCAAATTGAAAGATTGGGCACCTATGAATTATTCACCAGAAGTATGTCAATCAGCTCTGATTTCATTTGGATGCTTGAATCAATTAGTACAATTTTAATATTTAATTTTAATGTTCCAGTTGATTCAAAAAATTGATATGATCCAATAGGTACCTTTGAATTGACCCAGAGATTGAAATATTTAATTTAACTCAATTTGATTCAGAACATTAAAATGCATATGAATATGCACAGAAAATATTCAAATCAATTTGAATCTGTTTTGAACTAATTAGTTTGAATAATAACATCGACTTGAGATTCTAAATTGATCCAACTTAATTTAGAACACTGAATATTAGCCTTGTTTTATTATCTACTCCTGTCATATTATTAGCATAAAAATCCTATAAAGATATATAATGAGGTTGTATTGCAATACAATTTATTTTTGAAGATAGTAGAAATGCAGATATATACTTCTGCAAAGGCTTGATTCAACATTTGTGAATTCACACAAAGTTCACACCCCTTATATTTAAGTAATGTGTGAAACTCATTTGTTTATTGGCTTTTGTGCTCTCTAAATATTGCAGCACAATGGTAAAATATTTTTTTAAAAAAATCCAATCCTAATGTTCTATTAGATAAAAATTGGTCTTACTTAAGGTTTGAGAAGGTATAAGCAATAACTTATTTGCAGGCTGGAGTAATTGAAACAGAGAAATGCAAAACTCTTAGAGAATGTTCATTTCCAACTGCAGACAAATGTATTGATGGACATATATTTATAACTTGCTGCAATTACATGCAGACTTTCAGAGAGTCACAACATGAAAAACAATAAATAACAAGAGGCATTAAAGATGCCAAACCTGCAGCCAAAAATTCATGGACGTACATTCCAGATTGCATCAGGCATCAGCTCCTAAGCACCCTCAAGGAAAGCCCCAGTTTCACAAGCTTCCAAAACATAGTTAGAATTGAGACAAACACACATTTCACAGGCGGTCATTCCAAAGGGACAGCCCCATGATGGAGAAACACTTCCAGGTTCTGGCCCTCTGACTTAGCAATACCAATAGCACTTAGACTTATATACCGCTTCACAGTGCTTTTACAGCCCTCTCTAAGCGGTTTACAGAGTTCAGCATATTGCCCCCAACAATCTGGGTCCTCATTTTACCCAACTCGGAAGGATGGAAGGCTGAGTCAACCTTGAGCCTGGTGAGATTTGAACAGCTGAACTGCTGAACTGCAGTGCTGCACTTTAACCACTGTGCCACCTCGGCTCTTCCCAACAGCTTCTTCCAGCATGATTTTGTCTTTATGTTGGAACTACTTTGGCATTATATGGCTCGAGTTAAAATATTTGTCTGCTTTTAAAAAAATATAACCTGCTGTTCAAAGCTGTCAGGGCACCTCCTCATAACCAATAAAATATCATTAACATAAAATTTTGAAACACAGTCAATAATTTAAAAGAACCTAAATCTAAGTCCTAAATCTGTTTCAAATATGAACATCCAGGAACAGATACAGCTAGTAGTACTGGGTTTATTAAATGTGCTGGCAACCAGCACAGGCAATGCAGTTCTTTCGTTATGTGGTTTGATCTTCTCAGACTTGCCAGCTTCTTGGCCATAGTAGCACTAGCAATAGCACTTAAGACTTATATACCGCTTTACAGTGTTTTACAGCCCTCTCTAAGCAGTTTATAGAGTCAGCATATTGCCCCCAACAATCTGGGTCCTCATTTTACCCACCTCGGAAAGATGGAAGTCTGAGTCAGCCTTGAGCCTGGTGAGATTCGAACTGCAGAACTACAGCCAGCAGTCAGCAGAAGTAGCCTGCAGTACTGCACTCTAACCACTGCACCACCATGGCGCAGTGTTCCATAACAGCTAAAATGTTGAATAATACCATGAAAACATGATAAAGTAGTCATTTCTAGACATCCTTAGTGCATTGTTCAGTCGAACAGGTTTTGCTTTGACCTTCAAACAGTTTTACTGTATAACCTCAATTCTCATTAAAGGGAATTAAAACTGAGCTGAATTATGTGGGTTAAGCATGTCAAGAAATGCAGCTGGCCATAACATTGTAATAGGTACAGTTAGGAGCAGGTAGATTTGCTTCAATTTAAATGAAGATATAAGAATTACTGTAGAAGAAAAATAATAATGTAATCATATTAATTTATTAATTTATTTATTCATTTGGAGGGTCTTCTATGCCGCCCTACTCCCTAAGGACTCAGGGATTATTATGCATACAACTTTGTTCCTTCTAGCACGGTTCTATCGATACCTCTTTGGCAAATGGCTTCTTTATTCAAGCTATGAAAGACATACATTCTTACTAGTTGTAACAATTCATAGTGGTTCTGGGGCAATTCTGGCCGAGTTTTGTATGAGGATTGTTGGCGCTTTTTTTCCAAATTGTAAGATATTTTTTTAAAATCAAGATCTGAACATGAGCGGAAAGGAATATACTTAAGGGAAAATATTTCAAAGCATAAACTTACGCTTGGAAAAATAAGAAAATAAGTGTTCAGTAACAAAATATCTGACAATTGTAACCACTGCGTTATCTTTATTTATGTTATCATTCGTTTATTTTAAAATTGTATTAAGTCAAATTGAAATGGCAATTTAGAAGACAGACAATTTTAAGCACAGTGACCTAAACTTGGTTGTCCTCCTTTATTTGCGTCGTTCAACTGAGTTAGTTACTTCAAATACTGAGAGCCTATTAATTGAGACTTGAGAGAGAACATGTTACAAATAATATGCTAGAACTGACCATTAATAGAAAGCTGGAGAATATGAATATTCTCTAACATGGAAATCATAATGACTATGATTAGGATAGTGTATGTGGGTACTATTATATGTCCTTGCATAATGGCCTTGACACTTTCTTTCTAAATCAGCCAAAATAGTACAAGTTTGCCAAATTTTCTGATAGTTAAATTATCTGCTTCCAAAGAGCAAAATCCAAGGAGAAGTCGTCAGGAAGTAGCAATCACATGTTATCATGCTTAATGAGCTGTGATGATTTGGAACTGACCTAATTTGCCACAGCAATGTAATGACTTTACCACTTTAAAACTGCAAAATAAGGTAACTCGGAATTAGAATTGAAATTCAAGACAACTGGTTGTCCCTGGATATTATGGTTCATTTTCTTTTTCACCCTCTTGAAAAAAGGTGAATGCAGCATAAATAACAAGTGTGATGAAAAGCCTCTTCTGTTTTCCAAATAGGTCCTGCAGCACTTTATCAATACCCGCAAGGTAGATTTCTGTAAACTATTTCCCAGCTTTGAATTTTATTTCTAGTTAGATGACAGCTATTTGCGGATGTAGGTACTTGCAATTAAAAACAAAAGGCTAGTGGGTTTTACTTTGTGTCTATCATTCTTTAATAATTAAAACAAGGAGTTGCAGCGGCTCAGAAGTAATTATGTTATTCATATCAGAAATTCTGATCAACTATGAATGTTTTTTAATACTGGAACAAAATATGGATGCAAAAGGCTGGTGTTCTTCAGTTCTTTAAAAGAACCAAACAAAGTCTAGAATTGTGGTACTTTCTTTATAGAGGGAATAATGAAGTGAATATTTTTCAGTGTTTAAATATTTTCCCATTACTATAAACCAGAGGTCTTCAAACTTGGCAACTTTAAGACTTGTGGACTTCAACTCCCAGAATTCTGCAGCCAGCATAGCTGGCTTGAGAATTCTGGGAGTTGAAGTCCACAAGTCTTAAAGTTGCCAAGTTTGGGGACCCCTGCTATAGGCAAAGCTAACTTTTCCAATGTTTCCAATGGAACTATATTGCTGGTGTATATGTTGTCAGCACTAGTACATTTTTAAGTCTAGTACATATTTATGTGAGAGTAACTGTCCTCAACTTGTCATTAAAGGATTGGAAGACAACTCTCATCACTAACCAAGTAGGTTTGCTGGAATGATGAGGGTTGACATTCAACCATACCTAGAGAATGCCAAATTCAGAAAGATTAAGTTGAAGTATAATTTCCAAACAATACTAGCTGCTGTGGGTTAGTTACTTTACTCATTAAATTTCATGTTATTTTATTTTACCCTCCCCCCAATTCCTGATTAGTCTTCCAT
Organism: Diadophis punctatus similis; assembly: GCA_023053685.1. Taxonomy (NCBI): domain Eukaryota; kingdom Metazoa; phylum Chordata; class Lepidosauria; order Squamata; family Dipsadidae; genus Diadophis; species Diadophis punctatus. The sequence goes on along the minus strand of JALIGW010000001.1, from coordinate 181,270,355 downwards.
AGAAATCAGATGAATTTTGGATGGGGTTGATTCTTTTTCCACCATGGGAATCTTGTATGAAATGATTCTGAATTAATATTTTAAGCATTATTTTTTATTTTAAATAGAAAAAAATGTTCCAATTAACTTGGGAATCAGTGCAATTTTCACTCTGTTCTTGTTAATTTTTGTCAAAATACCATATCATCCCATCTAAAGTCAAATTATGGCATATTAAATACTTTCATACCAATTGGGTAAGCGGCACTAATCTCTTAAGCCAGTATTTTCCTACCTGGTGCCTTTCCATGTGTATTTGTGCTGTAACTCCTACAATTTCTAGATAGCATAGTTGGCTGAGAAATCTGGCTTCAATTGTCTAAACACATCTTGAAACTGGCAGTTTTCTATGTATGTAGTTTTTTTTTAATGTTTTCTGATTTTAATTACTGTGGTAGTATTTCCATGAGGAAGGGTTTTTTTCCCCTCAAAACATGAGCACAAACATATTGAAATAAATAAAGCTGTGCTGTATTTCTTAAAACTAATTTGGACTGCTCTTTTGTGATCATGGGGAATTATTTCTCTGGTATCACAAATACTTTGCAGCTGATAAGTAGATTTACCACTGGTTTATTCTTCTATGCAAAACATAGTCCCTTTAGATGTAGTCCCTTATGAGTAGCATGGACCATTTAGGTATCTGCATTGGAATCCAATGGCCTCTCAAACATCCCTGCTTCAGTTTGTTTCCCTTTTGCATAACTTCAAATGACTTTATTTTGCTTTGTAGCCTAGGCTAGCTACTGCAATATTGGTTAAGGTTTCTGAAGAACAGTGGCTGCTTCATTTTGCTCTTTGCAGCACGAAGCACTTTGTATCAGCAGTGGTTTGGTGCTAAAGGTACTCCCTCATGAACCTGAATTGACCTATCTGTTGTGAGTTGTTTGGTTGTCCCAACTAGCAGGGTGTTAGAGAACCTAGACTGGGGAAGATGCTTCTCCATTATTGTGAAATAATTCTTGTTGTGAAATAGTCTATCACTAGAGAAGTGGCTTGCTCAGCCTCTTGCCCTTTTGAAAAAAAAACATGTTAAATGGAGATTTTGTAAAAGGCTTTTTATCTACTTAAGATACCACCATAGTTCTGTGTCCCAAAGGTGCTGTTTTAGGAGGCAACTGGACTGTCTTGTTTTCTTTCTTTTGAAGACGTTTTGCTTCTCATCCAAGAAGCTTCTTCAACTCTGACAGGTGAAGAAGCTTCTTGGATGAGAAGCGAAACATCTTCAAAAGAAAAAAAAACAAGAAAGTCGAGTTGCCTCCTGAAAAAAACACCTTTGGGATAACAATGACCTGGATGACTGAAAATCTCTACAGACCATAGTACTGTATATTTTTGATTATGGTATGCTATTGTACTATGGAAGTTTTCCCTCATATACCACGAAGAAATGCATGATTGCAGCAGTCTAAACATGTAACAAAGTGAAATATCTTCCTTTCTTATGGTCTGAGACATAATTAGTGGACTATGTTGTTCTCACACACAAAAAAAGAAATATGCAAAACTGAACGGTTGTAATGGTAATGTCTGTTTCTAAGATAACTCTGGACAACTGTATGTAAATAAATGAGTAGAATTGTAATTTGTGATGATCATTTAAGATACAAAAAGGCTAGAGAGAAGTTTATTTATTTATTTATTTATTTATTTATTTATTTATTTACTTACTTACTTACTTATTTATTTATTTATTTATTTATTTATTTATTTATTTATTTATTTATTTATTTATTTATTTATTTATTTATTTATTTATTAGTGAGACTTATATACCGCCTCATAGTGCAAACACTCTAAGCGGTTTACACCATTAAGCAATGTATATTTACATTGCCCCCAACAATCTGGGTCCTCATTTTACCTACCTCGGAAGGATGGAAGGCTGAGTCAACCTTGAGTCAGTGAGATTTGAACAGCTGAACTGCTGATCACAGTCAGCTAAAGTGTCCTGCAGTACTGCACTCTAACTGCTGCGCCACCTTGGCTCATGAAGATGGATTTCAACATGAATCTGAAAGCTCAGAAGACCAAACCTTTGGTCACAGCAACCGACCGAGTCTGGATCCTACAAAAAGTCAACCTGGGATTTTGGGGGAGGGGAGGCTTTTTTATTCACTTCATATCCAAATTAAGAATCAAGCTGTCCCAGCATCAATGTTTGCCTTGTAAGCACACAATGTGTATGTATAAGGGGTATTATTTTTGCAATCAGTTTAAAGTGGCTTGTACCTGGAAAAACAGCAACTATATGCAATCAATTGATTGCTAAAGAATTAATATCCCACTAGGATACTTTCTTTTATAGGTAGAGTGGAACGTGAAATTTTAAAATCAACCTTGCTGTGCGATCAACAACTTCAGTTAAAAATGTGAGTCTTATTCAAGAAAATTTCAACATCCTTTTCACTTAACACATCATGTTAAAGCAAATACGGAATTGTTTTATCAATAACAAGTAACAAGTTGCCAAATTTATAAATACATAGACTTGTTTTGTCCAAGGTCTCTTTGTATCAAATGTTATGGTATTTGCCTCTGAAGAAATAAATGTTAGAGACAGATGATTCATTTGTTTTTCATTCAAAAGCATTATCTCTTGACTTTTTGGGGGGGGGGGTAAGAGTTTGAAAAATTCAAAACTTTGGTTGAAAGTTTTCTTTAATTCTAGCTGTGTTTCTTTTCTTTCCCAATGATTGACTTTGGGATGTCAAGTTCTGTTGAGGTCAGGCTGTACCAAGTACCCAGCATGTGAATTAGAAGCTTTGTTGTGAAGGCATTGTTCAGAATGCTTTAAGGAAATTCATGCCGACAAGAGCAACCCTTTGCACATCAGGCATTCATTCTGAAAGTCAAAAATATGCATAAATAACTTGATAGCCATTGGTAGAAATACGGAAAAAAAGGGAACACATTAGTACTGCATCCGATTCTCAGTAAAACACTTTAAGAAATATCCAGACAAACTGCACAACAATGAGCAACGAAAATCATTAGGATGCTGGAAAACAGTCTTAAAAAGGAGTTTGAGAGAATTCCGTTTAGGAAGAAACTAAAGCAGAGAGCGGTATGAGAGCACGTTTCAAAGATCTGAAGAAACATTCCAAAGAAAAAGGCCATGATCTCTTCCTGATCATGTCATAATGCAGAAAATGGAATAATTGTCCCAGTTATAGGAAACAAATGTGTGTTGAATGCTGGTGGATTTATGTATAAGAGCTATTCATCGGTGAATCCAATTATCATTTATGTGCTCAAGCATAATCTGGGCATCTAATTTTCACAATGATTTCAGATTCTGCACTGAGCAAAGGGTTGCAGTTGATACCCTGGATTGCTTCTTCCAACTGTTCGATGCAATGGCAGAAAACATCCGCTTAAGAGACTGTGAGATCAAATCTGCACATAAATGAGGATATACAATTTCAACAACATCAATAATTTCCCGGTTTAAACAATACAATCCAGTGGAAGGTGAAAAATAAAACACCTTAAAGTTGACTTCATGCTGTATCAAGCATAATTGGTCCATCTCTTCCCCATCATGGTCATTTAACCTAGGTTTGTCTGCTGAACTGTTCTTGTCAAAGAGATTCCCACCCACCCACCCCCAGGCCTGCAATGCAAGAGCTTTCTTATCTTAAAGTTCTTTTAAAAATAAAAATGGTAGACTTTAGCACTGAATCACATTGGTCTCTGGGTAGGGTAAAATGAAGACAAGGAAAATCTATGTTGTTTCCAATCATGGCTACAAGAAATGTCTTATAGAATGAACAATATGTAACAAAGGGGAATTTTCAAACTTGCACAATGGCAGTGTGAAAGAGTGGGAAACTCAGGAAATTATTTTCCTCAAGTCATTAGTCCACACCTTGTCTCACTTGTGAAATGCAATGCTATGCAAGTATATTTGTATAAAGCAAACCTCATTTGAATTCAGTGAAGCTTACTCATGGATAATCATGCACAATCTTAATTTATAAATCAAATAATTGAGCCCTTTCTCCATCTTCCTCTTCATACCCAGTGGAACTATTTCTTGTGAAATATTTCCATCTCTTATTGACAATGGAGCTACCTCTTTATTTTTCATGTTTTGAAAAGTAAGGTACAGAAAGGAATTGTTTTTGGAGTCCCAAGAGCAGGAAGAATAAAATACTTGCTCTGACACTTGGCCATAGTGTAAATATATGACAGATTTAAAAACCTCATTGTAACTGAACCTTTCCTCCCTTAACTTTCATAAGTTTTTTAAATAAGTAGAAATGAGGAGAGAAATTATGAATGTTTCCATCTTTTATACTGTTGATCCCAGTGTAATCTTCCTCTACAGATTATTAGTTTTAAAAAAAAGAGGTGTAAGTGGCTTTACTTCAAAAACTGGCTGCAATCAGGATAAAGGCTGTATGGAATATTAAGGATCTCAATTCAGCAGCAACTTGTTGGGGTAGAGGTCACACACAAGGTCCATAGGGTGGCATTTAAAAGGCAAAACCTTATAAAATAAAATCTTTGGTACTTTAAAAGGAAAAAAAAGGGGGAGATTCATCCTGTTTTAATAGGAATTAAGGAATTAATACCTCTTTTAAATCCTGGGTTCCAGCAGCTAATTTATATTATAATCGCATGTCACTACATCCGCTCCTAAGAGCATTTGCCTCTTGAGTTTATGTCCTTCATCTTTTTCTTATCCCTTTTAGGCTCTCATATCTGAGCCATTAAAGTGAGAAGATTTTTTTTTGCAGTCCAGACAGGCTGGGTCCTAATCTATGCTAAGTATCCAACTTCAGTTCACTTTAAAAAAAGGGTTGGTTCTTTTAGGGAGAAAAGATTAACATCTTCTTTAAAAAGGACAAGGCAATAAGGTGTAATTTGTATTTAGGAGATGTCATCTTTTCTGACAGGGCATAGACCACGGGTATCAAACTCACCGCATCACATTGCCGTCACGTGACATTTTGCAATGTTTTTCCCATTCAGGGATCTGGGTGTGGGTGTGGCCTGCGGGTGACACATCCGGTTCCTGGGCCACCAGTTTGACACTCCTGGCATAAACGAAGTGGGAGCATAGAGGTCCCTGCTGATGTGGGGAGCTTGTGTCTTTTGCTCAGGACACCAAAATGGAGGTCATTTCCCATCCCAGGAGACTTGTTTCAGACTTCAGAGTCACCAGAACACAAAGGAGTGCGCCCCTTCCAGAAATGATTAATTCATTTCCCCCCACTCTTCCCAAAATATTTAATTTCCCTCCAAAAAATGATTGTGTTTTGAGTTTCACAAAGTCCATGATCATTAGTTTTGTAAAAAAATAAAAAATTAAAGTTTAAATCAATAGTTAAAGACTAAAGTTCAGCATACATCCAGAGAAGGACAGAACTGAGGTCCGGGAGGGGGGAAATGAGAGGCCTCTATCTACATACTTTTTGTAAAATGCTTTTTTTTTTACATTTTTCTTTCTTTGTCATTCACTCTTAGCTCTAGGAAGGAAGCAATAGAAAACCGCTTCTGAAAAATGTTGATAAGAAAACTGCAGGGGGCAGTTATCATAAGTAAAAAATGACTTGAAGGAACAATTTTCAAGCAGGAGTATGACATACTACTATGCTTTTTTCCCCCTATACGTTGACCTTTTTTGTGTGCCTTCACATTCATCTTGTCTCCTGCTTGCTTCCTGGACTAGTCCTTGTAGTTTTCTTGGCAAGATTTCAGAAGTGGTTTGTCCTTGCCCACTTCCTGTAGCTGAGAGACAGAGGCAGGGGTGAAATTCAGCAGGTTCGGACAGATTCTATAGAACCGTTGGCTGCGATTATGCAAAGTTCAGAGAACTGGTAAATCGCACCACTGACTGGCCCCTCCCACTCACGCCTTCTCTCCTCCTTCTCGGGTTCATACACACAGAGCAAACATGAGAAGGAGGCGAGAAGCAGCCAGGTTGAACGCTAGAAGACTTGGCCAAACTTTTCTGTCGGTTCTGTGGGTGTGGCTTGGTGGGATGGTGCCACCCCACCTTGCCACAAGTAACGTCAAGTTGGCCATGCCTGCTCAGTCACATGACCCCCCCACCAAGCCATGCCCACCAAGCCACGCCCACAGAACCGGTAGGGGGAAAATTTGAATGTCACCCTGGCACCCAAGGACACCCAAGGGCTGAGAGAAAGAGACTGCCCCAAGGTCATTGGTTTTGTGCCTAAGGCAAGTCTACAACTCACAGCCATCTGGTTTTTTGCCCAATGCCTTAACAACTATGCTAATGGCACTCCCATACTTAGACTAAGTAATATATTTTAAAATGTCATTATTACATGCATTTGCAGTTTACCCATATACTATTGTGTATTGTGGTGCAGAAATACATACTTGGTTTGGGAAAAGTTGCACAAAACATTTTTTTCACACAAGGCACATCAGAAATTAGAGGAAATATTGGTTGGGAACTTATCATCATCTCAGATACAAGGGAATTCTTACCCTTTATGAATATTTTGAAAGACAAATTTGATTTTGCTCAGTTTATTTTCCCAATCTTAACTTCATTCTGTCCTATTTCCATATCAATTAGGGGAGTCTTTAATAATTCATGTGAAGAATTCTCTTAATTAAGCTATTTTTATTCCACTATGTTCCAGATGTAATAATTCGAGCTTCCCCAAATCTGATAATTTATTTGGATTCAGTTGATCTAGATCAATCTAAATCAAGAATGTGCTACCCCCCCCAAATTATTACACCCCCATGCATAATTTCCATCCCATATATTTAAAATGCAGAGGCTGTGCAAACAACTGGCTGCTGTTCTTAGTAGGAGATGAAGTTCCATCCATTCCAGGAATGGTTTATATGGGATAAATAAGGCTTATCAAATCCTCTTCACTTATTGGGAAACTGGAACTATAAAAACTAGCAGTCTCTGGGTGCATACTGTGGTGACCTTTAATGTCAGACACCTTCTAAGGAAGAAAGGGAATGGAGAACGAGCAAGGTCATAATAGTTGCAATTCACTTTAAATTAAAGATTGATATCTCAAATCTTCCATTTTACTTCGTGTGGCTAACCATAGCAGCCGGTTAGCAGGCACGGATATAACCCAAGAGTTGCCTTGCTTCTTAGAATAATTTTCCTTCATTATTCCCTTTCCCAGAAGGTCAAGCCCTAAACCAGTGATGGCGAACCTATGGCACAGGTGCCACAGGTGGCACGCGGAGCCATATCTGCCAGCACATGAGCCGTTGCCCTAACTCAGCTCCAGTGCGCATGTGCATGCCTGCCAGCTGATTTTTGGCTCGCGCGGAGGCTCTGGGAGGGCGATTTTGGCCTCCCTAGAGAGTGCTGTAAAGCACTATGAAGCGGTATATAAGAAAAGTGCTATTGCTATTGCTATTGCTCCGGGGTGGCGGGAGGGAGCATTTTCGCCCTACCCAAGCTCCAAGAAAGCCTCTGGAGCCTGGGGAGGGCAAAAAACAGGCTTACCGGGCCCACTGGAAGTCGGGAAATGGGGGAGTGCGCAGGGGGCTGGGGCAAATAGGGGGCTTTGAATGATGGGTGTGGGCACGCACGCGTGTGCAATAGCTTGCGGGCGCACTATTTCGGCACCCGAGGAAAAAAAGGTTCGCCATCACTGCCCTAAACCAATAGGAAAGTGGATGTATCTAGACTATGCTTGAAATACCAGAATGCTCAAAGGGCTGTTGGTCAGGGTAGTTGACACTGGTCCAACTGCTAGAACATAACTGAGCAGAGATTGTACATTTGATGTTGCTGTTCTTTCCTGCTTAATTGGTTGTTGTGGGTAATATTTGCATTTGATTACATGCTTTTTCTTTCTTCCATACAACTCTCCCAAATGTTTCAGTGCCAGGATACTGTCCAGCCCATAGTTAGATACTCCGGAGCCCACTGATCTACTTAGAAAACATTTAATGGATTCATGGAAGATCCTCACGGCCCCCAAAAAAGAACTTTCTTCTCCTGCTATTTTGACAATATCACAGATGCAGCGTGCCTCGTGACAGTGCCATTAAGACCCTAATGTACTGTAAGATTATTAAATAAATGTTAACAAAACACAACTGTTAAATTACCAATAGAGTAATTTACAAATGAACAGAAGGAAAGTAATGGGGAAAAATATTTCTGTGGGTGTCTTCCAAATGACACAAATTGCAATGAAGTTGATTACAACATTAAACTAAGTATTACTGAGAATATTATCTAGGTCTGTTAGTTACTTCCTTAGACTAAATGAGCAGTCATACTGAGTTATTCTGTAGAAAAAACAAATCTACAGATACTTAGAATCAGACTGCAGAATATTTGTGCGTGTGTGTGCGTGTGTGTGCATATGAAGGACAGACAAAGAGCATGGAAGAACTCTGATTTATTGGTTTTGAAATGTATTTTCTCACACTTCTTTGGAAGGATTTTGATACATTATTTTAGCCATAATAATATGTGGAGAGCAGGGTTCTGCTCTATGGAGATGGGGATCAGATTAGTTTGTATCAGAAGTCACAAAGTTTGAATGCCTCCATAGTTATAAGTGAATTATTACCTTCCTATCATTAACTGTTAAATGGGGGGGGGTATAATTTGTAGCTGAAAAAGAGCTGGAGCTATAAAGAGACGGAGAAGGAAAAAGTTGGGGTGTTTTTTTTTTTTGCTTTGGCATCACATGCAATACCTTACAGTTTATTTTCTACAAAAGTTTGTTCTTCTCTATATACCAGTGCTTCTCAAATAGTGGGGTGGGGCCCCTGGGGGGGTGCAGAGCGATGCCGGGGGGGGGCGCATGACCCCGGGAAATGTGCTTTTTTTTGCCGCAGGGTTTTTTTGCACCGAACAATAGCACACAGCAAGAGCAGGGGATATGAAGTGCAGATAACAAACCCTTAAGAGACACCATGGAAAAATATTTAACAGGGATGAAAAGAAAGGAGGAGAGAGATGGAGATAATGAGACAAACGTAAGTCTCCTGAAAGCTAAGAGGAGGAAATATGATGAAGCGTATGTAGCGCTTAGCTTCACTGTGACTACAGTGGGAGACGAGGAAAGACCAGTATGTTTACTGTGTCTAAAAATGTTGGCAGCGGACAGCATGAAGCCAATAAATTAAGGTGTCACTTAAACACATTACACCCTAATCACGCTGATAAGCCACTTGAGTTTTTTCAGCGAAAACGTGCCGAATATTACAAACAATCGTCCCGGCGGAGAGTTGGGTGCACGCGAAATGTTTACTTCTTCCGGGGGGGGGGGGGGGTTAACAGAAAATAATTGAGAAGCACTGCTATATACCAATAACAGGGGAAAGGCCTTCTTTGTTGAAGTACCTGCCCTCTGGAAGAAGCATCCCTTCAGCTATTTGTGTGCCCCCCCCATCCTATGCAAACTGGGAAAGAGAAGTGAAAAATAAAAACCCATATCAAACCCAGCTCTGTATATTTGGGAACGGATACAGCATTCTTCCCTTGCTCATTCTTGCACTAACTGAAGAATTTAAATTTTGAAGAATTTCACCATCTGGCACGTTTATAAAGTATAAAATTCTGAGCCACATGGAGAAAGAATTCATTATGTGGCCTTTCCCCACATCGTTTCTTTCTGAGAAACAAAATACACTGATGTGCAGAAAAACCATTGAATGGCTTCCTCTTAGGTACAGTAAACCAATCTCCTAACAGTAATAATTTTCTTGGCAGTAGGGCCCCTAATATTGCAGCCTCTGTATTGTGTAGTAAGATGCAATAAACCTCAATGTCCCTTGTTGGTGCAGAAAACCCCCTAACAAACAAGAAACAGTGTTGCATTCCAAACTCTCTGGACAATTGTATCTCAACTGTATCTGGAGAAGATTGGCCCATAAATAATTTCTCCACTATTTACAGTATTATTAGCATTGTGGGATACTATATACTTTGGGATCCTGCAGAGTTGATGTCGCATAGTTTCTTTTAAGCCTTTTTTGAGTAACATGTAACATGCATCAAGTGTGATTATTGAAGGACCATGAAACATCTGCTGTAGGTTCATAGACACCAGTTTTTAATTATAAATCAATATTAATAGGCAACATGGAACATGTGATACACTGTAAATGTGACATTATTGATGGAAAGGATTCTTCTATCCTCCCACAACCAAAGTGATCTGAAAAAGGCTAGTTTAGAATGATTTGTTGAATATATTTTTGAAGCCAGATGGTGGGCATTTTCAAATGCTACATTACACATTTTCTCAATTTAGCTTTCCCACTGGATTTATCAACGTAAGATTTTTTTTAAAAAAATATACTTTAATATCATTAATAAAAAATCCTTTGAAAACTATTAACATTATCAAAATGTAGAATATATTAAAACACAGAATACGTATATGCTTAGCAAATGCTGGTGACGAAAGTTCAGCACATTTTGCAATTTCATTTATTTCTTAACTGTATTACATGTCTGCACTTCTTGTTTTTTACATGCCATAATTACAATACAATACTGATGCTAACTAGCTAGATGATAGATAGATAGATAGATAGATAGATAGATAGATAGATAGATAGATAGATAGATAGATAGATAGATAGATAGATAGATAGATAGATAGATAGATAGATAGATAGACAGATAGATGAGAGATGAGAGATAGATAAATAAATAGATGATAGATAGATAGATAGATAGATAGATGATAGACAGATAGATAGATAGATGATAGACATAGATAAATAGATGATAGACAGATAGATAAATAGATGATAGATAGATAGATAAATAGATAGATAGATATTTGATAAATAGGTGATAGATGATAGATAGATGATAGATAGATAGATAGATAGATAGATAGATAGATAGATAGATAGATAGATAGATAGATAGATGGATGGATGGATGGATGGATGGATGGATGGATGGATGGATGGATGGATGGATGATGGATGGATGGATGGATGGATGGATGGATGGATGGATGATTGGATGGGTGGGTGGATGGATGGATGGATGGATGGATGGATAGATAGATAGATAGATAGATTAGATGATAGATGATAGATGATAGATAGATAAATAAATAAATAGATGATAGATAGATAGATAGATAGATAGATAGATAGATAGATAGATAGATAGATAGATAGATAGATAGATAGATTGATTGATGACAGACAGACAGATGCTTTGCCTTCTAAACCAGAAGTTTCTGTTTCTTAAAAAAAAAGATCCAACACTTGTCTAGCATAATCCAAATGTAATCCAGCACTTGAAATACCTTTTCACGGCTGCTACTATAGTCTTTCACAGATGAGAACAGTTATTATGCATTCTGGCATACATGTTAGCTCTGTTAAACAACCTTTCTGTCTGTACTTTTTACATTTTTTCTTGACTATGACATACAAGTATGAAGAGTAGATAAATAGTCTTAATACTAAATTGTTATTTTCAATACCTAAAAAAATTCCAATCAGACTATGCTATCATAAAAAAAGTAGACCTTACAGTTGTGAATACTTAAGAAATGATGACTTTGAGGGGCTTAAATAATTTAATTAATTAATTAATTAATTGCTTTAATTACATTAATTAAAGAGCTACTTTGGTCTAGCCTAGCGGTTAAGGTATCAGGCTAGAAAGTAGAAATTGTGAGTTCAAGTTCTGCCTTAGTCCTGAAGGCCAGCCGGGTGAGTTTGGGCCAGTCGCTCTCTCTCAGCCCACCCCACTTTTGTTGTTGTTATTGTGGAAAAATAGGAGGTGGATGATGTGTTGGACATATTCACTGCCTTGAATTATTTGTAAAAACAATAAAGGCAGGATACAATAAACAAACAAAGAAACAAAGTCAACTCTGAGTCAAATGGGAGATGCATTAGAAGTACTTACCCACAACCTACAGGCTGTCAATGGAGTAAAAAAAAGCTTAAATTCAACTGAAACAAAAAGCATTGGCTATTTACATGTTTTCTGAATCTGGAATTCTGTCAGCTTTTTCTCTAAGGAGCTCACAAATAGGGAACTTCATAGGTCCTGCTGGATAAACAGGTGAAGATTGTGGACAGCAGAGTCGTTTTCCAACTTTCCAACAAAATCTTTGGGGGGAAAAAAACTTGACTAGTTTGGATGGTCAACCAAGTCTGGTGTAATATTGTTGATGCCATATGAATAACTGTTAATATAATATGATAATATTGTTAAATTCTACCAGACTTGCATGTGTTTTATTCTTTACATTGATCTTGTTACTGTTATTCTTTGGGGATTACTGAGAATCCTTAAACATTTCATAAATAAATATGCAGGACAGAATGTGGTTAGAATAAATTAATAATAGGTTAATAGCTTTTGGAGAGGAGAAAAAAAGTTGTTTGGGGCAGGATCATCTATGGAATACAGAGACAAGATCAAGTTATCCCATGCTTGGCTGATATTAAAAAATCAATTTCCTATAAGCAATTATTTAAGGGTTCATTCCTATGCTTGCCTAGGTGATGATTCTATAGATTGATGGGAACTCGAAATGCGTATGCACTCACTCATGCATAGAAGTATGCCTAAATAATTTTACTTGATGGGGCAATGTTTTCTAATCATTCTTGCATGGTACAACGTGGTCTGGTTTTCTCTATGACTTTTAAAAAAATATCTGCTCTGTGGGAGGCAGCAAAATTGTATGTGTATCGCTTCTGTACATGAATATCTCAGATCTTGGGCTGAAGGCATAATGAAAATATGCAGTTTTCATGCTTCTGCATCATATCAATGAAAAGAAACTACCTAATAGAAGAGATAAAATAAAGATATCCCTCTCTATTAGAGAGCATCTTCCTTGTCAGACACTTGTTCTGCAACTTTCTACAACAAAGATAATCTTCCTTGACCTTAAAAAAATGTCAAGGTGTCATTGATGCTTAGTAGCAATTTTTAGACTCTATTATATAGACAAAAGGAGTTAATGTTGTTCAACACATTATTTTATTCAAAAATAATGAAATAATGCTGAAATAAAATATAAATTAAAGTATAAAGCCTTAAAACCAGAGGTGGGTTCCTTCCGGTTCTAACCGGTTCTTTAGAACCGTTAGTAGTTCGGCAATGACATCACGGAGCTGGTTCTGTCAGTGTCTCTGTGGGTGCCACCATCTTGGATTTTGCTTCTGCGCACGCGCGGAAGCTATTTTTTGATTGCTGTGGGCACGCATGGCACGACCCTGAGCAAACCGGCTTCAAAAGGACCCAGAACCCACCCCTGCTTAAAACGTCCTCTGGTTTTAGGGTATAGGTTTTGTCTTGCACTGATTAAGGAGTTAATAAGGGTGCATATTTTATTGCTTTCATTGTCTTTATATGTATGTTTTTGTTTTTAAACTTTTTAGTAACCCAGAATTATATGAATAAGATGGGTGCCCATACAGTATAATTTTGCAGAACAAACAAATGAATGGCATGTATGAATCCAGCAGTGTGTGATATCCTATTCATTTCTAACATAAAAACAGTCTAAGTGGAAGAGTTTTGTTTGTAATTGCCTTACTTAACCTTTTAACTTAATCATTACTTTCTTTCATCTGCTAGAGGAAGAAATGTAATTCAAAATCTGGGTCTATTTAACAAGTAGTGTTTGAAAAAAACTGCAAAATTCAGGGGTTTATTCAACAACTTAAAAAAAAGATTTAAAAATCAGGACAAGAAAAAAACTAGAATTGCTTATGGCGAGTAATCCGATATTTGCCAAATTCAGTCAGCTCTTCATATGTTTGTTTTTAAATGAATTCCCCAGCCTTTGAGACAACTCAGGGATATTTTTTTACACATTTCAAAGTTGAATGTTGTTAGCATTTCCCTTAGCTGTGGGTGAAATGGAAGTGTGCTACCAAGATGACATTATCTGATAGTCAGTTCAGATATGTTTCTTTTCGCCTCATGTATTGCAATAACACAACAGGATGATCTTATGAAAGGAAATATCAATATTTCATAATTTCAGAAATTACCCAGAAGTATTCAAAATAAAACACTTTGCCAACCATCAATAAATCATATCCTTGCAGATTTAAAAAGCAGTTGCCAAAGGAAATGCTGAACAAACACCCATCCAGGAATGAGATCAGAATCTAGATGTTAAATTAGATGCAATTTCAAGTAGTGGGTGCAGAGTACTCCTTAAAATAAAGGCTAATGAAGGATAATAGGAACAATTCAAACGAGGGCCATGATAAAATAAGATTTTGGCTTCATGCCTTCCCCGACATGTGTACCAGAGAAGATTTCAGTTTGACACAAATACTATCTATGTTTGGCCTCCTCATGAGTCAGACAGACATCTGGCAAGTTTTATTTCCAAAAATGGGTGACCATTCCTACAAAGATAATAACATTTAACAAGAATCTAAAAGAGTTTATTTCTCTTCCATTTCTCTGAAACCAAGCAGAGCAGTGGTGGGTTGGTGCCGGTTCGGACTGGCTCTTTAGAACAGGTAGTACTGACTCCAAGCTGAGTGAGAACTGATTCTCTGTATCCGTGAAAGTGGGCCTGCCCACCTGCCCCTGGGTTATACTGACCTTTATCCCTGCTTCCGAAACCCAGCTGATCAGGGGTTGCAGATTGAATTGCCACTCCGCAGCTGTTTTCCATGTTCCTTGCCTAGTTTGCAACGCAGAAGTTCTATTCCCTCTGAACTATGCACGCACGCACGCACATGCATGCACACACGCGCAGCAAAGCGCACACTCAGCAAACCGGCAGCGACGAAAAGCAGAACCCACTCCTGAAGCAGAGTTGTGCTACATTTGCAAATTTCATCCCATTCTGTTGATTTCCGGTATTTCCGGGTTTCCTTTATTAATGAAAGTTTGAAGTTTGGATTATCTTAAACTCAGGGTGCAAGACAAGCTGCCGTGGTACCTACAGCAGTCAAAATGTGTAAGATGGCAGATGCAGCAGTGACCTCTGTTGCACGCAGTGATGTTGTGTGAAAATAAAAAGGGGGCAGCACTTTAGTTGTAGCACCGCAATTGCCACCCTGCAGTCTTTGACATACACAAAAACAAACAACCACAGCCAGTTGGATGACAGCTACAGCAAATTGTGATTTAATTGCCAAATTAAGGATTGAACCAAAATGTGTGTGTGTTTGCTTAGGCAAATGATCAACCAGGTACAAAATGGCAGGGTTCAAAGATTGCATTATATTCAACAAAATCAGTTAGTGAGATAAGATACAACCTAATGTTCTAGGGCTGATGCAGACACCTCCTCCCCCCAAAGTTCATCAAAGGGGCGTGCATAAGTGCACCAGCGTGTCTACCGTCCCTGTTCTAATGTTCCCTCTTTCAGTACCAATCTTATGTATATAAACAATGTTACATCTATGTATATTACCAACACGTACTTGACAAAATAAATAAATAAAAATAAAAATAAATAAAATAACTTCCCAACATTGTTACCTAATGGTAATCTTAATATGACAAAAGTCTGTAACTATTAAATGGCTTAATATCTTTAATTTAATTTAAATTTTAAATGAAATTAAATCAAATTTAGTTGTCTGCCCACTATTTCTCGTGAGCAAACAGCAATAGAGTAACAAAGTCTGATTGTTTTTCCTTATTATATAAACTTGTATAGCAACAAAAATTACTTTACTATTGAATAGCAGCCATAAACAAAAGACACCTGGAAGCTAAAGACAACATCATTTTGTAAACAGCGGCTTCTTGTTAATCAGTCTTTTTAGCCCACCAGCTTCAAATCTCCCAATCAACTTTTGTAATTAAGAGTTGACTCCTTCTCTTGATTTTAGTTGTTGGTGTGAGCAACCTAGTGTTGCATTTGAAACCTTGCTTAATCTGTCCCAAGCAACTATGGGGGATCATTAAAATTCTCCACTGTTGCATTAGCTTCTGGTTTCTATATATGCACCACTGCCACCATCTGGAAGTTAGCAGAACTAAGCAAATATTTGCAATGCTCTCTCCCTCTAGTGGCTAATTCCTTCCAACTCTTTTAATCCGAGCCGTAGTAGTTTGAGATTGTGAAGCAAACGATCATAAAAACTTTCTATTTATCCACAGGGAAATAAGATGCTCTGTCTAATTGCAATAAATGTATTTTTCTATTTGCTGCTTCGCCTTCACGTTCGAATGAAAGCATTGAACTGATTCAGGTCTAAAATTGGAAAATTATTCTTCAGGTAATAATGCAAACACAAGGTGGCATTTATTGTTTCCCTCCTTGCTCTTTCCCCCCCCCCCTAATTGAGTCAAAAATTACAATAAGAATCTGCTTCGTATCACTAGGTTGGAAAATAAAACTAGGGAAAATTTCACTGCAAAAAGATTATAATAAACCACCGGATTAATTTGTTTATGGCATTCATAGAGGCCAAGTTAATAAGCGGCTGTAAATTGTATTTCACACGACAAGAAGCCGCTTGGGGGCTGTGTCTGTTAGTGGCTTTGACAGGTGCTGTGACCGTCTATGGAGAGTTCTCTTCATCCTTAAATCTGAGCCACCCACTAGCCCATTTTCTCAATTCATCATACATCTCTCGTGCGCTTCCTGAAACTGATTCATTTCGTTTTGATGCTTGAAGTCAAAGATCAAGTGCATTGTTGCCAGATAAAAAGGCTGGTAATGTCAAAGGATGGAAGAAGAAAATTTCCGGATACCGGCAGCAAACGTTAGATCTTATAGCCATTAGCCTCCCCTGCAATCTTCTCACCATACACCTTCTTGTTCTTTTACAGGAGGAGACTTGCATTCTTCAGCTGCACATTTTTGTTCTCATCTCTTTGTGTCTAATTATTTTGTCCTTCAGGTTTTTTTCTTTGTTATACCCAGTTTTAAAAAAAATAAACATCATACAACTATCATAAAACCATGATGAGAAATGTACTAAAATATAATCTACTTTACTAAAATTAGTCTATTATTGAATATAAATTATGTATCCCTAAAATATAGCAGTTGCCTGGGCTTACTGCTGCTGGGCTCCCAGGCACAGTGGCACAACTAAGTCTTCAGGCTCTTCCTAAATGCCAGAAGGGTAAGTTCTTAATATAAATTCTGGGGGAAATTATAGCACCGAAGATGAGCACTACAGCAGAAAAGGTTCTTCCTGGTGCTGTCCTGCCTTCTTTCTCAACAATCTTCTCAAAAGGAAAGCTTAGATACTGGATGGAAATTGTCCCACATAGTTGGATCTAAGATATGGCTTCTTGAGAAGGGGAGCAAACTAATGCCCTCTTCACTCTCTGCCAGAACTTGATCTTAATGATCCGATACACTAGTCAGTGACTGAAGCAACATTTTCCTTCAGAATTTTGAAACCGACTGTATTTACTTCCTCCTGTAGCACCGATTGTGCAGATTAGTACAATAACAATTTGCAATAATAATGAGCTCCAATCTGTTATGTTGTAAAGGGAATCATGTACTCACCTGTTAGCTCGGATCTTACCTGCAAACCTGATCTTTCAAACATTCTAACTCTTAAGGAATGCAATTCATAGGAGCAATCTCATTGATTTTTAACACTAAAGCTGTTTGCAGAGCTGAGCTTGATATGTTTGAAACCATTTACAGACACTGATCAATGATACAGTCTTAATTACGAGTCTTGCTATCTAACTGAAATAGGTCAGTGTAAATGGAATGCAATTACTTCAAAGTGCTGTAGCTAGATTACTTATTCAGATGAAATGTAGCCTTACTGACTATCTGAGATTTCATTCATAACTTGGATTTTGGTAATATTTAACATTCCTCTCAAATGTTAATGAATGCTTTTACCCCTCTACCACCACCATGTTGTCATTCTGTGAATCTCTTTTTTATTTAATTGACCATCAAGGAGTTCAACAGATCCAAATTTACTGTATTTTATAGTTGTACTTCAGCACAGTTATTGCTATTAGCCCATACATATTGTTCAGACTTAGTAGTGACCACCTAGAGAGGCATTCTATAGGTTGAAGAATCTTGCTTGTTTTTTTGCTAAAGGTTTTCATGCAAGTGTGCCAACATTATCTCAAAGCTTTCAGTCTCCTTTGTTTCACCTTCTACACATAAAAATGGTTACACTTCCATTTGAGTTTATGTATTTTAAAGTTTCTACTGGGAAACCTTCTGGTGCTGGGTAGTAATTTCACCAATATATGTACCATATTTTTATGAGTATAAGATGCACCTTTTTACCCCCCAAAAGAGGATGAAAACTTGGGTGCGTCTTATACAACGAATGTAGCCCCACCCAGCCACCCCCACTCCTTGATCTTTGCCTGCCAGCAATTTACCTTTTTGCAGCAAACAGCAGCAGAGCCTCATTAGCCACTGATTATCTGCCTCCCGACACTAAGCTGCTTTATTGAAATTGCCGGCAAGCCCACGTGCTAAAATGAAAGTGAAAATAAAGCTGCACGGAATCAAATTGCTGGAGGGAGAGGCAAAGATAGAATCTTATTTTCTTGTGCTAACCAGACTGCTGAAACTAGCTGTTTTTTGCTGCAAGAAAGTAAGTCAATAACTATAAATGCCTATAGAATGTTCAAATTATTAAACTTATTTTTAAAGATTGTTTTATTATTGTTCTAGACCAGGGGTCCAACCTTGGCAACTTTAAGACTTATGGACTTCAACTCCCAGAGTTCCTCAGCCAGCTTTGCTGGCTGAGGAATTCTGGGAGTTGAAGTCCACAAGTCTTAAAGTTGCCAAGGTTGGAGACCCCTGTTCTAGACAACTTAACAAAATGAAAAAGCTTTTTAAAATAAATGCTTGATCTGAAGAGGCCCAGTGCTATTGTATCTTCTTTTAAATAGCAGAGAATACTTCCAGAAAGCCACATCAATTTTAAAGTATAATCTGAAATGTCCTGTTTTAGTATTAAGTATTAGTATTAAGTATTAGTATTAAAATAAGGCAGCTGAATTAAACCCTGACTTAGTCATGTTTGGAGTAGATCTATTTAAATAATTGGGAGGAGTTAGTGTGATTACATTTAAGAAAACTTTCTGGGATTAATATACTGCCATAATGTACATTTATCCATTCTTTGCTATTTCTATGGGTCAGACACACATGCACAGAAATGCACAGCAAACAGTGAATATCATCTGTGCTGTTTGCTGTTTGCTGTTTGGCAAATTGCTGGGAGGCAGAGACCTTTTTTCCTTGTTTTCCTCCCCCAAAACTAAGGTGTGTCTTATACTTCGATGCGTCTTATACTCCGAAAAATACGGTATGTATGTATGTATGTATGTATGTATGTATGTATGTATGTATGTATGTATGTATGTATATCAGGGGTGGGTTCCACTTACCTTCCTTACCAGTTCGCATTGCGACGGAAGTGCATGTTTTGCGCACTTCCCTTGTCATGTTGTGCAGAGGGTTCGTTGCCAGTTGCGGTGACTGGAGAAACAGTTTGAGGTCATGGACAGCCGGCCATTGCTGCCGGTTTGGCAAGCGGGTGGAAATTTCTGCCACCGGTATGTGAGAACCAATCCGAACCGGCAGCAACCCACCACTGATATATATACACACACACATACACACACTGTATCTTTCGGACTATAAGATGCACTGCTGTATAAGATGCACCAAGATTTGGAAGAGGTAAGAAAAAAAGTTTTTGTCTTCCTCGGCCCCCAGGAGCAATCTGCAGGCCTCCCAAACCCTCTGCAGGCCTCCCAAACCCTCTGCAGGCCTCCCAAACCCTCTGCGTGCCCCGTTTTTCGCAAAAATGGGTGAAAAATGGGCCCGTTTTTGCAAAAAACAGGGTGCACAGAGGGTTTGGGAGGCCTGCAGAATGCTTCTGGGGCTGGGGGAAGGCAAAAACACCCCCCTTTTTGCAAAAAATGGGCCATTTTCACCTGTTTTTTTGCAAAAACTAACGTTTTTGCCTTCACCAAGCCCCCAGAAGCATTCTGCAGGCCTACCAAACCCTCTGCACCTCGTTTTTGTGAAAAACAGGCCCATTTTAGGGAGGGGAAGGTGCATCTTATACTCCGATATATAATCTTATATATGTGGTGTGTGTGTGTGTGTGTGTGTCTGTGTCTGTGTGTGCGCGCACACACACACACACACACACACACACACACACACACACACACACACACACACATACCAGTGGGGATATATGGTGGGTGTGGGTGTGGGGGGGGAAACAACCACAATATTAGTGCCAAGATACAGCTTATGTTCCTCATACATCTTTTGAGTGCCAAATGAAAGGATGGAAAATACAGAGTAAGTATGCATGTATATATAAAGAAGGAACAAGACATTAGTTTTTTAAATATTCCGCACCGCATTATCATTCCTCTAGCATAACAATAGAATGCTTAAAAAAAAACCAGAAAGAAAAGAAAGGAAAATAAATTGCAGGACATAAACCTCAAGTGTCAACTTGTCAACATGTTATATTGAAAGTAGTTATTAAAATCATTATGCCATCAAGTAATGAAGTTTAAATATTCCAAAGATAGCAACCTGATTTAATTGCTCACCACTTGTCAGGCAAGGGGAGGGGGGGAAGAAGGAGAGAAAGTTGAGGAGCGAAGGAGAAAGCTTTATGTCTGCAAAAGCTCCCTATCTCTACTCCCTCGTCTCAATACACAAATATCAAAAAAGTAGCAAGAACATAAAAAGGAGGAAAAATATTTTTTTGTGAAATCAGATCACATAGATAGAGATTTCTAAAAACTTCTGACATGCAAATGTCAACTGACATGGCTCTGTGATTTGAATAATGACATTAATGATATGTTCACTTTGGAAAAGTAAGATGTATGAATACAATTGTCTGCATTCTAAATGTAGGAAATGGGAAATGAGTTGGTACTCCTCTATACCTAATAGTATAGTAATAGTAGTAGTTATATTAGTATTTGGTCTTCTATGAAATACATATACACTCATAATAAATATTTTATATAATATTTGTATAATGCATTCAAATAGCTATAGACACCATTTTATAAGGAGTAGTTTCTTATAATGAATTGCTGGTTAGCCTCACTGTAGTAAGGAAAGGTTCATTTATGGTAGGATCTCGTTTTCTACTCATCTCCGTACTCTCAGTAATATAATAGGGAATTTTATTAAGTTATTTACATTTAAAAAACATACAAAAAGAAAAAGACAACAATAAATACATAACAAACATGAAAAACATAAAAAGCGCATACAGCTTCAAACTAGATTAAAACCTTCAATCTCTATGATTATCTTACAGCAATTTTATATTGATAATTTATATCTATATAATTTTCAATTCATTTGTCTTATATATTTGTATAACATATATTGTATAATAAATATTTAATAATAATAATAATAATAATAATAATAATAATAATAATAATAATAATAATAATAATAATAATAATAATAATAATAATAATAATAATAATAATAATAATAATAATAATAATCTTTTTAGTATTGTAACATCATAATATATATATATATATATATATATATATATATATATATATATATATATATATATATATATATATATATATATATATATATATATATATATATATATATATATATATATATATATATATATATATATACATATGTATAGTATAGTAACCTAATTTTTTCATATATTTCTTAGGCATAATTATGCGTAGTCTCATATAAGTTATATTTGTATTTCTTATATTAATCATATTTGTTTTCGTTTTTCGTACCATTCATAAAATGTGTTCCAGATTTCATAGTACTCAGAGTCCTCCTTTCCTTTTAATTCCATCGTCAGTTTATCTGCCTCTGCACATTCCAAAATTTTTCTAATTGCAATACTTTCATTTGGGACCTCCAAACATGGCATTTCCATTTTATATACTGTAAATTTTTGTAGAGTTGTATCATGTATACATATAACCACATGCTCATACTGTATTTAATTAACCCTGAGCATTTCAGAAACCCTTACTGCCTATTCTGCTAAGTTGGGTCACTGTACATTTATCTAAAAGTCCTACTTGAATAGCAACGTTGTCGAACTCATTGGATTCCATGATTTTCACATATTCTTTAGTTGAAGAAGAATAATTTCTTGTATTCCCATTTCAACCTTTATTAGGCATATTCAAGCTGGCATGTTCGTTCCTTGATAATAGCAGCATAGAATATTGATCCACATATGAGGGGTGGCATAGTGCTAGATGAAGCATCACAGGTAGAACTTTCATATTACTTCACATTCTTTCACAAATACGATACAGGTAGGCCTCGACTTACGTCCAAAATTTTTGTTGCTAAGTGAAACATTTGTTAAGTGAATTTTGCCCCATTTTACGACTTTAGTGATATAGTTGTTAAGTGAACCACTGCAGTTTTTAAGTTAGTAGCATAGTTGTTAAATGAATCTGGCTTCCCCATTGACTTCGCTTGTGATAAAGGAGATCATATGATCCCAGAACACTGCAACCGTCATATATATATGAGTCAGTTGCCAAGCATCCTAACTTTGATCATGTGACCATGGGTATGTTGCAACGGTCATAAGTGTGAAAAACAGTCATAGGTCAATTTTTTCAGTCCCGTTGTAACTTCAAACAGTCACTAAATGAACTGTTATAAGTTGAGGACTATCTGTGCTATTCAAGAACGGGGATACACCTTTGGAACGGTTCCATTTGCAAGGTATGCTCATAGTGCAGTTTTTACATTTATCTGATTTCTATCATTATGGAATATTATGTGCTTCAAATTTTGCAGAATGCAATACTGTGAGGTAGTAGCCAAGATATTACTTTCTAGGAAATGTAAAGTAATGAATAGATAGTACAAATATTTGAAAGGTGTGATTGCTATCACTAGTAAAGTATTACTTTATTTATTTATTTATTTATTTATTTATTTATTTATTTATTTATTTATTTATTTATTTATTTATTTATTTATTTATTTATTTATTTATTTATTTATTTATTTATTTATTTATTTATGACATTTATATACCGCCTCACAGTGCAAGCACTCTCTAAGCGGTTTACACCAGTAAGCAATGTATATTTATATTGCCCCCAACAATCTGGGTCCTCATTTTACCTACCTCGGAAGGATGGAAGGCTGAGTCAACCTTGAGCTGGTGAGATTTGAACTGCTGACCTGCGGATCATAGTCAGCTAAGATGGCCTGCAGTACCCCACTCTAACCGCTGCGCCACCTCAGCTCAATGTGTATAATATATACACATTCCAATTAGTGTGTATACTGAGTGATACAGTGGATTGACATGTGAAAACAGCATTTATTTGTTTCTTTGATTGATTTAGCTACATTTCAGCGGTGGGCTGCTCCCAGTTTGGCCCGGTTCTGCGAACCGATAGCGCTGGTGGCAGGAGGCTCTGCCCACCTGCCCGGGACGCTTCTGTGCATGTGCAGAAGCATCACACGCGAGCGTGAGCACACACACAAACCAGTAGCAATGGGTTTTAGAACCCACTACTGCTACATTTGCCAATCAACTCAAATTGCTGAATACCATTCAGAGCAGCTAATTTTAGTTAAACTGAAGGTCCTTTGCTTTACAGTAACAGTATTTTTAAACTCAATTTGGAAACCAGGGCTTTCTATGGCAAAAGAAAGAATCTGACATTCAGTCCATTTATAATGATGAACTAATCTTCCTTCCTTCCCATCAGCTGGATTGGTAAATATAAATGATTGTCCACATATGCATTTAATCAAACATCACTTTAGAATGACTTCAGTTTGTTCATCCCTCCTTTCTTCCCCTCAATTTTACAAGTCACGAAAGGATATTATTTTTATGCAATGGCACTCGATGTGTACATAGCTGATGCATTTTTTTTAAGAAAATGAAATGCCAGCACATGTTAATAATGGGGAAAAAATAAATTCCAACAAAAGACATGACAGATATGACCAGTGTGCCCTTTGCTGACTATAAAAAAATCACAGTTTCTGATAGATTTTTCAAAACAGTCTACAGTGCTGATAATATAGCCTGACTACAAAGATTAAATATCAGAACCCACGATATCAGAGGTGGGTTCCTGCCTCTGATTGCCGGTGCGGCTAATAGCCGTTCTTCAGCGCAGAGCCGAAGACTCGCGGATCCAGAGCCGTCCCCGGGCGCTTTCCCCACCCGCATGGATGCCGCCAATTGCGTACTTTTGCCCTCTGCGCATGCGGAACGCTTTGCACATGCGCAGAGGGCAAAAGAATGCAATTGGCGGCATCCATGCGGGCGGGGAAAGCACCCGGGGACGGCTCTGGATCCGCGAGTCTTCGGCTCTGCGCCGAAGAACAGCTATTAGCCGCACCGGCAATCAGAGGCAGGAACCCACCTCTGCACGATATGTTTAACAGAATAACAGAGTTGGAAGAGATCTTGGAGGTCTGTTAGTCCAATCCCTGCTCAAGGAGGAGACCCTATACCAGTTCAGACAAATGGTTGCCCAATCTCTTCTTAAAAACCTCAAGTGTTAGAGCACTCACAACTTCTGGCGACAAGTTGTTCAAAGTTTATTTTTGATTATTTGTGATAATGACTAAGAATGGATCTAAAGAATAATTTAACTGAGTTGTGGGATACATACAATGGACATTTGTACTGCTTGTTTCATTATAAGGACAACAGCTATGTCTGACCCTCTTATATCGAAAAGTTATGTTCAATTGTATATTGACATTCTCAGTCACTCATAAAGAAGTGGAAATATTTTTATAGTGTTTTTCTCCCTGAAGAAAATTGTACAAGAAAAGGTGTATGTATTAATGTATGTGATATGTAAAAATGTTCCACATTGAGGAAAAAAAACATGTAGCAGACAAAATTGCATATAAAATGTATATATATATATATTTAATGTAGACAAAACCAGGGGTGGGCGTCTGGGGGTTCGGCGTCTGGGGAGGGTGAAAAATGCACCTCCCGTCATGGTGCAGGCAGCCGACTAGGCCATGCCCACCATGGCCACGCCCACCCAGCAGCGGGGCAGTGAACCCATTGCTAAAGGATCTGAAGCCCACCCCTGGACAAAACTCTGTATAAGTGTTGCAACTTTTGGAAAAAATGATGTTGAAATGGGATGAATTACAGTTAAGACAGGAAAAATGAGAGACTGAGATAAACAGAAACCGATAACTACAACGTCATTTTACTGACAATTCCACTCATCTATATTCAAACTCACTGAGTATCATCAATGTTCATTACATGTTATCGGGGTAATTTTTCAGGATAATAGCTTATTATATGTTCATTTCTTTTTTGTAACGTTCTTCAGAAAACTAATAAGCATTACACAAATGCTGAAAATGATGCAAAAAGTATTTTAGATCATGGTAGGTCTGTAGTATTCCCAAAAATTTTGGATAAAACAATATGAATGGGAGTGGCCATTTATTTTATTTAGCCCACCCCCAATGCAATATGACAGCGTTACTAAAATATTTAATATGAAAAAACTGGATGCTTTTTATACAGTTAGCATAATTTTTCTATAAAATATCTCATCATATTTACATAATTTCTATGAACTTAGCAATGGCACTTAGACTTATATACTACTTCACATTTACAGCCATCTCTAAGCAGTTTACAGAGTCAGCGTATTGCCCCCAACAAACTGGGTCCTCATTTTACCCACCTCGGAAGGATGGAAGTCTGAGTCAACCGTGAGCTGGTGAGACTCAAATTGCCAAACTGCTGGCAGCCAGCAGTCAGCAGAAGTAGCCTGCAATATATCTAACCACTGCGCCACAATGACTCTTACCCAAATATACCATGAAAAATGATTATAGCATGGAGTTCTTTTCAGCCTTATCTACAAGGTGCCACAAGGCACATTTTCTAGTCACAACAATTGTTCTTTAAAGTTAAAAAAAATGAATAAAGTATAGCTCTCCAAGCATGGATAACTTTTACATGTGCGTTTTTAGAAACCTTTGACAAAATACATAGTGAAATTATACATATGGCTTTCATGTGCAGATAAGTATGGGATGTGGTACAAAGGGTTTAGCTTGCTCCTACATATTTTTTACAGGAACAGGCAAATTTTTTATAAGTGGCATCACATTTTTCAGGTGTCTAGGTGCAATTGTGGGTGGGGCAATTATGTAAAGTCAGCAGGCCCAGGATTTTCTTGCTTAGTAATTCTGGGAGTTGAAGTCCACAAATCATAAATCGGTTATCATTCCCCCACCTCCGATATATAGGATAATGGAATCCAGTGCATTGGTAGATACAACAAAGGGATAGGTCAATCTATATTGTGCAGCCAGAAGGTGTGACAGCTAATATAAAGCTATAGAGCAGGGTTGGCAAACTCGATCCCATCGTGGACCCGCTCAGGGGTTGTTTGCCCTTGAGGGGTGGGTGTGGTGGGTGTGGCCTAGTCATTGTGGCTGACTGGGTGGGCATGCCTGGTCCTGGGGTGGCAGGAACTAGTCCCTCACCATCTCCAGGAAGGCCCCGCGGGCCAACTCCGCAGCCTATCACAGACCAGATCTGGCCTGTGGGCCATGTATTTGACCCGTCTGCTATAGAAAATCTATATCTTCAATAGATATCCCTAATATTTATTGAGAGAGAAATATTCATGATTATGTCACCTTTTAAAAATGGCTAATGACTCATAACATTATTGTTTGTTTGATTGATTTAAATATTTCATGCACCTCCCAGATTTCTTTTATTTGCCTTTGGAAAACTACTGAAAAGCTTTAAAATGTTAATAGCAAAATGAATGCAACTTTTGTGCATCTTCTATGTTTTGCATACCATACTAGTGGTAAAAAGTGAATGGATTTATGATTGCCTATATGGAACTGATATGGATTTTTCATGCTTAACTATTTCTAAGTAAGAGATTCTGCGAAGATGCTGCATTTTGGCTGCAAAGCTCTAGGAATTCTGAAAAGTCTACGAAATGGATGGTGACCAAAACAAAACTCCATCAAAATTTGGGTGGGAGTGAAGTCCCCTGGGAGTTGGGCGGCATATAAATCCATTTAAATAAATAAATAAATAAATAAAGTTTGAAATTTTACTTCCATGTAAAAGTTTGAAATCTTACTTCCATGTAAAATTTTACTTCCACTAGAGACATATATGCCTATTTCTTTTTTTCCAGACATTTGTGAATCTACTACATGAGTTTCCACACACCACCAATGTTGCTTCATTCATTCTAATATAAATTAAACTTTCCCCCCTCTAGACCCAATCCAGTAACTTTCCTAAATTTGGGGACTGAAAATTGGTGAAATAAGAAATCAGGGCCTAAAAGCGAATAGGAAAATGAGAAGAGGAATGTCTCCCATTCTGCTAAAACCAGCTAATAATAAGCCTATTTGTCACCCAGTTGTCATTTTTTCTTGAATCAGACTATGGCCAGTCCCCATCTGAAGCTGCTGATATACTGTAGGTAGAGTGCGTGTTACAGCAGTTCCTATATTACTAATCAGGGTGGTAAATGGCTTGTTTTGCAAAGAAGGTACTGTCTAGTCTAACAGTTTTGGGCTACAAAAGTCAGATTTCAGCACAGGTCTCATAGCCTCAGTTATTCCTCCTGTTTTATGTCCCCAAAACATCGGTCTTAATGTAAGAAACTGAGATATATGTATTTTTCTTATATATCACATTTATTTGAAAAAAGAGGACTTTCTCTTCCTCCTCCCACAATCACTTGTGAGTTAGGGGGTAAAGTGTCTTCAGTGATAAGACTAGAAGGGGGCATAGAAAACAAAAGAATAAATTGGGGTCCAAGTTGCTGTTGCCATCATTGCTGCAAAGCTTGGAGAGAATAGAATAGAATAGAATAGAATAGAATAGAATAGAATAGAATAGAATAGAATAGAATAGAATAGAATAGAATAGTATTTATCTGAATGGAAGATGATGATGATTTTATGATGAATCTGCTCAAAATGAAGACCAGATAGAGAAAAACAGAAAAAAAGCCATGTGCAGTTGTCAACTCCACTGGAAACCAGTCTTGGAAATCTCTGCCCCCACTGCCACCCAATAAATTTGTGCATGTGACATGCTTGTTTATTTGTGTTCATACATGTACGTTTGATCATGTATTACAATAAGTTTAGTACCGTGATGGTGAACCTATGGCACGTGTGCCAGAGGTGGCACTCAGAGCCCTCTCTGTGGGCATGCGCACCGTCGTCAGCTGCTCTTCTGGGTTCCATTGCGCACATGCATGCCTGACAGCTGGTCCAGCATGCATGCGCATCGGTCAGCTGCTCTTCCAGGTTCCGTCGCGCGCATGCATGCCAGACAGCATGCGTGCCGGTGCGAAGACCAGCTGTCCAGTGCACATGCTCATGCTGGGAGCTGGAAGAGAGCAGCTGGCCAGTGCACATGCATGTCGGAGAAGCTGTCCAGCATGTATGCATGCAAGGAACCCGGAAGAGCAGCTGGCTACTGTGCGCATGCGTACCGGCCAGCTGCTCTCTTCTGGGTTCTGGTACTTCAGCATGCGCACACACATGCTCCAGTTTCGGCACTCAGTGCCAAAAAGGTTAGCCATCACTGGTTTAGTATATAAAATGATTTAACAACTGCTAATTAAAATTAATTACCAGTAAAAGAAGATGTTCTATTTAGAAATTTAAGTGATTCCTATATACATACATAAATCATTTTCTCTCCTACAGAAAGACATAGGTACATGTACATATATACAGGTAGTCCTTGACTTATGACCACAATTGAGCCCAACATTTCTGTTGTTAAGTGAGACATTTGTTAAGTGAGTTTTGCCCCATTTTATGACCTTTGTTGCTGTCGAAGCGTGAATCAGCTTCGTTCCCCCACTTGGGAAACTGTAATTAATTAGAGGTGAATGGATCTTGTTTTCCATGGTGTATACTCTCAAAGAAAGAAAACCCGAAGTATATATTCTAAGAAAACATTTTTATTATAAACATAAAACCTAGCTAACTACATCGTACCGGCAGTGATAACTTCTTCTTAAGCTTCCCTCAGCAGTAGCCAAAGTGTTTCTGGGCTGTGCAACCTGAGTACTTAACCTAAGGGAGCGTTAGGCTGGCTTGAGCATCACAGTAAGGAATCCCTCTGACCCACAGCATATGGATTTCTTCCTACAAGACTTTTAGTTGTGTATTGAGATAATCTGCATCATATAGGAGAACTGTCCAACCCAGGAGGTCTTCAGAAATGTCATTCATCCTAATCAAGAGGGTGGAACATTTATTTGAATAGTTATTGAAGGAAGATCCAGGCAATAATGAAATTATCCTTCAGTTTTTATAACTGCCAATTTTGCAGTATAGGTCAAATGCATACATTAGGACATATATACAAAATCAGGGACCATCTCATATAATAATATAAACATGAACCATGTTTATACATTTTATGTATTCACAATCATGTTTATACTTTTTCTGTAATTTTATATATGCTTGACAAAATAAATAAATAAATAAAATACATAAATAAAGTAAATAAATAAATAAATAAAATGCATTAGAATCTCTGTATGTATGACACAAACTTTAAAAAATAATCCCAAAGTGATGTAGGGGTATAATAAAACACAGAATAACAAATATTGCAAGAAAGCAAAACAGATTTCTCCATTCTCTGGGTTAATTCTAGAGAAATTATTTCATTTTATGGAAAAACTTAATTTGATATATTATTGCATACAAAGAATCCTTTGTGCATATTGACATAAGGGAAAGACAGAATAGATTATACGTATGGAGATGTAGTAGAATATTTTCTTTTATTAACATACTATTTTCATATTTAAACTCTGTTTTTCCATAGTATGTGCATATTACTTCTAACATTGTAGAATATTGTAGCAGTTTCATGGGAACTCATTTGTAGCTTCAAACAATTGATTAAATGCATAATAAAACAATTTGCATCTCTTTATCCTAATGTTATTTTACCTCTATATTTAATTTTGTATTCCTTTAGAGTCTATGGTGTGATCATAATGCCAAATAATATTTTTTATTCTTCTAAATGTGAGTAAGAATTTGTACTGGAAAGTGATGGAATCATTGTGATGCCGTAAACAAATTTATTAGAACCAAAAATGACATTGCTTGAAGAAAAGGTTTATTGGAAAAGCTAGAATTTATCTGCTTGCTAATATTTAACTAATTTAGGAAATAATTTATTTCAACAAACCTTCCAAAATGATTATCTAATTCTGTGGAAGATCAATAACATTAGACTCATATTTGGTAAATATTATCTAACAAATGTCATAGAAATAAAGACAAGCATTAGCCTGTAATAAAGGACTGTGAGAACAATCAACTACATACTTACACCTATTTCTTTTACAATATGAAATAGAATTTTCATGGCTATGATTATACAGATGCATTTTTTCCAGCAAATGGGCACATTCATTCCATCCTTTTGCTTGAATTCACAGGTATGTAGTAGTTCCTGAATAACCGTGTATGCTTCCACTAATATATCTCTTCCCTGCTACCAAGTATTAAGTTTATCAAAGGTTTACCTATCAACTTACATGTAATCAGTTCCTTGGCTTAGGACAGGGATGGGGAATTAAGGGCCTTTATGACTTGGAGACTTCAACTCCCAGAATTCTGGAAGTTGAAGTCTACAAGTTTTAAAGGGGCCATAGTTCCCCATCTCTGGATTAGGGAATGAGGGAATTTGCCCAGCTGCTATTGCTGCACTAATTGTGGTCTTACTTGGGGCAGGAGAACCCAAATACAGTGGCTCACCCTTTATCAGCATATGAATAAATTATTGCAATGTGTTCCTACATGGAAGTGCCTTTAAAAACCACCCAGAAACTTCTGTTGGTGAAAATGCAGTGACGTTAATACTCCCAGGTACTTGCTATCAGCATATATTACATCTATTTTATGGCCCCTGAATTGGCTCCCTATCTACTTCCAAGTGTAATGTAAAGTCCTACCTTTAACCTATGAAGTTATTTATAGGTTACTGGATTACCTTCAGGGCTGCATCTCTCCACTGGAATCACCTGATCTATTTGATCATGTTGGAAGAAGCAGCTGGTTATCCCCTGTTTTGGCACATTTGTGAGGCCAAGGCATGGAAGGAATTTTCTGACATGGGCTCAGAGGTGGTATTCAACCGGTTCTATCCTAGAAACCGGTAATGCTGACTGCAGGAGGCCCCGCCCTGACGTAATCACATCCCATTTATCCACATTTTTGAGGCTCTGCACAGGCACGGAAGGTTTTGCGTATGCGTGGATGGGGCATGTGTGAGCGTAGCTAGCGTGCACGTGCTCACATTTGTGAACCAGTAGGGAAGGTAAGTGAATACCACCCCTACATGGGCTGGTTCTCTAAAATGGCTTCCCATGAGAAATAAGATTGGGCCCAACTCTAGTCAAAGCTAATTATATAATTGGAACTTTTCAGCTGTTCTGATCCAAGGGCTATTTTCATAGATATTGTACACATTTTATAAGAACATTTAAATGGATATCATTATACTTCTAGATATGTTTATTGTTGATTTACCAACAAGATCAAGAAATGAATATGTTGTTACTGCTGTTCTCTTTGATTCCCTTCCTGACCCAAGCAAAGCCAAAGTAAACAAATGAGCCATTCATAAAATCTCCACATTAAATTTACAGAAGTTGGTTAGCAATCCTATAAAGTAAGCTCCATTAAACTCATTGCATAGATTCATCATGAGACCAACAGTTAATAAGAGATCTTGCCACCTTTAGCTTTTAATTAGAAACACAATCAATCTTGCCACAAAGTTTTGCCAATATTAGAGTATCTTAATCTCTATTCGGAACAGTTAAATATCACTATTTAAATAATATAATGTACTTCTATATCTCGTAATATAATTAAACCAATATTTTAAAAGAAAAGGAAATATAATCCAATTTTAGCATAATTATTTATTTTATTTTCTAAGTTCAGTACTAATTTACCTTGCTTTCAGTTTTTCAATTTACCTTGAAAGCATTGCCTTCCCATTTTACACTTGCCAGAAGAAGGAGATTGCATGAAGGTTGTCTTGCTTTGATAGATACTGGGCTGATCCTCATTTGCACCTCACCATGCCACAGAACTCTTTTCCTGCCACTTTCCCCTGTTATTGCTTACATTTCAATACTACCAATAAGTGAGGCAGCTTGAACCTGTTTTGAGTTGTACCCATTATAGTCAGGTGTGACTATGCAGAGAGGTACTTGGCCTGTAATCTCATAACATCCCACTAACACTGTGTATAAACAGAGTGTAAACCCCACTTCCTTCTAGCACTGAAGATGTTGCCTATCAAGTAACAAAACCTTAGCACAGGGCTGTCAAACTCCCGGCCCGTGAGCTAGATGTGTCACGTGCTGGCCACGCCCATGCCTGGTTTAGCAAACGGGGGGAGGTCCCGATAAGTCACGTGACCCCACCATGATGATGTGAGTTTGACCCCTTTCTTAGCAAGAAAACAACTAAGCTTAGAGAGAGCCAAGAACTCTACAGAAGAGAAAGAATGGGAGAAAATTGTAAAATATTTATTTAAAAAACTGCAAATAGAAGTAGAATGACAGTGGCAAAAGAAAGCAAAGATAGTACCAATAGTAATAGGCCCCTTGGATGCAATCCCAACCCATCAGGAGCATCATTTGAACAGCATCAGCATTGACAAAATCATTATCAGTCAATTGTAAAAGGCAGTTTTACTTGGAAAAGTTTATATATGTGACAATGACTTTAATATTATTAAACAACAATATCTACCTATTGGGAAGGACTTGATAGGTGGACAAAAATGCCAGATCCAGTTTAAACATCTGGTCGATTGTACAACCAACCATAATAATAAATATATTTAAGTTATTTATACATAAGATTATTGTAAGAGTTCCCTGTTTCAGGGTGAAAGTGTATTTGCTTTTTTATGTTTATGGTTTAAATAGTTTGCATTTTTAAAATGTTTTATTAATGATATTATTTTCCTAATTGACTGGGAGCCACCCAGAGTTTAATATAAGATAGACTGCTATATAAAATTGTTTTGAATAAATAACAATATGTCCGATGACAAAACCTCATGGAAATTTCAGTGAAGTCTAACCTTCAGCAGGTACCTGGAAAATAATAGGATGGAAAATAGGAAGATTAGATGATTTGAACGAAAACAAATGCAAATCAAAAGTGAGAAAAGAAAATTACGGGCTATACTTTTGAGAACTTTTTTTGTAAGCATCAAATATTTTTGGAGAAGGGAATTTTACAATTTTACTAGGATTTTTGTACTGTAGTTCTGAATTTGTGTTCACCTATATGGATGAAGAGAAGATGTTAAGAAACCCATGGACTGGTTTTATATGCTTGAGTGGTTTTTGAAGACATTAAAGCAATTTTCCTCTTTGTCTGATAAGTGGCAGAAAGTGCTTCATAAGAAGTAATAGTTGGAAAGCACTCACATGTACTTATGCAATGAATGTGCATATGCACACACACACACACACACACACACACACACACACACACACACACACACACGGACGTCCCCCCCCCCTCAATATGTCAGACTTTCATTTGCAACCAAGTTGGATTCTGCTTAATGTGAGGCAGTCAATTAACTTAAAACTCAGTTTGAATTTGGTTTCCAATGAATAGCAATCTTAGCAGAGAATTGTTCCTATTTTTTATGGCAAGGAATGTAGAATAAAAAGTCTTTGGGGCAATATTGAAGCATCCCTCTTTTGCTTTAAGATAGGAAGAAACAGCAGAGACAGGCTAGTTCCCTAACCAATCTGCTCAGGTGGGAGCTATTTTTTTAACGACATAATCATTTAGACTGTACAACTTCATAACACATTAAGTAAAATTACAAAGAAGACAGACTCTTAAAGCTATAAAAGCACAGGAAAAGGATGGTAAATTTCCTTAATGGATTAAAAAGACATTGTACAGTGGAAACAGGGGTGTGGATTTTTCTGCAAAGAAAAATCAAAACTTCTCCTTGGATTCCATCTAGAATATGTTTACATACATACACACCAGGGGCGGGTTGCTCACTTACCTTGCTACCGGTGTGCTGCGCACGCATCACCCCATTTTGTGTGCGCGCTTGCTCGCTACGCATACACGGAAGCAAAATCACGGCGAAATCTTGCGAGGGGATGTGCACGCATGTGATTTTGGTGATTTTTTGCTTTTGCGCATGTGCGGAAGCGAAATCTTGCTGAAATCTCATGCGTGTGCATGTCCCCTCGCAAGATTTCGGCACGATTTTGCTTCCGCGCATGTGCAGAAGCAAAAAATCGCCAAAAAATTTGCAAAAAAAGATGACGGCTCCTAGGCACCGGCAACCGACCGCTCCGGGTCAGTAGCCTCTTGATGATGTCACCAGCCCGCCGCTACTGGTGCAGTAGAGTGGACCACACCGATAGGAACCCACCACTGATACACACAATTTAAATTTTAAAGTTCTTTGTTCATAATAGATATTGTTCATAATAGATAAAAGATATTTTATTTCACTTCACAGACATTTCTAGATCACGTCCAGAGATTGAATGAGTAAGAGGCATTATCCATAATCATCTATGTGCATTTCATTAAAAGAATAGTTAAAGATATTTGTTTGAAAGGAAGTCAGTCCATTGATTATAACAATGCTTAAGAAGAATGAGAAATGATGTAAATGACTTAAGTATAGCTAATATTTGATAGGCTCTTTCATGATAGCCTTTTAAAGGCTTCATTGAAAAAATCTTGGGGGTAGGGAGGGACAAAGAATAGGTCAAAGGAAAAAATGGCTTCTTCAATGCAACTTTAAAAGTCCAAACTTAATTAATTACACATCAAAATGTGTGACTATGGCTTGATTAATAGGGTGAAAGTTAACTTATATGGATGCTTATTTGATGTGTGAATAGTTTTATTTTTGAACAATTCTTGAAGTATCAATTTGAATAAGAAAGTCTGTTTTGCCTAATTTCACCATTAACAAAGAACCAGTTATAGCACTTTAAGGAGCCTGTGTTCCACCCCTTTCTCAAGAAGCCATTGCTGGATTCCACCCTGTTGGATAATTTCCATCTTGTCTCCAGTCTTCCCTTTTTGGAGAAGGTGGTTGTGCGGCAGCTCCAGAGGTTTCTGGATGAAATGTATTATCTAGACACCTGCCAGTCAGGATTCAGGTCTGGATATAGGATAGAAATGATATTGGTCATGTTTTTTCATAATCTCTGGCTGGAGCAGGAGGGGGGTAGTGCATCCATCCTTGTTCTACTTGACCTCTTAGCACTTTCTATACCATTGACCAGGGTATCCTTCTGGAGTGGCTTCGGGGGTTGGGAGTGGGGCGGTCTGTGCTATCCTAGTTCACTTCCTTCCTCTGTGGCCACTCTCAGTTGGTGTTAATAGGAGGTGAGAAATCCAGCCCTCGCCCATTGCTTTTTGGGGTCCCGCAGGGCTCAGTACACTCTCTGGTCCTATTCAACATCTACATGAAGCCATCATCCATCACCATGGACTGAGGTATCATCAATATGCGGATGATATTCAGTTGTATATCTCAGCCTGTGGTGAGTTAAGTGATGCTGTGACCTCTCTCTCACGATGCCTGGAGGCTGTTAGGGGCTGGACAGGGAGCAACAGATTGAAACTGAACCCTGGCAAGACCAAGTGGCTCTGAGTTTGGGGTTTTTTGGCCCATGGAGAATTCCCCCCTTTGGTTTTGAATGGGGTGGCACTGCGTCAAACAGACCCTGTGTATAATCTGGGGTTTTTCCTGGACTCACAATTACTGCTTGAAGAACAGGTGGCAATTGTGGCCAGCAGGGCCTTTGCACAACTGTGGGTTGTGCACCAGTTATGCCCTTTCCTGGACCAACAATCCCTACTCATGGTCACTCATGCCCTAGTCACCTC
This sequence comes from Diadophis punctatus similis, assembly GCA_023053685.1. Classification (NCBI taxonomy): domain Eukaryota; kingdom Metazoa; phylum Chordata; class Lepidosauria; order Squamata; family Dipsadidae; genus Diadophis; species Diadophis punctatus. The sequence continues at coordinate 181,234,413 of JALIGW010000001.1, read as the reverse complement.
CCATCTTGACTATTGCAACATAGGGGCTGCTCCTGAAAAGCATTCAAAAGCTCCAGTTGGTGCAAAATGCAGTAGCCCACATGGTTTTGTGCAGACCTCAGTGTGCACATATATCACCTCTCCTGCAGGAGCTGCATTGGCTGCCAATTTGATTCTGGGTGCAATTCAAGTTGCTGGTTGTCACCTTTAAAGCTCTTCATAGTTTGGGACCAGGTTATCTGAGAGACCGTTTCTTGCAAGTCACATCTACCCAACCCACTAGAGCGGGTTATTATTTTATTATTATTTTATTATTATTTTTCTTTCTTTTATATGCTGAAGAGCTGAGGTGGCGCAGTGGTTAAAATGCAGCACTGCAGTTCAGCAGTTCAGCTGTTCAAATCTCACCGGCTCAAGGTTGACTCAGCCTTCCATCCTTCCGAGGTGGGTAAAATGAGGAGCCAGATTGTTGGGGGCAATATGCTGAACTCTGTAAACCGCTTAGAGAGGGCTGTAAAGCACTATGAAGCGGTATATAAGTCTAAGTGCTATTGCTATTGTTTTTATATCATTGTAAGCTGCCTTGAGTTGCCATGTGCAAGTAGGTGGCAATATAAATTTTCTAAATAAATAAACAAGACTGGGTTGGCATTTTTCATACACTCAACCTATGTAATTTGTTTTTGTCCCCCCCCCCCCCGAAAATTTAGAGAAGGGCTCTAGCTGTATGGCACAACACATATATTATATGCCATGCATTTATGTTCAGTCTTTCATTTTTCTAACCAGAAAGGTTAGAGAAGGTTAGAGAAATTTTGGGTTGTCTCTTCCAAGCAGTATAGGTATGAAATGGACTGGTGCTCTGATTTGCCTTGGAGAATTTATATTTCCTCCATGGTATACTGTAGTATCTTCTCAGTAGGAATCTAATTATTCTAATTATTTCTTTAAAGATTTTGGTAATCAAGATTTTATGAATTTGTATATAACTATTGAATATGGATGCAAGTTTAGACTATGAAGTTGCACATTTTAAAAATAGTTTTTATTAAATTTATGAGCATGTAAATCACTTGGACTCTGTGAGGTGGATGGTATACAAATATCGTAAATAAATAAACAAACAAACAAACAAACAAATAAATAAATAATATGTTCTTTTTTATTTATTTTCAAGTGAAACAGTATGAAATCTATTGTGGCATAGATTGATATATTAATCATGGAGTCTACTATATATATATATATATATATATATATATATATATATATATATATATATATATATATATATATATATATATATATATATATATATATATATATATATATATATATATATATATATATATATATATATATATGTAACATTTTTTGCTGATAAATGAAAATAAAGGGAGACTATTATAGATCTATTTCGAGCTATTTTGCTCTCGTCAGATAGCCATACCCATAGTGGGAATTGAACCTGGGCAGTCTGCTTGAAAGTCAGAAGATTAACCTCTAGGCCACAAGGTTCTATTCCCAATCAGCTCTTCACCAGGAAAGGGTTGTATATGTTTATTCTGTCGAGTCATCCTGGTGTATGGAAGGAAACATCACAGCTTCCTTTTGCCTTTCAGCCCCTCCTGGGACCATCCAGGCAGTTTTCTATAGTCGACAAACTATATTGTCTATATGTGTAACATTTTTTGCTGATAAATGAAAATAAAGGGAGACTATTATATATATATATATATATATATATATATATATATATATATATATATATATATATATATATATATATATATATATATATATATATATATATATATATATATATATATATATATATAAACATATTTAGGGAAGTGTTTATTTGCAACCAGTCTTGGTCTTTAGCAGTTTATTTTCACATTATTCCTTAACAAGTTCTTTAATTTCATTCCATGGTACTTTGGGTTGCCTATCAGTGAGGTTCGGAATTTCAGAACAATTCTTGATGCAATTCTTGTAAATAGTTATATATGTTCAAAGTCATATTATGGATACTGGTTGATTTTGTTTTCCACTTTAATTTGACTAATGTCATTAAGACTAATTACATTCAAAGATACAATTCAGACCAAATGTAAATGTGATTTCAGCAGGCATTTTCAAATAATTAACAGAAATTTGATAGACTAACACTTGGATGTGTGCCAAACTGGCATGGATTGGACTTAAATTGATCGACATATCCCCATTTCTTAGGACATTTAAAAACACTTTTAACAATATTGTATGGCTATTATCCAATTCAAAATATGATATATCATCACCTCTGAAATGTATACATTGGAAAAAGTAATGAATGTAGTCCCTTCCCTATCCTGTGGCTTCCATGTTCAGCAATCAAAGCTAGATGAATAGTCAAGAGTCATTGGGCAGCTGCCACATATCCAACATTAAAGTCTTCCATCTGTTAACACTTTTGGCCTCCAAGCAGAATAGAAACTCTTGAGACACTAATGACTGTAGCTCCAAGCAGCTTTTGCATGTTTATTAACTTCTGCAAGCTTGATGCTTCTCTGCTGACAAATGTCCCTGACTGGACTTTAGATAGATATCCTGAATTAGAATATAGAAGTTGATTGGTCTTTGTTTTCATTTTAGTGACAGTACTATTCTGTACCAACAGAGCTCATAGTGATGCTTTAAGATAGCCTTCTCCAATCTGGTACCTTTAAAACATGTTGAATTTCAATTCCCATAACTCTTTGAACTTTGCTCAAATTCCATGCAGCCTTAGGATTTGAGGAGTTGAAGGATAATGTTTTTATAGAAGAATGTACAGTGTGTGCCTCTGTGAAGAAATATTTAATGTGTGGTGCGTGTTTTAAAACTGTCCATGCTCTAGAATTCCTGCACAAAACTTTTGTCCAAGTCAATTGGTTCTTATTGCTGAGAAATGACAAGTGAAAGAACCAGTCCCTTGCTTTGGGATTAGGGATAACCATGAAACTGAAGTCAGAGCAAAAATGTCAAAATTTAAAAATTGGTACTTTGAATCAGTGAACTGAAATTGACAGAGCAGTGTCAGAGGACAAGAAAAAACAACCCCCCAAAAAACCAAACAAAAACAAATGGAGTATCCTTTATTAACCAAAAGAAGTTTCAAATCTGTGGATGCAGTCCAAAAGTTGAATGATCTTAATTCCAGATCGACAAACTAATTAATATTCGGTTGATTGAAGTCTATGCTTCCACTACAGTTGAAGAAGAAACAGAACTTTTAGAGTTTTGTCACAACATGCAAAACCTAAAATAAAATAAAAGTACCTATTATAAGAGTCTGAAATACTAAACTTGGAAATAAAGTAGCACAAGGAATAATTCAAGAAGTTTACCTCATTGGATGAAGGAAAACTGGAATTTATTTTATTTATTTATCAAATTAATATGGCTGCTGATTTCAGAGAAAGTGACTCTAGGTCAGTGGTTCCCAACCTGGGGGTCGGGACCCCTTTGGGGGTCGAACGACCATTTCCCAGGGGTCACCCCGGCATCCTCAGCTCCCCCTCACTGCCACAAGCCTGGCCAACTTGCCCGAGCCCACCGATTGGTCGGGAGAGGTGCCATTCGGTGATAGGTGTTTGTGACACCTGGCGGCCGAGCTTTGATGGCATCAGCTAAGGGGCCAGCTTTGCTTTGAATTCTGGGAGTTGAAGTTCAGGCACCTTAAAAGTTGCTGAGATTGAGAAATATTGCTGTACACTTGTTATCAAGTCTAAATACAGAAGTAGACTTGTTGTGGAAGATGATATGCCTTGTGCTCTTGCAAAGACTGGCCCGAGAATTTCTGATCTGGCATAATTATATATTGTTTTTGTGATTAATCGCTATGCTTTAATTATGTTCAATTTGTAACAATGAAAATACATTCTGCATATTAGATATTTACATTACGATTCATAACAGTAGCAAAATTAGAGTTATGAAGTAGCAACGAAAATAATTTTATCGTTGGGGGTCACCACAACATGAGGAACTATATTAAGGGGTTGCGGCATTAGAAAGGTTGGGAACCACTGCTCTAGGTGGTGTACAACAATCCAATAAAACAATAAATATAAAGCAACCATTATAAATAGTTATTTTAGAAAAACTGCAAGAACAATAAAAGCAGAAGTAATAATAGACATTTGCCGAGAAAATACAATGTTTATACCAAATGTCTTTTTCCAACAACCTGAAAGACACTGCACATGGACATCACTGGATGTTACAGCAGTAAAAGCGAATTGGCTATATACTCTGAAAGCAAAGATGGAGGACTCTCTTTAGTCAGCAAAAATGAATGAACAGTGCTGACTACAGCTCTCACAGAACGAACATCTTCAAAAACTACAACTTAAAAGAAAGAAAACAAATGTCCCCATTTTAAAGTATGAGAAGGATATTATAAATAATGCATAATAGCCACATTTTCATGCACAGCTGCATTTCTAAAATTTAGAAGCTTAAGCTATTTTATAATTGCCCTTTAAAAGAGAGCGAGAGAGCGAGAGAGAGGTAAATTTCACAGTTGCAAGGACTGTATTTAGAATGTGCGGGGAGCGCAGCTAGCTTGCACCGTTCTTTGGTCATAATTTAGCTGAGTCTTCAGTTTTCCCTCCTTTGGCTTTAATATCTTATCTGAGCCTTCTTCTTAAGAGAATGCCTCTATCTAGAATGACTGTCTTGCTTAGCTGCAGAATTATGACATAGGGTTGAAAGGGTAATGAGTAGGGTGCTTTTTTTAATGAAACACATTTTAGAAGAAAGTAGAGGGGATTAATATTAATGGGAGATGAAAGCGTTCAGCAGTGACAGTTTCCTTTTAGAAATGGAAAGCTGCTGTATATTGTATCAGAATTTTCCCATCCGAAGTTTATACAGCAGCAATTCTCTTTGTGTCAGTTGCTCCATTACCCTTTTAAGATAGGACATCCTGCTGCCTAAAGATAAGATGGTATCCCATCTTCAACCACACCCAGGCTAGCAGAATACTGTATGGACTCAAAAGAAGCTATATCCGAATGACCAGGAAAAAGCTCAAGTATGGTCTAGTGGCAAGCGGTAGTTCCCTACTGTTGGGATAGGAAAATAAGTCTTAGAGGTGATAGATCTTTTCCTTTGGATCTAATCCTTAACAAATGAAACTCGAGTATAAAGTCTAATAACAAAATATTTATTTCAGTATAAAAGAATACAAAAACAATAAATCTTAATAACTACATCTTGACAATCTAAAAACATACGCCCTCTCTCTGAGAGGACTAGCAGCAGAAGAGAATGGAGGATAGACTGGAATGTGCATATGCGCAGTTCACTCTTCACGTGACTGCTTTACTTTGCTATGAATCTCTAGGTCATAAAGTCTGACATATGAGTACGGCTGACAATCTAAAAATCACATTGTGACACCTACACACACATCCCTTTTAAAAATGGGATAAAATAGACCATATTCCTTGCAAAGAACGTGTAATATTTATGGCTTCCCTTATATTTGGGACCCAACGTTTAAGCAAAAATATTGAAAGCCATTCCACCTTTTAAAAGCGTGGAATGTCCGTGCAAAAGAGACATTAGAACAATTGGATCAGTTAAACGTTCTTCTTCATTTGGGAGCTTTAGGTAGAGGTAGGGTGCACCTACCATCCAGTGAAGTGAGATAGGGGGACAGCAACTTCAAGAGCTGGAGGGTGTGATTGTGCCATCTTTCACAATGAAGATTCAACAGTTAAAATGAAAAGAAGAAATACAATTATTAATAAATTGATGATCGTGTTCATCAGATAAACAAGGATGGACTTCAGACTGAATTCTGATGGATGATCACAAATATCTAGAAAGGCCTAGAACAGAGACACTTTACACTTTACTGAAAATGTGTGATGGAAAGTGTAATGTTGAAACCAATGTATCACTGATGATTAGTGAATTCAGAAATGATAACACACCTTTGGGATCAAGAGTATCAGATGTTGCAGACAAATCAAACAACACTAATCATGATGATCAATAATTTGCCTGAACCACCAGCAAATTGTTAAGCACTGGAATTAATGCTGACTCAGGTAGAAGGACCCACATGAAATCTTGATTAAAATGAGTCAATATAATTATTCGCTGACAAAGAAGGAAAAGGGCGTTGTTACTTACCTGAACGCCCATTCTCGTAGGGTGGCGCTAGCCTCCAAGATTGGGATGACCTCATCCATCAGCCAATCAGGACTGAGTCTGACCTCATATAAAAGCTGTCACTGTGCCATAATCCCCCTCTTGAGACGAAGGAGTAGGTCAGACCCATAGTTTATCCCCCACGCACACCTTCAGTATGTACAACACCCAAAAGGGAGGGACTTGGAGGCTAGCGCCACCCTACGAGAATGGGCGTTCAGGTAAGTAACAACGCCCTTTCTCCATAGTGGGTGGCGCTAGCCTCCAAGGTTGGGACATACCAAAGCCGTATCATCCCCTAGGGAGGGTTGTCACCAGAATTGTAGACCCCGTCAGGAGCCACCATGGTCTGCAAGACCCTGCGCCCAAAATCTGCCTCCGCCGAGGCAAAGGAGTCTACTTTATAATGCCTAATAAAGGGCAACGGAGAAGACCACGTCGCCGCTCGGCATAGTTCCTCCAAGGAGGCATTAGTAGTCCAAGCTGCTGTGGTGGCGGCACTGCGCGTCGAGTGCGCCGTCAGACGTGGCGGACGAGGCAGGTCCTGTTGTCGGTAAACGTCCGCGATGACTGCACGTATCCAGCGACCGACCATCGCCGCTGAAGCCTTGCGACCCATGGACGAGGCGTGGAATCCCACGAACAAGGACTCTGAGCGGCGGAATGCCGCCGTGCGGACATTGTAGATTTTTATCGCCCGCCGGACATCGACAGCGTGCCATTTGCGCTCGGTCGGCGTTGTAGGTGGAGAGCAGAAGGAAGGAAGAACCACTTCCTGCGCCCTGTGGAAGTATGTATTGACCTTGGGCAGGAATGTGGGGTCAAGGCGAAGCACCACCCGGTCCGGATGAAAAATACAGAGATCGTCCCGGACGGACAGAGCTGCCAGTTCGGATATTCTCCGGGCTGAAGTGATCGCTACCAAAAAGGCAACCTTATGCGTAAGGTGCTGCAGCAAAACTGTCCGGAGGGGCTCATAGGGGGCCTCGGTCAGTGCCAAAAGAACCTTCTGCAGGTCCCAGGTGGGGTACCTATGTACCACTGGAGGCGAGATATTGACCGCCGCCTTCAAGAAGCGAACGACTAAGGGATGCGTTGACAAAGGCGCAGAAGAGTGGCAGGAAAGGACCGTTGAGAGCGCTGCCACCTGTCGCCGCAAGGTGCTGGGCGAGAGACCCTTGTTGAGGCCCGCTTGCAGAAATTGGAGGACCTGTATGACCGAAAGGTCGATCGGGTTAAAGCCGGCGCCGACACACCAATCGTGAAACGTCCTCCAGGTGGAGTTGTAGATGCAGATGGTGGAGGCCCAGCGTGAAGAAAGGAGAGCACAGATGATGCTCTCGGGGACGCCGCGCAGAGTCAGGGTGCGTTGCTCAAGCGCCAGGCGGTCAGTTGGAGCCACTGCGGATCCGGGTGCTGAACTGACCCCTGGGAGAGCGACGATGCGGTCTGCGGGATCCTCCAGGATGGGCCGGTCGAGAGCGACTTGAGGTCCGCGAACCATGCCCGTCGCGGCCAATGGGGGGCCAATAGGATCAGTTCCGCCTGCTCGTCTAGCATCTTCCTGATAACTCGGGGAATGAGTGGAAGGGGCGGAAAAGTGTATAGGAGGCCCCTCGGCCACAGGCAACGGAGGGCGTCCGTGTCCATCGCACCGGGTGTCCGATACCACGTGATGAAGCGTGGGAGCTTGGCATTCAGCAGGGTCGCAAAGTGGTCGACCCCCGGGTTGCCAAACCGGGCAGTCAGCTCCCGAAAAATGTCCGGGTGCAGGGCCCACTCTGCCGTGTCAACGTTGTGGCGGCTTAGCCAGTCCGCTGTGCGGTTCGACACCCCCGAGATGTGCTCCACCCGGAGCGAGAGGAGGTGCCGTTCCGCCCAGAGGCCCAATTCCTTGGCCTCGGAGAGCAGGCGGCGCGAGACAGTCCCACCTTGCCTGTTGACATGGGCTTTGGTGGTCACGTTGTCCGTCAACAGGAGGACGTGTTGCCCAGTCAGGAGGTGCTGGAATTGCCGGAGGCCCAGGGACGCTGCTCGTAGCTCCAGGAGGTTGATGCTGGCCGTTGACTCCGCTGCGGTCCAGGTGCCCTGTGCCACGTGAGACGATGTGTGAGCGCCCCACCCGTAGAGGCTGGCATCTGATGTCACCGTCACCCGGCGAGGCTCGAGGAAGCTGGAACCCTTGCTGATCGCCGGGGACCGCCACCAATGCAGGGACCGCCGGACCGCCGTCGGGAGCTGGACTTTGGCCGATGAGTTGGACTTGTTCGCCCGCTGAAACGGCAAAAGAAACCATTGTAGGTCTCTGGAGTGCAGTTGTGCCCAAGGTGTTATATGTATAGCGGATATCATCTTTCCCAACAGGGAGGACAGGAGGTTCAGCGGAACCCGCCCTTGTCCAAGAACCTGTTGGGTCAGAGAAGAAAGACTGAATTGTCTTTCCAACGACAGATACACCCTGCACTCCAGAGAGTCCACAATAGCCCCCAAGTGAGTGATGCGAGTGGAGGGAATCAGGTGGCTCTTCTCCAGGTTGAGGGAGAAGCCATGGTATTGCAGAACGTCCATGGTGGTCTGCAGGTCCAGCTCCGCCCGGGCCAGGGAGGACGACTGAATCAAAATGTCGTCGAGATAACACTGTATTTGAATCGGCACTGCCCTCAAGTGAGCTGCAAGGGCGGCCAGAATCTTTGTGAAGACCCTGGGAGCCGAGGAGAGGCCGAATGGCAGGGCCGAATACTGATAGTGTTCGTTGTCATATGAGAACCGTAGGAACTTTTGGTGGGAAGGCCGAATTGGGACATGCAAATACGCCTCAGTGAGGTCGATAGAGCACATAAAGTCACCCTTACAAATGCCGTCCAATATGGACTGTAGAGTATGCATCTTAAATTTCTTGTACACCAAGAACTTATTAAGGCGCTTAAGGTCCAAGACTGCTCTCCACCCACCCGACAATTTCTCCACGAGGAACAAATTGGAATAGAATCCTTGCCCCCGCTGGTCCTCCGGGACCCGCTGGATGGCCTCAATCTCCAGCAGATGCTAGATGGCTTCAAGCATCTGGGCCCGTTTCTGCGGGTTGGAGGACTGGGAGCACCTCATGAAGGAGTCGGGGGGGTGGAGAGGAGATCTAAGGCGAGTCCGAGTGTTAGGGTCTCGCGAACCCAAGCATCCGTAGTAATCTCCTCCCACCGCCTAGCGAAAAAACGCAGGCGACCCCAATGGGAGAAGCTGGGTCCACTACTTGTAGCGGCGGAAGGGGCGACCGCCTGCCTTCCGAAAAGGGCGCTTGGATTGCTGGTTGGAATTAGCCCTATCCTGGCCCTGAGGCTGGCGGGGCGAGGCCCGTGATCTGTTTTGATTATAGGAAGGCGCCCTGTATTGGCGTCTGGGGAACGCCGGGGCAGGGCTCTGGGGCTTGGCCTGTGCCTTCCTGGTGGAGTTTGGCAAGACCTTGCGTTTGTCCTTAGTCTCGATTAGGTAGGGATCGAGGGCCTCACCGAAGAGCGACTTGTTTGCCACCGGAGCCCCAGCTAGCCGCCACTTGTGGCGACAGTCAGCGGGCCAGCTCCTCAGCCAGTGCATTCTGCGCGCCACCACAGAAGTTCCCATGGCCCTGGCAGCAAACCGAGTGGCCTGGAGCGTTGCGTCCAAGGTGAACTGCGAGGCGGCGATGAGCTTGTTGATATCTTGCCTCGCTCGGATGTCAGAGGGAGGCAGGTGCTCCTGCAGAGCCTTTAGCCACTGAATGGATGTCCGACAAAAGAACGAAGCCGTTGCAGAAGCCTTGACGGCCCAAGCGGCTGCTTGGTGTGTTTTCTGCAGGGCTTGTTCCGTGCGTCTGTCCTCTGGGCGGAGCAATTCCTCAGAGTCTCCAGGCATCTGTGCGGGAGAGTACAGTGCCTTAATGGCCGGTTCCACCGGGGGAACTGGCAGATGTTGAGCCAGAGCGGTGGAAACATTAAAGAACCATTTGTCCGCTGCAGAGGGGGCGACGCCGGCAGTCGGGGATTCCCACTGCTTGAGCACTGACTCCACAAATAGTTTGGGAGCCGGCACCACTTCTAGCTGTGAGGTGGTTTCCTCGAAAAGAGGGTCCTCAGGTTCGTCCCCGGCGGGCGTCTGGTCCTTGGAGGAAAACTTGGCCGTGGCCCTGGCCTTGTGGAGCAGCGATTTAAATAGCGCCGGATTAAATAATCCGGTGATCACCGGGGCCTCAGGGGTGAGATCTTCGTCCTCTGAAAGCTCCAAGTCCTGTACCTGGTCATCCTGTCCGTGGAGTGACAGGGGAGAGCCCGGGTCAGCGTCGGCTGCCGGGGGTGGTACGGTGGTGGTAGCAGGTGACGTGCGGGGCGGTGCCGGCTGTAGAGGTGGAGCTGGGGGCGGCGCTGCAATGGCCACGTGCTTCATGCCCGCCTCTATGCCCTGCGCGATGGCCGCCTGTATCAATGCCTGTACCTCAGGTGTATAAAATTGCTGCGTGGCAGTGGGCGGGCGAGACGTAGGTGAGCTGGATCCTGGCCTGGGGTCCTCCCAGATGTCGTCCTCCCCCAAACAAACGTCTGGATTGTCCAGCGAAAGGATGCCCAAGGAGCGCCTGTCCCTCTGAGAGGGCTCATGGTGCGCAGAGGGAGCTGGGACAGCAGGGGGCAGAGCGGAGCGCTCAGGTGCCTTGGGAGCCTTGTCCTTGCTGGGGTGGGACCCTTTGGAGGGGGCCTTGGTCTTGGCTGGGCCTTTGGAGGAGGCCTTGTCCTTTTCTGAGCCCTGCCTAAGGGGGGAGCGATCCCTGTGTCCAGATGGCAGGGGGGAGTGACCAGCCCCACCCTCCTTGTCGTTGGCCTGCCTGGGCTTATTCCTGCCCGAGGTGGCTCTCTCTGCCATTGTGGAGGCTGCAATATGGCCGTCTGGCAGCAGGTGGCGCTTTTACGGCCCTGGTGCTGCTCGCAGCGATGTGGTCGGAGAACAGATGCCCCAGAAGGCCCAGCTGCTGCAGCGACGAATCCTCGATTGAGGAGAGCCCCACCGGTCCAAAGCTGTTGAATGCGGCCGCGGCTTATAATTTCGCCGAATAGACGAGCCGCCGCTTCGTTCCGCTTGCTCTGGAGCCGACAGTCAGCTGGGGCCGATTCCGGCACCGGGGAACCCCTGGTGACGTCCGGGATCGAGTGCAGCTGCGCGGAAACGCCGGGGAAGCCTCGCTTCGGCTGACGACGTCAGGAGTCGTTGGGGCGATCTGTGGCTGCACGCCCTTCAAAAGCCCGCCAAACAGGAGGACTTCCGGTTTGGAGCGCTTCATCGTGGACGTCCCTCGTTGGACGCCTTTCAGATCTTTGTTAAAAGCCGCCAGAACAGCTGTCTGGCGGCTTTGAAATCTCTTCCCCGGGCAAAGGGGAGAGATGAGAGCCTGACAGGTGGGGTAGAGCCCCCCCAGCGCCCTAGGAGCCATCTGGTAGGGCACGAAGGGAGAGCTCCCCATGCAGCCTGTCTCCAGCTCCGAAGATCAGGAAACCTCTGCTTTTGCAGAGCTAGATGTCGTGACCAGCCGCTGCTTCAAGAATGGGATTTATAATTATATTTAAACTACAGAAGCAGACAGAGAGAAATATTTGTGAGATGGGCAAGTACTGAAACCTCTTTTTTCTTTTTTTTTTCAACTCCTGGGCAAGCTTTCACTTCGGCAAGGGAACAAAGGAAACAGAGTAACAATATGGCGATTGAGAAGTGAAAGTGACTTTCGTTTTCCCAGAGGCTTTTTTTTTCCCCCTCTCTCTCTCTTATGGAAACTTTTAACTTGGAAAAATGGTTTTTTCTCTCTCTGTCTCCTAACTCTGGATTAAAGTTATAATAGAAATATTTCCAATAATAAAAGACTATCTGATTTTTAAACTGGAAAGAACTTTAATCAGGCATCTGGCTTTCTTTCTTTTTTGTACTCTTTTGAAACACCAATGGCTTCAAAGTCTGGAAAGATTGTTTTGACTAAAAGAAATGACTATTCATCTGGATATATTTCTAAAATGCAACTTAACACTGAGCTAACACCTCCACAGCTTTTGACACCTGAAAATTTATTAAATAATTTAAAGATTATGAAACATGAACTTACTTTGGAATTTAACCAGAAAATAAGTGAGATAGACAAAAAAATGCAGGCTGCTTTGAAGAATATGAATCAACAACTAAGATTTGATGTGTTAGAGGTTTGCAAAGGCTTAGCAACAAATATTGACGTTTTGGCAGAACGTATTGAAACAAATAAACAAGCTTTGGCAACTTCGGTGAATTACATAGATAAAATCCAAAATGACATTGCAAATTTTGAAAAAGAGGTCTTAATGACTCAGTTCAGATCCATGGAAGTTGCTATAAGGATTAGAGGTTTGAAAGAAGGATTATATGAAAATTTAAAAGGCAGGATGGTTGACATATTGGATCAGGTGTCTGGAATTTCTAAAGCGGAATTGGCTACACAAATCGACAAAATATACAGAATCAATTCGTGGTACGCTAAACAAAAGCATTTACCAAGGGATATTGTCATATATTTTACCACAAGAGCTCTACGGAACAGAATTATACAAGCAACGTTTAACAATAATCTTATGGTGAATGGTCAGGAACTAAAGATTTGGAAAGAAATCCCCTCTAAAATGCTTAAAGCCAGAAAAAGCTATACTTTTTTGATTGATGAATTTAAGAGATTAAATTTACAATATAAATGGGAAGCGCCAGTTGGAGTAGCAGTGAAATTTTCTGGAAAAAGATACCGGCTCAACACGATAAAAAAAGCTACTGAATTTTATGTCAATGTTCTAAAGGCTGATATATCCAAGATTCCAGAGGAAGGATGTATGAAAATAAAAGAGGAGGAGGAGGGGAAGCCACCTTTGATGGATCAAAAGGAAATAGATTCAAAAATCCAAAAGGAGTGCCTGAATCAGATAGCTGGGGAAAAGGAGATGGAGGTTTGGGATTAGACGGGAGACGACTCGACAAATTTGAATTTATTGAACTATTAAAAGATGAACTATCAAGATACAAAACGATGTGATGTTGAAATATATTGGACGGATAGAGACTAATATGATTGTATTTTATCTTTTCCCTATCTAATGATTACTTATGCAATATTTAGTTAAGTTTTATATAATTTTGAGGTTATTTTTAATGTTGATAATATTAGATATATATAGTTTGTTGAAGATTTGTTTATTCTTCTTTCATTTTCTTTTTTTTTGTTTATTGAAGTTAGTGAATTAATCTAGAATAATATTATCTTATTAATATCATGATGAAATTTAATATTTGATGATCACTTATGTAACATTTAGTTAAGTTTTATCTTAGAGGTTATTTTTAATGTCAATAATATTAGTTTAATGTTTGTGTATTTTATATTTAGTTATTACTTATGTAACATTTACCTTGTATAAGATAGAGGACTGAAGGGAGGAGGTAGGAGGTTTGTTTGTTTGTATTGTTAAAGAGTTTTCTCTTTCTTTCTTTCTTTTTTTTCTCTTTTTTGTATCTTTACTATTGTATACAAATATATATTAGCAGTGTATAATTTGGAGTTGAAGTTTTTTAAAAATAGTGTTTTTTTTTCCTTTTTTCTTTCTCTTTTTATTAACAATTTAAATTTATTATTATGCCCTGTATTATCTCTGGGAAGTCCGGGGGGGAGGTGGGGAGGGAAGGGGGTGGGTTTGGGGGGGGAGAAAAAAACAAAAATGTTTGTACTTTATATTTAATATTTTGCTACTACTTATGTAAGTTTGTACTAATAAAACTTTTTTGAATAAAAAAAGCCCGCCAAACAGCTGGGGGCAGGAGCGCTGCTCCTCCGGGCACCAAAGGTGACAATGAGGAGGGCGCGGCCTGCAGCCGATGCTGCTGCCGAGTAGGTCGCCGAGCCTCCGATAAGGCCCAAACCAGGCACAGACCCAATTACGGGGGCAATTAGTCACGGAGGACACTCGCAGATCTGACAGGCCTCAGTGAGGAGGGGCGGTCGCGCAGGCCGATGAGCCGCCGACTGGACCGCCAACGCTCGCCCTCCCGAGGCCACGCTCCCCAAAAGGCAGGCAGAAAAACTGGGGGCCGATTAGGGGGAGCGGAGAGGAAGAGAGAGGCCCTGACCGCTCAAGCGCTTGGCTTCTGCGGGGCAACCAAGGAAGGGTCTCTCTCAGCGGAAAGTGGCAAAAGGCCACCCTGGCTGCTGGTCACCCAAGCGCTAGGCTTCTGTGACAAGATGGAAAACAGGAGTGCCAGGCCGCACTGTGAGGATGGCAACCATCCACCAAGGTGGAGGTAGGCCGTGGACTAGGCCGGAGCCTGTCCAGACAGTCCCAACACCCCCGATGGACAGGTGGGGACACACTCACAGTTAGTAATAAAGTTGATAGATGGTCCAAAATCTGGATTCAGTTGAAGGTGATAGAAAAACTGCGAAAATGGGGAGAAACAATCCTAGGCCTAGGACTGAGTCGAAAGAGGGGGATTATGGCACAGTGACAGCTTTTATATGAGGTCAGACTCAGTCCTGATTGGCTGATGGATGAGGTCATCCCAATCTTGGAGGCTAGCGCCACCCACTATGGAGAACTTGGCTGAGAATAACTTGTTCAGTGATCTTGGACAAAGGTAAAAGAGAAGACACTCAGCAATAATTAGAACAAACCGAAGCATCCAAAGTACTTTTTTTAAGGAGGTGAAGATAAGCATGTTTTAGAGAATCTGATACCAAAGAATAATTAACCAACCTAGTCAAGAACATCAGAATAAATGAACATAATAGATACACAGAGGAAAAGAGGGAAAGGACCCAAGACACACATTATATAATGAGCTTCAGAGATGGTTTAACTACCACTTATTTAGCAATTAGTACAAATCCTTAGTCCAAATTAAATTGAGGGTGCTACTATAACAATGTTTTGGTGGGTGTGAGTTGGGGAATGTTTCTAACCATCTTAGGACAAAGGAAATTTGCAAGGTATAAACATCCTTACCAAAACCCTTGATATCTTTATGTCATTCAACCTTGGGACAGCCAAGTGAGACTGTTCAGTTTCTCTCCCGATTCTTGGAAGCTGTATGGATTTAGATGGGGATGAATTGTCTCCCACTCAATCCTGCTAAGACCAAGTGGCTGTCAGTATTTGAACATCCAGATCTGGAGATATTTCATCTTTGACTTTGGATGGGGTTGTATTTTCCCTTCAAAGTTGGTATGCAATCCACGGGTCTTCCTGGACTCATGGAGCCTGCTTGGAGACCAAGCATCATCTATGGTTAGCAAGGCCTTTGCACAACTTGACCTGGTGAAGCAGTATCAGCCTTTCCTAGCTCAGAAAAAAACCCTTTTCAGGCAGTCAGTCATGTCCTATTCACCTTGAAGCTTGACTTTTTTAATGGTCTACATAGGGTCGCCTTTGAAGGCTATCCATAAACTTCAACATAATGCAATGACTAAGGCAATGATGGATAAGCCTTGGCATAAGGCCTGGTTACCTGAGGGAGCACCTGTACCTCATAGCATCTACCCTGTTGAATCAATCCTATAGGCTTGGTATGTAGATGTTTCTTTGATTAAACAATGTTATCTACTGGGACCTTGGAAGTGTTCCTTTTCTCTAGATGTGCCTGCCTGCTGGAATAAATTCCCACTCAGATCTGGATAACCTCCAATTTGCTGCTGTTTAGAAGAGCTGTGCACACCTGGCTCTTCACCCAAGTCTTTAGCAAAGGAGAATGAGACCGCTTGCTTTATTGTACTTGCCATCTTTTATCTTTATGTTTTATTGTTTTTGTTGTAATTTCTTTGATAATTGAGAGTTGACCAAAGTAGTTGGGAGCCAGACAGCACACAAATTTAATAGATGACGAAAAAGTATAAGGGATATTAAAATTCTCAAGCAACAATACTGATACAAAAAATCACAAGGAAAATTCCTTGATAAAATGACTACTAGAGACAAATAGTCCATGTATTACATTACAATTAAATACTGTAATGAAAATGTCAACTCAGCAGCTAAGAATTTAAAAGAAATACTGGTAACTTCTGAAGGCAAATGCAAACATTTGCAATCTTGGTTAAATAGCAAAGCCAAATTGCCATTCCTGTGCTAAAAGTTTAATATTAAACAGCAACAGGCACAGTGTGATCTGGGCTTAACCAAATTTCAGAGATAGCAGCAAACAAAATAGATTATTCATTTAAATAATCTGATAAAACCAGAGCTTTAATAATGGTATGGGTGTTCAATAACAAACACTTTAAATAAGCTTTAACAGATTAAATCAAAATAAGTTTGAATTGAATTAAAATATTCTGCAGAATAGCAAACAACTGCTTATCTCCAGTATTACTAATCAATGATAAGTTAACAGGCTAAAATAAGGAATTCCATATGAATTTAAACAAACATGCTAACAAGCATAAAAGAAAGACCATAGAACCGGCATTGCTATAACGATATAAAAACTAATCTCGAGGAATGACTTCCCAATTGATTTATGTACATATTAAATAAGATAGAAGAATGGGCTGATCCGGGGCATCCCATACTGAATGCCCAAGTGTTTAGCCTCTAATGATTGGAACCAGTGGTGGGTTCCTGCCGGAGCTGTCCAGTGAGTAGCTCCGGTAGGGAGCGGCCGATTGCGCAATTTGCACGCGACCGCACTGGAGCCGTTTTTGCTGCTCCATCGTGCGCGTCACCATCTTTTTCTGACAATTTTTGGCCGATTTTGCTTCTGCGCATGCACGGAAGCAAAATCACGCCAAGATCTTGTGAGGGGATGCGAGCGCCCGAAACGTGCAGATGTGCACGTAGTGCACCGGCATGGGTAAGTGAGCAACCCGCCCCTGATTGGAACTACCCATAAATTAGATCCTTGCCTTTCTTGGAAAATATAGGTGGCCAGAGAGGGCACAAAAGCTTGGATCCAGGAGCCAGGAAGTGTGTTTGAAAGTGAGGAAGTAATGTCACAGGCCATGAAGAAGGTATTAATGTGTCTTCTACTTGAAAAAGCCCTTCTGTATATCTTACCCTGTTTCCCCCAAAATAAGACATCCCCTGATAATAAACCCAATCGGGCTTTTGAGTGCATGGCAATAAGGCCAAGCGCTTATTTCAGGGTTCAAAAAATATATAAGACAGGGTCTTATTTTTGGGGAAACACGGTAGCTAACCATCAACCAAATCTCGAAACTGCCACTTACAAATAAGATTATTGAGAAGGTGTTGCTGCCCCATATTTGATCCTGGATGAAATGAATTATATGCCAGATTAATTTTTTGGAAATATCCTAAAAGTCTCATTAAAGGCTTTGTGAAGGGCAAAGATGATGCACCGTACGTTACATCTTATATGTTTGATAAGCAGAATGCGGCAATCATTCTTCCTTGGCACAATACAAACTTTAGTAAGGATTGTTTTTATATAAAATTGAATTGACATTGTTAAAGCTATGGTTGGCTGGTTTCAGGGTTCTTATTTCTCAATTTAAAAAAAATTAGGAGTCATTCTTAGGAAGTGCTCATAATAATTTTGTACAAATCTTTACTTCAACAATCAAACATCCATTAGTCATTTTTTACCTTTTTAAAATTCATATGCAGTTTATTTGGAAATGGCACAAATAGTATGAAACAAAGAGGATTTTTGTTTTATTTTTATTTCTGGATTTGTTTGGGTTTTTTTATTTTGTTTTGTTTTTTATTGGTGGTGTAAGATTTGTTACAATTTGCAGGTAATTTAAGACAGACACTTAATTAGGTCCTTGATGCATATATGCAAGAATGTTGACAGGATCAAACTTAATAAACAGCCCAATACATTATGTTAATTAATTTCACTGTTTGATTACATTATTCAGTATAAAAACAAAGTTTTGCAGAATTTCAGTGAGATGCACCCCAATCTAGAAATGCTTTCCAGTCATAAAAAAAAATTGATTATGTGCCATCAAGTCAGTGTCAGCTCTTAGCAACTAAATAGATTTTCTCTTTGAAGATCTATCCACAAACTGGTCCCTCATATTTTCCAACAGTGCATCCATAGCTCCTGTAATTGAGACCATCTGACTTGCTACTGGTCAAGACCTTTTCTTCTCTTTCCTTCCACGTTTCCCAGCATCACAGCCTTTTCTAGAGAGCTGGGTCTTAGTCACACAATGTGACTGAAGTAGGATTATTAGAACATTGGCATTTGTGTCTTGAATAGAAACGGCATAAAAAACAGCTCTAGAAAATTGCTGGTTTTGAAGTATTTACCAACTGTTTTCCAACAGCAAATGGAGATAAGTAAGGATATGGAGGCCTGCAGTACACCTAGAACTGTTCTCCCACATACTGTATAGGTATATATTTAGTTCGTTAACTACAGGAATTGGGACTGGAATTTCCATTGCTAAGTGATGCAGTCATAAAGCACAACATCACATGACCACAACATTGCAGTTAACTAAGGACTAAATATATACCTATATGTGGGAGAACAGCTCTGAATATACTCCAGGCCTCCATATCCTTACTTATCTCCATTTGCTCAGTTGCTGTTTTTAATTGAATCTGCCAACCCAGTTGTTAGGAGAGGATCCACCTCGAACCACACCATTCCTGGTTTGGTCCTCCCAGCCCCAAGGAACTCAGTAAGGTAAGGAACTACTTGGTCTGCCTCCTCTCCAACTCACCATACACACCTATCTCCCCTACAATGTAAACTTATTTTATTCTGAGCTTCATATAAAAACAGGACAGTTTCTAACAATGTTCTTTCAAGGTTTCTAGAGTTGTGATGAGCTTGTAATTTTAAGACTACCAGATCTGGGTTGCAAAGATCCAGATGACCTTCCAATAGAAAAGGAAGTGTCAACCCTGAAGCGAACCTGGCTGAGGCCATCTTTACGGCTTCAGGATTGCCACAAGAGAGGGAGTAGAAAATAGTTAGCGGGGGTCTTGTAGTCAAAACAAACAGTTTTCCTGTGGGAACCAAGGAGATTTCAATAGGTGGCGGGGAAGAGGAGGATTACAGTAACCAAACAACCAGCCAGCACTTTTATTGGACAGTGTGACTGATGCCGGGGGAGGGGGAAAAGATGAACTTTCACTTTTTAATTAGGTGAAAACCACAGGAACTTTCAGAGTTGGTTTTCACCAGTTGTGCCAATATGATGTATCAATTATTATTTTTTCTTTGAGGAATCTATCTGCCTCGGAGTTCTGCTTTCAATGGGTGCATTACTTGGAACGCTGACAGAAAGAAACTTACGGATATAGAGTTGTGATCTGGAATTTTGTAACTCAACTCTAGTACACCTATTAAACCACAAGTGTTTTTTTTTCCTTTAAAGTTTTTCAGCAGAGCTAGTAAAGTTGGAAGAGAGGATACATCAATGAACTTGTCAAATGAGTGAAAGAAGGCATATGAAGAAAAGGCATAATGCAGAGGTCTTCAAACTTGGCAACTTTAAGACTTGTGGACTTCAATTTCCAGAATTCTCCAGCTGGCTGGAGAATTCTGGAAATTGAAGTCCACAAGTCTTAAAGTTGCCAAGTTTGGGGACCCCTGGTTAGTGTGTCAGAGACAGAATCTGCTGCTGTTTGTGGCATCAGACAGAGGACTGAATTTTGACACAATTCTGAATGACTAATGCTAACCTTAAAGATTAATGGAGATTTACCTCAGCGGCATGCCTGCCTACTAGATATCTTTATTTTTTTTAATTCTTTGCTATGAATAATGCACAGTTTATTGGTTCTTTTTGGAGTGTGCTTACATTCTCTTTTGTGCTTTCTTTTAAAAGCTACCCTCATTAAACAAATGCAAAAGTTGTTATGTATTTCATGATAATTCCTAGTAATGTTATTGAGATTTTAAGGATGTCATTAATGAAAGGAGTATACATTGTTTTTGTCTGACACTGTTGGCAGATTATCAAATGCAGAAGTGCTTACTGTACTTATGCATTAGGAAAAAAGAGAAACTCAAGCCAATAGCAAGGAAAACATTGTGGAAGTTGGGTTTTTGTTTGTTTGTTTGATTGCTATGGGCTATGGTTTGAATCATGCCACATTTTCTTCTTTGCAATTAATAATACAGGCGGGCTACATGTGTTACTCCTGTTGTGTTTTTTTATGGCAATGATAAAAATGTGTACACTTTCTAAAAATTACTCTTTGACAATATTTTTTTTAACATAGATAAGGAAGAAGAAAGCAGCATGACCTCTTATTCTACCTGGTTTTGTTATTATAGGATTCAGGGGGATTATTTTGAGTATCCATGTAATTGATACTAGAACAGGGGTAGGCAAAGTTGGATCTTCTATGACTCATGGACTTCAACTCCCAGAATTCCTGAGCTAGCATGATTGGCTCAGAAAGTCTGGGAGTTGAAGTCCACGAGTCATAGAAGAGCCAACTTTGCCTACCCCTGTTCAAATCATTCAAATCATGTCCTTCACTTTTGTTCCATAGAGAGTCTCTTTCTCTCTCTCCACAGCCACCCACCCACATATATATTGTTGTTCAGTCAGCAGTTGCACATGTCACAGTAGCTGTTATATATTTCTAATGACAAGTGGCAAACGAAGAGGCAAAATATAGAACGGAATGAGCAAATTGCCAAATTGGTGCACTTAATCCCTCAAGTAAGCAAATCTTGCTGAAGTCCTTATAAAAAAAATAGATCCATGCCTGGAGGGAAAAAAAAGGAAAAATGAACATTCGAATTACAAAAAGAAGAGGGATATGCGATCAAATAGCTAACAGCAGATAAATAATGTGGAGCTTAAGAACACAATTTACCAATTCTTTTTTTACTATAAAAGTCCATTGATTGTATAAATCATGCATAATACATTAAGTTAAAAAACCCTGGTCATACTTCTGAGAAACCACTACAGTGAACAAGAAGCTACTGCATCAACCGTGCCTGGAGAAACGAAGTGGTTTAGCATGTGGAAGTGAATGGATAAAGATGCATATTGGTCTCATAACCTGAGGTGGTATTCAGCCGGTTCGGACTGGTTCTGGCATACTGGTAGCAGAAATTTTGAGTAGTTCGGAGAACCGGAAAATACCACCTCTGGCTGGCCCCGCCTCCCACCCCTGCCATTCCCTGTCCTATATTCCCTTGTTTTTTAGTTCAGCTGATTCGTGCGGTAGAGCGGATTGCCACGCCTCAGCTGAACTAAACAACAGCTCAGCTCACCAGTGCTGACACCAAGGGCGGTCTTTGAGTGCTGCACGCGTGCAAAGCGCTCATTAGGCATGTGTGTCATAGAACTGGTAGGAAAAGATTTGGAATCCCACCACTGCTCATAAACTTTATCTGGTGCAAAGGATGTTTCACAGCAAATAGCAAAATTGCAAGTGATGATTTGTGGAATCAAAACAGGAGGCAGAAACATCTAAGATTGTAGATGTTTTTATTTCATCAGCCAATAGATTAGGAGGACCTAGAGGATTTCATAAGGAAAATGAAAATGTGGATTGCTATTAAGTATTTTAAAGGAAAAAGAATAGTGTTAATTTACATGCACATTGACCTTACAGTTGGCTGTAAAGAAGTGAGAATAGTAGGGAGGTAGGTTGTTTTCTTGGGTTCAGATGGTTAGTGTGCTGGAGGACAAAAAGTATTCTCATGAGAAGGATTATACTAAGGATATGTCTATGACAACAAACATCAAAATTGTCAAAATAATGTTTTTTTTCTAGTGTTAATGTTCAGCTTTAAAAGCTGGACATTGAGAAAGAGCAAGAAAAAGAAGGCAGGTGCCTTCAAATTATGTAACTGGAGGGTGTTACTAAGTGTACCATGGAATATAAGATAAACCAATTAATCATTCCCAAAACAAATAAAGACTACATTGTTCCTTGAAGCAATGATCAGGAAACAAATATCACATATTTAAGACATGTATGACCAGGTGATCGATTAGAAAAAAAAAATAAGAATGCTTGGCAAAGTAGGGGAAGTAGGGGAAAAAAGTAAGTTTCTTTGTGGTCAGAGAATTCACAGAGCTATTGGTGGTTGCTGGAGACAAGTCAAGATAAGAATGATTTTCCTTGTAGTTGCTGGGAGGTGAGCTTGACTTGATGCCACCTACAGTAGTGTTTTCAATACTTCCATTGGTATTGAAGGTCCAACAGTTGCGTATTTGTCTCTTGACCCTATCAACTCCAACAAAGACATTGAGCCTATCACAGGTAGATTTTTGACTCTTGAAATAAATAATTATTCAATCCTAGCGTTAATGACCTCTTTTCTCATATTCAGCAGTAAAGAGTTTATTATTGTTTAATGAAAGCAGCCCTACAACAAAATTAATTGAGTATTTTAATCTCCATATGTGTTCTGCTAAAACATATTTATTCAGTGCAAGCTTTGACTGTGAATGTATGTCTATGTGTCTGAGTGTGTTTATCTCCTGGAAATTAACATTAATATAGCCTTAGGCAAAATTAATATTCATTTTATTTATTTTTGTTTTCATAAGACTACAAATATTTTTAAGCCTTGTGTCTCCTAAAAAGTCTAAAGTTATCTGTCAATTAGAGTGCAAATTGAAGAGTGCAAAAAGATCTGTTTCTCGCTGCCGATGAAATGAGTATGTGCAAGCTTTTAGTTATATGTGTTGACAAACTGGATTAATTTATAAAGCACAAGTGCCTCGACTCTGTAGTATCAAAATAACATTTGTTCTCCCCATTGTTTCTCCATAGGATTATGCTGAAAAGGAGAATACGATAGCCAAGGCTCTGGAAGACCTTAAAGCTAACTTTTATTGTGAACTCTGTGACAAACAATATTACAAACATCAAGAATTTGACAATCACATCAACTCCTACGACCATGCACATAAACAGGTGAGCAATACATATGCATTTACTGCTAATAAAACACAAATACCGGTAGTAAATATGTGTTTTACATTAGGAGCACATTTTTTTTCTTCCCATGTTTTTGTCTAAAGGTTGGATAAAGTTTCGAAAAAACTATTTGATACTTGGCTAATAAAAATATTCACAGCAGGATCATTAACATTCTTCAGTTTAAAAAAAGGAATTTTCAATCCAGAAATTAAAATGTATGAGCATGCTGATGCACCGGATTAAAATAGTTCCAAAGTGCTAGCAAGTGTCTAGTCAACTTATCTCACCAGTCAAAAGTATTGTTTTATTAATAGCATTTACGTTATGGCATTTACCTATTGAATAGCTGCATCCGAAATGCTCCTTGATTGGGATTAACAATTTGTGCATTCCATTAAACTCAAATCCTTGTGATCTACAAAGCACAATGGTTGGCTGCACATACACATTTTTAGAAAAGGGGAGAATCTAAAGAGTAGGAAGAGACCAGTGAAGCCTGGGGAATTGACACTCTGTGTACTGAGGAACTACAAGGCTTCTGTCAATCTCAGATGAGCTTTTGAAAAGGGCAGCTTCATGTACTTTTTTTATTATTTTGCCTTCCATCCTGGGAAGAAAAGGCATTTTTTTTTCTGTAGCTGACTTCAGCCAGGTAAGAAACCAACCTAAGTTGGAAGAAGTAAATACCTATCTAGAATAATATAAAGATAGACACGATTAGGATTGTTGGGTGTTTTTATTTTTATTTGTTTATTTGTTTATTTGTCAAACACGTACAAGATAGCAGGTATAGGTATAAACATAAATAAAGGAAATAAGTACAGATAAATGGGGACAGTAAGACAGGGACGGTAGGCACGCTGGTGTGCTTATGCACATCCCCTTTACGGATCTCTTAGGAATGGGGTGAGGTCCACGGTAGCTGGTTCAAGGTTGAAGCTGTGAGGGTTTGAGGATGTAACAATGGAGTTGGGAAGAGCATTCCAGGCGTTGAGCACTCTGTTGCTGAAGTCGTATTTTCTGCAATCGAGTTTGGAGCGGTTAACCTTGAGTTTGTATCGATTGTTTGCCGGTGAATTATTGTGGTTGATTATTGTGTATTTTATTTTATTTTTTAATGATTTATATTATGGATTATGGATTGATCCAAGCTGTTTCTCAGTATCCTTAGTCATCTTTCGTTCCCCTTGCATTATATGTGTGGGTGTACGTATGGGTGTTTAAAAGATTCCCTGTGAGTTAATGCCTGCATAGTTCTTGATATTTTTTTTCTCTTTCTTTCATTCAGTTCTCCACTAGCCCCTTTAACCTTAATTTGCATAACAAACAAGTTGTACCTTCTTCTGAAATCCTACTCCTAGAAGGCATTTAGTCTATCAAACAAGTTGCCCATTCTGTGTCCTGCAGAAAGGCAAGAAAACCGGGATTTCTGAATAGAATTTCCTGAAAATGGCCAAAATTACTTCTTTGCTCAGAGAAAAAAACAAATATCTATGTTTATGGCTGACTGGAAACTGCTTCTGTAATTTTGCGTAAAACAGAAATATTTTTATGGTTTTGAAGATTAGGCAGGATAGACTATAAAAGGAAGAGAATCAAGTTGTAATCTTAGAGTAAGATGTACATTTATAATTGTACTTGTAATTGTTGTAAAGAGGATCGGAAGCTACTTTGTATCATTTATTCCTTCTTTTCTATTTTTCTTTTACTCCTACCCTCTTACTTACACTTTTAGCTTCCTTTCTGATTTCTTTCTTTTCTTCTTCTCCCTTGTATTATCTTTTAAATGTTTTAAAACATTTTAATACAATTATATAACAATGAAGTGTATAAGAGTTTGCAACTTAAAAACACAAAATAAGATTATCCCTTTTAGGAGTGCGACATATGCTTGCTTATATGCATTTGCACGCGCGCGCACACACACCTACACACATAGGTGTTTCAATATTTTTTTAATCTAGAATTTAAACTCATGTATTGAGAAGTAATCCCCACTGAATTCCACAGAGTCTAGTTTTCAATGAAAACGTTTCAGCATAAATGAAGAGAGAGAGAGAGAGAAAAGAGTGTTTGAGAATAAGCTTTGACACATACTGCATCATCCACTGACTGAAATTAAAGTTTACAACAGTGACCTTTTCAAACAAAAAATTGGGAAAGTCAAAAGCCAAGAAGTCAGGAAAGTTCCCACATGTACTTACTGTTCAGTTGCAGCCTCACTGACAGCTGCCATTTTGCATCCTAGAAAATCCTTGAGAATAGTGGCAAAACCATTTGGGGTAGCATCCTGAGAAAAGGACCATTGCCAGAGGAGATCCCCTTATCCTCTCTTTGCCAAGCCTTTGGAACTGACTTGTGCTACGCCACCCCATGCCATCCTCCCAGCAATGCATTGGGGGAGGGAACATTGAGAAGCAACAGGACCATTTTCATTACCAAATTCAGGAGAGGAGAGGAGAGGAGAAGAGAAGGAGAGAAGGAGAAAAGGAGAAAAGGAGAAAAGGAGAAAAGGAGAAAAGGAGAAAAGGAGAAAAGGAGAAGAAAAGAAAAAGAGAAGAAAAGAAAAAGAGAAGAAAAGAGAAGAGAAGAGAAGAGAAGAGAAGAAGAGAAGAAGAGAAGAGAAGAGAAGAAGAAAAGAAGAGAAGAAAAGAAAAGAAAAGAAGAGAAGAAGAGAAGAAAAGAAGAAAAGAAAAGAAGAAAAAAGAAAAGAAAAGAAAAGAAGAGAAAAGAAGAGAAAAGAAGAGAAAAGAAGAGAAAAGAAGAGAAAAGAAGAGAAAATACTGGGATCAATGAGCGGTGGTGGCAGAGTGGTTAGAACGCAGTAGTGCAAGTTAACTCTGCTGACTGCCAGCAGCTCGATCCTGACCAGTTCAAGGTTGACTCATCCTTCCATCCTTCCAAGGTTGGTAAAATGAGAACCTAGATTATTGGGGGCAATATGCTGACTCTGTAAACCGCTTAGAGAGTGCTGTAAAGCACTATGAAGCGGTATATAAGTCTAAATGGTTAAATGCTATTACTATCAGATGATAAGTAATATCCATTGATTGATTGATTGTTGATTGATTTTAAAAGGGGAACATTTAATATAAATAGATATCCCCCAAACTGCCTTTCTGCTGTCTGAGAACAGAGAAGGAGAATGCATTTTATAGGGAGCATTTTCACTCAGTCTTATTTAATTTGTCTGATAGATTTCCACCTCCATTGAAGGCTTCCTGATTTTTTTCCTTCTTGGTTTCCCCTGCCCCTGAAACATTTCATGAGGCCAAAGGCTTTTTTCTGTCATTCGGCCTGTTAGCTAAAGTAAACAGTAATCTGTTAGCACATAAATTAGCCTCTCAACCTTTAAGTGGTTCGTGATTATGATTCATACAGAAGCATGGAAAATGGAGCATCTCATTGGAGACAAGCAAACAGGATATTTAAGGAGGATAAATTATTTTACTTTGTTTTGCTTGTTAGCATACTGTGTAAATATTTGACCAAATAAAGTCCTTGTGAGAAATATACAGATGTATTCTTTTTTTAAAAAAATTCTCTTTTGGTTGAGAGGACTGTGAATTTTGACCGAGGACACTGTTAACCCTATTTTAAATATTAGGAAATTTAAGTGTAGTGGTGCAGTTGAAGGGACTTTGAGAACCCAGCACAAAGGGTTTACTCTTCTTTTACTGCTAGGAGATGTTGGCATCATTTCTCACGTATGAGAAAATTAGGATTGGTATTTATCTGCAATGGATTCCATGATGTATTTACTGTCCATTGCATCCCAGGCCAAGTTTAAGATGTTGGTGCTGAGCTTTGGAACTCTATATGCTTAGAGTCAGAAGAATGCCTGGGGAACCTGCTCGGTTACCCAACTGCTTAAGAGAGAGCCCCAATACATGAATCTTGGTTATTTGGTATATAAGAACTGTCCTTCATCTTTTTGGTGCTCAAGATACAGCATGGAATTTGCTCCCTTCAGGGAGATGCATGCAGCCCCCTCTATCCCAGCACACTTTCTATGCAAAATAGCAAAAAAAAAAAAGGTCTTGTTTTACAAGTTTTAATTGTTAGAGTTATTTTATATAGTTTAATTTTATTCTTGTTTCATACTGTATTTACATAGAGAATATGTATAAGAAGAAAATAAAGATTCAAATTATAAAAATAATAATCATATGTGTATATCTCATAGCATTCCTCCTCCTCCTCCTCCTCCTCCTCCTCCTCCTCCTCTTCCTCCTCCGCCTCCTCCTCCTCCTCCTCCTCCTCCTCTTATTACTACTACTATGAGCATTCTGAGTAACACACCCATTGAAAGCAGAACTCCGAGGCAGGTAGATTCCTCAAAGAACATGTTTATTGGATACATCATATTGGCACAGCCGGTGAAAACCAACTCTAAAAGTTCCCGCGGTTTTCACTTGATTAAAAGAGGAACAGTTTCCCCTCCCAGATGTCACTGGTCACATTGTCCAATGAAAGTAGATGGCAGGCTGCTTGGTCACTCCTCTCCTCCTTGTTTAGATGATCTTGGTTCCCACAGGAAAACTTTTTGTTTTGACGGTTAGCCGGTCTATCTACTTCCCCCCTCCCTGCCCCCTCTCAGGGTTCATGGCAACTATGAGCAAAAGAGGCTTCAGCCAGGTTAACTTCAGAGTTTACTACTACTACTACTACTACTGTGAAGTAGGAAGTTCATCATTTCTCTCCCTTTAGGATAGGATTGCAAATAAGTAGTTGTTTCTGGTTCCAGTTTTTCCCTATTACTGTGATCTTAGTTTTTACCAGTTAATTGGATTCATGTTGCTATTATTCACTTTTCCTAGACAGCATCTCATTATTTCAGGCAATTAACTACAAAAATTAGTTGGTGAAAGCTGCCTCTTTTTCATGGGAACAGCATTTTACTTTATTTGGATGGAAATAGGTTGAAATTAAAACCACATTGCGTATTCTCCAAGCAAGACTAAGAACGGCTGGCTCCATCAACATGGAGTGCGCTAAACGTTTTGCACAAGTTAACAAATCAGAATGTTTGTATTTTTCTGGCTTTATGCTCAATGAGGCAGCTAACATTACACCATCTGGGATTATATCAAATCATATCTGGCTTTTGTTTTCTGAGAATCAGCACTGTTTATTTTGTTTTGCAAAATCATGATAATGAAAAAAAAACCATGGTTAGCTTGAAATCAATAGAAAAAAGTAGTAGAAACAGTCTTGTCAATATTGTGATAAAAGTGACATCTTTTATAGCTAATAACATACAATGGTTTTATGGCCTTACCATTCTCTAAGTTTATTCAATAGTTTAAATACACTTATGGTTAACCTTGCTTAGAAATAAAACATTACCCTAAACAGTAATAGATTTTATATTACCTTTCAGTATAATTTTAACTGATATTTGTTCTGTGACTGAGGCAACAGTATTCACTACCTAATCACACTAATTCAGAAATGAAATATGTACAAATTTGGCACAACGCCTGATAGATTTTATCATACATTATATATAACACATGCTAACCAGAAACTGAATGAAATGGGGGAGGGGGGTCATTAACACTTCCATTCATTGTGCATTTAATATGAAAACATCCATTATCAAATATGCACAAAGTAGTTTTGTGCATTTTTAGCTCTGTTAATACAGATCCGAAGTATCCCACAAATTCATTCTATTTGCATTTCACTGTGTCCTGAATCTGCATTTCCAAAATCTACAGGCAAACTGGATTGATGAATTGATACACACAGTTCACAATTTTTAACAGAAATATAACTATAATTCCAAAGAAGTAAAAATAAATGCAAAGTACTGAGGGTTGTTGTTTTTGTCTTCCATTCAATTGTGTCTGATTTTCAGAGACTGCCTGCACAAGTCCTTACTGTTTTCTTGGTAAGGTTTTCCAGAAGTGGTTAGCCATTCTTCTCTCGCAGGGCTAAGAGCAAGTGACTCAGTGGTGGGTTCCTACCAGTGTGGTCCACTCTATAGCACCGGTAGCGGCCTGCTGGTGACGTCACAGTACCGGCACGGTTGGTTGCCGGTGCATGGGCACCGCCATTTTTTAAAAAAAAGTTTTTTTAATTTTTTTTTACATTTTCTTCTGCGCATGCCCAGAAGCTGAGCTTCCGGCACTGTGCATGCGCTGCCTTCCTACCCCACAGTGAGTCCAAGCAGGGGAGGATGGCTGAGGGAGCGCGTAAGATGCTGAAAGAATGGGCGGCAGGAGCTATCTCAGTTCCCCTCCCTTCAGCAGTCCGAGAAGCCACGAATGCGCGGTGATGATCCTAGGCATTTTTGCACGTTCGAGGCTTCTCGAGCTGCTGAGGGGAAGGGGAATGGGTGGCAGGAGCCTAGGATCATCGAATGGGGAGAAGCATTCAGGCCGGACGGAGGCTCCTAGAAGAACCGATGCCGCGGTCTTGCTGCTCCCGCTGTGGGGGCTGCGTTGTGGGTGAGCAATACCCCCCCGCTTCTCTGGCCGCTGCCAAGCTCCCGCAACCCACGCCCACCCAGTCACATGGCTGGCAAGCCACACCCACAAAATAAGCCACGCCCACAGAGTGGTAGTAAAAAAAATTAGGAACCCGCCCCTGAAGTGACTGGTCACCAAGCTAGCTTCATACCTAAGGCAGGACTAGAACTCACGATCTCCCAAATTCTAGCCTGATCCTTAAACACCAGACTGGTTCACTAAAGAAGTAAAAAATATGAAGCATTAAATACAAAGGAGAAGGCGTGGGTGTTCCTTCACTGAACACTTTTAAGAAAAGACTGGATTGCCACTTGAATGGAATATAGGGACTCCTGACCAGGGGGGGTTGGACTAGAAGACCTCCAAGGTCCCTTCCAATTCTGTTATTCTGTTCTGAGAAATGTACAAAACGCGCACATGAGGAGAAATGCCAAAAACAAACATTACAATGCCAGACTTTGTGTAAAATATCAAACTCTGTTTCTATAGTTGTACGATGCCATGTCTAATACAGATTTACCCCATGATAATTTCATGAAGCTTTCTATTACAACCATTATCATTATTGCATATAAATGCTTTTGTGACAAAGCCTCAAATGTATTTGTCTACAATAATAATATCCTCTGTCGTGTTGATGGGATGCTTCAAGAAAGACACCATTGTCTGGAAGGCATCATTGCTTGAATGTTCTTAATTTGGCAGAAATTGAATCTATTTGCAGTTCAATTTTAAATGTGCAGTCAAATGGGCAATTAAATGTGGATCTTTTGTTTATTTTACATGTCCCCTAATTCCAGTTATGATGGTGATGATGATTGAAATGCAAGACTTTATATTTATTTCTAATCAACTCAATTTTTATCAGGAGGTGTTCCTCCATTCCTTCTTCCCCTCAGGTCAATACGAGAAAGTAGATTGAATTTCCTAAGAAATTTAATCTAGATCTCTCATATCCTAGTCCAATACTTTAATCTCTTCACTCTCTGGATTCCAAGTTATGAATAAGGAATCAACTGTAGTTCCATGATGCCACCCTGTGTGCTACAGAAGGTCCTGGAGAGATCTTGGAGGCATATTCACTTCATCCAGGATGCCAACCAGTCCTTGTATATATATTTTACCACCCAAAAACTTTCTACAAAAACTTGATGCATAGAAAATTAGTAAAAATGGGTTAGCATACACTGCTATGTAGTTCTGGAAGCTTAATTATTCACCACACTGAAAAATCTTTTATTGTGTTTAAGGTTTCTTGAAAACAAATTCTGAAAAGAGACTCAAAAGGAAAATCCGCATCATACATTTGGTGTTTATCTGAAATGCATTTTTAATAACTTTGTTTTAATGGTATCACTATCTGCATAATTGCAACCAGGATTCCATAAATTGGCACCAATTTTTCAGTCCATACAGAGAATGGCAATTGCAAGAGAAAGAATGGTATTATTGCAATGTGCCCTTTGTTACTTTTCCTCCACTCTTTGTTGACATGACAATTCCCATGGGTAAGATGAGATTGCTAAAACAGCAAGACATCTCTGGAACACGAAAAGAAGCACACACACACACACACACACACACACACACACACACACACCTCTTATTAGCTATTGTTCAAAAATATCATTAGAATATTATATCCAAAATTGGTGGATGGTGGTGATGATAGTATTGTATCTGTGAAGTTAGGGATTCAAGGATGCTGTCATGCAACGAATTGCTTCTCCACTATAATAAGAAAGATTCAAGCTAGAGAAACAGCACTGAAAGACATTAAAACAGTACAGCATTGGCAGCTCCTAGGAAGCACACTTTAAGGTATGATATTCCCAAGTGCTTACTAAAACAATGTAAATCCAGATAATTAAAAAGAAAAAAATAAGGTAACTTAAAAAAAAAACATTGTCTTTTAAATTTCAATACTTCCTAGTCATCAGAGAATCAATAGCAATAGCAATAGCACTTAGACTTATATACCGCTTCATAGTGCTTTACAGCCCTCTCTAAGCGGTTTACAGAGTTCAGCATATTTCCCCCAACAATCTGGGTCCTCATTTTACCCACCTCGGAAGGATGGAAGGCTGAGTCAACCTTGAGCCTAGTGAGATTTGAACAGCTGAACTGCTGAACTAGCAATCAGCTGAAGGTTGCAGTGCTGCTTTTAACCACTGCGCCACCTCACCTCAATCAATACCATTGGTTATGCTATATTTTTCAGAATTTTAAAAATGTCATTTAGGATAGGGATGAATACCTAAAAAACACGAGGAAATTTGGGGAATTCTCTAGTTCTGTATAATTAATTCCCTTCCATTTTAATTCAGTTTAAAGTTAAAGAAATAATAATAATCTGTCACACCCACTTTTTTTGAATATACTTTCTGGCATACCACTCAAATGCAACATTTTGGCTCCCTTCCTTCCAAAATGCCATTATGGTGGGAATAGGCATATAATTGACCAATGTTGGATGTTACTTCTCCCAAATCCCCCCTCCCAAATAGTCACAGAACAAAAGCATCTAATGCTATTTTCATGGCCCA
Organism: Diadophis punctatus similis; assembly: GCA_023053685.1. Taxonomy (NCBI): domain Eukaryota; kingdom Metazoa; phylum Chordata; class Lepidosauria; order Squamata; family Dipsadidae; genus Diadophis; species Diadophis punctatus. The sequence goes on along the minus strand of JALIGW010000001.1, from coordinate 181,202,331 downwards.
AAGTTTAGATGGAACATCACTGGTGCAATGGAATGTTTAGGGAACATGGTAGAAGAAACAGGAAGTTTGCCCCCGCTCCCCTTGGCCCAAGGAGGGGAGGCATACAAAAGAAAATCCAAATAACTCTTCCTTAGTTACACAAGGTATAATTTGACCTGAAGAACTGTTTTTAACTGGCTTTCAAAATTCTGTTATGGCACCCTATTGACCATAAGGGTATTTTCAGAAATCAAGTAGTTCTTGATAACTGAGTTTGATAACTGAGACAGGCTTGGCAAGTACATCGATGGTAACCATCTTATTAAGCAGTAGTTCTTAAGTAGGTTATATACAGGATTCTTAAGTAGGTTATATACAGGATCAGTTTCTACAGTTCTTAAGCAATAGTTTATGCAGGACATGGCAAGAAGGAAAGAAAGTAAGATAGACATCCAAAAATATAGGTGAATATATGTAGGTCAGAGTTGAACTGCGGAGTCTGTCTGGGTTTGGTTGTTCGCTTGCAGATGTTTCATTATCTAATTAGGTAATGACGAGGTGATTTATATGATGTTAAGATATTCATGAACTGGGAGAGCCATGTTAACAAGGTTAGCCAATGAATAGGCATAGCAACTGAATCAGCCAATGTGAGCTAACCACTTCTGAGTCTGTGCTGAGAATTGAAACTGGAATTTAAGCTTAAGGCTGGGTGTGGCTCCAGTCTCCACTCTGATCTCTTTTACTCTTCCACTCTGAATTCTGCTGAAATGAAACTAACTGTTCTCTGCTATCTGTAACTGCTTGAAGAAGAATCTATATTGGAATTGTAAATATTTATATTATTCTGTTTATAAAGAAGTTATTGAATCCAGCTGAATCAGTCATCTGTGTGCGCTTCTGGTTTTGATTTTGCAACAAACTTTAATATATGACATATAGAAATAAACCATATTTGCACATGATTCAAAAGAAACAATTAAAAAGCTAAGAAGGAAACAAAAAGACCAGGACCCATCCAACACCCAAGTAAGCAGGGATTAATACCAGACAACCAATCAGGCAGAAAACAATACCCTAATCAAGGACCTACCAAGTAGAAAACCACACCCCCACCAACATTTAAGCTATAAACAGGGAGCAAACTTCATATTTATTTGCACTGATGACATTATTTTGTTGGGTAATGATACACCTGCAAGCAAACAATCAAGCTCAGAGAGCACCAAGAACTCAAAAATCCAAAAATATCTCAAGCCCCACAGCTGACTTTGATGCCACAAAGGTTGGCATTGATTTTGCTTAATTTCCAAATTTAGGTTCTGATATTCTGTGAGGAAATAATGCTTTTGTGGAGAAACAGTAATCAGTTATAATACTGAGTCAATGCTGTCAGATTGAGGTTTCAAAAACAAGGACTTGCAAAATTATAGTAGGAATATAGGGTTAAGAAAAAGGTAAAGGAGTTCTTGTGGATTGTACTCCACTAGTCATTATTATAGGAGGTGGTGCTCATCACTGTTTCAAGGCCAATGAGCCAGCGCTGATGCAGAGACAGACATTATATTTCCTAGAAATTGGACAAATGGAAATAAGGAGTATCCATTATGTTGCATGGAATTGCAGTGAATTGCAATAGAAATAGCACTTAGACTTATATACCACTTCACGGTGCTTTACAGCCCACTCTAAGTCAACATATTTCCCCCAACAATCTGGGTCCTCATTTTACCCACCTCCGAAGAATGGAAGGCTGAGTCAACCTTGAGCCTGGTGAGATTCGATCCGCCAAATTGCAGGCAGCCAACAGTCAGCAGAAATAGCCTGCAGTACTGCATTCTAACCACTGTGCCACAAAAGCTCTTAAGTGAAAGATGTCTTCTTATGGACTCTGTCGGGCCATATCAGTGGCGCTTTATGACAAATTATCTACAGTATATCTAGGCACATTGCAGACCAACAATGCTTCCCCCCCACAAGCACAAACACACACACATAGTTGGTACTACATCCTCATCCAGAATTTCTAAGTAAGTATTTGTTTTTTCCCCAGCAGGCACATCATTCCCAAACACAACTTTGGGACTGATATGCACATTTTTTCATCTGGAGGCTTCTAGGCTGTTTGTATTCTTGATTAATCATTACAGTGTTTCATAGAAATACCGTAGATGTAAAAAATTTCACTGCTGATCCTGCTGGGACCCAATTTGTTGTTCTTGTTTGCATCCAGTAGATTCACGGTGAGAAAAATACTAAGCCTTCAAAATCTCAAAAAAATAAAATAAAATAAAATAAAATAAATATATTTGGAAACACAGAGCTAACCAAGGCTGTTGCTCCCATGCCCCAGTGGTGAAATCCAATTTTTTTACTACCGGTTCTGTGGGCGTGGCTTGGTTGGCATGGTGTGGTGTGGTGTGGCTTGGTGGGTGTGGTGTGGTGGGCATGGCAGAGGAAGGATCCCCATTCCCTCCCCATTCCTGGGGGAAGAATATTGCAAAATCTCCATTCCCACCCCACTCTGGGGCCAGCCAGAGGTGGTATTTGCCGGTTTATTTATTATTTATTTATTTAGACGCTCTTATAGGCCGCCCAATCCCATGGGACTCAGGGCGGCGTACAGCATGAATAAGAAGTGTACATATAAAAACAGTAATCATAATTTAAATTAAAATATAATTAAAAAGAAAAACATTATAAACACAACATTCAGGGGGAATCTGATTATCCTATTCACCCCATCTGCCGGAAGAGCCATGTTTTTAAGGCTTTACGGAAGGCCAGCAGGGTGGGGATGGTCCGGATCTCTGGTGGAAGTTGGTTCCAGAGGGACGGGGCTCCCACAGAGAAGGCCCTCCCCCTAGGCCCCACCAGTCGGCATTGTTTGGCCGACGGGACCCGGAGGAGGCCCTCTCTGTGGGACCTAACCGGTCTTAGGGAGGTATGTGGTAGGATGCGGTCCCGCAGGTAACCTGGCCCTGAGCCATGTAGGGCTTTAAAGGTAACGACCAACACCTTAAATTGCAACCGGAGACTAATTGGTAGCCAATGCAGCTGGCGAAGGAGAGGTGTTACGTGGGTGTATCTTGGTACACCCACTACAGCTCGCGCAGCTGCATTCTGTACCAACTGGAGTCTCCGGATGCTCTTCGAGGGTAGCCCCATGTAGAGCGCGTTACAGTAGTCTAGCCGTGAGGTGACAAGGGCATGAGTGACTGTGAGCAAGGCCTCCCTCTCCAAGTAAGGTCGCAATTGGTGCACAAGACGGATCTGTGCGAAGGTCCCCCTAGCCACAGCTGAAAGATGTTGATCCAATTTTAGCTGTGGGTCTAGGAGGACACCCAAATTGCGAACCTGTTCTGAGGGATTCAATTTTTCTCTCCCAAGAACCAAGGAGAGACAGTCGACATAGTCCTTGGGAGGCAATATCCAGAGCCACTCAGTCTTGTCTGGGTTGAGCCTGAGTCTGTTCACTCCCATCCAGACCCTCACATCGTCCAGGCAGCGGCACATTACATCAACTGCTTCACTGAATTGACACGGGGTGGAGATGTACAACTGGGTATCATCAGCATACTGCTGATACCTCACCCCATGTCGTCGGATGATCTCACCCAGCGGTTTCATGTAAATGTTAAACAGGATGGGCGAGAGGACCGAGCCCTGTGGCACCCCGCAAACCAGGGGCCTAGGGGCCGACCTCTGTCCTCCTGTCAACACTGACTGCGTCCTATCAGAGAGGTAGGAGGAGAACCACCGTAGAACAGTGCCTCCCACTCCCATCTCCCCAAGACGACGCAGAAGGATACCATGGTCAATGGTATCGAAAGCCGCTGAGAGGTCAAGTAGCACCAGGATGGAGGAATAACCCCCATCCCGGGCTCGCCAGAGATCATCCATCAGCGCGACCAAAGCAGTCTCCGTACTGTAGCCGCGCCTGAAACCCGATTGAAAGGGACAACAAAAAAGTTGGGCTCAATTGTGCTTTTAAATTGATTGTATTATATAGATTGTTATCTATAATATCAGTGATAACAATGTTGATGCTGATTACGATTCAAGGTTGTACAAATTGCATAGAACTGTGATGGCGAACCTATGACACGGAGTCATCTCTGCGGGCACGTGAGCCATTGCCTTAGGTCAGCTCCACCGTGCATGTGCGTGCGCCGGCCAGTTGATTTTTGGCTGGCCCCACCCACGCTGCCCCTCCACTCCCAGGAGTCTCCATGCGGCCCATTTTGGATGCGAGGTAAGTGCAGGGCTTGCGCGGAGGCTCTGGGAGGGCAAAAAATGGCCTCCCGGAGAGCCTCTGGAGGGTCTCTTGAGGGCTTGGGAAGGCCCTTTTTGCACTCCTGGAGGCTCCAGGAAAGCCTCCGGAGCCTGGGGAGGGTGAAAAACGGGTCCACCGGGCCTACCGGAAGTCTGGAAATGGGCCATTTCTGGCATCCGGAGGGTTCAGGGAGGCCTGCTAGGCCCAAAATGGGGCGTGGGAGGGTCACGTACGCATGCATGGGGGGGTGGGAGAGTGTGTGGGGGTGTCATGCATGCATGCGCAGGGGGTGGGGCAGTGCAGGGGTGTTGTGCGGGGCGCATGGGGAGGCATTGCATTATGGGTGTGGGCATGTGCGGGTGCGCTATCACACACGTGCATGCGCTTTTGGAACCGGAGGAAAAAAAGGTTAGCCATCACTGGCATAGAAAATAGCACTGAACAGAACCTGCTAACAGCTTTTTCAAGCGAAAACTTTTCTCACGGCAACTATTTATGAAATATGCACACACATAAAAGTACATTAAAAAAAAGCCACATACTTTTGAAAGTTAAAAGTAAGAAAGGAGAGTTATGCTTTGAAGGTAATGTTTTATTGGGGAAACCTGTATAATAAAAATGACATTAGAAAAAAGTAGAATTAAAAATGGGATTTCAGAGAACTTGTGTTAAAAGCTCCATTAGGGAAAATTGTGAATAAAAGCTTTATATGCCAGAGAATTTTATTAGCAAAAGTCGGTTTTGTTTTTCTTCCGCAGACCTATTAAATCCTAGTGGTCCCAAATACTGCATCACTAACATGAACAGAAAACTGATTTAGTCTGGTGTCTAGACATCTTACTGAATAGTGTTATCAATGCATAGCACTGAACTTCTATGTGCCATTGTCCATTGTTTAGTGAATTATTGCAAGTACAGAAATTTTGAAACAATGCAGACTCTACATCATCTACAAAGGTTTTTCTTTTTCTTTTCTCTCTCTCACTCTTTCTTTTTTGGGGTGGGGGAAAACATTCAGTTCTGACTCCTGGCATCTGCATGGGCATCCCTGGAGTTTTCTTGACACTATTTTAGAAATGGTTTGGTGTTACTTGCTTCCTAGAAGTGAAGAAGACTCACTGGCCCAAAGTCACCCAGTTGGTTTTGTGGGTAAGGCAGGACTAGAATTTACAGTCTCCTGTTGCTACCTTGATGCTTTAACCACTATACCAAACTGTATCTTTCTATAAAGTTTGCCCTATTAATTTTAACAGTAAAATAATCCTTTCCTCCTGCTTTTCTCCCAACATTGGCTTCTAAAATATCTTGCAGAAAGGTACCAGATTCACTTGCCCTTACACTAACCATAGCAGGACCGTGCCCCTCTAACTTTTTTATACAATATGTCCTCCTGAAGCATCTTTTGTCTCATCCTGTTGTGGCCCGCCTGCAGCTGGTGCAGCCTGGGCCTTTGGAACCTTCAGTGCCTCTTGGCAGTGCTGAGAAAGGAGGGGCTACTCCTTTCCTGGATGCAAGAGCACGCAGGGCTGCCAAGAGGCAGGAAGGTTTACTCTGGAGGAGGTCGACTTGAGAGTAGAGCTGCAGGCTAATCGGCCACACCCTTAGACTACTTAAATCCTCACCATGCTGAGCCTAGTTGCAGAGAACAACGATTGAAAAAGCGACCTGTCTGATCATAGCTTGCTCCATGACTCTTGTTCTGGCATTCTCTGCGTTGATTCCAGCTCTTGAATTCTGTGAATCTAGTTTGCATTTTGTCTCTTGCCTTTCCTAGTTCTGGGTACCAGATTCACTTGCCCTTACACTAACCATAGCAGGACCGTGCCCCTCTAACTTTTTTATACAATATGTCCTCCTGAAGCATCTTTTGTCTCATCCTGTTGTGGCCCGCCTGCAGCTGGTGCAGCCTGGGCTTTTGGAACCTTCAGTGCCTCTTGGCAGTGCTGAGAAAGGAGGGGCTACTCCTTTCCTGGATGCAAGAGCACGCAGGGCTGCCAAGAGGCAGGAAGGTTTACTCTGGAGGAGATCGACTTGAGAGTAGAGCTGCAGGCTAATCGGCCACACCCTTAGACTACTTAAATCCTCACCATGCTGAGCCTAGTTGCAGAGAACAACGATTGAAAAAGCGACCTGTCTGATCATAGCTTGCTCCATGACTCTTGTTTTGGCATTCTCTGCGTTGATTCCAGCTCTTGAATTCTGTGAATCTAGTTTGCATTTTGTCTCTTGCCTTTCCTAGTTCTGGGACTCGTGCCAAGCACAGTAAGCTTTGCCAATTACCTCTTGGACTTCGGCCAGCTGTTAAGATAAGATATTAACACCTGGGTTTATGAACTAAAGAACTTCTGCCTTTCATTTTGCTTTGGACGCTTCTAAGAACGTATTAGAAGACTTTGCTTTCATTAGTAAAACAAACTGTGTTTAGACGGTTGTGTGTGAGTAATTATTGGTGGGCTCGATGCGGGGACAGAACACATCCAAAGGCCATGTGGGAAGCAGCTTAAAGGTTGGCTTTAATTATTTCAGTTTTAAAGAAGCATCTTCTCTGTTTTCTCATGGATACCATCTAGCATACTTCACGAATAATGTGGTTGATTATGTGGCCCATGTTCTTATTGGCCACTTTGGGCTACTGCAAGATTTGCCCGCTCCCTCCCAGTTCTTGGACCTCCAAGGCTATTTTGACTTGACAGGCATCTGGTTTAGGAAAGGATGTCAGTCATCATATTATCTAATTGGCACATTTGAGGTGGATTATCAGGTCTTCCAATAAATAAGTAAAAGGTTTAAAGGAGTCTTTTGAACAAACATTAGACTTGCTTTCTAAACATAGATTTAGAGCTGTTTTGATATCTTTGTATAAAATTAGCGCTCCATTAAAAGGCTGCTAGTTGGAGGCCACTTGGAAGGTCAATTTAAACCTCCTGTTGGGAGTAATGTGTAACTGGCTCTGCCACTTGTGTACTTTGGGAAGGCGAGGGGGATATTCTCTTGCCTATTCCTATGCAAACATGCCTATTCTGCGGACTATTTCTAGATGCTGCTATGATCATGGCCAATCATTTTCAGCATTATCACTGAGGATAGAGCAAACATTTGTAGCTTTGAGGGCCTTTCCACATGGACTGTGTGTAAACATGCACACATAGAAGGTATTTTTGCTAGAATTGGCAATGGCAGTGAAGCAAAGCAGATATCACTTCACTTGAGCAGCAGTTTAAGTTGGTATCTTCTGCATGTTAACATGCAGGGTATGTATGTACCCTGCATATAAGGGTAAGCCCTCCCAATGGCTGTGCCAGATCTTTGGAAAGACATAACTAAACTTTAATATTAACAAGGAATGGAACTTCTTGGTTCATGACATTTCCAGAACTGAAATGCAGTCTGAATGATTAACTATTACTCTCACACTTATTTTAATACCCTTATTTCTACATTTAGAAAAAATTAATACAAACAGCAGTGATAAAGGGGATGATTAAGCAGTCTGGTGAAATCAGAAATGCACAATCACCCTGCAAGTCCCACCTATTTTCTACATGTGTTGTGAAACTTCATGGTGCACTAACAGAGAAGGCAGCCTCCCCTCTCCCCTTCAAACCCTTGGTTTTTTTAGTTTTATTTTTGTAATCCACAAGATGGGCAGCAAATAAATTTGATAAATAAAATAAATGCATGTTCAAAAGGGATATTGTGGTGCAATTGTGCAATGCCACTTTTGTCATTTTATGTTTTTGAATACACATTAGTACAACTGACAACAAATTCTAATTGTTCATGTTTTTCCTAAACTGAAACTTAGTAAATTTATTAGATTGTAAAATATCTATTATGTTACAGGGCAATTAAGACAATTATTATTAATATTATTTTGTTATTGTTATTGTTCTTATTATTGTTCTTGTTCTTGTTCTTATTCTTATTCTTGTGATGATGTTGATAATGATGATGATGATGTCAGACATGACTGAATGGTTAAAAAACATACCTACCGTATGTTTATAAATTCAGATCTTTTAGTGTCAAGAATCAGGATTACTAAATTCAAAACAAAATAAAACAACAAAAAAATGAAATGAATATAACAACCAAGTTACCATGAGAAAACTAAAGAAGCAGAAAATAGTTTAGTCTTTCTGGAGAGAAAAAAAGAAATAATATAGCAGTTCTGCAACATAAAGAAAGTGAATGGATTCTGAAGTCAGCAGTTTCAATCAATTTTCTATTGTGTGTATGAGTTTTGTAAGAGAAATAGGAAAAAAAATATAAAATACTGGCTATCTTTGTGAGTGGGCAGTTCTGATGATGTTTGCCATGAAAGTGGCTTGGTGCACTGCTGAGAAGCCGATTTTATTTCCCCATTTGAAGTGCTATCACTGACAATAAAATTGCCTGAAATATGAAATAATGGCAGCTGGTACTTAATGTGACAGGGAGTACAAGAGGCTTTGGCCTTTCATGTGCTTTAATGGGGTGCTTTAGAAAGTAACCACACAGTAAGTGACACGTCAATTTATTAAATACAATTGTCCCAAAACAAATTCACCACAGTTTTCTGTTCAGAAGAACGCATTATATGCCAGCTTAATTATGTGGGTTTTTCCTTGTTTCCTGAAATCTTGAAAGCCCTTGTCACTTATTTTTTCCAAGTTGGGCACTTCGGAGTGTAGTGCTCTTTCTTTGGGCTATTAAAATTTTACATGAGGAAAGAGAAGTCTTAAGATCCTTCACACTTTCTATTTTAAAGGCAGAATATACAGTACTCCTTACCTGAAGAAACTTCTGGAGAGGGCTAGGACTGCTCTGAAAGATTCACCATCACACAATTAATGTCCCATTAGTTCTACTGATATCTTCCCCTCTAAATTTAATAGCACTAGGTGGAGAGTCATTTCAGCAGGATGTCGGCAGGGCCAAAAGGTAAGCCTCTCCCTGCACAGTTACATATTTGTGGCTGCAAATTCCCGTGAAAACCCACATTTGTTCCCAATTTGACAACAATGGGCAAGGATATTTCTGTGCCACATAACTGTAAAATGGCAGCTATTTACTGAGCTATTTCAGTACAATCCCATTTTCTTCCAAAAAACTCAAGGTTACCAAACCCTCCTCCATTTATCCACACAATAAATCCTATGAGGTAGGTAAGGTGGCGCAGCAGTTAGGGTGCAGTACTGCAGGCTACTTTAGCTGACTTTGATCAGCAGTTCAGCTGTTCAAATCTCACCGGCTCAGGATTGACTCAGCCTTCCATCCTTCTGAGGTAGGTAAAATGTGGACCCAGATTGTTGGGGGCAATATAAATATAAACATTGCTTAATGGTGTAAACCGCTTAGAGAGTGCTTGCACTATGAGGCGGTATATAAGTCTGACATAATAATAATAATAATAATAATAATAATAATAATAATAATAATAATAATAATAATAATAATAATAATAATAATAATAATAATAATAATAATAATAATAATAATAATAATAATAATAAAAGATCATGTGCTAGAGAAGCCAACAAGGTTAATAACACACACCCCCGTTGTTCTAATTGTAACATTCTGGTTTTTCTGTTATTTTTATTATTATTATTATTATTATTTGGATCCTGTGGAATGGGCAAGATAAGTAAACACGTAGAAATAAATGCAAATCATGGTGTAGGCGTTTGTTTATACAAATGGATTTAGGCTTGTTGAGGAAGCCCAACAAAGTTGCACATCCCTGAGTAGGCTTTAAACTGAAGTGGCATCTGAAGTGACACTTGCAAGAAAAAAAAGTCAGATCTTCTTAAGAAGTGCTGATCCCTTGGAAGAGGTAAGCACTTAGCTACTGCTGTCCGTAAACCCATACTAAACCAAATGTGTCCCTGTGCAGCTGTTGCCCCAGCCATCTTTTAAAGACATAAAACTATCCCCCTAATGGCCTGTGATAATTAAACTCCCATAACAGTCCTGTTAATACAGGGGTGTCAATCCTCCCATACTCACCAAATTCTAAGTCAGGTAATTAAATATCCTGTTGATTCATTTCCTCCTGCTGTGCCTACTGATTACAGTGTCCTCTTTTACTTTACTTTCTCTCAACTGTGCAGAATATCAAGTTGGAATGCATTTGAAAGAAATTAGTCTTTCTCTTCCTCTGGTAATATCCATCTTTCACTTGCATGGTATATTTTTCTATGGAACACCTGAGAGGGTATCCTGGCACCACAATGATGCCTCAAAATTATCTTTTGCAATGAGGATGTAATACCTACGCTGCAGCAGCACAAAAACATTGTTTAAGAACTAGTTCTAAGGATTTGACTTAAGAATATAAACAGGTTATTGCTGTTTATATTACATTCAAAGGCTAGGATTGTAGGCTTTGAATGTAAAAAATAAGCTTCGGTAATACTTTGAAATATTTTTTTTAGCTCTCTCCTCCTTCCTGAGCATCATTGACATCCCCCAAATATTCATTAGATAACACTGCCAGTTCTAACCTTCATTTGTCCTTGGTGTAAAATTTCTTCATCAAACAAATCTTTGAGATGATTGGTACAATTTTATTATGCAGCAAATGAGCAAGAAAACATTCTAAGCAAGAGAACAGACTAAAATAAGGCAAACATTTACTACTAGTAGCACTTTTCTCGATGAATTGCTGAAATTCAGCATTTGTTTAATCTATAAATTATGAAGGAGGATTAACGGTTGGTGAATACACATCCAGATTACAGACACTCCAAAAGTATCTCTTCAAATGGGATTTTAATGGGCCACAAAATGGCAATGAGATTGGGTAGAATCTAGGAAATAAAACTTATGATTTATTTATTTTTTACTATAAGGAGAAAAAGGCAGCCGAGCCTCAGATTGTGTACATGGACATAAAAGGGTGGATTTTTGAGAAGACAGCCCTAGGATTCCATGTATTTCTATTTGCATTTTGTATTATACATGAGCTTACTGTGAAGTAAACCACATGAACACAGTGATATTATATAGAGTTACATATTGAATTTCAGAATTAGTGTTTCTTTTATCATCATTCTTGTTCACTACATGAACGTTGTGACTGGAGAGAAGCTGTGCTGCTTCAGGAAATTTAGTGTGTGGTGAAAAGATGTGTCTAAACAACTTAATCCAAAATGGTTCCTACTTAGTTTAAAGTAAGGCCTTTACATCTAGCTAGCAGGATTAATCTGTAGAATACTATCCAAGAGAAACATTTCAAATGTTCTATAAACATTTTGATAATCTTTGGGAAGGAAGGAAGAAAGGAAGATCTTCTTCACAGAAAGAGGATCTAGTTTGGTCTAGTGCAGGGGTGTCAAACTCGTGGCATCACATTTTCGTCACGTGATGCATCACAACTTTTTCCCCCTTCGCTAAAATGTGGGTGGGTATGGCCAATGTGTGATGCATCCAGCCTGTGGGCCATGAGTTTGATACCCCTGGTCTAGTGGTTAAAGCACCAGGCTAGAAAGCAGGAGACTTTGAATTCAAATGCCACCTTAGTCATGAAAGCCATCTGGGTGAGTTTGTGCCAGTCACTTTCTCTCAGCCCAACTCACCTAACAGGGTTGTTGTTGTGGGGAAAATAAGAGGAAAAAGGTATATTGAATATGTTCACTGCCTTTAATTATTATTATAAAGGTGGGACAAAAATTAAATGAACAAATCCTTAATGTTGAAAGTTACTTTGAGTCACTGTGAGTTGGGTAGCTAAATACACACACACACACACACACACACACACATACACACACATAAAATGATTTCCCATTAAAAATAGACTAGAATATAGTCTCATTTTGCTAAGAAACAATGAGGTAAAATTCCTTAAATCAGGAGATTTTTTTAAAAAAGTAGGCCTCTGTGTAACTTTTTTGCACCCCTATAAAACCTTGCCCAGATTTGTGCTTTCTGAAAGTGCTGAGATTCCAATGCTCCAAACACCATGCTGGTTGGGAGTTCTGGGAATAGTAGTTCCAAAAGAATGAAGATTACCAGAGGGAAAGGATGCTATTTAGGGAAGCCAAGGGAAGATACCAAGGGAAGCCTGTCTTCCTCATGAACTATTGCATGGTGAGGAGGAAATAAGGCCCATCACAGGCATCTCAAGGGGCGTTTTAAGTCATGTACCACCTTCCAGAGGCAATGTTCCCTTAAATTAGGTCCATTTTGCTGACTACAGTTGTTGCTATATTGCCTTCTGCTTTTCTCAAGACATGGCACAGCTTCCAAAGAGCTAAAAATGAGAGCGGGCAAAAGTTTGTAGAAGATTTTATTGGTCTGACAGTGTCAATAAAGCAAATCTACTCAAATCAACACTTATTACTATTTTATTTATTTATTTGTATCCTGCTTTTATCGTTTTTACAGATAACTCAAAGCAGTGAATATATCCAACACACTATTCAATATTTGAACTAACTGTTCAAATATAGTGAAACGTTTGACAATAAAATGTTAACAATTCTATAGATTCATTTTGGGTTTGTTGGCTTGTTATGGTTTGATTAGCCTGAAAATATTTTGGTAATATTTTGGTAAAAATTTCAATGTTTTTGAGAAGATCTGCTGACTTTACCTGGGATGAACTTTGAAGTGAGGTTGGAGGGCTTGGGGATGAAATAGAACAAGAATAGCAAAAGATTATCTCATTTGTGTGTATGACCCTTCAAGTTAATTCTATTATTGGACTGATTTGTCTAATTTTGAAAGATAGTTTTAGATTTTGTTGGTGGAAACACATGATGAGTAAAATATATCTAATTGGTCTGTCACCTGAGTTCCTGTTAATTTTGGATTTGGATATGATCAAAGGGGAAAAAATAGATACCACATTGAAGTTGTAACACAATTATAAAATGAGCTGAGCCATTTTCCTCTCAACCACTGAGGGAAATATCTGCAAAATATTTGCATTCCCTCACATATTCCCATTTTAGAAGAAGCTTTTTCAAGGGTCACTTTAATGTTCTCTTTTCAGCCAACCTAGAGGGCAGATTCCCAAAAACTCTGTGTCCATGTCCACGTACATCTAATATGGTTGACTCCATGGGCATGCTTTATTCTGGGTTGTACCTTTTTTTCTGGTCTAAGACAACAGCTATTCCAACTCCTATTTTAAAATGTTCCAGTCATACTGAAGATTTCTATATAAGCCACCTTACAGATGAAAATAATAGTAACCTCACCTATGCTGTTCAAAATTTGCAACTTAACAACACAGCTCAGATCACATTGAAGAAGCAACCTTGTTTACATATGAATATTGTTGAATGTTTTCTTATCAGTAAGTTTTATTTATTATATTTGGTTTCTGGTTGAGGACTGTAATAAAGTTTTGATTTTACACACACACACACACACACACACACACACACCCCACATTAAAGAGCAACTAGAATGCAATTTTAGCTGCCCTATTTTTTTTAACCTTCATCCTTTATTTTCAGAAGGGGAATAGAGAAGGTATAAAGGCTATCACTTGCTCCCATCAATCATTGCTGCAGTTAGTTTAATGGATTGGCTTGGAAAGAAGGAAGATAGACCATATCATGATGGGTGATGATAGATTGGACATCTGCTTGTAGTATTATCAACAGCTAGCTGATTGTATCCTTGGCATAGATCAAGTTTTGCAAAGGCTTCCCCACCCTCCACCCTCTGAAGAAAAAAGAAAGAAAGTAGCTGATTGGCTGCAGGCAATCAATTGTCTAAATACCTTATTTATAGTGCATTTCTAACCCATTTCTATTAGGTATTAATACTGGCCCAATTGGTATAGCTCATATAGCTCACGGGTTTCTGTAAATGATTCAAGAACTCATTGTTTGGTTATGTTTTCAAGCACTTCTTCAATTTCTCCCAGTTTGTCAAAAGCACATTGCTGACTTTTGTGTTAATTGTCTCTGTAGATATATCAAATGGGATGACAATGGTTTCCCACGAAACTGTTCTCCCAGTTTCTCAGAGAACAGTTCTGGGAATCTATTATTTCTGTTAGCCTATTAGTGATAGTGGTATGCACCCCACAGAGAGTGATTTCTAGTAGTAGGAGCCAATTCCTTCCTAAAATGTTTCTAATTCCCTTTCTGTGACAATGACTGGAAGTCTCTCTCGGAAAGACTGTTCCTGCACATCTGCATGGTAGCTTCCAGCAAAATCAACCCTTTTGCTGCTGTAGTCATAGAGAAAACATAGTAGCCTCAACAACTTGGGAGGAGGCTCCTCAGAACGTAGAAGGAAGAATGCACTTTTGCTGATTATAGATCCACCTCAAAGTCCATTTCCATCTTTCACTCTTGATCCCCGTCAGAAGCACTGCATCATTTTGAGGGTCCTTGTTACAAACATTCAGAAGCCGATACAATTGCTGACCTTTATTATTCCCTGCATATTAAAAAAAAAAACCTGCAGTCCACATCATTGAATCTGCACACAGAGCACTTTTTTCCTCACGGAAGTCAATCACTCAGCATCTCTCTCTTTTAAAAAAAAGTATCTCTAAAATTGCAGTGCTAAGATACATTACACAGCTCTGTGATATAAACAACAATGGGGTTCTCTAGGTTGCTGAACTTGCTCCTGAAATTTAAATGTCATTATAATGACTGATGGTGCAGCTGAGAAATGATCCTTCAGTAATTTCACAAGTGAATCAAATGTTTTAGGCTTTAGCAAAGCAGGAATAGCAAGACCTCTTATTAGAGCAAATATCTAGGCCCCATAGACCAGGGGTGTCAAACTCGTGATGACACGTTGTCATCATGTGACATATCACAACTATTCTCCCCTTCACTAAACGGTGGGTGGATGTGACCAGAGCTTGACGCATCTGTCTGCGGGCCATAAGTTTGACACCCCCCCTGCCATAGACAGTCAACAGGATAGCTCTTTTTTTCTTCAGTGATTTATGGTGTTTGCTTTATACTAAAAAATAAAGGCTCTCTGCAAATAAAGTGGTTGACCAACACCAACTGAAGTGTGTCCAAGACTAGCCTTTAAAAAAAAAAAATCTGAGGTTTCCAGTTAGTGATTATTTCTGACTGGTTACTCAAGCATTTGAATACCCAACCACTTTCCTGCTGGTCTTCAGTTCTCGGTCAATTCCATTCTCGGTGCCATCATAGTAGAAAGAATGGAAGTAATACAAAGAGACCCAAATATTATTCTTTAGACACAAAATGTTAACTCTGTTGGAAACACTCTGTCCAACAGCTGCAGTCTTTCAAAACTACTTGAGCTGCGGTGGGCCAAAAGCTATTGCCAACATGCAGTGCCCCCTAGCTTACAAAACAGATGGATGATTTTATAAGCGTCAAATCCAGAAGTCCCACTCCGGAGACAGGGCACCAGTTAATGTGTAACAATACATCAGCTCGTTCTGCAGGAGAAAAGTATTAGTGGGGGCCTGTCAGGCAGTGATTTTATGTTGCCTGTTACATGTATATGCAGGGGAGATGCATCCCTATCAAATATAATGGTTTATTCCTGAGCACGTGATTAATATGTTCCTAGTACGCATGTGTACATTCCTTTCTTTTGTTCCTCCCTTCTTCTTCTGCTTCTGTAAGGAGCAAGACCTTTTTTTATAGCCAGGATGTGATTTATTTGTTTTTGTACCAAAATAAATATTTTATACCTTAGTGTTTAAACTGCGGTTTTTCTTTCTATAATGTCAGAGTTTCAGGAAAAGATCTATTTCGCCTCTGATGAGAGTAATTCTTATCTAACAGGGCCGTAGTGGAAATTGAAAAGATTGAGGAAGAAGATCTTTGCTATGATTTACTAAGTGGATTCTTATCTTTTCGAGAGCTCTACCCCAATACTAATTTGAGAGAGAGAGAGAGAGAGAGAGAGAGAGAGAGAGAGAGAGAGAGAGAGAGAGAGAGAGAGAGAGAGAGAGAGAGTCAGTCAGGCAACTAAGGATTTGAAACATCTATTTGCAGCATGTCTTTTTATTAACCACCAATAGATTCCTAGCCTCAGGATGGCTGTTCTGATGTGACTCAGAAGGCATCTGTATTAGCCATTTTGGTACATTAAGTACTGCATGTGTCAGAAGGTGGATCTGTCCTGGGTATGCTCAGGAAAAAAAAAGGAAGAAGAATCCTCATATATTTGCTACTGGATAAGATTTGAAATGGTAGGCCAATGTGATACAGAAATGGAATTGAAATGTCAAGTGAAATTTAAAGTAAAGAAAGAAAAAGGACTCCAACGCATCTTTAATTTCCCTGGTTGTGGAAAGCTCTTGAAGGTATTACAGCAAATTTATCTTTATAATTAGAAAGTTTCTACCATCCCCACTGAAGTCTGTGAGGGGTTTTTTGTTTTTGTTTTTGCCATCGACTTCAGTAAAGGCAGAATGGCACTCCCCCAAAATCATTTAAAAACTATTATCTTCCAAGTTCCTGTCAGTGACACAGGTAACCCTTTTGCCCCTGTATAAAGGGTTTCAATTTTATGATCTTTTGATCATACATTTAAATTTGTTCAAAAAGCAGGAAGCTCATTCCAGCATTCTTACAGCAGCTTTGTCTGTGGCGATATTTATGAGACATTCTTGAGGCTTTTGCTGAAGCTAACAAAAATATCTTAAAGCTCTGCAGGTCGTCCATCCTGATTTTCTACTCAAGGCAACTTGGCCGATGATAATGGTAAAATATTCAACACAATATCTTCATCAATTTTCTTAATTTAGAAAGCTGAGAAAACTTTGCCATTTGCTCAACTTCAGATACACATTTTACTTGCACCCTGTCTCATGTTTATGAGGTGGCTAGAACAGCTTTCTAGCTGTGTGGGGATGGTTTGGAATCCAAGCTTTTCATTTTGATTAACCATGAGGGCTTCCACAGGCGCAGATACTAAGATTAATTTGCTTTAAGAGCAGTATTTCAGTGAAGTAGGCTGCCAGATCTGGGCTGCAGAACTCAAGAGGACTATTAAATTAAAGCAATTACAGATTTCTGTGTCTCTTTGTTGGCCTTTAGGGGTCATCAGCCCAAATCTGGTAATCCTGACTGAAGGAAACCATGAGAAGGCTATTATTCCAATTTTACTGTTAAGGATGACCTACAAAATTAAGATAAAAGAAATCTTTAAAACAATTGTTGACTTCCTGATCCAAAGTAAAAAAAAAAATCAGAGGGAAAGAGTAGTTAGGGTAATAATGACTAGGGGTGTATAATAATTCTATATTGGAAAGGCTCTCTTTTTCAGCATAGCTTCATTGCAATAGGAGTTGTAGTAAGCATGTAGTAAGCATGTAGTAAGCATATAAGAGCCGAGGTGGTGCAGTGGTTAAAGTGCAGCACTGCAGGCTACTTCAGTTGACTGCTAGTTCAGCAGTTCAGCTGTTCAAATCTCACAGGCTCAAGGTTGACTCAGCCTTCCATCCTTCTGAGGTCGGTAAAATGAGGACCCAGATGTTGGGGGCAATATGCTGAACTCTGTAAACCGCTTAGAGAGGGCTGTAAAGCACTATGTAGCAGTATATAAGTCTAAGTTCTATTGCTATTGCTATTGCTATTGCTATAATAATCAATTCTGCCAGCTCCATTGCTGCCACCATGCTGTAAACCCAGTGGTGGGTTCCTGCCGGAGCTGTCCAGTGCGTAGCTCCAGTAGGGAGCGGCCAATTGCGCAATTTGCGCGCGACCGCACCGGAGCTGTTTCTCCTGTCCATCAAGCGCTTCACCATCTTTTTCTGAGAATTTTTGGCCGATTTTGCTTCCGCACATGCACGGAAGCAAAATCGCGCTGAAATCTTGTGCGCGCGCGCATCCCCTCACGAGATTTCAGCGAGAGTTTGCTTCCACGCATGCGCAGAAGCAAAATCACCTGAGGGGACACGCGTGCATAGCGAACGCACGCATGCCTGAAACATGGAGATGTGCGCCCAGCGCACCGGCATGGGTAAGTGAGCAACCTGCCCCTGTGTAAACCACCAAACACATCAGCAAAATAGGAATTGCAGCAGCTCTCTTGGTGGTCTTCTGTGAACGTGGTGCAGCATCCAACTCTCCCTTTCTAACAGTCTTCCAATAGTTCTGGGCTGCAAGAGTTACAACATAGACATCAATCTAGGAATAAGCAGTTGGAAGCTACACTGCAAACCTAACAAAATAATGCAAATAGGAATGTTCTAAAAATTCTCTTCCTGCCTTCATCTATTGGAGTAAAAGATGAAGGACAGAATGGAGACCAGAAACCAGAAGCTATACCGCTGAGCCAGGGAAATACAACACCTGCTATATAGAAGCTCCTTTTTCTGCTTATACTGTAGCTAGAAGGCTGAACCAAACTGGCATATAGGCTTGGTTATTATCAGTTTGGGGGACTTTTCTCCTTTCCTAGACAAGACAGCCGGGAATTCAAAAGCAGATGGCATGCTAACATGCAATAGCTTCTACATCTGCACAGTCTGAGTACAAAGTTTATATCTATCCACTCAATCATAATTTTTACTCACCACAGAAACCAGACAATTGCTTTATTGTAGTACTATATGGGAAAAAAAACATGCCCATCTAAAACTCACAGTGTGGTGAAAGAAAAATGAAGTAGGCTAATTTCTATTTTTGAAGTACTTTCAAGGATTTTATGCAGTAAAAGACAATTTTAAAAATCCAGGGATTTTCAAGAATATTTTTAGGCCAAGATTGAAACTGTTATCACTACTGATGATAAAAATGTTGTAAACTATAAGCTCTATAGAAAACAGAAAAATTGAAGTAGGTATAAATAAATTTTTCTTTTATTCAATAGGATATTTGCAGTTCTTGAACTTATTTATTAATGCTCTGAATTCTTTGCTAGGTTAGTATATAGTTCTAATTGCTATCAAATGCAAAATTAATATAGTAAATCAATTGTGTACAACATTCATTTGAACTCTCATTAAATTCCATTCAGATTCTTATAGCATATCCATTATTACAGTATTTGAGCATGACATTAAATAATATTTCAATATGCAATTTGAACTGATTAGCTTATAAAAATTGAGTTATGTTAATCAGCCCAAACTAATATGCAATATATGAATGTATGATTGTTGCTAATTGCAGCAGGCATACATTGGAGCAATGCAAGAACAGTGTAGAAATTGCTCATTGTAATCTTGCATTTAAAATAATCCATTAGTTACATTAACCTTTTCCAGATCTCTTAGAAATCTTAACAAAAACAACTGAAAATCTGACATTCAGCACTAGTCTACACCAATGTTTAGAACACATGTATATGTGTGAATTCTACTTTCAATAACATTAAGGAAAGCAAGTCATCTGTGCACTCTCATTACTGTATATATATATAGCCAGTCTCAATTCAGATTATCTCTGAATAGCCATTTCCTTTTCCTCTTTAAATAAATTAACTTCCTGTATCCTTGCTATTCAAATCCTCTTTTCTCCCTCCATTTTGTTTTTTTAAACCACCCTGCCCCTTGAAAAATATTTTCCCTCTTAATTATTCTGTTAACTCTTTTCTGACTATACTTCAAAAAGTAAACCAATGAAATATTTTTCTTTCCTCTAACTGAAATTTCATTATTTATAGAAACATTGGCTTTTATTCATGTTCTGTTTGCTAATACTTACATGCAGAGTTTAGAAATTGTGGTGGGAAAGAAGAAAAAAACATGAGATCATCAATGGTCCATATCCTCATCTCTTTGCATTTAATGGAAGATATAATTAGCACCAGAAGGAGATACAAATTTATACTCGTGCATTGTAAGAAATATAACATATCGTGAAAAACAGCACATAAACACTGACAACAGTGTATAGTCTTTCAGTGGGGCCCATAAAAAACATACATGGCCATGCTAAGCCTGTTCTTGAAAATATTCAGAATAGTATGCATGCTGCATGTGTGGGCTTGATTGATGGATTGTTTGATTGATTTGATGCTGTCCAACTCTAAATAACTCTGTTTATTGGTATCAATGTACCAAAACAATGTAAAAACACTATAACAGACGCAAGCAAAGCAAAAACAGATGAAAAAGAGAGGGGAGGGAGAGAGAGAGAGAGAGCAAGAGATGGCAAGCCTGACCAAAATAGCCCACCAACAATTAACACAACAGTCCAACAAAATGGGTACCAACATCCTAGTCCATGGTCTGGGAGAATACCAAGTTTTTATATCCCTCTGGAATGCCAGGACAAATATGGAACTAGGAGCCACAGGGGGGGACTTCATTTGTTCACTGCAATAGAGGAGATTTGCTTCTTGGCTCTTGACAATTGACACTGTTTAATCAAAGGACCTGGAGCATGCCCAACCCTGTCAACTTGAATTGGTCAGGAAGGTACCACGTGAGATAAGAGATCCCTCAAAAAGGTGTGCAGTGATGTGCTAGACCCAACTCATACCTGCTCAGAAGAGCTAATTATTAAATTTTCAGAAATTTTACAGGCTGGTTGAGAACAGAATTGGGCAGCAATTCCTATTTTGCTGATGTGTTTGGTGGTTTACAGCATGGTGGCAGCAATGGAGCTGGCAGAATTAGTTGTTATTTATCAGCACACCACTGGCTCTATGCCATGTATGGCTTCATAAATAATAACCAGAAATTTAATAGCAATAGCACTTATATACCATTTTATAGTGCTTTACAGCCCTCTCTAAGCCGTTTACAGAGTCAGCATATTGCCCCCAACAATCTGGGTCCTCATTTTACCGATCTCAGAAGGATGGAAGGCTGAGTCAACCTTGAGCCTGGTGAGATTCAAAAGGCCAAACTGCAGTCAGCCGGCAGTCAGCAGAAGTAGCCTGCAGTACTGCATTCTAACCACTGCATCACCATGGCTCTTCTTAAATCTTTTCCAGAAACAAATTAGCAACAAGTGTAGCTTGCTAAGTGGAAATGTCACATGGGCTTACCAAGGATGTCTATAACTGCCCCTACCACTGCTTTCCAGACCAACTGAAGTTTTTGAGTGATCTTCAAGGGCAGCCTGATGTAGAGGACATTACAAAAGTCAAGCAATGAGGAGAGTAGGGCATGAGTTATTACCTGAATGGCCTCCTATTCCAGTCTGGTGCACCAGATGAAGCCTCAAAAAAGTTTTCCTGACCACTCATCAAGCAGGAGCTATGAGTCCATAAATACCTCTAGATTGCATATCACTCTTTTCCCACATAGTTATTCTACACATCCTCTAGGAACATGGCCAGCATGGGGTTGAATGATAGAGCTACAAAGACCCAGTGGTTTTATGTAGAAGTTAAAAGGGAAGGGAAAGAGAATAGGACCCTGAGCCCACACAAAGGAGGACCCTGTGTAATGACCTCTACCTCTCAACTAACATTGACTGGAACTGGCCATGAAGAAGAAACAGAACCACCATAAAAAGGTGACACCGATTTCCATCCCACTCCTTGAAGCTGTTCTTGAAGGATACTGTCAAGATTGAATCACTTGTTGCCTTCTAGCTTCTATCGCTTTTCAACTTGCCAATGAACAGGGGGGAGGGATGGAATGTGTAGGGAGGAAATGGGATGCCAAGATGTCATTCACAGGCAGTGAGGGCCTACAAAACGCCAAGGTCACTACTGCAGGTGCTCGATAGAGAAGTGAACTGTTCCCATAACAAAAAGGAGTTCTACTATTGGACAATGTAGGGGTGGGAGAAAGGGAATCTATTGTTTAACTAAGCAAGCTTTTGCATGGGAAAAGCAGCGCTGGTTTTGCTTCTTCAGTTCCAAGATGGTGTATTCAATTAAGTTTTACTTTTGAGGATTCAAAGATTTCTAATTGCCAGAGTTGGACAAGATATAATGAGTCACTCTAAATTGATGTCCCCCAAGTTTTAGTAACATTAATCTCTACATTTGGCAACTGCTAGGCAGGACTGTGTTTATTTTATGATGCCATTTCTAGAACTGACTGCCACTGATACAACATTATATTAAGAGGAAAGCTGCCACAAGCCTCTGGCTATAACAAAAATCAGAGGGGTGCAATCTGATTATAAAATGAAGAACATTGTGTGTGGGTTTGCAGAAGAGCATTAAAAAACCTTCTGTCTTCCTGTGGATGCAATGTGTATATTGGTGTGTTTTAAGACAATTGCCTGAATCAGCTTAAAGGACCGTTAAGTCAATATAAATAGGAAAAAAGCAGTAGGAAGTTTAGATAAAGTCCCACAAAATAAGCAAGAGCTTCTTCAACAAATTCAATATTGTCCTATCGCATCCCCTTCTGTCACCAAATGCATTTAGTGGCTGGCAAAAATATCCCAATTTAATACCAAAGCACAGGCAATCTCACGTTGACTTCACCTCCACAGGACAAGGAATTGGAAGTTAAGAATGCTGCCTTTTATGGGTTGAGCCTCCTAATAATGATGTGCAGTGTCCCGAAGTTGTGATAGTTTAGAATTTAGTCATCTATACACCCAAATTTTAAATTTACCCATCATAGTCAAAACTGGTTTGGAAGAATGAAGTGAAAATGATGACTGTAATCACCCCCTATTTATAATGCATCTCAGCCTTACTGTATCTCAGAAAAATCCTTTCTATGTTAAGCCATATCTGTCTGCTGATTAGTAATAGCTGTCAGGGCAGGGAAAACAGTGGTAGGAAGTAGAGCCTCTTTCAATCCCTTTCATCAACAATACCAAATCCAACACAGAAATGACTTTTGTCAAGCATTACAGGGGGGAATGATAAGCAACCTTTTAGGTACCAAGGGGTCGTAGTCAGTGGTGAAATCTACCTACTGGTTTGGAAGCGTGTGATTTGTGTGTGCATGCTTGCTTTGCTCGTGCATGCACCACCATTGTACATGCTTTTTCACCCTCTGGGCATGCGCAGAAGGCTTTGTGCATGCGCAGAGAGTTAAAAAGAAGAAAATGGTGATGTCTGGGCGGATGGGCAGAGCCTTGCGCTGCCGCCACTACCGGTTCTCCAAACCACCGGCGGCCACCTCTACCGGTACACCTGAACCAGGCCGAACCGGTAGCATTTCACCCCTGGTTGTAGTAAACCATATTGGGGAAAGGAAATGAAAATATTGGAGAACTACAAATTTTTGCACAGCTTTTACATTATGGAATTTTGAGTCACTTGAATAAACATTGGAACAATACAATTATGAAGCTTTTTGCAACAGAACTTTTTTTAATGCTTTAATTAAATGATAGCCTTGTGTCACTTTCATCAAACATCTGAGACGCTTTCATTAAAAAATACTTTGCAAGATGTACGGCCTTTCTAAGTATAATCATATTACCCTTGAAGTTCTTAATAAGTTGTCTCAGTTTTCCAGAATATCCAGTTATTTATTCATTTACGCTCTTAATAAAAGGCAATGCAAGTATGGATCAAACTACCAAACTTCATAAAGTCATAAAGGAAAGATGCATAATGCATTTTTATGAATTTATAGTTCTACATTTTAAAAACCCTGTTACTTTATGTTGCATCCCCCCCCAAGGTACGGTGAGCCCCAGGCCGGGGCTCGACTCCTAGCATGTTTGCTAGTGATCAATGAACATGTTATATATAGTGTTTTATATACTCTAATGCTCAGCAATGATCCATTTTAAAGCAATCACCCAAACAGTTTAAGGAAATATTTTAAACATGGTATCTCATAGGTTTTTTGAGTCAAACATTTACTATTTCCAATTCATTTAGAATGCATGCCCGTTAAAATGCACATGAGCAGAGAGATTGGCGCAGTGGTTAAAAGCAGCACTGCGACCTTCAGCTGATTGCTAGTTCAGCAGTTCAGCTGTTCAAATCTCACCGGCTCAAGGTTGACTCAGCCTTCCATCCTTCCGAGGTGGGTAAAATGAGGACCCAGATTGTTGGGGGCAATATGCTGAACTCTGTAAACCGCTTAGAGAGGGCTGTAAAGTGCTATGAAGCGGTATATAAGTCTAAGTGCTATTGCTATTGCTATTGCTAGATTCTTATTGTTGTGATAGCTTGTATACATTTACACATTTCATAACTATAGTTGGATCGGCTTCATATTGCAGTTTTCTATCTTTCAGGAAGGGACTGCTTCACTGAATGAATTATTTCTAAGATGGAAATGTGCATTTTAACGGGCATGCATTCTAAATGAATTGGAAATAGTAAATGTTTGACTCAAAAAACCTGAGATACCATGTTTAAAATATTTCCTTAAACTGTTTGGGTGATTGCTTTAAAATGGATCATTGCTGAGCATTAGAGTATATAAAACACTATATATAACATGTTCATTGATCACTAGCAAACATGCTAGGAGTCGAGCCCCGGCCTGGGGCTCACCGTATCTTGGGGGGGGGGATGCAATGGCGGCGGCTTGCCACCGCCGGCCCAACATCTGATGGTGCCAAATGGCCGGGGCGTTCGCTGCCGAACTCGTGCAGCGGGAGTAACGAGTGAAGCGGTGGCCTGGCGGTGGCAGCCTGACTTCTGACAGCGCCAAATGGCCAAGGCATTCCCCGCTGAACCCACGCTGCCCAGTTGACCAGTCCCGGCAGACTTCCACAGTGGCCATGCGCCACCCAGCAGGTCATTCTGGGCAGCAAGGAGAACTGTTGCCACCAGATGGGCACCAGAGATCATCCATGAATGTGAACAATGGTGTTTTGATATTATATCCCAGCTTGAAATTCAACTGAAACAGTGCCATATCATCTGCTTCCTCCCAGACAGCTACCACGGCGGCCGGATTTGCGCAGCCCCAACACCGCTGGTCAGATGGTGCTTACCGATGGGCATGGGCAGCCGGATGGACATGGGGTGGGGTCCAGAGACTTGAAAAGGTACTGGGAGGTGGACAATCCCAGCGCTGACTCTGCAAGGGATTTCCTACTCATTGTGTTCTGAGGCTCCGGCCTGTTTGTGGGGATTAAAGCTGGGTTTTTGCCGCATACAAGGGCATGTCCTGGCTCCCTTTGTTCCTACCAGGTCAAGCCTAGACTGGCTGAGACTAGGCTTTTCCTCCAGTGATTTTCATGCTTTTTTCATTCATTAAAAAAAAGTGATTTTAGATAGGAACAGCAATAATCTAGCTAAATGTCCATTTGTAAGAGAGAGAAAAAACCATAAAAGAGGTGTTCTTGCACGTTCTCAAAAGGTCATCCTTGGTTCCAGCAGTACTAGACAATTTCCATTCAGTTTCCAACTTTTCCTTTCTGGTGAACCATGTTAAGGAGATTGTAGCCTCGCAGTTCCAGGGGGCTCTGGAGGAAGCAGATGAAACCAGGTGGCTCAGTTGCTAAGACACTGAGCTTGTCGATCAGAAAGGTCGGCAGTTTGGCGGTTTGAATCCCTAGTATAGGTCTCCTGCATGAGCAGGGGGTTGGACTAGATGACCTCCAAGGTCTCTTCCAACTCTGTTACTGTTAAACTGATATGGCACTGTTTCAGTTGAATTTCAAGCTGGGATATAGTATCAAAACACCATTGTTCACATTAATGGATGATCTCTGGTGCCCCTGGGATGGGGAAAGTGTATCCATCGTGTGTGTGTGTGTGTGTGTGTGTGTGTGTGTGTGTGTGTGTGTGTGTGTGTGTGTAAGACTGTAAGTAATATCATTAATATGCTGATGAGACTCAGTTATAAATCTTTCCCAGTCTAGATAGGGAAGAATGAGTTCAACTCTGAAAAGACTGAGTGACTGTGGGTTTTAAGAACTCTGCATCTAGTGATCTTCCAACATTTACCCTGGATGGGGAACACTCCCTGAAGCAGAGTTGGTGCACAAGTGTTGGGTTTTCTTGGACTCATATGTCCTGCTTGAGGAACAGGTGGGAGTTATGACCAAGAGTACAATTATCACTTGTACACTAATTGCATCTATTCCTATTCAGGAGGCATTGCTTGGGGAAGCTCATTCCTTAGTCACCTCCCATTTGGACTGTTGCAATGCACTGCCCATGGGGCTGCCCTTGAATAGCATTAGAAGCTCAACTGGTCCAAAATGCAGCAGTATATGCAGTATTGGGTGCTCTATGTATAAGAACACTTTGTATGAGGTGCACTGGCTTCCAGTAGACTTCCAGGTGCAATTCAGGGTCCAATTATCACCTTAAAGCCCTACACAGCAGAACCAGGTTATATACATGACCACCTCTCCCAAATAGTTCCCATTTATCCCACTAGATAGGGTAGAGTGAGCATGGCCTGGGTCCCCTAGGTCTCCAGAAGCCTATGAAGTCCTGGCTATTTCCACAAACGTCCACAAAGCAGACTGT
The DNA here is from genome assembly GCA_023053685.1 of Diadophis punctatus similis. Taxonomy (NCBI): domain Eukaryota; kingdom Metazoa; phylum Chordata; class Lepidosauria; order Squamata; family Dipsadidae; genus Diadophis; species Diadophis punctatus. The sequence continues at coordinate 181,175,855 of JALIGW010000001.1, read as the reverse complement.
GATGTAGTGTCAGCTGTAGCTGTCATGTTGCTATTGGGATTTCTTTAGGGCCCAAAACATGGTCTTTTTATTGTGCATTTTAACAGGCATGCATTCTAAATGAATTGGAAACAGTAAATGTTTGATTGTGACTTGACTGACTGTCTTCCAATGTTCATCACCCAGAGTGCCTTGGTAGATGGATGACCATAAAAATATATATGGATGTAATGGATGTAAATAATAAAGAAGGCAATATTGTTTTATTTTTACCCTGTTTTGTCAATCAACTGACAAGCAACTTACTAATTTGATTTCTTATATTTTTTTTAATCAACCCAATAAAGCTTGTTGCTTGAAGAACGCTTGCTTTCATCCATCGTCCATCATCTCTCATTGCCTTATTTGAATAATATATTAAATTCAAATAATATATGTACTGATCCAGATGCAGTCTTAGCACTATAGAGCTTAAGAGCTGAAGGCAAAGAATCACTTATGTAAAATTGAGCTAATGCTGGCAAAGGAGACAGAAGCATCTTTCTTTGATATAAGGAGGCATTTGTGTTCCCATTGGATATCTCTTTTTGCCTTTGGAAGGAGGAATTTGGGACTGGATGCCTCCTCAGTTATCCTACTTTAAGGCAATATTTCTGAAGCTTGACAACTTTAAATTGCATGGGCTTTAATTCCCAGAATCCCCCAGCCAGAAATTGAAGTCCATACATCTTGCCAAGGTTGAGAACCACTGCTCTAGGATTATCATTTTAATAAAGTTTTAAAAAGTTTCATGATAGATCGAAAAATTCTTCAGATGTGGGGGAAGATACCCCCTTGTTGATACTTTGCCAAATTAGTATTTTAAGCATCAAGGATTTTATGCCCAAAATAAAGCTAATCATTTAATGGTGGCCCAGTTCGACAGGGAAGAGATCAAAGAAGTCCATGTTCACTGAAAATATCTGTAGCCTCATTGTTTTGAATAATTAGCCAGTCATGGATTGTCAAATATTACAAGCCAAAAATGGTTGATCCAAATTTCTTGCTTACTAAAGGAGGTTGTCATGCTATTGGTACCCTGAAGTGCCTAACATCTTCAGTGATCCAAATGCATTGTAATTGAATTCTAAACTCCTTTTAGTGCTAGGCTGAATTAATCATGGTATGTACTCAGAAAATTGCCCACGGCTCCACTAGAAGGATCCCGATTAGGGTCACTGTCTGCTCCACTAGAACATTATTTAAATGGAAGAAAAATAACAGATCACTGCTGATAGGTTCCCCCCCCCCACTTTTTTTAAAAAAAGCCAGGTAAACTAGTTCAGCATATTTTAATGTCTTCAAACAGCACAGTCAGGATATTTTGTGTGGCGCAAATAAATATACAGAAATCAAAGGGGCAAATAACAGGATTCCCCCATATTTAAAATTTCTGTTCATCAAACCGATGTAGTGTTATTTGTATATTTGCATCCCGCCTTTATTATTTTTGCAAATAACTCAAGGCAGTGAACATAGCCAGCGTACCATCCTCCTCTTATTTTCCCCACAACGACCTTGTTAGGTGAGTTGGGCTGCGCATCCCCACTCCCTTATTCCCAATACTACTGACCTCTCTATATTTGCTGTTGGTCCTGTGATATCTCCCACCTGTGTGAAAGTTTCCACTCATTCATAGAATCTTAAGTCCCATGCCCAATCCTACTCTACAAATGGAGTACCCTAATTTAAACCCTTCCTTGAATTTCTGCCATCCACATCCATTTCCTCTTTCCATTTATTGTGTTCTTTTGTATCAGGGGTGGGTTACTCCTGGTTCGGACCAGATCGCCTGAACTGTTAGTGGCCTGCTGATGATGTGATGATGGCATCACGGATCCGTTTGTGTTGGTGTCAGTCCGTGGGTGCCACCATCTTTTTTTGTGAAATTTTTGTGAATTTTTCCGTGTTTACATGGCTTCTCTTCTTCCATGGTTTGAAATAGAGCCCTCCCACTCACCCCCGGGTTAATACTGACCTTTATTTCTTCACCCGAAGCACAGCTGATGAACTCCTCAGCTGTGTTTCGGGCTGAATCCTGCTACTGAGCATGCGCGGAAGTGAAATTTCATGGGGGGAATGCGCGCGTGTGAAACGTCATGATGCGAACCGGTGGCGAAGGTAAGTGGAACCCACCCTTGTTCTGTATGCCTTCCTCTCTCCTGCTATAATTTTAGGGACTTCTAAAATTCAACACCGCCTGTGAGATGGGCCATGTTCCTCTCAATTGTCTTATCTATCTACCTATGAAACTTACAAGGTTACAGCTCGACATACCATCTGATACCTATTTCACAATGACTCTCATTGTCCATTGAATGTACCCCAATTCACTCAGCAAACCTGTACTTTCATTTCATAAAATCATAGAGTTCATAAAGGGGGTATTAGAGCATCAAGGACAACTTTTTTATTGCAGGAATCTAAATGAAAACATCCTCAGTGGCTGTCTAGCTTCTGCTTCAGATCATCTGGTGAAGGAAAGTCCACCATCTCTCTAAGTAATGTTTTCAGTCTAAGTTTTAATGTTCCTTCCAAAACTTGTAAATGCTATTATATACATTTCTTTTAAGGCAGACATACCACATTTCTCTCTCTCTGTAAATATTGCACTAAGGCTCCTGAGATACTCATCTGCACCTGTTCCAGTTTCTCTGGATCTTGCTGAAGTGTGGTGCCTAGTACTGAAATAGTACACAATGGTCCAGAGGGTAATATGTTTATATCCTTCTTGTTTGGCCACATTAATATTCGAAGAACAGAACATGAATATTAAATTTATTTATTTATTTATTTATTTATTTATTTATTTATGGTTTCTTATATGCCGCCCCACTCCCGAGGGACTCAGGGCGGCTTACAACACAGGAAAAATACAAGAAAACCAATAAATTCAATTTAAAATCAAAATATAAAAATTAAAAATTTCAATATAAAAGCACCATTCAACCGCCAGACATACCCGGGGGAGAGTGTAGATGGAATTAAGCTCTACCCCCTGCCTGCAGGAAGAGCCATGTCTTAACGGCTTTTCGGAAGGCCAGCAGGGTGGGGATAGTTCGGGTCTCTGGGGGGAGTTGGTTCCAGAGCGCGGGGCCGGCCACAGAGAAGGCTCTCCCCCTAGGACCCGCCAGCCGGCATTGCTTGGCTGACGGGAGCTGGAGGAGGCCAACTCTGTGGGCCCTAACCGGTCGGAGGGAAGTATGAGGCAGAATGCGGTCCCGGAGATAACCTGGTCCTAAGCCATGAAGGGCTTTAAAGATGATGATCAACACCTTGAATTGGACCCGGAGACTAATGGGCAACCAATGCAGCTGGCGGAGTATAGGTGTCACATGGGTGTACCTTGGCACACCCACCACAGCACGCGCAGCTGCATTTTGCACCAACTGGAGTCTCCGGATACTCTTCAAGGGTAGCCCCATGTAGAGCGCGTTGCAGTAGTCCAAACGGGAGGTGACAAGGGCATGAGTGACCGTGAGTAGAGCCTCCTTCTCCAAGTATGGCCGCAACTGGTGCACCAGGCGAACCTGTGCAAAGGCCCCCCTAGCCACAGCAGTGAGATGGTGTTCCAATTTTAGCTGTGGGTCTAGGAGGACCCCCAAGTTGCGGACCTGATCCGAGGGAGTCAGTTTCGCTCCCTCGAGAACCAAGGAGGGATAGTTGTCATAATCCTTAGGAGGCAATATCCAAAGCCACTCAGTCTTGTCGGGGTTGAGTCTGAGTCTGTTCCTCCCCATCCAGATCCTAACGTCGTCCAGGCATCGGCACATTACATCGGCTGCCACACTGAAGTCAGACGGGGTGGTGATGTACAGCTGGGTGTCGTCAGCGTACTGGTGGAAACACACCCCATGTCTGCGGATGATCTCCCCCAGCGGTTTCATGTAAATGTTAAACAGGATGGGCGAGAGGACCGACCCCTGAGGCACCCCGCATAACAGGGGCCTAGGGGTGGATCTCTGCCCTCCCGCCAACACCGACTGCATCCTATCGGCGAGATAAGAGGAGAACCACCGTAAAACGGTGCCTCCCACTCCCAACTCGCCGAGACGATGCAGAAGGATACCATGGTCGATGGTATCGAAAGCCGCTGAGAGGTCAAGTAGCACCAGGATGGAGGAATTTCCCCCATCCCGGGCCCGCCAGAGATCATCCATCAGAGCGACCAAGGCAGTTTCTGTACTGTAGCCGCGCCTGAAACCCGACTGATAGGGATCTAGATGGTCTGTTTCATCCAGAAGCCGCAGAAGCTGAGTGGCCACCACCTTCTCCACAACTTTCCCTAAAAAAGGCAAGTTGGAGACCGGACGATAGTTCTTCAAATCAGCTGGATCCAGGGAAGGCTTCTTCAGGAGGGGTCTCACCACCGCAGCTTTTAATGACTGCGGTACGGAACCCTCCCCCAAAGAAGCGATGACCACCGCCCGGATCCAGCCGCGTGTCACCTCCCTGCTGGCAGAAACCAGCCAGGAGGGGCACGGGTCCAATAAACAGGTGGAGGCCCCCATTGCCCCCATGGCTCTGTCCACATCCTCAGGAGAAACAGGCCCAAACTCCTCCCACAACGGTGGACTAAGACTTGCCCCTGTCAACTCCATGGACTCTGCCCAGCCAGAGTCCAGGTTTGACCGAATCCGAGCGATTTTATCCATCAGAAACTCGGCAAATTCCTCAGCTCTGCCTTGCAAGTGCTCCTCGCTCCCCCCTTTCGCAAGGAGGGAGCGAGTCACCCTAAACAAGGCGGCTGGGCGAGAATCTGCGGACGCAATAAGAGCGGAAAAATAGGATCGTTTTGCCGCCCTTATCGCCACTAAATAAGATCTGATGTAAATTCTTAATAGTGTTCGGTCGGAGTCGGTTTTGCTGGACCTCCAGCGGCGCTCCAGACGTCTCTTCTGGCGTTTCATCTCCCGGAGCTCCTCGGTAAATCAGTTTCTGTACTTGGTTTTTAAAGGGGAAAAAAGGAACATAAAGTATGTCCAGGATCATAGCTGCAGAATGTTCTCTCTTATGATGGAGAGAGAAATCCACAGAAAAAGTAACTGTCATAAAAATAAGTCTCAGGGTCTGGATTTATACTATTTAAAAGATCCAGATGTTTTATTCAAACAAAGCTACTTTCTAATTGCTAGAGACTACAACGTTCCTTAAGCTCCATCTGAAAAATAGTAACAGTAGAAGTCATGATTGTTTAAATTGCTGTACAATGTATCGGTACTCCTTAAAATGTATTGGGGTTCCTTAAAAAGTGAGAATGGACCATTGAAATAACAATAACATTTCAAGTATAATAATTCACTTTGTCTTTTTTCTTGGCATCTTTTAAAGAATTGTGAAAGCATATGAACAAACAGATGCGTGTACAGTCAAAATGAGAAAAGGGGGCATACGGAAACAATAAAGAGCAAATAAATATTGGTTGTAAATGCACTGCATAAAGATTCCTATTAAGAAATGAAAAGAAAAAAAAGAAAAGAAAAGAAAAAAGGAAAGAAAACAAGAAAAGAAAAGAAAAGAAAAGAAGAAAAGAAAAGAAAAAAGAAAAAAGAAAAAGAAAAAGAAAAAGAAAAAGAAAAAAGAAAAAAGAAAAAAGAAAAAAGAAAAAAGAAAAAAGAAAAAAGAAAAAAGAAAAAAGAAAAAATATCCAATTGTTTTAGTGCAGCAAGCTACAATTATAAATTGCAGAGTTAAATTAGGTTAGTTCCATGAAGGAGTATATCTCAGTACTAACCCTAACCATAGGAACAGAAGCTGTTGAAACAGTGAGTGCCGATACACATAAATGTAAATCTCATTTAACAGGACTTTTATTTTCCAGTTACCATAATACCTTATACACCTTGTTCTTTTATATTCTATTCAGTTACAATCTTAGCAGATCTATAAATAGAGTGAGAAAAATGGAAGACCAAGGAAGGAGTAAATGACATTGCATAAGTCTCAAGGTCCCGAGAGAGACGTGGCTTTATTTAAATCCTGAAGATTGGGATCAAATGACAAGTGCAGATCATCACTTCATATCTACTCATTAATGACTTTATACATGTGGTTGAATGCTTTGATCCAATGAAAATAGTTCTCAATTTTTAAAAAAATAAGAACAAAAGTAAGCTAAAAACTTGGAGTCTGTAATAGTGACAGCTAAAACTGGTAAGACAAGGGCCAGCAATTCTGAGGCCAGGAAACAACCTTTTACTTTATATGTAGATGCTAAAAATCCATTGACCCAAAAGGGAGGAGAAAATAGGCTAGAATGTAAACTTTAAGGCACATTTACTGAAAGAGCTTGTTTCCATAGTCTGCAGCAATCAGGTTTTCTATGCATACATGACTTCATCATTGTATTCAGGAAAGTTGATGAACCAAGTTATATATTTGTTATAAGCAACTTCCTGAATATAAGAGTTAAGTGTCTGAAGTTTCAAGATTACAGTATTGTCACACCTTGTGTGAAGTCTAACACACTGCATAGTAAATGTGTATAGTAAGAACAGAAACATGGAGAAAAGGAAATGTAAATATTAGCCCCCAAAATAAAATGAAAGGAAAATATCTCCAGTAAGCATGGTATTGGTAAAGAAGCAAAATCCCAGCAGCTAAATTTAAAACTGGAAAAAAAAACCCCACCAAACAGCAATGGAATTTTAAAAAAAATCCTTCAAGAAAGCTGAAAGTCTAATAGGAAAGAAATATAAATGAAGAAGAAAAGCCCAGGAGACACCCTATGGAAAATGAGATCTATCAATCCGAGACTAAGAATATATGAATATGCTGAGTGTTTCTAGCTCTAACATCAAACCAAGAAGTTTCCAAATCATTGAAGTAAGTAAGTGAGAAGTAAGTAATAAGGAGTACCAAGTGAAGAACAATCAGTTGAGAAAGTTATGCTGCAGAACAAGTATTACAAAGAGAGATCAGTTGATTTGGTTGCAAAATACAAGGTTTAGAGAAAACTCAGGTAACTTTTATGTGGAAGGACTGATTATTCTGATTATTTACCCCTGAATTGCATTACTCAAAGATGAAGTTCTTATTTCATTTGCATGTTTGTATGGTATAAAAAACAGGCTTAAGTCATCATTAGCTGCACTGGTTTAGAGTAATGTTTATTCCCTTTCTTCTGACAAAATTCTGGACTACCTCAAGGTGTTCTCACTGAGAATATCTGCATATTTCACAAACATTTTGTTTTATTCAAAGTATTTGGTTCAGTTTTCAAAACATGCATATTTTGGATGCAATTTTCCATGACATTTGTTACTAGATAACTACATATTTTCACTGGATTATTTACTTTGTTTCTGTTCTAGATTTAAAATGCTGAATTAAATAAATTCATCTTAAAATTCAAAGTGACCAATTTTCTCCACCTTACTAGTTTTATTTTTATAATTTGTTACTAAGAAAATCTGCGATTACTTTAATACCAGAGGTGGGTTCCTGCCGGTTCGGGCCGGTTCTATAGAACTGGTAGCGGGAATTTTCCCCCGCTCACTGAACCAGCAGTGATGGCCAGCTGGCCACGCCCCCGAACCGGCTCACTTGGTGGCGCCATAGGTGCCACCATCTTGTTTTTCACTTCTGCGCACGCGCAGCTGTTTTTTTGCTTCTGCACATGTGCAGAAGCTGGGTTTTCAGTACTTTGCATGCACGATCACGAGGCACAGAACACACGTGCACCCACACAGCATGGGAGGAAGTGAACCGGCAGTGAGGTAAGTTAGAACCCACCCCTGATTAATAGCATTGCTCAGATAGACAGCAAAATATATTTTCCTTATATACTTGGAAATCAGAGCAAACCTTTTGCCTTTTGTAATGAAACCATAGGACAAAACATTGAGAAATTTGAAAAGGGTGGGAAACGACTTCAATTTTGTTTCTTTGCAGGTATTCATGTTATTCTGAAAATCTTTATCCTCCAATTTGTTTATCCCAATATCTGTCATCAAAGGCTTCGTTTTTTTGAATTCAAACTTGCTTAAAAAAGGACCCTTGTCACAACAACTGGTAGTAGCTTTAGGGCAGCCTTGCAGGAGAAGAACAGGATTGCTTCTGCTCGCCATAGTGTAAATATTTGTTTTAAAAGATTGCTCTTAATAAAGTAGTGCAGTGTTTGATTGATTCATCTGGCCATTTTTTATTACACTAATGGAATGTGTTTATCTTCCAAGATTGAACATGTAATGGGTTTGATTTTTTGGAGCTTGTTTGGATACACAGCAGATTGAAAAGTTTAATCTTTGATTAACTCGATGGAATGACTATGCACACTTCCACAATGCAGCTTTAAGCTGTTCTTGTGCTGTGCCTATGAGGGCTGAACAGCTTTAAAAAATACTGTCACTTTGGCCATAGCTTGACAGGTGTTCATTCTGGACTGAGGGCTAGTGCAGCCTCATGCAAAAAAATATATATTCTGCAGGTATGCCTACCTAACTTTCTAACATGTTAGGGCAATTTTTGGATAGTTGAAGTCAAGCAAGACAGAATTACTGTTTGTACATTGAGATTTTCTGTTGATGTTAGAGTAGCTTCTGGATGTGCAGAAGGAGAAAAGATTTGCAATCTGGGGGTTCAGATTCAGAAGGCAAAGTGTTTTTGGAAATAAACAATACCAATTTCCCCAAATGCACATTCCCCCAAATGTAAGTTATTCTGTCTCCTTTTAAACTAATATTTTTAAACATTAAATCAATAGAGCATTTTACTTAGTCTCTGCCAGAAACTTCTTTATTTATTTGTTCTTGAACAATTCTCATGGGATTTCATGAAAAAAGAATGTCTGTTGCAATTCATTTCAAGGAGAAGAAAATCTCAGTAATATTCTCATATTTAGAATACGGTGTTCTGGTAGTTACCTGATTAGGAGATGGCCACATTGTGTTTTAAAATGTGTAATGTTTCATTGCACAGTTATTGTTCCAGCATCCTACATTTGCTAACTTCCCATGGGTCAATTAAATCCTAATGGAAGATAGTGCAGAACAGTCCTCCTCTGTTTCCACTGAATACCAGGCAGTGGTGAAATCCAATTTTTTTTACTACCAGTTCTGTGGGCGTGGCTTGGTGGGCATGGTGTGGCTTGATGGCATGGCAGGGGAAGGATACTGCAAAATCTCCATTCCCACCCCACTCCTGGGGGAAGGATATTGCAAAATCTCCATTCTCACTCCACTCTGGGACCAGCCAGAGGTGGTATTTGCCGGTTCTCCAAACTACTCAAAATTTCCGCTACCGGTTCTCCAGAACCTGTCAGAACCTGCTGGATTTCACCCCTGGTACCAGGGTCTTTCAGAGTGATGAAACTATGTGAGACAAACAAAAAAAATAACCACTACAGCCACTTCAAGCATATTTATCAAATAACTCAAAAATACCATGCCGAGAAATGAATTCTAAAGTAGTCTGGGAATAAGATAGGAAAATGGAATTTTTGAGAAATTGCAAGGCAGATCTTATTACATTAAACAAAATATAAGCAGACCTGAATTTCTTGACAATTTTTTTAAAAAAACAGTACATGACAGCAATGGCAGAGCACATTCATTTCTTCCTGTCAAATAGTGTAGTCAACATTAAATTGTGGTATTGCAAAGTGATATCTTGATAGAAGTTCCTTTCTTTGCATTAATGTTTCTCTTTTTCTTGCTTGCTTCCAATTATTTCTAACAGAGGCTCAAGGAGCTAAAACAGAGGGAGTTTGCTCGGAATGTAGCGTCCAAATCAAGAAAGGATGAAAAGAAACAAGAGAAAGCTCTTCAACGCTTACACAAGTTAGCTGAACTCAGAAAAGAAGCTGCATGGTGAGTGAGAAGTTATTAAAATGCAAAAAAAAGAAGAAAGATAGAAAGAATGAAAGAAAGAAAGAAAGAAAGAAAGAAAGAAAGAAAGAAAGAAAGAAAGAAAGAAAGAAAGAAAGAAAGAAAGGGAGGAAGAACATAATTGACCACTGTGATCTCAAAGCAGAACAACATAAATATTTTTTTCCCGACAATTTGTACCTGACAACTAGATTTGGCACAATGCAAAGAAATAAGCATTTTAAAAGTATAGTTGCTTTTCAAGAAAGTTAAACATTCAAGAAATGGCATACATTTAACTAAAATAGGTCATAGGTAGTGGTGTCTATGGGATGGCAGAAGTACCATTTCAGTGCAAGCTCATCCCATTTGAAAAAGTATGGCTGTGATGACACATTCAGCATCTTGTCCAGTTTGACCGCTCACCCTCAGATACCAGTGATTGTGTCGTGTGTGTGTGTGTGTGTGTGTGTGTGTGCATGTATGTGTGTGCATGTAGGAATGTATGTGTATGTGTGGACATACATGTCTGTATATCTATATTGATGAAGGCAAGCACAGGAATTTAAGTCAATGACAGACAGGTTAAGTATTTGAAAGAAAGAGATATTTTGGTGTGATGTTGACTCTGCACAACATTTTCAATAACACTGCTGGAAGGGAGACAGACTCTCTCATCTCTGCCGAAAGAAGAAGGTGAGATGAGTTTTGTGGGTAAGCCCATTCTTCTACGTATTTTTCTTCTTTTTGAAAATGTGCTCTGGGTGATTAAAACTATGTGGATATGACTTTGGGGACTGTAAATAGAGAAGGAATAGCAATTCCCCCCTTTCTGACATTAGGAACCTTTTGCTGGATCCAAAGCTTTTCATAGATGAAGTCCTTCCCTTAATCAAAAAAGTGTTCTATATCAATCTCATTGATTATATCCCATCAAGTCATTATTGACTCCTCGCAATCGCATACATAGATTTTCTCCATGATGATCTATCCCCAATCTGATCTTTCAAGTGTCCCAACAGTGCACCTGTTGCAGCTGTAACTAAACCATTCACCTTTCTGCTGGTTGTCCTTTTCTTCTCCTTCCTTCTATCTTTCCCAGCATTGCAGCATTTTCCAGAGAACTAGGACATATGTGTCCAAAATTGGATCATTTGAACCTGGTCATTTGTGCCTCAAGTCAGAATGCTAGTTTGCTTTGTGTGATGATCCATTGGTTTGTTTTCTTGGCTGCCCATGGTATTCTCAGCAGTCTTCTCCAACACCAAAATTCAAAGCTGCTAGTACTGTTCCTGTTCTAGTTTTTTTTTTAATCCAACTTTCACTTCCATTGAGCATCAAGCAAATACCATGGCTTGCATGATACTGATCTTTGTATGAATAGACCCATCACATCATTGAAATGTCTTTTCCAAGTCCTTCATATCTCTTCTATCATGTGCTACTTTACAATATATTTCTTGATTACTTGTTCCTTCACTGTTGGTCGTTGATCCTAAAAGGCAGAAGAAATCCACCGCGTATCTTCATCATCAGTGCGAAGGCTGATTGTTCTACCTCCTGTCATTAGTTTGATCTTCTTTATATTTAATTTTAATCCCTTTTTTTCCCACTGTACTCTTAGCATTTAGTATGAGGGCTTGCAGATCCTTTGCATTTTCAGCTATCAGTGTAGTGTCATCAACTTAGTAGAAGTTGTTATTTTTTCTTCCAATTGTAAAGCCAACCTCATCTTCTTCCAATCTGGCTTTTCTTAATGTATATTCAGGATATAGCTTAAAGAAAGAAAGGGAACATATTCAGCCTTATCCTATTCCTTTGCCAACCTGGAGCCAGTTTGTTTCATTGTGTTCAGTCCATATTGTGGCTTCCTGACCTGTATATACTTTTTTCATGAAGACAATGACATGTTCTAGGACTCTATTGTCTGAGTACATTTTCAATTAGAATGTAAATTGACTTCCAATCTGTTGGGCTGTGTTGTTCTTCGGATTAGCTGGCACAGCTGTTTAGAACCTTAAATGATTCTTCTTTTGCTTGCCATATTTCAGTGAGTATTCCATCAGTTCCTGTAGCCTTTGGACTTGGCAATAATCGAAGTGCTGCTCTGAGCTTCGGTACTACTCATTTATTAATTAAGTCAGTATATGGATATAAAAGTCATCCTCATCACATATCAGATCTGATTTGGAAGCTTCCTATTTGTTGTTGTTGTTGTTAGTTGCGAAGTCGTGTTAGACCCATCGTGACCCCATGGACAATGTTCCTCCAGGTCTTCCTGTTCTCTACTATCCTCTGGAATCCATTTAAGCTCAGGCCTACTGCTTCAGTGACTCCATCCAGCCACCTCATTCTCTGTCGTCCCCTTCTTCTTTTGCCCTCAATTGTTCCCAATATTAGGCTCTTCTCCAGTGAGTCCTTCCTTCTCATTAGGTGGCCAAAGTATTTGACTTTCATCTTCAGGATCTGGCCTTCTAAAGAGCAGTCAGGGTTGATCTCCTCTAGGACTAACCGGTTCGATTGCCTTGCAGTCCAAGGGACTCGCAGGAATCTTCTCCAGCACCATAGTTCAAAGGCCTCAATTCTTTGCAAACCAATAATTTGGAAAATAATATTTAAGCTTTCATGTCAGGTACTTTTTAAAAAATTTAATCTGTAAAGAAGCATCTAAATTGATGCTGCTATATAGATAATGTAGATTATACAGGAAATATGGTCTTGGGCAGCCCATTAATACACATATGAGCAATTAACATCAGTGGTCTGCTGAAGGCTTGAATATAATCTGCTATTTTATAGTCAGCTGTGCTCATATTTTCCCTTTTCTGCCTTCCTACATGTGCAACATTTCCCATGACTTATTGGAAAAAGGGATGAACAAAATAAGTGTGAAAAATTTAATTCATCTTGGCCTGTCTACTTCCTAAGAACCACGTTTCTGACATTATGAATTCAGAAAAAGTGTAGCATAAAATGAATAATAGAAATGATGGAAAACCATCACCTGTATCCCCAGGAATAAAATACAGTGATAGTTTACTGCAGTCATAGGTCAATAGAATTAATACAGATAGATTAAGTATGTTATCATGAGATGCATAACGAAGAAGAGAATCAATCAGGAACTCTTAATTATCATTGGGTAAAATACCTCAGCCATTTTCTTAGCAAAGTAAACAAAAAAATCTTTAAATAGAAAGCTACCAATCATTCTTCTAGGTGTAGCTCATAATAAAGGGAGAATCAGACTCTTCTTGTTAAAGTTTTAGAATAAAAGTACATAGTTGACAGCCCGAGTCTGTTTCCACAGGGATAAAAGTTATTTATTATGTGCAATCTTGTTAAATTGACCAATGGAAATTTTGGACTCAATTGCGGTTGTAAGTCGAGGACTATTTGTATTCCCATTAATCTCCTGCTAACATATATGTGACTATTTTAAGGCCACAATGATCCAAAAACTCATGGGTGAGAAAACCTCAATGTAAGAGTTCTTTTTCATTACCAGGACTACTGACTAACTGATAATAGAGTCCAGAGAAACAAGTAGAGATGGGAAGCATTTGAATCAGTGGTGGGTTCCTACTGGTGCGGTCCACTCTACTGCACTGGTAGCAGCGGACTGGTGACATCATCAAGGGGTTACTGACCCGGTGTGATCGGTTGCTGGTCCCTAGGAGCCACCATCTTTTTTTGTGATTTTTTTGGCGATTTTTTGCTTCTGCGCATGCGCGGAAGCAAAATTGCACCGAAATCTCATGAGGGGATGCACGCATGAGATTTCAGCGAGATTTCACTTTCATGCATGCGTGGAAGCGAAAAATCACCGAAATTGAACACGTGTGTGTCCCTTCGCGAGATTTTGGCACGATTTTGCTTCCGCGCATGCACAGAAGCAAAATCGCATGAAGGGGTGCGTGCACGCATGCACGAAATGTGGTGATATGTGTGCAGCGCACTGGTAGCAAGGTAAGTGAGCAACCCGCCCCTGATTTGAATGCAATATAATTCCTGAACCTATACATGAACATAGACATCACAAAATTGATATAACCTTTTCTGAATTTTGGGAGGCAGTTCGTGCCCCAAACATATATACAAACTCTGAACATTATGAGAAATTGCACACAAAATCATGGCTATTATGAAGAAGTTACACAAAAACATATCTGATCAAATAACTTCAAAATATGGATAAAAATGCACGTACTAGAAAAAAACTACACAACAAGGAAGAGAACAATACAGAAATTAAAGATTTGCGATTAAAAAGAATAAGCTAAGCAAAATCAAAACTGTCCAATTTGCAATAGTTGAGTGCAATTTAAGAACATGGAAAAGAACAGACATTGCGATTTCAGGGATAAAATTCCTTAAGAAAAATTGGACATACCATATTTTTTGGAGTATAAGACACACCTTTTTCCCCCCAAAAAGAGGGTGAAAACTTGGGTGCGTCTTATACACTGAATGAAGCTCCACCCAGCCACCCCCACCCTTTGGCCTCTGCCTCCCAGCAATTTATCTCCTTGCAGCAAACAGCACAGAGCCTGATTAGCACAAGGAAGTTATTATTTGCCTCCCGACCCACAGCTGACTAAGGCTTGCAAGCCACGTGCTAAAATGAAACTAACTATGGTAGCTGCAAGGAGACAAATTGCTGGGAGGTGCACTGCTGGCAATGTTGGACTGTTAAAACTGCAAGGAGGTAAGTCAATAACTATAAATGTCTATAGTATGTTCAAATTATTAGACTTATTTTTTAAAGACTGCTTTATTATTGTTCTAGACAACTTAACAAAATGAAGAAGCTTTTTAAAATAAATGCTTGACCTGAAGAGGCCCAGTGCTATTGTATCTTCTTTTAAATAGCAGAGAATAACTATACTTCCAGAAAGCCACATCAAATTTAAAGATCTGTAAAAGTATAATCTGAAATGTAACAGTGTCCTGTTTAGTATTAAGATAAGGCAGCTGAGTTAGACCTGGCTTAGTCATGTTTGGAGTAGATTTATTTAAATAATTGGGAGGAGTTAGTGTGACTACATTTAAGAAAACTTTCTGGCATAATGTACATTTCTCCAATTCTTTGCTATTTCTATGGGTCAGGCACACATGCACAGAAATACACAGCAAACAGTGTATATCATCTGTACTGTTTGCTGTTTGGCAAATTGCTGGGAGGCAGAGGCCTTTTTTCCTTGTTTTCCTCCCCCAAAACTAAGGTGCTCCGAAAAATACGGTATGTAAAAACCTTCAGAGCAAAGAAAAACAGATGTGACCATATTTATATCTGCCTTTTTCAGTCTGGACAGGTAACTTTTTACCAGCTGAAGTTCTTCTTTGTTTTGTCTAAGTGTGGCTGACAATGATGTTAGAGAAATAAACAGAGACACAAAATTTTTAGGATTTTTTCCCCTAAAAAAATTGGAGAATATCTGTTGAATAGCAATAGCAATAGCACTTAGACTTATATACCGCTTCATAGTGCTTTACAGCCCTCTCTAAGCGGTTTACAGAGTTCAGCATATTGCCCCCAACAATCTGGGTCCTCATTTTACCCACCTCAGAAGGATGGAAGGCTGAGTCAACCTTGAGCCGGTGAGATTTGAACAGCTGAACTGCTGAACTAGCAGTAGCCTGCAGTGCTGCATTTAACCACTGCACCATCTCGGCTCTTACTGAGAATGTTTGTTGTGCTAAGCATAATATATGTTTATGTATCATTTTTTCCTTCCCCTCCTCTATAAAACAAAAGTGAGAAACTATGCCACCAATTTTAAACAGTTTGTCAAAATTTGACACTGGATTTCTGAGATTCTGGTAGCCACAAATAAAGGGTTTAATGCCACTGACTATAGAATGAAACAGGAATATGAATATATGGGCTTCCTTTTCATGTCCACTTTTTCTCCTTATAGTGCATTTGCTATAAACCCAGAGAGAGTTAATTTGATGTAATACTGGAATGTCAAGCAGATCTAACATGGAAATAATTTCACTCCATCTTTTGCTGATTATCAGTGCTCCTTGTAAGTTCCCTAAAGATAGTCTTCAAATATCCAAATTGCTTGCCAGTCTGGAATTAGATAAACATAAGGTGATCTTCAAAAACCGGGGAACCATTATGAAAGCGTATGATTAATCAAATGCTTAATTACATTAAGTAGTAACACCTACACAAGTCAGCCTGTAGTGTAGAAACTGAACACAGAGGATGTCTTGTGATTGCTGATCTCTGTCATACTTTTAGATCTCTCAAGTTTTACAACCTTTACTGAGGTGCAGCCACACGTTCAAACTGCTAATAGCGTAAACCATAACCTCTTAGCACCCTCAAAATCGTCTGGCTGCCATTTTAATGTCATTTCCTATAGTTTTGAAAGTGCTGCAGCTTTGCCCTCATTATGGAAATATTGAACCTATCACAATCTGGTGGCTATTTTTTTCCCAGTGATAAAAATGTGATTGGAAAAAATTACAGTCCTCTGAAAAACAAGATTCCCCAGCAAAAGGAAGGCGGACAAGAAAGAATTACAACAGGAAAATCTAAAGAAAATTCATTTCACAATGTATCCATGATCAAAATAAATCCAAGATTTTCTATGGTAGGTTTAGCAATTTTCTAAAATCAAAATAGATATGAAATCTAGGTTACCAAGTGTGAGGGTCCATGAATTCTTTATCCTTTTAGTAGTTGCTTTTATTTCCACTGATATGGGTAT
Source organism: Diadophis punctatus similis (assembly GCA_023053685.1). Lineage (NCBI taxonomy): Eukaryota > Metazoa > Chordata > Lepidosauria > Squamata > Dipsadidae > Diadophis > Diadophis punctatus. The sequence goes on along the minus strand of JALIGW010000001.1, from coordinate 181,159,306 downwards.
TGTTTGTGCCATTTCAGGGATATGCCAATGACCAGACACTTGAATTCCTTTGTTCCTAGGCCTACTTCTAAAATTCTGCCCTTTTTCATTTTTGTAAGGCCTTGTAGAAGTAAAAACAAAACCATTGGCTTATAGAAAAGCAGTGTTGCCTAGATGCAGTAAGTGTTGAGGCAGCACTACAGTGGAAGGAATTTCTTTGTTATACTAGCAAAATGCAGTAGCCATTCATGCCAGAGATATCCATGTATGAAGAGTCAAAGGGGGAAACAATACAAATTCCATTCCTTTTGTACATGCACATTATATAAATTTTACCCACATAATGTCACAGTCATCAATCAAATGATTGGAACTTATGTTGCAATGGCATAGAGCTTCTTCCACCATTTTGAGGCAAGTCCCAATCCCACAGATGCCTCTGCTCTGTAGGACAGAAGAAGAGCTGGGAGATGGGTTTTGGGGGAGCCATTTTGCCCAATGAAATGTAGCGTGGTCAGTGGGTGCAATAACTGAGGAGACTCTGTGGCTGTTCCAACATGACTTTAATAACTCGTTAACTAACAACAACTCCGAACTAATTGCCTGACTAGAATTCAGCTGGCACCGTTTGACAGCTCCCTTTTACAGTCGGCTGTCAAATGGATCGGCCAATCATGGGCTCCCATTATTCCCGCTCCTAGAGTGGCCCCCTAGTGGCCTTCCGGTACATTACACCCAAGCCTTCAGAGAAGCAACGATACTCTTCACAATTTGCCTTCAGTTTGCAGTTGGGTCAACAGTTTTAATTAACATAACTCTTGTTTCTTTCACATTCTCCATCTCTGCTAAATTAATACATTTTAATTGATTATAGTTGTTCTTCTACACATGGCTTTAATTGTGTTAAATGATCTATTTTCCTCCAAATCAGAAAATGTATCAAAGAATGTATCAAAGACATTTGCATAGTCAGAACCTAAGTAACTAGAATGGGTGACATTTAGGTCCTTCTTTTAACCTAATACACAGCAAAGAGCTCACTCACCGAAAGTATTTAGCCTCATAGAGTTCTGCTGAGCAGTTTAAAACCAGGAATTTAGCTTTAGCGAGCTGCAGCCTGGCTTTTATATTATTTCTTTTTCTCTTGCTTCTCAAGCCTTTGTAACCTTTAAATAACTCACAGCTAGAGGGCCATATCCAACTCCCCATGCTGTGCTAATGATTGTGTTATACTTAATGGTATATTTATTAATGGGGGTATTTCAGAGAGGGTGAAGGACAGTGGATCAACCTATGTGTATACATATCTGAAATTGCAAGCTGGATCCCCGGGGTACAGTATATATTTAGACGCTGCTATAAATGTTTTAGAATTGCAGTTAAAAGAGTCCTACATGCTACATCAGAGAAAATGGAAGCCCGGCTGATAGAGGGTCGCTGTGGCTCTTAAAGCAACTGTTCTAAATGACTACAGGAGGTTCTATGCTCCTATCCTCACAACAATTTTGGCATCTAGTAGGAATGTGTTTAAAGGTCATTTTAAAATTGCTACCACACCATGCATTCCAAAAAAAGTAGTTAAAAACACTGGAGAGGGGGCTGCCATGAGGCTTCTAATTCAGCTGTGATTGCTTCCTGGGAAATCATCATCCACAGCAAGACTCCTTCTAAAAGGGCTTAGAGAGTTCCCCCCCACCACCTGAGGGAGAGAGAGAGAGAGAGCAATAGAACCATAAAGTTGGAAGGAACCATTTACTCCATCAAACACAACTCCCCGCTAGGAACAGAAATCCAAATTAAACATCCATGATAGCTTCTGCTAGAATATATGCAGTGAAGGGAGGAGCAGGGGCACAATTTCTCTAGGTAATTGATTCTATTGCTAAATTCTCTTACAGTCAAGTTCCCTTCCTAATAAGTTCAAAGTTTGACTTCCTGCAACTTAAATCTGTTATTCCTCATCCTGCATTCCAGAATGAATAGGTCTTGACCTTCTGTGAAACATCCTTGCAGATATTTTAAGAACACTGTCAAATCCTCTCTTACACATCTCAAAGCTCAGCATTGCCTTTTCCTTCAAATCATTCTTCTTTTACGTTCTACCCGCTATCCATCCTAGTTGGATTGCTATAAGCTGAACCCAGCTCATCTGAATCTTTATTAAAGTGTGCTGACAAGGATCGGATCCTTCTGTTGTGATGAGTCTGACCCATAAAGTGAAGCTTCTGCTTCCCCTGATTTGGAAATTATGTTGAGGCAGCCTAAAAGTTATATTTGCCTGTTGGCAGCCAAATCAAATGGTGAGCAGGTAGAATACGAAGAACCTTTTCACAGATACTCTCCATCATATATTTGCCCAGTTGATATTTTCCCTAAGAACTTTGTCTTGATTACATTTCTCTAACTTATCACGATCAATTAAAATTTTCTGAATTAGTAGATCTCTATCTGTTATTTTAGCTTTCTAATCCAATTCTGAACCTTCTGCAAATCTAATTAGTATTTCTTTCCCCTCTTTCTCAAACCCATTAATGAAATTGCAAAAGAGCGCTGGGTTGAGGACCAAGCAATCCCAGCCCCCCTTTTAATAAATCCCATTCATTTGCTCTATTCTAATTATGAGAATCATATCTCTAGATCTCAATTATTAAATTATATTTCTTTCCTTAATTGTTGAAGTTAATTATGTTCATTTTTTTAAAAAAAATTGAATATAGTATATCGCCGTGATGGCGAACCTATGGCACGCGTGCAAGAGGTGGCACTCAGAGCCCTCTCTATGGGCACGCATGCTGTCGCCAGCTGCTCTTCTGGTTTCCGGCATGCCAGCTGGTCTTCGGCTGTACTGGAGCTCCAGAAATCCAAAGACCAGCTGGCCTGTGCGTATGTGCACACCAGCCACCTGGTCTTCGGGTTTCCGGCACCCCAATGCACACAAAGACCAGCTGGCCAGCGCGCATGCGCACACTGGAAACCCAAAGACCAGGGTGCATGCATCCACCGGCCAGCTGGTTTTTGGGTTTCCAGCATTCTGGTGCGTGCGTGCACACATGCACACATTCCAGTTTGGGCACTTGGTGCGGAAAAGGTTCGCCATCACTGCTATATAGAAATCCTCATGAATAGTGCTCTTCCTTATGTTTGTGTCATTTTCTTTAAGCGGGTACAAGTCCCCATCCAGTTCATATTGAAGGCACCATTCAAGCCACTTCTGGGTTGAAAGTATTAACTGATGGCAGAATAACATTACAACAGAATAATAGAGTTGGAAGGGACCCTGGTGGTCTTCTAGCCCAACTAGCTACTCAAGCAGGTGATACTATACCCTTCTTGGCAAGTGACTGTCCAGTCTCTTCTTAAAAGACTCCAGTAATGGAACACCATTATCATTACATCATCATTGTAATGGGGACTCATTTCATATCCCATCAAAGAGCTGGAGTGAATGAAGGGAGCTCACTCCGCCATGCAGCAGCACTCAGTTCTCAAACATGGGCTTGTTAATCTCCAACCCAGCAACATAACCATGTGAGCCACCATGCTCCTAGGGTACAAGTCATTATTGGATATAATTTCAGCCGAGTTTTCGTCTGCACCCTATGCTCCTGAGGAACTCAACAATCTCACATTCTGCAACCAAACATTATTTCTACTCCTTTTGAAATGCAATAATTCCACGACATCCAGAAAATGCTGATCATGATCCTGGAAACCCAATCTTTCCCATGGACATCACTTTGACAGGCAGTCAATCATTTTCTATATTCTTCTTTCCTTGTCCAGTCCTCTTTTCACAGATTGAAAGGATGAATGAGAATACCATCTGAGCTCAGGAGTTGTGTAGCTTCTGTCCCCTAGTTTCGAAGCTGCCTCTAATTGGTCTTGGCAGTATCTTTTCAGATCCAAAAGTCAAATTCAAGACAAATTCTACCTTTCTCTGACACAAAAAGCCTACAGAAAATGCTCAATTGTTATTCTGTCCTTGTAGCTTGCAGATACTGTAATTGGCTAGTTCATTTGCCCAGATAGCTAGTAGTTAAATGTAGACTGGAATCACAGTGCATTTTCCATAAAAGATGGTTACATTAGACCAAATGAAAGATTCAACAACTATATATGCGCTCAGTTATCCAGGAAACAGAATTTTTGCATGGAAAGAAATGTGACCTAGTTAATGAGGCTGAGTGGAATACTTGAATATTTTTGCAGCAGACTTCTCTGTGTGGTAAAAGTTTTATTAGATCCATGTTGTTATATTTCTTTTTTTTTAATTGTAACTGTCTTTACCACAATAAATATTAATGCATATTATTTATATCAAAATCCCTCAAGCCACCACAGTAAACAGCAGGGGTTCTTGGTGAGGAATGTAGAGTGCTACTAAAACTAACATAAAATGTCAAGCAGTTGCATACATTGATCTGTGTTCAAGAATCTTTGGTAATATTTAATGCCATGGTAATCTTAAACATTCCAAGAGGAAAAAAAATGTTAGAGAATGGTTCATATATGCAGGTTTTATCTAACAGAAATTCTGGTGTTGATCGGGGTTCTAAAGTGAGTCATCAGTGGACAATTACCAAGATCCATAGCTCAAGAAGGCTGTAAGTGGGATCCTCTTAGCTATTAGTACTCCTCAATCTGACTAGTGTCTCTAGGAATCATAAGGGAAAGAAAAGCAAGGTGCAATCCATTCACTCTCATTCAATGTCCTTTTCTACAATTTATTGGCACCTAGGTTGTGTGGAGTATGGTTCTAAGAATTCCAGTTCATTATGAGTTACCTTAATACATTTGCAGAACGTCAAAATAGGAAATGCTGGCTAAGTGCAGGCAGTTGCAGATACTGATCTCAGAGGAAAAGGACAAGTCAGTGGAAGAAGGGAATAGAAAGGAGGAAGATGTGATCCCATTGAGAGAAGGGATAGCCGTTGAGAACATCTTGCTCAAGCATGTCCAGATTCTGGAAACTACTTCTGGGCAGAGAAATATTTCTGCATCTATTTTTACCACTTTTTACGCCATCACAACAAAAAGCTTAGAAATTATTACAAAAGAGGAGAGAATTTCAATAAATATGAGGCTGAGATGGAATTCTTACAGGTAACATATGGTAATTTTACAGCAGCATTCATACTATCTTCTGTCATTTCCAAGGGAAAATGTCATAAGGGAATTCCTCCCATTGGGCTTTTTTAGTGGCAGTGCTGCTGTTATTGGAAAGGGGAATACATATCCTTGAAAAATCATGAGTGGAACTTTTTTTTCCCTGGGAGAAATTGTTCACTCAGCCAGCATTATTTGATTGGGAATTCAGAACCACAACAAGTGAAGAGGAAGTGAAATAGGAACAGGGGGATCTTAGAAGACAGCTGGTGAGCCTGTGGAACTGCTTAGTTGCATTAAATGAGAGTTGTTTAGCTAATGGAACGATGCTGTATGTTTCAATTTGGGTGAATGGGTTGTGTGTTGCTTGCTTGCTTGCTTGCTTGTCAAGCATATGGTCTGAGGACGATGAGCTTATGGTTGCAGCTGATTCAGTGATCATATGCAGGGGTGGGTTCCTACTGGTGCGGTCCACTCTGTCGTTCCGGTAGCAGCCTGCTGATTGCGCAATTTGAATGCTACGGCTCCAGTACCGTCTTCGCGGATCCATCTTTTTTTTCGAATTTTGGGTGATTTTTTGCTTCCTGCGCATGCGCAGAAGCAAAATCTCGCGAGGGGACGCACGTGCATGATTTTGGTGATTTTTTGCTTCCTTTGCATGCATGGAAGCAAAATCGTGTGAGGGGACGTGCGTGTGGAGCGAGTGTGCACACACGTGAAACGTAATGATGCGCGCGCAGCACACTGGTAGGCAGGTAAGAGGAACCCGCCCCTGATCATATGGTCTAAGGTTGATTGGATCATTAGAAATGCAGGCACCATGTTGGTTCGTGATTGGCGTGCCGATTGCATGGTGACTTGCCTGCCTGGTATGAAGGTTATGAAATTCTGTCTAGTTAAGCTGTTAGATAGTGTTGGGGAGGACTGTGTGTGGCACCAAGATGCTACTGACATAATCTATGTTAGTACCAATAATATTGGAAAATGAAGTTAGCCAGCCCAGGAAGCCCAAATTCACATTGAGGCCCAAGATCATTAGGAATAGAACTGAAAATAAAGTGCTGACACTGTATTGCTACCTATGGTGCATTTGCATCTGTTTGGTTCCGGTTACCACACTTGGAAAAATAAAATAGAATTGTGGAAAATGGACAAAAGAGCAACCAAAATGAAGAGGGGACTCAAATGCTTTCTGCATAAGAAAAAGCTAGTGTGTTTGGGACTCCTTCATTTGAAGAAACGTTGATAGACAAGAGAAATGGTTAATATGGATTGAATCATGCAAAGCCTGGGGGGAAAAACGGATTAGAAAAAAAACTTTTCTCCCTCTTTCTAAACAGGAGAGACAGGTGCCATCCAATGAAGCAGACTGAAAACGGATAAAAGAAAATATGTTTTTCTTAGAACAAATAATTTGTGGAAATCATTTCAACCTGACAGAGTCATGGCCATTTTAAAAGGGGATTGGATAAATTCATGGAGGATAGATTCCTAATTGCTTACTAGGTCTTGAAGCCTCCGTGTTATTTGAGGCTGAAAGAAACCTCACTTCCAAATACCAGTGCAGGGGGGACAATATGGCGGAGGGGTAGGATTCCATCTCCAACTTAAAAGCAGCATCAAATAAGCCCCTTTGAGAAACACAATTCTGAATAAATGGCCTGTTTGGCCTGTCACAGCAGGGCTGCTCTTATGTTCTCTTATCCACTTCTCTGTCCCCAGCTTCTTTGTCCACAAATGTTGAAAAGCAATTTGTGCTCAGTTGTATGAAGAATTAACGCTGCTGGTGACAGAAGTTATAATTTACTAGTAGCGATTCTGTAAAAGCCTAAGAAAGTTTGGATATAACACTGTCTTTAGAAATAAATAAATAAATAAAAAATGTCAGTACAGGTAATCCACTTATGACCCACAACTGAGACTGGAATTTCCATCACTAAGTGACGCAGTCATAAAATGTGATGTCACTTAGCAGCAGCAACCCCCCTGCACTCCCCATTGCTATCATTAAGCAAATCCCATAGGTCTTTAGCTGAGGACTCATCCCTAGTCAAGCCATTCGAGGCTTGGTCCCTTCCAGCCCAAAAACTAAGGTAAGGTAAGGGATTGCCTCTGACTGCACCCACCCATACATCTCCACTCCCCATCTGTGCCCTTTTGACTGCCAGAACCTTTCTTTGCAGATTGGCAACCAGTCTCAGAACTGCACTTTCTTGCCTCTCTTTGGCTTATGGGCTTCTTGGCATGCCACGGTTTTGCAAGAAGGCCATAACCTGCAGTGTAGCACAAAGCTGCAGCTTCCCCTAGAAGCCTCAGCCCCCACCCCAGCCCTGCCAGGTACTGCAAAGGCACCATACCCTGGGAAGTCCCAACAGCACAGCCCAAAGCCATAGCAGCCCCAACAATATAGAGCAAATGTGCAGCATCACAGGAAGACCAAATAACATGGTGCAAAGCCACAGAACCACAGGAAACTGTTTGCATGGTGCAAACAGCAGCCCAACTGCCCTCACTGCCCTACGCACCAAGACCCCTGCCGCAATATATATTGCTCCTGCTGTTGCCCTTTGTTGCTCCTGCTCTTGCAGTTGCTGGCCACATGAGGCCCATCTTACTCAGGTTTTACGAGGAAGCCATCATATGCAACCTTGGGAAGAAAGCTTCATGCAGCCAACAGTTCCCCCACAAAGTGTCAGTTCGGGCATGCTTGGTCAATAGCAGGAGCAAGAAGATAGAAATGATCAACTAGGATGGAAGGGATGGCAGAGTGCAGGAGGTTGAAAAGGCATAGATGAGGGGGACATAAGTGGTGGGATAAAGTGCCCCTCTGGTCCTAAGTGCAAGTAGGCTGCCAAGGACCCAATTTTTTAGTTATGTGACTATGGGGGTGCTGCAACAGCTATAACTTCAGCAATCAGTCTTTATTCAGCCCTACTATACTTTCAAACAGTCACTGAACAAATGGTTGTAAATCAATTACCTGTATATGAATAGTTTTTGACTCTTAATTGTCAGGATTATGTTGATTTTTTTAAAAAAAACCTTTATATTGTAAAAGAAAACACTATTGCTGCATTGTTAGTTGAGCATTTCTCATGCATTTGAATTCAGTCTGATTTGTACTGATGGAAAAGTTTTGTTTTGTTTTGTTTCAGTGCTCCAGGAAGCGGTCCTATGTTCAGATCCACTACGGTTATGGTCCGAGATAATTTTAATGAAATTCCTCAGTGCGGTCTCATCGACTCTGCCAAAAAGGAACAAGACTTCAACTTTGCCCTGTTGCACAGTTCAAAGACTGCTAGCAATGTTTCATCGGTTGCACCACAAATGATTCCTGAAACTCCGGCTAACAGTGGACCAGATGTTAAGCTTGGAGGTCAAGTACAGGGATTCCATGGACATAAAGTAGGGTTTTCTTTTGCATTTCCAAAAAAAGCTTCCCTCAAACTAGAATCATCAGCTGCTGCTTTCTATGAATATAACGATGAAACATCAGCTGAACATGGAGTTAGTCGAAGAAGCCGGTTTGTTCCTGGGCCGGGGAATCTTCCAGTCTCATCAGCAGAAGAAATAGCCTTGTGTTTTGATGAGAAACCTAGTTGCATTACTCCACCGATGGAGAAACATGATGTTGACAATGCAGAGTCAATCCCAGCACAAGATTCACATGGACCACCAACTGAAGGGAATGGGATGCAGCAATTCCCAGAATTGAGACACCCTGTTTCTCATTTAAAAGGGCCTGGGTTTGTTGATTTGGACAGCTGTGGCACTGAGGTAGATTCTGCAGCATTACCTGTCGAAATTCAAACCAAGGGAGCTTTGGGTAGCCAAACCCTTCCTGTGGAAACCAATGGTAATGAATCCACAGGAAATGAATGTGTAGTTCTACCTGTGAATGAAGAACATTTATCACAGCACAATACCCAAGAAGACAATGATTCAAACATTAGCAATGATTCGGTCACTTCTGAAGTTGAAATTAAAGAATGCACACCTGATGGACCAATTCCAGCTAATTCTGAAGGGGAAATTAGAACTCTGCCTAATAAACAAATTCCATCAAAAAGGCTTTGTGAGCCATTTGTTCCTGTACTTAACAAACATGGACACACCATCCTTCAGTGGCCATGTGAAATGTTACTTTACACAAACACAGAGCCATCTATTTCATACAGTTGTAATCCTTTATGTTTTGACTTCCGGTCATCAAAATCAAGTGAGTCCCTGGAAAAAAATAAACAACCATCAAATATTCCTAATTCAACCCAGAAGGTTGAGTCTAGCCAGGATTTGGACTGCAATCATCCAAATGAATCTCTATCAGAGAATAGTGTTTGTGCAGCTGTGGCACCAATTTCTTCAACAGAGAGCTGTAATCTTGAGGAAAAACAAGATGAATTATCCTTAGATCTTTCACAGTCAACTGGGAAAAATGAAACACATCAAAACATTCTCAAGTCTGCCGATGAACAAGAAAACAAAGGTTGGAACAAAAGGATACATGAAAAAAGATTTTATAGGAATAGGAGAAGGAAAAGGAGGAGAAAGCAATGCTATCACCATTATGAGGACATGACTGAGCTCACTGCTAAAATTTCTCCAGTAACAGAACAGCAAAATAACTTTATTGAATTTGATAAACATCAGAAGCTTCACAATACCTTGGAACAAGGCATAAATGAAAGTCTGTTAGGAGATTCAGTTTTGGAACAATTAGAAGAAACAGACAAAATTCCTGAGAAGGAGGACAATAACTACCCTAGGACTATATCTATAATTACACATGTCCATAGGAATCAAAGTCCTCAGACAATTTGTAACACAAACGACAATAGAAACTGTTGCATGAATTCTAACCATTTATGGACAAGGAGCAAACCAATCTCTCACAGACAATCAAATAAAGCGGGATCTAATTCTGGAAGCTGCAATTCAGTTTATTCTAGACCATTTTGTAATTGGACGACCACAAGGCAATGCAGTAGCCCAGACCATAAACATTTAAGCCATTATCCAGATAAAAAATGCACAAATCAGCCACAACCCATAAAAAGAGCCTACAATTCTGTCATTGATGAACCAGAAAGATCCCACAGAAAGCGAAGGTATCATACCCACTCTTATTCTTCAGATGAAAGTTCAGCGGCACAAACATGTTTTTCAGAAGACAATGTCTGGCAGCTAAGCAAATTAGAAGTCGCTTGTAAGCCAAAACGGAAACGGAGGAGAAAAAGAGTCAGGATTCATGATGTATTCATAGAGAGGAGACCAGAAAAGAATATCAGTGTTAGATCTCCAACAGAAGTTGTGAAGTTTGAGGATTCCCCCAAGAAATTAACTGAAGAAAATCCAGAACAAACAAGTTCCCATTCCAGTGCAGATTATGCAAAAAGCATAGAAAATAAAATGCAGCCAGTTGGAAGTCAAGCAGATTCACCATCTGAACATCTAGTTTCATCCGAAAATATCCAAGACTCAAACTGTTCCATCTCGGAGCCTGCTCCTTGTCTGGAAGAATCCACACTTTCTGTTTCTCCTGTTATTGAACAAAGCATTTCAGCAACAGGGAAATCCAAGGATATACCAGAAGGACAAAAAGAGAAAAATGAGAATGCCCCCGAAATCCAGGCTTCCCTTAAAACATCCACCTTCGAAAGAAATCCAAACCAATCTCCCCCTAAAAGCTTTCTGTGTCCTAATGAAGTTGCTGAGACTGCACCGCAGGAGAAGCGAAACCCATCGGCCAACGAGTGGCTGAGGTACGCCCCGGATATATTGAACAGTATGCCTCCTTTGCACTTGAAGGAAACTCACATGAACAGCCATGCTTTCTTAACCACAGAACAGATCCTCGCTCCATTCACCTTCCCTGAACACGCTCTGCTCTTGCCCAACGAAAACCATGACAAATTCAAGGATCTGCATCTGGAAGCCTACCACCAGATCATCCAGCAAAACATGTTGGCGAGTAAGATGAAGCTGGCCTTTCCTCCAGCTGCACTCCAACCTTCTGGTGCTCCTCTCCCGCCCCTCCCCTTGCAGCAGCAGCCTCTCTGTTCTACCTCTGTCACCATGATCCACCACACTGTTCTTCAGCAGCATGCGGCGGCGGCAGCTGCCGCCGCTGCGGCCACAGCAAGTACGTTTAAGGTCCTTCAGCCTCACCAGCAATTTCTTTCCCAGGTCCCAGCTCTTTCACGAGTCCCTTTACCTCATTTGTCCCTTGGGCCGAGGCTATGCCCTACAGGCCACACAGCCATGGTTGGGCCACACCAGTTGCCGGTCATCCCAGCATCGATTCTCCATTCAAGCCATTTGGCTTTTCCTCCTTTGCCGCACACTCTGTTCCCATCCCTCCTGCCCCCTCACCCTGCTGTCATTCCCTTGCAGCCCCTCTTTTAGGACCTCTGAACAGTTTAAATGAAAGAGGAAGTCTTACATTGAAAGAACACCAACAACATTGATCAAAATCCAGGGGAAATCCCTCTACAAGTAGCGTAAAATTAAAAGGTTATTAAAGCCTCTGGACTGGGAATTTATTTGCTATTGGATTAACAATGCAAATATTTATGTATAAAGTGCAGATTCATAATAAAGTTAAAGCACTGAATAGTCTTTATATAGATATAGATATAAATGTATGTATGTATGTATGAAGATCATGATTTAAAATATGTTAACATGTATATAAACTATATTTATAGTACTGTAAGTTATGTTGTAAAGTATGCACCTTGTTTTTTTAAATATATTTGTGTATTTGCACCTAAGTAATGTTTAGACAAAGCTGATGCACTATGTTTTGTACAACATTCCTTATAAACATAAATATAGTGAGAAAATTTCTCCTGCAATAATCTTCATTTGTTATGAATTTAAATTTGTTGATGGTTTTTTTAAAAGCATTTACTCTCAGCCTTATATATACTTTTTTCTACCATTTAAACAGTAGTTTTCTCTAGATTTGGATAATCAAAGTTCCAAGCGTACTGTGATTTATCATTAAGGCCAGGAAGAAAAATCCTTAAGGAGAGCAATCTTATTGAATGGAAGACAAAGGGTAATTGATCTGATTGTATTAGCAGCTTGATGCTGTGGATTGAGACAATATTGCCCAATTTGTGGTATGCCTGAGTGGCTAATTTGAAAAAAAACAAATATCTAGAGGAAAGCAGAAGAGAGAGAGAGATGCTTTATTTTGGTTAATAGCCAACATCTGGGTACACAGAATTATTCCAAAATCCAGTTCTAGTCAAGTCATTACTCCTCTGGTTTTCTAACTCTTCTTCTGCATGGTTGTTTAAAAAATCTCCAAAGCCTGAGTGAGAAATCAAATAATCCAATATAGCCTTCCCATCATCATTTAACCTGCCTGCCTCAAGCAGCCCGTCACAGCCACAGGAACTGCTGTTGATTCCATCTTCTTTACACTTCATACTCATGCTGAAAATAGCTACACTTCCTGCTAACTCCATCAACGCAATCCACACATAACAGAGGCAGGTTCAGCATGGGAATTCAGCAAAGGTCAGTTATCCCACCTTAAAAATTTAGAAATGTTTGGCAGTGAATCACTTTGTTATGAGTTTTTCCTCCTGCCAATAATAAATGAGTAATGGATTGTGATCTCGATGGCAAGTGATGGCGTATTCCTAAAGATTATAGTGCTGGGTAGAAAATTCACAAGTAATCAACTTTTAAGTCTAAAAATATGAAGTCTTTCTCATGTTGTGTCTATTTTCTGGTAGCTATAATTTTCTTTTTTAAATAATAATACGAAAGCAGTTTATCGTTGCTTTTTTTCCCCCTAGGATTTTTTTTTATATTATCTGTCTAGCCTATATTTCTTCATGCTCTACCATCCCAAATGTTCACTTGTTCCAACACTTCTTAGTTGTTCAACATTACTCCAAATTTAAGGTAGGCTTTCAATTTGGAAGATACATAATCTTTTCTATTTAAGATGGCTTTATGGACAGAAATGGTTTAGGCATTTCTTAGACTTCAACTCCTAGAATTCCTCAGCCAGGCCTGCCAGGCCTTAAAGTTGTCAAGTTTGGTGAACACTGGTTCAGGTAAATAAAAGGAACTGTCCAAAAAATAAAAGTTGAGCAAGGCATGTTGAATTACTCTCAACAGATTTTGAGTAGAGAGAAGAAAATACTGTACAATAGAGTACAGTATAGTATCAGTTGTACAGTAGAGTACAATATAGAGTCATGTTGGCAGTATTCAAAAGAAGCTACAGTGACATCAAAATGACAGGTAATACATGAGTTATATCCATGCCACAACATCTGACACAAGTATGTAAGTCATGATGATGTCATCACAAATATGTCATTTGTCTCCCATTCTCCTGTGCAAGCATCCATGGGCACCGGCACAATCGTTGCACAAAAAGAGAAGAAGAAACAGTGTCTGTTCATGTAAAGTTCTTTAATTACTTCATTCTTTGCAATTTAATTACTCTGAACTCTCTTTCCAGAGGAAAACCTGGTGAGAAATCTAGTCCCAGTTTGGTCAACGACAGGTACAATCCAATGCCATTAGTGATGCTGGCTGGAACTGATGAAAGTTGAGTTGCAAAGCCTCTGGAGACCTGTCTTAATCATAGATGCAATACTTTTTATTAACATTCTTTTGAACATTGATCTTGAGCTGCCAGCAACTGTGCACAAGAAAGCATAGAGAAATAAAATGATGTTTGTAAGAACCAATCCTTAACTTTGCATTCAAGAATACTACAGTATTGCAAGAATAGTACCACCCTTACACTTGAGACTGATCCTTAAACAGACACAACCTTTTCAACATAGAATCAGAACTTAGATCTTACATCTGATTTTTTTTCTTAGGTTCACACTGCCACTTACATTCAAAACAGATCACCTCTTGTTTTGTCTGCAGTATTCCTCTTACTTTGCTTATGCTACATTTATTCATTTCTTTTAAATTCCAAAAAGTGATGCTTGGAATGACTAATAATCAACTAAGGATAAAATGACAAGTTATAATCAAAAAGTTTAAACACCAAAACGAAAAGGGCCTTGCTACTATTCAACACAATACTTGTTTGCCTTGCAGGTCAGGATGATATAACATGACGGGTTGCTTTGTTTGTTTTTTTCCATTCCAGTCCAAAGGTGATGATGGAGGTAGAACTGAGAACAAAAGTGATAGACTAGAAGTACCACATTTTCATATTGCAGTTTGGCCTCTGGGTGTCAAAAGTTGGAAGGGGAACTCTCTTTTCCCTGGTGGCTTTCTGTGAATATCTTGCCAACAGTCACGAGAATGTGTAATTGAGCCAAGAATGAGATATTAAAATAGTTGATTAAATAGTTTGTTAGTAAATCAAATAATAAACCAAAGTATTATTTTTAATTTGCAAATGTGCTTATTTCTTGATATTCAATATGCGTGTTTCCTGATATTCTGTAGGCTGCAATCCTATGCAGTTTCTTCCATCAACAACAGAGGGAGAAGCTGACCTTCAGACCTGAAATCTAAATTAAGTTCTTTGAAAAATGTAACAAGTTTTTCCAGTATTTGTTATATTTTAGTTTAGCTGAGTTGTACCCACTTTGAGAGTGGTCCCGAAAATTTATTTAGATAGGATATGGATTTACAGGATCCATAGTATCCTGATTCTCAAGAAGGGACTAATACATATTTTAGCAATGGTTGGTCATCTATTTCCTCCCTCCCTCCCTCCCTCCCTCCCTCCCTCCCTCCCTCCCAGAATAGGAAAATGGAAATACTGCTCTTCTGTCAAGTGTGGACATCAGGTAATTCTGGCAGTTCAAATGTATATAAGGATTTATTGCATGCTAAAGCTCTCTACAAGAATCTGAACTGCTAACAGTCACAGCAAATTGGCAGTAGATAAGAGTCAATGGAATTCAAGGTGGGCTGGACTTTGATCTTTTGTGGGCACAGAGGAACTCAAGACTGATGACATGTTTGACCCCTCCCTCAGGCTCAGTCTGGTCATCTCCTACATCTTCCTACATCTTCCTTCTTTTCCACTTTGCAGGATTTATGTTAGCAGGGCTTTGGACCACTGTAACCATTTGCCTAAGAGCAGTTCCACAGACCTCCAGGGTTATCTCATCTTCCTGAGGTAGAGAGAAGTGGTCCTTTGGTCCTGCCTTGAAAACAAGGGCAAAAAAGTTGCTACCTCCACACAACAAAGGGCAGCAGTTGCCATGCTTGCTATTGAAGGAAAAAGGAGAAGGGAAGGGCTTCTTTGCACCATGTAGCAGGATGGAAGGATTGATCTCAGAGTGACCAATTGGAGCCCACCCAATTGCTGACCACCAATTGCTGACTACCAATTGTTGACAACCCTCAGGCTCATTCTCTTTGCAAGTCCATTGGAGAACTGAATTTCTGCCTAGACTATTTTCATCCAGCTTCAGTTTTCCTCAGTGTCAGGCTGATTCCAAGATAGAAGCTCTGATGTAGGCATCTCCCCACTAATTGGTAAACAGCCCTTCTTAGAAGCAGGTCAAGGGGCTTGTGTGGATGACCCTAAAGCTGAAGATATAAATCCGGTGGACTTATTTCTAGAGAAGTGAGAATAGAAATTCAATTAAAACTAGCAATTTTGAGGAAGCATCCAATTACAAGAATATCAGCTATGCTGGAATTCTTCTGTCAGTTTCCCCATAAGCTTAAGTGTTTTGAGACTGAATAACTCTGCCAAGCTTTGGAGAAGTTTAGCAAGTTTTGCTGTTGTTTTGTTTCTTCAAAGTTTCTTTTTCTCCAAATCTCCTGGGTCCACACAATTAATTAATCTTTGGATTGCAATGATAAACTAAATGAGATTATAGATTTTGTTAAATTGCTTCTTGTTCCCCAAAGAGCCACATGGGCAATTGATTGAAAAGTTAATATGTTCCACCCAAATGAGAAATATCATTTTTTTTAAACTCCCTGACCTTAGAAAACAGCGATCTGACCATTCCACAAATATTTAGGCAGTTTTTAATTACTCAGATAACATGTACAATACAACAAGAGTTTGAAGGAGGTTTTGTTTTGTAGGCTTATCGGTTTGCTAGAATCAGAACTCCCTCCTTAGATAACGTTTAATTTGTTACAAACTGTAACTGCCAAACTATAGAAAGTGGGGGGGGGGATCACAATATAAGCCTGAACTCAAATACATGAGGATCTGTGGACTATGGACTTCAACTCCCAGAATTCCTGAGCCAGCCATGCATGCATGGCTAGCTCAGGAATTCTGGGAGTTGAAGTCCACAGGTCCTCAAAGAACCATAGTTTGGCCACCCCTGATTCTAGCTGAAGACTTCTGCACAGTTAAAGGTAACTAAAGAAAGTCTAAATATCTGGAAATTCTCTAAATTCAAATTCCCTACCTATCATGCTCTGATATGTTTGAGAACCCAAGCATTATTAGCAGCTAAAGCCAGGCAAAAACAAAATAAAACAAATATCAAAAGAGTGGACAGGGAGCCAAAAAAGTCAAGATGGTTGCAACAGCATGATCAAATCTATGGCTCTTTCGTACATTAATGCTTGTTAAAGGGACAAGGCTTCAATTGTGCCATAGTGGCCACCATCTTGGCCTTTTTGACCTCCATTGCAGATGCCATTGCATCAAATATAACTTTTGGATTGTATTTGTATTTGGTATTTTCCAAATTTTATCAGCTAAGAACATTTGTTTCCATTGTGGTGCCTTAGAGATATCTTAACTAAGGTACCTTACACTTTGATTCCACTCAATATCAAAGCTGGAGCAGAGGTGGGTTCCTCCTGGTTCAGAGCGGTTCGCCCGAACTGGTAGCAAGCCACTGGTGACATCATGATGACATCATGGAACAGGTTCTGTCGGTGCTGGTCCATAGACGGCGCCATCTTTTAAAAAAATTAATTTTTTTAAAAAAAATTAATTTTTTTTAAAAAAATTAATTTTTTAAAAAAAAATTGGGGGGGGGATTTTTTTCTGTTTTTTTTCTTCTGCGCATGTGCCAAGTTTCCGGCACTGCGCATGAGTCACCATCTTGTTTTCGGCTTTTTTTTATTTTTTATTTTGGTTTTTTTGATACTACGCATGCGCACATGCGCAAAGCACATGCATGCCCATGAGGCGTGCCCACGTAGCATGGGAGGAAGCGAACCGACAATGAGGTAAATTAGAACCCACCCCTGAACTGGAGGATTACGGAATTTGTAATTCCAACTATGGAAGGCACATTATTAGAGAAGCCTTGCTGAAACTAATAAGCAAGTTCTGCAGATGAGATGTTGTAGAAATATAATTAATAAAGCTACAACAACGTGACACTTTGCAAATAGTAGAATAAATGTCACTTCCTCTCACCCTTTACTATCAATTACTGTACCTGAAAATTGACTGTGTCTTTCTGAGATGAAATGTCAGTCACATGTAATGCACAAGCCACTTTTTAACAATGAATCTTTGAACAATGTGTAACGGCCTCATTCCACCTGATGCTAAGCCACAATACATTAGATCCATAAATTACACTAATCCAACAACAAGCACATCATGACACAAGTATGATCTAGATCAGGGTTGTCAAACTCCCAGCCCACGGGCAGGATGCATCACGTGCTGGCCACGCCCACACCCTGTTTAGCAAAGGGGGGGAAAGTTCTGATACGTCACGTGATGATGCCGTGATGACGTGAGTTTGACAGCCCTGATCTAGATGGTTTTCTGTTATATTGGTAGTGTTTTGCTGAGGCTTTTTACAAGTAGCAAAAAAAAATCTTTTACTTTTATTCATTTAGAAAGGCTGAATTGTGTGCATTAAAAAGCAGATTGAACAATATTCTTCCCAACACTTATCCACAATTAATGATGATAATGGTGTTGATAAACTTCCCTGCTCATGATTTGGCACTTTGCATGTGTCATAAAAGAAAGAGAAGAAACAACAACAATAACAAAAAATAAAAATAAAAAATGAAATGAAAATCAGTGCAATAGAAAACAGACAAAAACTAAGAAAAAAGGGATATAAAAGTAATAATAAAATCTACATGCTATACAGAAGTAATATTTCTGTGCAGAATTTGGCAGTCTCCAAAATGGATATCATTTCAGAACATCCTACAAACCCTCCGTTGTCTTAACAGCCATTTGTGTTTTTCACCTTTTTTGTAATTGTCTTTCTACGTATTACAGAAGATGTAAATATTGTCAAGTACATAAATATGTTAAAGGAGCTCCATTTTGCCTGCCTTCCATTGTCCCTAAGAGGGTAAAGTGACTGGCCTGTAGTCACTCTAGAAAGAAAATATGTTAGGCTTGGGGGCCTCCTTCACGATGTTGAGGTCAGTGGCTTCCATTCTTTCAGACAGAATCATTGTAACATAAAGTATCCTTGTCTTCCATAAAGCAGAAGTCTAATCAAAACCAAGAGAGTGGCCCATTAAGATATCTTCTTTCACCTTGGGGGGGTTTGTGTGTGTGTTTCAATCATAACTGATTGATTTAATCCAGAGGTCTTCAAACTTAGCTGGCTGGAGAATTCTGGGAGTTGAAGTCCACAAGTCTTAAAGTTGTCAAGTTTGGGGATCTCTGATTTAATCTCTTAGTTATTGTTTATTCAAGTATTTTTCATGGTTTTCGTACCAAGGTGAATTTTGTTTCTGAATCAAAATCCAGAGGCATACTTCCATTTGCATCAATAACAACAACAACCCTGGTTCTTGGGAAAGATTCAATAAGTAGATAAAAATGAAAATCCAGTCTAAACATCTGGCATATACATAATCAAACATTTCAGAAATTCTCCCTGAGACTCTTTGTTACCACAATCTTGTTGTTTAGTGCCACCACTCTTACCAGCTAATTTCAGGCTGGTCTTGGCTTCTTTAAATAAACAGATAATTCAAGATCCAATGACACTTGTCAGCTCTAACATAGGCAGTAATTAAAAAAAAACCTGGTATACTCTTATTCTCCCCGTTTGGATAATTGGTGATCCAACTTCAGTGTGAATACATCCAACACATATTAATCCAACAAAGTACAACATCCTGTTGTGACCTACCAGCAAACTAATTTAAATAACATTTGAAATATATTCAGGTTGTTTCTATTGCGATCAATTTTCTCAAGTATCCATATACATAATGATAACATCCAACACATTCAATATACATCCCCCTACTATAACGTTTTATCATATTTCTTCAATTATTTTTTATCAACTGTAGAGACAGATTTTATAAAGCAGGTTGTGTATAAAATGTGATTAATTGCAAAATAAATTAATGTCTCTTGCTATAGAATATGTATATAAATATTTTGTAGTGCATTCTGGATTTATGTAATATAACAATTAGATGTTGAACCGTGTTTTTCTGATAGTTTTCAGTCTCCTTTTCTCTTTTGGCCCTTTTAAAAGATTTACTCTTCTCTTGTTTGTCAGCTAGTGACATCTTTAAATTTTCTTAGGATTTATATTCATAAGTAAGGATTAGATTTTTTTGTATTTTTATTTGTAAAACAAATAAAATTCTATTACTCTATGGATTATATGATTTCTGTTCAAATATTCAGTGGTGAAATTTCAAATACATTTTCTATTTGCTACATAGATTATACATCACTAACATATTCTAGTGGAGAAAACCTGAATCCAACAAGGACCGTCTAGGACCACTTTTTTTTACAAGCCTACATAACTCAACTGTTCATTGAAAAGCTGTAGAATGTTCTACCTTCTGCATTTTAAAGCCTCATGAATCAGTGCTATGTGATACAAAACTAGATAAAGGTACCACTATGGAGTAAATCCTTGCACATAAGATTTTATGAACATATCTTCTGAATTTCTCCAAGAAAACTTTTCATATATTTAGGTCCTTTAATATGAAAACAGTTACCTTTGATAGCTGGATGACACTTATATATTTTATTTTTAAGATAAAAGTCCTGGTATATGGAAAACCATGGAGATTATGGAGATCACCTGGACAGAGCTAGCCTTTGTTGTCTCCTTGTTTATTTAATCCTAGAAGTTGGAAGGTGTTGGAAGAATTTTCTCAACATCTCAAGCAACTGATACACAGGTAGCTATGAATGATATAACAAATGTATCAGCAATAGTGGTGAATATCTGTAGCTTGGGTGTAGGATGAGGATTGAGGTTCATTCTCCGAGCTTGTGGGTTGGTCTCCAAACATTTCATTACAAGGCTAGGCAACACCTTCAGCAGAATTTAGGGAATGACACATCAGGTGAGGGTCTAGTGATGGGGTTTTGTGAGGGGTCAGGTGTGGGTCATGTGAGTTGTAAATTACAACAATGTAATTTACAAAATCAACTGTGACACTTGCAAACAATTCTATGTGGGACAAACATCATGTCATTTAAAAACCAGAATCCATGAACACCAGCTAGCAGTCAATTGCCATGATCCCAAATCCTTAATCACTACCCACACTGACACCGAACAGCACCAATTTGATTGGAGCAATATAAGAATCCTTGGCCACGCTACCACCTGCCATGCACATGAATGCATCAAGGCCTGGCACTCCACAAACAATTCCATCAACAGACACCTTGACCTACAACTAGCCTATGAACCCCTGAGAATTCAAATCAACCACACAATCAACTAGCGACAGCCCCAACTTTCAACCAATCCACACAACCATCCCATCCCTCCCTACCAGCACTTCACTTCCCAATGACCCTCACCCAATGTGACCCCCCCAACACAAGACCCCTCACAAGACCCCTCACTAGACCCTCACCTGATGTGACCCTCCCATCGCAAGACCTAATGACCACATAAAGCTGTTATAAGCAGAAGAACACCGAGACTGACATTCCCTAAATTATGCTGAAGATGTTACCTAGCCTGGTAACAAAATGTTCAGAAACCCACAGGCTCAGAGAATGAACTTCCATCCTTTCGAATCAGCAAGTTATGGGTTCAGCAGACTATTTGAAAAAATCTTCCAAGAACCTCTGTAGAGTTGATGAGAAACTGTGGGCTAGATTGGAGACCATTAGAGGGCAACAATGCTTGATGAATACCCAAAATACATTATATTAATACTGTATGTCCACATCAAACTTGATAGAAGTGGCAAGTGGCATGCTTCAGGTGTCCAGTGTAGGCCTTCCACTATTCTATCTGTCTATCATTTATCTATCTATGTATCTGACTCAAGTGAGATGTTCAAAAATATGTTTGCAGAATCAAAAGATATTGAGGGATAGCCAACACCTTAAATGGCAGTATTAATATTCAAGAGGATATTGATACACTACAGGAATGAGTAAAAACCAGCAAGATGAATTTCAAGGACAAAATGCATAGACCTACATTTGAGTAGGAAAAAAACCCAAAGGTATGCCCATAGAATGTGGGGATACATACAGTGTAACAGTAAATATGAAAAATCTAGATTTCTTGGTGAATCACAAGCTAAACGTGAGCCAAGAGTGTGATAAGACGAAGAAGAGAAAGAAACAGGACGAAGAAGAAGAAGAAGAAGAAGAAGAAGAAGAAGAAGAAGAAGAAGAGGAAGAGGAGGAGGAGGAGGAGGAGGAGGAGGAGGAGGAGGAGGAGGAGGAGGAGGAGGAGGAAGAAGAAATGTTACTCCATATCAACAGAAGTAAAGGTATCAAAATTCCCCCCCCCCCTTCTATTCTGCATTGGTCACAGCACACCTAATATATTGCATCCAATCCTGGGCATCACATATTTTGGCAGGATGCTGACAAACTGTCCAAAGGACAACAACCACAATGATAGCATTCCTTGAGAGAAAAATTGATAAATAACAGTTGGAGACACTGTGTATATTTAGCCTGAAGAGGAAAAAAACTGCAGGGAATCATGATAGCTGTGATCAAGTATCTGAAGAGATGTTATGTAGAGCATGGGTCTCCAACCTTGGCAACTTTAAGACTTGTGGACTTCAACTCCCAGAATTGCTGGCTTAAAGGAGCCAAGGTTGGAGACCCCTGATGTATTGTTATTGTTTCATAAGACAGGATGAGAAATAGAGGGCTTAAAATACAAGTAAGCATATTTTGGTTGGACAGCAGGAAACATTTCCTAACAGCAAAAGCTGTTTATCAATGGAAGAAATTGTCTCAAGTGGTGGGGTATTTTCCTTCACTGAAGGTGGTTAAACAAGAGCTGGAGGGCCAACCATTGAGGTTTCTGTAATAACAGATTTCTTGACCTGATCAGAAAGTTGGATAGTGTTTCCTGACCTTTAAGATGTGTTGACTTAAACTCATAGAATTCTTAGCAACGTCCATGCTGGCTGGGCAATTATGGGAGTGGAGGTCCATACCTCTTAACCTTGCTGAGGTTGGAAAATGCCGAACTAGATTACCTTTAAGATATTTTCTATCCCTTTCAGGGATGCAATTAAAAAAAAACCCCATCACAGATCACATAACACATCAAGAGCATAGATGTCAACTCGCTCCAATGGCCTACTTTTCAACTGAAATAGTCATCCATCACACTCCGCAGTGTATATGTTTGAAATGAAAGTTAAATATTACTTATGTACTTGGTTCAAGATATGCTTATTAGAGCTGTGCAGCACTTCATAAATAATTTTGAAAGGTACTTCAGAGCTCACAGAAGCGCAAATATAGTACTTCTCTGCAACACTTGAAAGCAGTGCATTTCCCCCATAATTACAGAGTTGTTCTCTGTATCTACCATGTGTTTCCCAAGGGGGGAAAATCTGCTTTCAAAACTTGCAGATAGGTGCTATGTTTGTACTCCCTCTAAATTCCAAAATATTTAGGGGAGCACTAAATCCAGAGGATTGCTTGTCAGCAAATTTCTGGGGGAAAAAATTGCATTTTCTTCTATATGATACATTTTCCCTTCACTAAATGTTTTGTTATAGCGTGTTCTGCAAACCATGCTTGCCTCCCAAAAAGTGAAATATAACGACAGGCATATTGTATGCAGATTGCATGATGCAAAGGCTACTTTCAAGGGACAATTTCCAACTTTTCAGTCATTTGAGTAAAAAAAACATCATGCCGGCTTTCCTGCATACGGTGTTTCTTCTTTCTTCCCTTTTCAGCATAGATATTCATTCTGGTTTGTTTGTAAAGATTTCACAAGTCTAAAGACCAGTGAGATTTTTTCCCAATGCCTGTTTAGAAACACTGCAGACATTTTGCTGGAAGGATTAGGTAACAGAATAGCCTCTGCAAGCGTTTCCCCTCTCTCTATCCTGAGATGCCAGAAGCAGAATGGCCTTCACTCAGGGGTGAAATGCTCCCGGTTCGCTCTTACCTGTCGGTCGTCAGAGAGCTGATGGAGCCGGTGGCGGTCGCAGCGCGGAGCTTCCCCCACCCTCTTTCCCCGTCCTCCTGGACGCTGCCATTTGAGTTCTTTTGCCCTCTGCGCATGCGCAAAGCATTCTGCATGCGCAGAGGGCAAAAAAACTCAAATGGCTGCGTCCAGGCGGGCGGGGAAAGCGGACGGGGGAAGCCCTGCACCGCGACCACCACCGGCTCCATCGGCTCTGCGACGACCGACAGGTAAGAGCGAACCTGTAGCATTTCACACCTGCTTTCACTGCCTTTATATTGTCTACTAGGCTACATATATCTCACCCACCATGTTACAAGAGTGACCCATATATTGCCATCTCCTTCCTTGGCTCTAGCAGGTTTCCTCCTCATACAGATGATCAGGGGTGGGTTCCACTTACCTTCGCCACCGGTTTGCATCGTGACATTTCACGTCCACCCATACGATTTTGCTTCCGCACATGCTCAGAAGCAGGCATTAGCCCGAAACACAGCTGTGGAGCTCATCAGCTGTGCTTCGGGTGAAGAAATAAAGATCAGAATTCACCCGCGGGCGGGTAGGAAGGCCCTTTTTCAAGCCGCAAAAGGGGAAAAATTCGCACAAAATTTAAAAAACATGGCAGCATGCATGGACCAGCACTGACAGTGACATAATCCGCAGGTCACTACTGGTTCGGGAGGAACCCACCCCTGCAGATGATGGATATTTCTCTTTCCCAAGAAATGGTTTCATCATAGTGCAAACAGGCTCAAAGACAGAATTCATCATTAGGGCCCCTCTGCCTGCTTAAGACAGGTCTCTGCCATCAATTTCCTCTTCAGCTAGATGCCCTTAATTTGCCTGCCTTCCAATGACTAGGGAAAATTAACAGTTATGAAGAAAAAGGGGGCATGAGGCAGGAGAAATCTCTCAGGGTTGCCCTCTGTTTTTTCTCAGCAACATTTTCCTCTTATATTCAGAAGCTTCTTTGTTGCTAAGTGGAACAGGGCTCCTGATGTTTTCCTTCCCTCTTTTTTCTCTTGTTCATCCTTATCTGTGCCCATTTCTCAACCTGAAGAAACCTCATGGGGAGCACCCCTCCTTTGAAAAGTTTCCAGCAAGCTGAATAATTGTCAGAGATATGCACAAGGGTTTTCTTCCTTTTTCAGGTTACAAATTTTTATTATGTTCCTAGCTGATGACCCGGCACTGCCCTGGTATTTTTTCATCCAAATTACCCCCACCTCCCGCGCATGTGTGCATGACCAACCCATGGGGCCCATTTTGCACCTAGTAGGCCTCCCTGCAGCCTCCTGTGAGCCAAAACAGGCTGCAGGAGGGCCGTGCCGCCCCCTGCGCCCTGTTTTTGCCCTATTATGCCTCCCTGCAGCTAAAATGGGCCATGGGGGGGCTTGCGCCACACACCCCTGCACTACCCCCACCCCCACGCATGCACGTCAGAGACCCGAATATCAGCTGGCCAGTGGGAGGTGTGCCCACATGTGTGGTGGAGCTGAGCTGGGCTCTGTGTGCCACCTGCGTACCAGGACAGACACAAGCACACACACACACACACCCCCCAAGGGGTGTTAGGAGTATCTTACCCCCACAGTATTTGTCTCCAGAGGGTAAGTCATCTGTGTACCAAGTTTTGTTGAAATTGCTCGAGGCATTCCAGAGTTATGCTGGAACACACACACACACACACACCAAGGGGTGTTAGGGGTGTCTTACCCCCACAGTGTTTGTCTCCAGAGGGTATGTCATCTGTGTACCAAGTTTTGTTGAAATTGCTCGAGGCATTCCAGAGTTATGCTGGAATACACACACACACACACACACACACACACACACACACACACACCGAGGGGTGTTAGGGGTGTCTTACCCCCACAGTGTTTGTCTCCAGAGGGTAAGTCATCTGTGTACCAAGTTTTGTTGAAATTGTTCGAGGCATTCCAGAGTTATGCTGGAACACACACACACACACACACCGAGGGGTGTTAGGGGTGTCTTACCCCCACAGTGTTTGTCTCCAGAGGGTAAGTCATCTGTGTACCAAGTTTTGTTGGAATTGCTGGAGGCGTTCCAGAGTTATGCTGGAACATACAAACATACATACATGCATGCATGCACGCACACACACACACACACACACACACACACACACACACACACACACACACACACACACACACACACACACACACACATATATATATATATATATATATATATATATATATATATATATATATATATATATATATATATATATATATATATATATGATTAGTTTATAATATAAAATTCAAAAATTCAAAAGCAAATAATAGGAAAAATAGGGGAGGGAAAAGGGGAGGGAAAAGGGTAGAAAAGAAGGGAAAAAGAAAGAAAAAGCATTGACTTCCAACTCTCTCTGATGCAATAGAATAAGACAGGGGTGTCACACTCGATTTCATTGAGGGGCCGCATAAGGGTTGTGTTCGACCTTGGGAGGCTGGGTTGGGAGTGGCTAGGGTGGGTGTGACCGGCTTGATGTCACTCTTGTCAGGGTCGCCTGTGGTGGCAGAGAAAATGAGCTCCCAAGCCCCGTTTGTGACTGCGATGGCCTCCTGCCACTCTCTGCCAGCACAAACAGAGCTCGTGGCCCTCGCGAGCTCCATTTTTGGTCGTGATGGCCTCCTATAGTCTTCTGCCAGTGAAAAGGGAAGTTGGCGGTGCCTCCCCCCAAGCTTTGTTTTCGCTAGCAGAGACACTGTGGGCCGGTCCTTCGATGTTTCCATGGGCCAGATCTAAGCAACCCGTGGCCTGGATCCAGCCCGCGGGCCTTGAGTTTGACACCTCTGGAACAAGATAATAACATCAAGCCTCAACTTTTTTACTTTTAGATAAAAGTATAAATTAGTTTACAACCTAAACTTTTTACTTTTTACTTTTACATAATAATATATACTAGCCATTTCTATAACAAAAAAACAACAACTATCCAATCAGCCAAACCCAAAGTCAAAGTTTCATTTTTTTTCCATCTCAAGCACAAAGTCCAGAAGCGGTTTCCAAATAGAAACAAAATGAATTGCATTCTTTTCTTTTCTTTAATCAAAGCAGTCAGTTTAGTTATCTCTGCTAACTCCGTCAAGTTTTGCAGCCATTCATCCATTGTGAAACAAGGCTTTTCTTTCTTATACAAAATAGCATAGGTAGGTAAATTGAAAAAAAAATAGTTCTTCGCCTTACTAAATCCTGTTCTAGACCAAGGTGTAAATATAAACAAGGGAAAGGTTTGGAGTTACTGAAAGAGAAAATGAAGAGAGTGCAACTTACACATTTCTTCAGAAAACTATTCAGGGGTTAAGTGTAAGCGGTGATATGACTTGAAGGAAAAAATAGTAACAACTCCAGGAAAGCTCGTTGCGTTCCTTTTATCAATTTCTCATTAGGAATTGATTTCCCTTTCTCACACTTTATGCACACCTACATACACACTGCACGTACGCAGCAGATATAGAAGAGATGGGCTTTCCTGATAGAAAGCTGTGTGACATTCATACTAATTGCAGCAGCTCTCAGCAACCTCAGGCAGCAAAAAGATTAATTACCTGCAAAGAGTTCGGAAGCCAACACCTACTGGAATATTTTCTTTTTCACACTGAGTAAAAGCTTCCACATATGAGTACTGCCTATTTTATGATTCCTTCAAAGGCCTAAGGAATTGGAAGATCTAACTTGGCTGCCTTCATATTCTCTGACTGAGATGTCACCCTGTGATGCTCGGCACCCACGTGAGTTTTGCCCATCATTTTTCATTATCATGCAGGGTTATGCGGCTTAACATAGATGATGGATTTGATTTGACATAACATAAGCAGCTGCATCAGCAGGACAATAGGAAAACAGTTTCCTCAAAAACCAGAATTAGTGTGAGTTCAAAAACCAGAATTAGTGTGAGTTCTTTTTAAACAGAGATTTAAAAAACTATATGCGAAACTATATCTCAAGCAATGGTGTGCTGGGCCTGGTAATGTGAAAGCAGAAAGTTTAATTTGAGCCAATTCTAATCAGGAGATGCCTATTAAAAAAGTATTTCTCAATCTTCTGTTTTCTGAACTTATTTTCCTGCGCCAAGGCTTAGCCCTCAAAAGATAAAAGTACAAAAGTACAGAATAACCTAAATTATGTATGATTTAAAGATACTGCATACTGAGAAGCTTTTTCTCCATTTGTCATGAACAAAGCTATGTGGTTGGATAGCTATAGCAGACAAGAAGTATTCCTTGGATGTTGGTTCTTTGAATTATGGAAGCTGCTATTGCAAGAAGCAGGGGTTTGCCAAAATTTAGAAAAGTATTATGCAGGTGTATAAACAAAAGGTTGGCAATAAGTTAAGGCTAATCCACTTAATTTTGAGTAGTCTGGTGGCTAACTAAAGGATGTCCAAAGAATTCTAAAGTCAAAGCTATTCACACGGATAAAGGTAGATATAGGTATAGGTATTTAGAGATAGAGGATAGATAGATAGATAGATGGATGGATGGATGGATGGATAGATAGATGGATGGATGGATGGATGGATGGATGGATGGATGGATGGATGGATGGATGGATGGATGGATGGACGGACAGACGGACAGACAATTTCAAGGGTATCATGTCTAGAGGCTTGCCAGAAGGTGTTTCATGTGGCTGGGCCAGAGGACTCAGGCACAAATCCTAGAAAACCCTGAGAAAATGGGAAACAGAAAGGTAAAACTGGCAGCAAACAATTGTGTGAGGACTAGTTTTTATTTCTGTTCAGTGTTCAACACTCCTACCAATTACACTTCTAATATTGTCCAGAAAAGTCTGGCACCTGGCCTAGGAGACACACCAGACACACCCCTCAAAAAAAAATATTATATAGAGGGGATGTAAGGATGGAGATTCCAAAGAGGATACTAGAAAGCTGGTTTGGATGTAGATGATGCCTTCTGCCTCCCCCACACTTATTAATTAAAGATAACAATAAGAACTCGAGTTCTGAGTACCGGACATTAGTCAATCCTTTGCCCAAGAAATGCCAGATGTCTATATTGTTACCAAATGAAAGCTTTCAAGTTACACTTCTGGATTAGAGAATCACAATTATTACATTTAACCTTAATACAACTCTTAGACCCATGATGGCGAACCTATGGCACGCGTGCCACAGCTGGTCCGCAGAGCTCTCTCTGTGGGCATGC
The DNA here is from genome assembly GCA_023053685.1 of Diadophis punctatus similis. Taxonomy (NCBI): domain Eukaryota; kingdom Metazoa; phylum Chordata; class Lepidosauria; order Squamata; family Dipsadidae; genus Diadophis; species Diadophis punctatus. The sequence goes on along the minus strand of JALIGW010000001.1, from coordinate 181,130,694 downwards.
GAGCCGTCGCCCAGCTCAGCTCCACCGTGCATGCACCCACCAGCCAGCTGATTTTCGGGATGCGGGGGGTGGGGCACATGCAGGACACACACGTGCATGCATGGGGGCAGGGGTGAGACCGGGGGTGTGGCGCGCCCCTCCCACCACAGCCTGTTTTTGGTCCCAGGAGGCTGCAGGGAGGGCTATTAGGCCCAAACTGGGGCATGGGGGTGCTGCATGCCCCCCATGGCCTATATTTGGTCCCAGGAGGCTGCAGGGAGGCCTACTAAATGGGGCACAGGGAGGTCATGTGTGCATGCACAGGGGGGCAGGGGTAGCTTGGGGGGTCATGTGCGCATGTGCGTGGGGTGGGGGAGCAGGGGGGTTATGCATGCATGTGCAGGACCCCCCTCGCATTGCATTATGGGTGCCAGCAGGCCCATGTGCTGTTGCGCGCGTGTGCGCTTTCGGCACATGACGACAAAAAGTTTAGCCTTTTTAACTTTCCATATATCAGCCTTAATCTCTCTGCTACGCTTATTGAGTGCACAGCTGCTGATTTATCTTTGTCTTTGTGCTTTGTGGGTTTTGTTTTTTGGTGAAATGGGCAGCTGAGATGTTACAACCTCTGAGGGGGAGGAGACCATTAAATATGCTTTATCTGGATTCTCTCATTTGGCTCAAAATATGATGCCTGGTTTTAAAAAAATAAAAGCTATTCTTCAAGACAGCAAAATTATTTCATAAGTGGATGGTAGAGACAAATAGCTACTTAAACTAAATACTTTTGATGAAAAAATGTACCAATTTACATACTAAGCCAAATGGGTAGAAATAATGGACCCTGCATACCTGTGCTAAACAATTATTACACTACAGTACCAGTATTACTCCACAAATTATGCTAAAGCTTTCCTAAAATGGTTGCTTTGCTGCAATTATCTGGAAAAAAAATCACAGGGCTTCAGACAACTATATAAATAGATCTGACTATAACTTCATTTTTATGGCTACAGGTACTTCTATTTCATAATAATTATAACCTCTTGGTTAAACTGCTCAAATTCTGAAATGAATAATAACTGTAATGTATATGAAGAGTACAGCTTAATTTAATTACCTTTAAGTACTGTGTTATAGAGAATGTGTAGCATCATTCATTCAGAAAGAAAACTATTGATTGATAGAATCATAATAAAATCCACAGTCATGCTAGAGATTGTAACCTGAATTCATTCATTCATTTATGTATATTTTAAAAAGACAGAGTAGATTTGGCTTTCATGTTTGTGTTAATAGGTTCCTTTTGTGACAAGGAAGACCATCAACAGTCAAATTTTTCAGGGCTGTCCAAAATATATGGTCAAAAATAATGCATATAAAAAATGGGCAGAATTTGATTGCACTGTCAAGTCCACAATCTTGATTTTATCATTTTATCATACCTTGTGGATGTTCCTGAAAGTCCTTCAGCTTCCTCAAACTGAAGACATTTTGAGAAAGGGGTAGACAATCCCTGAAAAAGCATAAAAGGCCAAGCCTACACAAGCATCTTTTTAAAATCTGCGTAGTTCATTTTCCCATTGATGTTTTCACATCCAGGATATCGGATGTACCGGTAACAATTTTTAAAATTCCTATATTCAGGGTTCTCATTAGACTTGATTATAAGCATCAATAAAAAGAAAATGGTCTCTTCATGCTTTTCATGCTTTAGAAACTATTTTCTAAAGAGCCAGCTTTGGGCATACTGTTTGACCCTTTCTCTACACGTGCATATGTTGGCGTACATTTCTAGAAATTAACTTTTTCCTTCTTTCCTTTTTTCTTCCTTCCTTACCTAAATCACCTTGCAGATATGCAACTCTTATATCAGAACTCCTGATTTCCATTCCCATTCTTATAAACACAATGTCCATTTTTCTCCAAAACTACTCAGTCACATTAAGAATAGAGTAAAGTAGAATAGAGTAGAGTAGAGTAGAGTAGAGTAGAGTAGAGTAGAGTAGAGTAGAGTAGAGTAGAATAGAATAGAATAGAATAGAATAGAATAGAATAGAATAGAATAGAATAGAATAGAATAGAATAGAATAGAATAGAATAGACCAAGTGTGATTGGACACACAAGGAATTTGTCTTGGTGCATATGCTCTCAGTGTACATAAAATAAAAGATACATTCATCAAGAATCATAAGGTACAACACTTAATGATAGTCCCGGTATAAATAAGCAATCAAATCATATTAGGAACCAGTCAATATAAATCGTAAGGATACAAGCAACAAAGTTACAGTGATACAGTCATTAGTGGGAGGAGATGGGTGATGTGAACGATGAGAAGATTAATAGTAGTGCAGACTTAGTAAATAGTTTGACAGTGTTGAGGGAATTATTTGTTTAGCAGAGTGATGGCGTTCGGGGAAAAACTGTTCTTGTGTCTAGTTGTTCTGGTGTGAAGTGCTCTATAGCGTCATTTTGAGGGTAGGAGTTGAAGCAGTTTGTGTCCAGGATGTGAAGTGTCTGTAAATATTTTTGACTAAATATTCTTTATTGTCCCATTCTTCATTTCCTTTATTGTTTTTTCTATCCAGGTGCTTAAATTTCATTGCATTGCTTACTTTGCCAGCTGACTCTGCCATTTGAATTTATTAACAGCGGAATCTAAACAGGACATGAAAGAAAAAAATTTGTGCCTTGAGAAAAGAAAGACATTTTCCTAAAACAACTTTCATCTACTTACACATTTCTCATGTTAGTGAATAAAGCAATAGCCATGATGGCTGGCAAGTTCCGGGAGCCAAAGTCCACACACCTTAAGGCTGCTCACATTGGGGAAAGCAGTCCAATAAGACAACTTGGGGAAAACAGTCATTCTGATTACTAGCACTGATGAAGTCACCTAGTTAGGGTAATGAAACATCTGCAAGAAAACAAGCAAGCTCAGAGAGCACCAAGGACCCCTGATACTATATTTATTTGATTATCTTTCCTTTCCATATAGTTGTTGATTTTAAATTATTTATTTGTTCAATTTGGAGGCCATCTAGCTCTGAATGACTCTGCGTGGCTTAGAGTTTAAGAGTAAGAAAAATTCCAACCCCCCCCCCAAAAAAACCCAGAAATTATGAAAGACCATCTTCCTACCCCAAAACCTGGGAGATTTCAGGGGGAATTTATCATTCTTCCCCAGAATAATTTATCATTCTTCCCCAGAATGATAAATTATCTGTGTTTTCTTTAACAGAAAGGGGTAGCTATATTTCTAGTTATAACACATGGCAAGATGTTTAAATTTTCAGTTTTGGAGTATTCTATTTCCATCAAAGATGAAGTTAGAGATTCCCCTATTACAATAAAAAAATTCTCCTCTTTCTCAAAAAGCCTCTATTTATTATAAAAGTTCACAATTCGTTTGGAAAAAGATATTGTATTTTATTTTACAATACCTTGTGAAAAAAATTCCGTGTAATATAGCTGACACTTCAATGTACTTCAGCTTTTCTGTGGTGTTATCTGAACAAGAAGAAATAACAATTGTACCGTAAATATATACGCCATATGTACAGTCCCTTCATATGTAGCTATTACGGGAATTATTACTTATATTGACTATTTCACAGTTGAATTCAATTTCCAGTTGATTTGTGCCATAAAAAAGAATGAGGTCATGGGGCCTTTTGTTCTTCCAAATAATTTAAGTTATTGTTCATTTATAGTGGCAGATTCATTCAAAATCTGAGCTCAGCATCTACAATTTCAGCTTGTGTTCTTCTGGCCCCATTAGACTGCCCTATTGATTGACCTATTATTGATTTGAGGTTGCTTTGCCTAGACCCAGGATAATCCAGAGTCCATTTTCTCCCTCCCTCCCTCCCTCCCTTTCAGCCATCTATGCTTTTTACTAACCCTGTTTAGGCTAAATTCCAGCACACATACGGAAACACATTCATCAAATTAACATGGATTAATTAATGGGTTGGACATCAACAGATTCCATGCACACGAGTTGTAAAATGAGCCAGTTTAATGTAAGTGGAAATTAAGAGCTTGTTCTTCTGTGCTTCAGCAAAAGGCTTTCTTTTGAAAAGATCTCATTTGTTTCATGCTGAAAAGAAAGTAAGATTTTTCAAATATGCTTGCGGAAGAAAAGCAGAGATGCTTGGTCACTTACCTTTTCAATGTCTGTGGTTCAGTACCAACACCTTGCTTTTTACAGGCTCCTCATCATTAACATGAGATTATGAGGTACCACTTTATAATGCCTTGGTAAGATCACACTTGGAATATGGCATCCAGTTTTGATTGCCACAATATAAAAATGACGTTGAGACACTAGAAAGAGTGCAGAGAAAAGCAAGCAAAGGTTATTAGGGGACTGGAGGCTAAAACATACGAAGAACAGTTGCAGGAATAGGGTATGTATAGTTCAGGGGTGTCAAACACGCGGCCTGCAGGCCTGATGTGTCATGCACTAGCCCCCCACCCAACCCCCATTTTAGCGAAGGGGAGAAAAGTCGCGATATGTCATGTGACAATCTGACACCATGAGTTTGACACCCCTGGTCTAGTTTAATGAAAAGAAGGACTAGATGTGACATGATAACAATGTTCCAATGTCTAAGGTGTTGCCACAAAGAAGGGAGGGTCAACCTATTTTCCAAAGCAAGGCAAGAAGCAAAGGAGGGGAAACTAATCAGTGAAAGAAGCAACCTAGAACTAAGGAGAAATTTCCTGACAGTTAGAACAGTTAATCAGTGGAAGGACTTGCTTCCCTAAGTTGTGGGTGCTCCAACGCTGAAGGTTTTTAAGAAGAGATTGGACAGCCACTTGACTGGAATGTTATAAAGTTTCCTGCTTTAGTTAGGTGCCTTCCAACTCTGTTATTCTATTATTGTTATTCTGAAATAAACCATGGCTTTTCCATGCTGAGGACGTTTCAGTGATTGAAAACGGGATGTTTCCCCCTCGTCTCTCTAAAAAGGGAAAAGTTTCAGTTTTGTTTGGCTTTTAAAAAAGAAGACTGTAGAAGTAGTGCCCTGGATGCCAAGATGGTGGATGTGACCACACAAGTAAAACCCCACTTTTTAATGTTTTCATGTATCAATGTTTTTTTTAAGTGATGAGGCATCCATCTCCATCTTCCCAACTTCACCCTAAATTCAAAGTTAATTTATGTGAAGTTCAACTTTGCTCTTCCCTTTCATGAACAGGGTAGTGCCAGTCCATCATGGTTTCACATTGGCAACATCCTTTTTATTCCACAAAATGCTAGAAATCAAAGAAAACTGTCTCCCTCCACAATAGCTCAGTACTGCTGCTAACAAAATATTTTTGAAAACGTTTTATTTATTATTTTAACTATAAGAGCTGCTTCAGCTAACTTGTATGCTCAACAAAATAGTATTGTTCTGACCCAGCCTTAGCAGAACCAAGAAACAGACTCCTTGTCCCAGAAAAAAACCCTCTTTATTTAACTACTGTGAATTCATGGCATTCACACAGAGAAAAGTCCAGGCAATAATCCTTCCAAGGGTTAATTGCAGTAACAGACTTTATCAGTCCTTGGATAATTGCCAGGCTGAGAGCTTCTAATTGTTGGAAGTTAGCACCCACCCCTCTACTAACAATGAGATATTTTAGGAAAGATTAAAAGGACAGAATATTATATTTCCCTGGATGAGAAATGGAGAAACATGTTTTTGGGCAGGAAGCAGACTCACTCTTAATAGCCCCAACCCTCCTCAGTAGCCCACAGCAGATGTCCTCACTTAAGAGATAAAGAAATGGCTAGGTCTATTCATAGGCAAATGCCCTCACCAAAGATCCAACAAAGGTAGGATTAGCCCTCTACCCATCTAGCAACAGAACTCACCACATGGCTCCTGGGAAGATTACATCACCCAGCAAGGCTCAACCAAGCTTGGGACACAAAACACACCCTACAAAGTTACCCTTGCATGGCCCCATGGGAGTCTGACAACCAATCAGAATACAAGCTCAAATTCAAAAGCCCAGAGAGGCCATAAAACCCAGGCACTTCCAGCACCTCTTCCCTTTTTTTCTGCCCATGGCTCAAGCCATGTGATCCTGTTCATCAATAAACCATTTTTCCAAGCAGTCTCCATGTTTCCAGTGTCTTTCTCCCCACTTGGAACTGCACCCAGATGGACATTTCTTCCAACACAGTCACAAAGCTGTAAATTAATTTCTGGCAAGAAGTCTCTGGCCCTTGAACCACAATAAGCAAACCTTCCGAAAGAAATATGAACGTGTGCTTTTCTTCCTGAGTCGGCCCCTGTTCCTCAGTTGTTCTCCTTTCCTGACAGCTCTGAGCATAGGCCCATCTGGAACAGGCCCCAGCTGTTCTTCTTCCCCACTTATCTCCGACTCTGAAGGCAGATGCCTCTCCAGTGGCTGAGAAATGTCGGACAGCCCAGGCTCTATCTCTGCTTCCGATGCAGAGCATCCATCAGAGCCTTCCCCAGACTCCAGGACTGGCCAAAGTTCCTCCCCAAGTTCTTTCTCATCCGAGTCTGCTGCCAGATCCGCTGGCAGCTGGCGGGCTACAACGCTTATAACTTCTATCAGATTGGACAAATATTGGGGGGAACTTTAAAAAAAAGATTCTTACTACAAAAGTACCCAACTTGAAAAATGCTGAAGTGCGGAATTAAAGGAAGAAAATTTCTTAGGATCTTCCCATCCCCCTATAGTGTTGGTTTTTAAGTACGTCTTGTTCTATTTCCGAGCATGAAGAAAATCAGCTGAATTACGTCCAAGCTTTGTGTGCACGATATCTAAGAAGTACATCCTGTCCTATCAAATGAACTGGCATTTTTCCCCCCAGGATAATTTACTCGTTCACATTTCTCTTTCTGCTTGATTTAGTATTCTTCCAAATACTACATTATTTTTCAAAGAATTGCTTAATATTCTTTTAGTGGTAGACAGACGAGGCACAGGTCACAGACCATTATGCGTTAATATGAGATTTAATTTGAGTAACAATAAGCACAGGGAAATGAATTAAATGAGAATGTCATTGGTTCAGAAATGCAAACAAGGAGAAAAGCACCTGCCTCCAATCGAAAAAAACAGAAATGAATCATTCAGTCTATTGTGAGCAGTTCTATACAAAAAAGGAGTTATTTTGTTTGAAATTTAGAATGACAGCTCAGAGAGGAATATTCCCAACAGCAATTCTGCCTGCATATGTTCTTTTTTTTTTTTAGGGAAGAAATCTTTGTACAGAAATTTATATGCCATTGAAGAACAGGACCTAGCCTGAGAGAGAGATGAAAAAGAAAAACCAAACCTTCTTTATATATCCTACAATAGAGATATATCCTGGACCTGATCCAGATATCAGCATGCATTCTAAATATTTACTTCAGGGATGTAAAGCAGAGGTGGTATTCAGCCGGTTCTATCCGGTTCGGGCGAACCAGTAGCGCTGACTGTGGGTGGCCTCACTCACTCGCCAGGATATAATCACGTCCCATTTAGCCATGTTTTCAAGGCTGTGTGCATGCTCAGAAGGCTTTGCGCATGCGCGGACGGGGTGCGTGCGAGCGTAGCGACAGCGCGCACGCATGCTCACATTTGTGAACCAGTAGGGAAGGTAAGTGAATACCACTCCTAATATACAGCCTTTTGGGATTTAAGGCTGCATGGGTATCTTATAGATCATTTTATGTATTGCATCTGACTAATGGCAGTATAAGTCATTTAGGCCATCATGTTCCTCCTTCTGATCAATGAGAAAATAATATGAAAATATCCATATGAAAATGTAAACGCATTCCCTGAATGGGAACCCTCAGTCTTCCACTAAATTTCATTCTGGTTTTTTTTCAGCCCATTTCTGCAACTTATCGAGATCTTTTTGAAGTTTATTTGTCGCTTCCAGGATTTTAACTATATTACCTAATTTTGTGACTTTTGTAAATTTGATGAACATTCTATCTCTTTGTGCAATTCATTAATAAAAATACAGAAGAATATCTTTAGGAGTGTTCATTTTGGTAACTTCCTTGTGAACTCTACCTTCACAAGAAATCACCTATGTCAGTGGTGGCAAACCTTTTTCGGCTCGCGTGCCAAAAAGGGGGGGGCCCGCTCGCGCGCGCTCGCATGCCCACACCCATTCCCTCTCCCCCATGCATGCGCACAACACCCCGCCATGCTGCCCCCTGCACATGCGCACACACCCCCACCCCCGCGCAAAGGCTTACTGGAGCCTGGGACGACGAAACCGGCAAACCGGAAGTGCGAAAAAACTCACTTCCGGTTTGCCGGTGTGCTGTTTTTTGCACTCCGGAGGGTTCAGGGAAGCTCCCTGAAGCTCCGGAATGCAAAAAACTACAAAACGGACAAACCGGAAGTGCGGAAAAGTGCACTTCGGTTTGTCCGGTTTGTAGTTTTTTGCATTCCGGAGCTTCAGGGAGCTTCCCTGAACCCTCCAGAGTGCAAAAAACAGCACACCGGCAAACCGGAAGTGTGTTTTTTCGCACTTCCGGTTTGCCGGTGGGCAACCCTCGCGTGCCGGCTTCTATGGCTCCGCGTGCCACCTCTGGCACGCATGCCATAGGTTCGCCACCACGGACCTATGTCTTCTCGGTGTACATTTTTGAACTAAATATGACATACAATCTCATCCATACCTAATCAGCATGTCTCAAGGTAATTTGTCAAATGCTTTGCTGAAATTAAGTTACATTACATCTACAACTTTTCCATCTGTTAAGGATTTTTTTTTGAACCAGTCAAAAAAGGAGAGAAGGTTAATCTGGGAAAAAATGTTCTAGGCACATTCATGTTGATTCGGATAATTAATGTTTTCAACATAATATTTTTATGAACTACTCTAGAAGTTTCTCAATTATTTCGGCCAGACTGGATCTCCTTGTTCACTTTTTTGAGACCCTTTTAGCCAGTTATCTGGCATTTCACAAGTTCACAATCTTCACAATTATTAAAGACTTTTAAAAAAAAATCCTGCCTTATTATTTTTATAAACAAATCAAGGCGATAAACATACCTAATACGCCTTCCTTCTGTTTTCCTCAGAATAAGAATCTTGTATGTGGAGTTGGGCTGAGAGTCAGGGACTGGCCCAAAGTTACCGTATTTTTTGGAGTATAAGACGCACCTTTTTCCTCCCTAAAAGTGGCTGAAAATTTGGGTGCGTCTTATATTTCGAATGTAGCTTTTTTTTTCCAGCCCTAACTAGGTGCTAACAGATCTTCCCAGCTCTTACCTTGCAGGCTTTTTCATTGTTACTCTCTCCAAAGAATGTTTTTCCAGCCCTAAGTCTTTGCAGGGTTTTTTTTTCATTGCTCTACTTGCTCCAAATAAGTTTTTTTCTAGCCCTAACCAGGTGCTAACTATCTTCCCAGCTCTTACTGGCTTGCAGGCTCTTTCATTGTTATTCTCTCAGAAGAAGGTTTTTTTTAAGTCCTAACCAGGGGATAAAATAATGTGCTGAAGCTGACCAGACTAAGGACGCTAGCCAGATGAATACCTGGTAGGCAGATTGTTTTCCCCTATTTTCCTCTCCAAAAACTAAGGTGCGTCTTATACTCCGGTGCATCTTATACTCCGAAAAATACGGTACTCATCTGGCTTTCATGTCTAAAATGGAACTAGAACTCACAAGTCATCTGGTTTCTGGTGTCTAAGAAATTTAAAAATCAAGATTTCCTAAAAATAATACATAATACATTTGGCCAGGTCATCACCTGGTTCCTTCAGTATCCCATTATACAATTCATCTGTTCCTGGTGATTTAAACTAATTCAAAGTAAAGCGGTATTCAAAGGTTTCTTTTTAAAAAAGTGTTTATTTTTATTAAATATAGAAAGAGCAAAAATTTCAGTGTCTATATAAACAGTGTGTTGTCTGGGTACAATTAATTTGAGCAATCATCATCATCATCATCATCATCATCATAACAATAATATTCATAATATTAGTATTAATCATATAATAGCAGTAATGCCTCATCATAACATTAATAATCAACATATAATGACAGTAGTGCTTACATATCCATTTGGTGGACCATTTTTACAAAATTAGTCATTCTCTTGTATTTTTTAAAAAAATCTAACTTCTGTTTCTGCTCATTAACCATTGATAAAACGAATCCCATATTAAGAAATATTCAGTGTCTTCCTTGTCTTTAATTTTAAGTGTTAGTCTATTCATTTCTGCACATTCTAAGGTATTCAAAGGTTTCTGTCCTGATCTTCATATGGGTTTTTCCAGTTACCTGGAAGAACACCTATATTTAGTTGATAAAGACTGAACCAGGGGTGGGTTCTAACTTACCTCATTGCCGGTTCACTTCCTCCCATGCCACGTGGCCGTGCCTTGTGGGTGCATGTGCGCTTTGCGCGTGCACGCATGCACAGTGCCAAAACATTAAAAAAAATCCCCTTCCAAAAAAAAGACGAAAACAAGATGGTGATGCATGTGCAGTGCCGGAAACTTGGCTTCTGCGCATGCTCAGAAGAAAAAAACCCGGAAAAAAATTCCCCCCCCCAAAAAAAAATTCAAAAAAAGAGATGGCGGCGTCCACAGACCGGCACCAACCGAACCGGTTCCGTGACATCATTGTGACGTCACCAGCGGGTTGCTACCAGTTTGGGCGAACCGGTCCAAACCGGGAGGAACCCACTTCTGGACTGAACCAATGTAACTGTGGAATACTCTGAACTTTATCACCTTTATTGACTAGCTAGTATACTAATTCTTTTCTTTTGAACTTGCAGTTAGTGGACACAGTTCCACAGTTCTGTTTGTACTCTTATCACTGTTAGTTTGCATTCCCCCTTTGTATTCTTTGTCTTCAAAGCTTCTCTAAGAGTTTAGCATAGGTATGCTGGTTTCTTCTGTTCTCCTTCTCCTCCATTGAGATGGTTTGCTATGTTGTCTTTAGTATTAAATTAGTAATAATAGTAATATGTGTATGTACATAAATTATATTTAAAAAATTAATATAATTATTAACATTTAATACTCCCACCAATTTTGAGTCCTGTTCTCGTTAGTTTCATCAGCCATGAGATCAGTGGTGAAATCCAAATTTTTTACTACCGGTTCTGTGGCTGTGGCTTGGTGGGCGTGGCAGGGGAAGGATACTGCAAAATCTCCATTCCCATCCCACTCTGGGGCCAGCCAGAGATGGTATTTGCCTGTTCTCCAAACTACTCAAATTTTCTGCTACCGGTTCTCCGAACTACTCAAAATTTACCCTAGCGGTTCTCTAGAACCTGTCAGAACCTGCTGGATTTCACCCCTGCATGAGATCCTACTTGTCATTGCTTGACTTTATGAAAGTATGTCCTTTATTTAGCTCAAGTTCATGTTTAACCACATTCAGTCTCTTAAGAACCCTAGTGCCACACAGTTTATTTCCCCCAAAGTGTTTGCTACTTTTACTTCCTCTAGGGAGGTGTGTAGTATCGAAAATGCAAGAACATAATGTTGTGCTGTGTGTGATGGTGTCACTATACATGTATTGTCATTTTGAGATAATGTCAATTCACTGTGGATGCCTATGGGTCCCAACAACTAAGGTGTTTGGTGAAGAGAATGGAAGGAGAAGTTCTGCGTGTGATGGCTATTAAAAAAATCCCAAAACCTATAGGAGTTTAGATAAACAGAACATTTACTCCTTTGAATCCAAGTCCTTCTGTCTCAACTAGGGCTAACCAATCTGAGTAAGATCTGGATTGTAGCAAAGAAATTGAGAAGACTTTCACTCTTTGTTTCTATCCAATGGTCAGCCAGATTTTTCTACTCAAGGGAGTTGAAGTTTCGGTGGATGACTAAAGGGCAGGGGTGTCAAACACAAGGCCCAGGGGCCAGATCCAGCCCACGGGGTGCTTAGATCTGGCCCACGTGGCCACCCTGGAAATAGCGAAGGACCAGCCCACAGTGCCTCTGCTAGCGAAAACCCTCTGCCAACGTTTTCACTGGCAGAGGGTTGCAGGAGGCCATCCCAGCAGAAAACAGAGCTTTTTTTAAAAAAAAAGTCTCTGTATTTTAAATCCATTTAGCACTGTTTTCTTCAAATTCTTGTTTTTTCCAGTCACTTTAACTTCCACCAAATCAGTTATAAAAACATCCTCAAAGTTGGGCTTTTAATCCTTTGAATTAAAACTTAAAGAGAAACAAAGGAGGTTTCAAAATGGAGTGAGCGGCTATCTAGCAATTGGAAAGACCATAGAGAAGGAGAAAACAGAGCTTGTGAGGCCGCACATGGCCCTCCCAAGCTCTGTTTTTGCTGGCAGAGGGTTGCAGGAGGCCGTCCCAGCAGAAAATGGAGCTTGGGAGCCCGTTTTCGCTGGCAGAGCGCTCAGGCCGCCACAGGCACCCCCCTAGACAATTGATGTCATGCTGGCCATGCCCACCCTGACCATGCTCACACTGGGCCCCCGAGGTCAAACATAACCCTGATGCGGCCCTCAATGAAATCAAGTTTGACACCCCTGCTATAGGGTGATAATTTGTATGCTGATGATTAAAATTAATTTAACATGGAGACTTTACTATTATTAAATGTTTTCTATTATTAAAAGGTTTTATTAAAAGATTACTGTTCATCCCAACACAACCCGTGCCTGATTTCATTACGCAATTCCAGAGAAATTTTGGAGAGAGATGGAAATCCACGAGAGGAAGAAGAGATGGGGAACATGAGATTGCTTAAGGAATGTTTGCATTTGAAATATCTGAAACTTGTACTTAAGACAATGTTTAAATGCTACATCACCAAAGATAACAAACCAAAGAAGTACCGTATTTTTCGGAGTATAAGACGCACCAAAGTATAAGACGCACCTTAGTTTTGGGGGAGGAAAACAGGGAAAAAAGGCCTCTGCCTCCCAGCAATTTGCCAAACAGCAAACAGCACAGATGTTATACACTATTTGCTGTGTATTTCTGTGCATGTGTGCCTGACCCATAGAAATGGCAAAGAATTGGAGAAATGTACATTTATGGCAGTATATTAATCCCAGAAAGTTTTCTTACATGTAATCACACTAACTCCTCCTAATTATTTAAATACATCTACTCCAAACATAACTAAGTCAGGGTTTCTCAGCTGGCTTATTTTAATACTAATACTTAATACTAATACTTAATACTAAAACAAGACATTTCAGATTATACTTTTACAGATCTTTAAAATTGATGTGGCTTTCTGGAAGTATTCTCTGCTATTTAAAAGAAGATACAATAGCACTGGGCCTCTTCAGAGCAAGCATTTATTTTAAAAAGCTTCTTCATTTTGTTAAGTTGTCTAGAACAATAATAAAGCAGTCTTTAAAAAATAAGTCTAATAATTTGAACACTCTACAAACATTTAACAAAATAACATATTAACAGAATCTGCCTGTACCTAGGATAGAACTCACAACCTCCTGATTGTGAGGCAAGAGCTCTATCTCTTGAGCTACAGCAGCTCTAGCTTGCCTTCTTGCAATTTTAGCAGTCTAATATTGCCAGCAGTTTATCTCCCAGCAATATGTCTCATCACAGCCTTAGTTTCAGTTTCATTTTACCACGTGGCTTGTAAGCCTCAGTCAGCTGTAGGTCGGGAGGCAGATCAGCTCTTCTTGTGTTCTTCTTGTGCTTTGCCCTGTTTGCTGCAAAGAGGTAAAGTGCTGGCAGGCAGAGGCCAAAGGGTGGGGTGGCTGGGTGGGGCTGCATTCGGTGTATAAGACGCACCCAAGTTTTCACCCTCTTTTTTGGGGTAAAAAGGTGCGTCTTATACTCCAAAAAAACGGTAATTCAAGATCAAAAAAGAGATAGGACGAACCCATTCTTCCATTCCAAATTGGAGTTAAAAATAGCAGAGGCACACCAGGATGCTAAGACAGGTATGTGTATGTTTGTGGATGCAAATGCATCAATTTATGCCTTTTACAATGCACTGTAGTCTCGGGTCATGATCAGTGAATTAATATATTCTGATATTTTTCCTGTGCTGCGATCCATAGAAAGTAAGAAGCTTAATTTGAAAATAATTCAATATAGTACTGTGTATTTCACAGCTTAATGACAAGCATGAAATTGCTTTACCTTTTGTGGTTTTGGTGCTCTGTTCTGATAGACATAAATGTTCAGACCATCTGCTTCTAGAGATAGCCCATGGGATACTGGGCAGAGTACTTGCTCTCAAAAAAAATAATAATTAAGGCACACACATTAAAAAAAAGCAAGACAAATCACATTCAGGAGCTTGTTCAAAAGCAAGAAGTGATCATTTAGAAAGAAATAGTTCTGGTGACATTTCAGAACCTGTAATCAACATATTACTGTCTTAACATTCTATGCTATGTAGCCGTGGTGGCGCAATGGTTAGAATGCAGTATTGCAGGCTAATCCTGCTCACTGCCAGGAGTTCGATCCTGACCAGCTCAAGGTTGACTCAGCATTCTATCCTTCCGAGGTCAGTAAAATGGGAAGCCAGATTGTTGGGGGCAATATGCTGACTCTGTAAACCGCTTAGAGGGCTGTAAAGCACTGTGAAGCGGTATATAAGTCTTAGTGCTATTGCTATTGCTATATAGCGAATGTCATGACCCCATCCGAGCCTGAATCTGCAGGGGAAGATGAGCTGGAACAAGAACTGACAGCGATTGAGAGGGCAGCTCTGTTGGTCTTGGAGGAAGCTGGGGAAGGGCAGAGTCAGTCCAGGCAAGGCTTTTCAGAATTAATGTAACCAGGTTACACTATCTACTGGCCCCAAATAATTATTTTAAAAGATAGTTTTTAGAATGGTTTGGAATTGAACATTTGTAGAGAGAAAAGGAACTCAAAATACAGATACAGACTTGTTTTAATAAGTCATAAGTTCAGCGTGCAGGTTATAAAATCAAATACACGTCAGTGGGAAGATTAAATGAGGTCAGTCATTTCATTTGGCGGTAGCCTTCAAAGTCCATGATTATGTGCAGTTTTGCAAGATGGCAGAGATGATCTTCATCTCATTCTAATCTGTAATTATGCTCACAATTGCCAAGGGAAGGGTAAGAAACGAAGCAATTAAAAGTATTAAGGAAAGTAGAGCTGCACTAAAAGTTACCAATTAAAATGTTTAGGCTGAAATGGAATTTTCTGAAGAAAATGTTTCACAAAATGCGATTGCTTCCTTTTTTCACCCTGCTAATCATCTGCTTATGTCTTTCTTCAGAATATAGCTTCAATACACAAAAAAAATCAAAAACAAAATAGGAGGTGCTTTTTGAGACAATCAGAGATACTATAGGTACAGAGCAGCGGTGGGTTGCTTCGGTTCGGCCCGGTTCTAAGAACTGGTAGCACCGGTGGTGGGAGGCTCCACCCACCCACCCAGGATGCTCTACCCACCCGCCTGGGATGCTCTGCCTACCTGACTGGGATGCTCCACCCACCCACCCAGGACTCTCCGCCCATCTGCCTGGAACGCTTCTGCACATGCGCAGAAGTGTTGCACGTGCAAGCACATGCACAAACCAGTAGTAAAGCGTTTTAGAACCCACTACTGGTACAGAGTAAGCATCCCTTTGTCTGGAAGCTGACAGCTTTTACAATGTGATGGTCCAGTCAGCCATGTTAGAATGATGGTCCAGTCAGCCATGTTAGAATGAACAATGGGAAACATGAAAGATCAGCAACAACTAGTTCTTTTGTCCCAGGGCCTAGTTTTATACTACTGAGAGTCTCCACATTCATGTCATAGGTATCCCAACTGAGATCAGAGGGATCCCTTCCCCCCTTTTTTTCCCTTCTGGAGAACTGTGAAAACCTGGATCTTTTCTCAATCGTTGATCAAGGATGAGTTTATCAGTGAGAATGTTTATCTGGTCCCCAGAGCAAAGGTACCTTTTTATCATGCCCCAACATATAATCTTTATATGCTGTTGTTGCTCTCTATCCTCATGTAGTGGCTGGAGGGACAAATATCAATTATATTGTTTTGAAGCTGACCCAACCCCTTTACTCATCAGCCTGTGGATAAAGAAGCAGCCGTGCTTCCTTGTCTCTTCCAAACGTGCCCCTCTGTCTCTCAGCAGGGGGGAGAAGAGTGCACTTAAGACACAGCACCAGGAGAAGGAACCTTTTGGCTGCACGCTGAACGCAAGAAATCTTTCTCCCCTTTAGCTCCAAGAGGCTGCACAGGAGCGATGAGTCTCATGAAGACTCATTTCTGGCGGAGTTTTGAAGAGAGAAAGATTTCTTGCATGCAGTGTGCAGCCAAAAGGTTCCTTCTCCTGGTCCTGTGTCTTAAGTGCACTCTTCTCCCCCCTGCTGAGAGACAGAGGGGCGCGTTTGGAAGAGACAAGAAAGTGCATGCACAGCTGCTTCTGCCGCTGAGCCCGGCTAGAAGGTTGGCTGTCAGCTTGGCTTCCTCAGGCAGCCCGTGAGAGTTTCTTCCCCCTCCTGCTTCGCTCGAGAGCCAGAGGCAGGGGAGGATCAGCGGACACAACACCGAGGAACAAGTGGCTGTTCCTGCAGGGGATTCCCATGCACCCCCCTCGCCTGCATCCCCCATCTGAAGGACGCGGGGAGGCAGGTTGAGGATGAGCGGCCCGAGCCGATGAGCAAGCAAGGGAGGTGGCGGCGGGAGGCAGAGCCGAAGGGTTGGTGACAGGGACAGGCTGGATGTGCCCGTCCAGCCTCGCCACCTCCACGCAGGCAGGAGTGCATTTCAAAATGCTGCTGGAGGCAGTCCAGAGGAGCCAAGCCAGTTCTGTAGGGTGTGTGCGCACCTGCCTCTCGCTTGCTCTTGCTCTCCCGGCCGGGAGCTGCTCTTTCTGCGGTGGGCACACTTTTGGGAGAGAGAGAGGGAGAGAGAGGGAGAGAGAGAAAGAGAGAGGCATGTATTTGCACACCCCACAGGACTGGCTCGGCTCCTCTGGGCTGCCTCCGGTAGCATTTTGAAACACGTTCCTGTATGCGAGGAGGTGGCGAGGCAGGGATTGATGATCACCTCATCTTCCTTGCAGGCAGGGGCGTGTTTCAAATTGCCATAGGCAGAGCCCAGAGGAGACGAGCTAGTCCCGCGGGGTGTGCACGAACCCGCCTCTCTCTTTCTCTCTCTTTCTCTCTCTTTCTCTCTCTTTCTCTCTCCCTCTCTCCCTCTCCCCCTCTCCCCCTCTCTCCCTCCCTCCTTCCCTCCCTCCCTCCCTCTCTCTCTCTCTCTCTGCCAAAATAGTTCCCGCCGCAAAAAGAGCAGCTCCCGGCATGTCCCACCCTTTCCCCGGAAAGTAGTTGGAGGGGTTATTTTTTTGGGGGGGGGGGTGTTATTTCAGCTCATGCGCTGAAAAGGCTAATTGGCCTTATTATGGGGATATGTCTTATTTTCGGGGAAACACGGTACATACATACATACATACATACATACATACATACATACATACTGTACATACATACATACAATCAGCTTCCCATAATGCTTTAATCAGCTTCAGAACAGACCTCCTTTGATAAGTGATGATGGGTATTACAGTGAAGACTAAGTAGGTTGTAACTGTCATCTCACTAATCTGCCTGCCATTCATACTATTAGACTGCCAAAACATCCTGAAGGGAACAGAGAGGCCATAACCATCATGAAGGCAATTTAGGCAGTGAATCTTTCACTATGGATAGCTGTTTTAGGGGAATTTAAGGGAAACGTGTTTGTGCGCTTTTACTTTCTGTAGGTGATTCTGCAAAGTTAGCTGGACAAAAGATTTTTGTAGGACATCCTCTTCCATGATAGGGTTAATAAAACTTATCTAACACTTCTCAGCCATCTGCTCCACAGTAAATCCATTTAAAAGTAACTGGCTAGAGAATATGGCTTAACAAGTTTGCATGGCTAATCATTTGCAGGGCTAAGGGAGCTAGTGCAATTCATGAAACCAAATTAATAGTTGTCCAATATAGGGGAGTATGAGCGATTCTACTAGCTTTTAGGCATTCTTTTTGGCTTTCTTCAATGTTACTCTTCCCAGTTGGTTCTAAATTTGGCTTCAGGTCAACCCCAGGCCTAGGGATGTGTACATATGAGTGCCTGCAGGACAAATTTTGCTGACCGTTTCTGAAACTCAAATCAACTTTTGAAAATATCCACAGAAAATCTGCTTAAAATGGAGCTCGCTTTCCTCAAAGTTTGTTTTAGATGAATTTTCAATGGTAACTCAACTCCAAACCAAAGAAGACAAATGTCCTCTCCAAGTGGTGCCATTTGTGAGCTAACCATCAAACTCATTTTGCTTGGCGCATAAGCAGAACTGGCACGGTACCCTGTGAGCAGGCATGGTGCCATTGCAACAGATGGGGACAAGTGCAAGCATCCAGGAGACCATGTCTAAGCATCATGTACGTTTGTCAGAGGGCAGGATTCCAAACCAGAAAAGCTGGAACAACAATGCACACTGGATTTAATTTAAAAGTCTGTGTGATTTCTTTAAAAATGCATGGGTTCCTGAAGAGAAGGGGAGGGATGGTCTGTGTTCCACTGGCAGCAATGAGCTTAAATTCAAATGTGCTGTTCATGCATTATCAATACAATGTGTCTATGGGCTAATGACTGGCAATAATATATGATACGTCCTCCTCCTTGGGATTAAGAAAAACAAACTTTCAATGTTTCTCTGTCTCTTTGAGCCACTTCCACAGGGCAGTTCTGCATCTGTTTGAAAGGATAGACCTGTAGTTCCCCATGAAATCACAATATTGGATTGATATATTTCTGGTTCTGCAGCTGGGTGGTTGAAAATGTTAATTTATTTGTATTTTAAGGACGTTATAGGGCAAAATAGGACATATATTTCCCATTGGAGAGTTCCTTTGGTTTAATCCTGCTCCTGGTTCCTGAAGCTCAGGCCCTGTCTGTTAGATTTGCGTGTAAATGAAGAGGCGAGTCACAGGAACATTTCAGCACCTTTATTTCCTATTCACTAGAACTAATACGGATTGCCAGCAGGCTGCAGGGAAGTCGCTTTTAAGAGCTTCCCTGAAGCCGGCTGGTCACTGACCGGTGTTTATTTCTCCCACCACTAGATTAACCAATCAGTGGTGGCTATGCAAATATCTACAACGTCCATCCGTATGTAACACTGTTCGACCATGTTTTTGAGAGCAGAGGTTTGTGATTCCTTGGAGAGTTGAGTTAATGAATGGAGGTTGACCGGAAAGTGTCTTCCTTGCAAGTCTTCTCCAGAGAAGGCTTGCTAGTCTGATGGGAGAATGGGAAGAAGGCGAAGCAGCATGCCAGTTCCAGAGCTCTGCATGGAATATTGCCATGCAGCAGGATAAGATCCATAGTGGCACAGTGGTTAGGATGCAGGCTAACTCACTGCTCACTCCAGGAGTTCAGCCCTAACCTGCTCAAGGTTGACTCAGCCTTCAATCCTTTCGAGGTGGAAAAAATGAGGACCCAGATTGTTGGGGGGGGAATATGCTGGCTCTGTAAACTGCTTAGAGAGGGCTGTAAAGCACCGTGAAGTGGCATATACTGTAAGTCTACAGTGCCATTGCTATGGCTTTGGTTTTTGCTTTCACATGCCACATTTGACTTTCAAAGGAAGACGAATCAAAACTGGAAGGCAGGAGGCTTCTGTCGCAAACTCTGACCTTCCTACATGACATTCTGCAGAGGGAATTACAGTGAAAGGGAGGGGAAAGTGGAAAGCAAGAAGGACAAAATATTTTTATTTTCTGCACTACGTTTCTACCCCGCCACAATCAGTTCAGCTCTCAGCGGCCAAAGTGGTACGAGTGGGAATGGGATTTACAAGCACCAAGCATGAGACTGGGAGGAAAAGAAGATGCGCTGTCATTGGTATCTCAGGATGGCTGTCCTGGGGACTTGGCCAAGGAACAGCACTTTAAGATTTGTCTTCACTTTTCTTGCTTCAAAATGAAGCACGGGTTCCAGAAATTATGTAAAAAGAAGTCAACTCATCCTTCCCATTAAAAACATAAGCTTAAATGTTACTATTTGTTCCTTCTTTCCAATAAAGCAATATTCTTTTACAAAGTTGTAACTTTCTATCATAAGTGTATGGGACGTACATACATACATACACATGTCATTTTAATTGCTAAAACTAAGCAGCATAAGAAATTGTATTGGGATATCACTTATTTATTTTATTATTTATTCATTTTATTTGGGAATTCTTCTATGCCGCCCTATTCCCTAAGGACTCAGGGCGGCGTACAGCATTTTAAAGAACACCAAACAATAAAATCATTAAAAACAATTTTAAAAAAGTTAAAAAGAAAGACATACAATACCATGCATACATGGGGGAGACCTCAGATGTAAAATTGTCTCAGAACCCCGCCTGCAGGAAGAGCCATGTCTTAATGGCTTTTCAGAAGGCCATCAAGGTGGGGATGATTCGGATCTCTGGGGGAAGTTGGTTCCAGAGAACAGGGGCCCCTACAGAGAAGGCTCTCCCCCTAGGCCCCGCCAGTTGGCATTGTTTGGTTGACGGGACCCGGAGGAGACCCAGATTTTATTTTAGCTTTTGGGCTAAAATTGTGTGAAGTATTGGAATGGGGGAATCACACAAATTGATTTTATCATTTTAAGGGGTCCCAGTATCAAAATGTGAGAACTCTGGTCATAAGTGAAATGCTAACCTGATGGTTTCACAGTTCCTGCTCCTTAGTCCAAGCCAAAAAAACAGACGTGGAGCATGGTAGGTTTTTTTGAGGACAATTTTCCTCTCTTCAGCAGGAGACAAACTGGCATGAAAATAGCCTGCAAAGTGCCAGGTTATTGCATTTTTTTCTTTCTTTCTTTCCTTTTTGTATCGGATGGAAGTGAAGGGATTAATATTAATGATTCATATCTGTTCCTCGTTCTGAACATTTGAAGTTGGCAGAAGTTAAATCAAACATACCCACTGCTTCTGAAGGTTTGAGCCTGGAAACAACGACAGTGTGGGGAAATGCCTGCAGAAAACCATAAGAACATCACCCTGTTGCCAAGGTATTGCATTCTGTTTGTGCCAAACATGTGTATACTAAACTGCTCTTTTGAAAATCAGATATATATTAAAGAGAGAACGTGAATTAGGAGAGCATAAGTTCAATGGATAATTAAAATCAAATTACTGACTTATGGTCCTCTCGTAGAAAACAGTAACGTTCACCTTTTCACAAAGAACATGAGGACTAATGCATTACCTATACAAAGCCATAGATTATTGGGCGTTGTGTACCTGCCTTACAATTATTGAAAAGTGGCTCTCTCTCACGCTCTTTCTTTGTCACTAAACGGCAATGAATAATATGTTGTTGAGTTTCTCTTTAAGGTTATATCTTGAAAGATATAAGTAGACGTTGTCCAAATGCTTTTAAAATGTCACTTTCTATTTACAACAGAACGTTGTGAGATTACCACGGAAAGAGTATGTTCCTACACTTATTTGATGGACTTATTTCTTTTGCTCACCAAACTTTCAGGCTGCTTTCTGGCTAACAGTGCTCCCAAGTGGAGGGAGTACTGATCCTTTGTGGGGCAAACAACCACAGCAACAGAACCTGGTTGTGGGCCTGGGTAAAGTGGCTGCCATTCACCTTACTTTGGTGCTTTACATCATGAAGGTAACAAAATGTACGTCAACAAGGCACAGTAATGCCACAACTTTGAGGTGGTTCTCATCACTTCACTGATCTCTTCTGTCAAGTCAAGTACTGTATTTTTCGGAGTAGAAGACGCACCTTAGTTTTGGGGGAAGAAAATAGGGGAAAAAATCTACCTACGAGGTATTCATCTGGCTAGCATTCTTAGTCTGGTCAGCTTCATCACATTATTTTATCCCCTGGTTAGGGCTGAAAAAATCATCTTCGGAGGGAATAGCAATGAAAATAAGCCTGCAAAGACTTAGGGCTGGAAAAAACTTCTTTGGAGGGAGTAGGAATGAAAAAATCCTGCAAACAGGGAAGATCATTAGCACCTCGTTAGGGCTGGGGAAAAAAGCTTTGAAAAAGCTACATTCAGAGTATAAGATGCACCCAAATTTTCAGCCTCTTTTATGTGGGGGAAGGTGCGTCTTATACTCCAAAAAATGTGGTAGTTGAAAAAGGCCTTTGCACAGGCTGGCATAAAGACCTCCTTCAGTTAGTCTGGGAAGGGCTGGAGTTCTTCGCTTTTGTTGTTTGTGACCAGTGTTATGAGCAGAATGTATACGGTTAAAGAAAAATAAAATAATACAGCAGTTAACAGAAAGATGTTCTCTTTCCCCCATCTCAATACTTTAAAATCTTAGAAAGAATGTTCCTGGACATTTCCAGGAAAGGCCTCCTTTCATGATGATGACAATCCTTAATATGACTTTGGGGGATCTAGAACAGGAGAGCTGAGACTGTGAGAAACTGAACATTGGAGGTCAAAGGGGAAGATATAGAAACTAGAAGGAGGAAACGGATTGGTTTGCTAAGTAGCATTTTAAAAAGAGCCTCTTATCTCCCCTTTTTCTATATGAAGCAGTGGCCCCCAACCTTTTGAGCACCAGGGATCGGTTCCATGGAGGGTGGCTTTTCCTTGGACTTAGGGATATGGTTTTACACGCTACCTGGATCCTGCACATGCATGGATGGAGGTTTGCTCATTTGTGCAGCCCAATTCCTGGCAGGCTGCGGACCAGTGCCAGTCCATGGCCCAGGGGCTGGGGACCCCTGATATAAAAGGTTGCTTCTAGAGATATTGCTTCTAGATAAATTAAAGGAATCTTAATCGAGTATTCAAGATTACAGTAGTAAGACCATCATTGCCCTTATGATTTGCTTTGCTTATTAATTAATTAATTAATTAATTTGTCATTCCAACAAACCAGCTAGGTCTACTGCTGTTCATATTTAATATTTCTCAAGGTAGGTCTCTGCAATCATTGCAGTATATCAGAAAGAAGAGCAATATCATGAACCAAAGCAATAATAATTAGTATTTAGTGAAAAAGGAAGATCCTAGTTACAATTTCTTGGCTTGAGAATTGTTCCCAAAGCATTCAATAGCTCAGGATAGGTGCTTGTTGGATGCAAGTATGAATTATTGAATGATTGATGGATCGATAGATGGATTGACACACTCAAGTTAGGGTTGACTTTAGTGACCACACAGACTTTTCCCCAGATAATCTGATCTTAACCTGGCTGTCAGCCTCCCCAATGAATGGGGCATTTATTCTTATTGTGATTGAGTCTATTCACTTTGCTGCGAGTTCTCTTTTCTTCCACTTTTTGCAATATAATAGACTTTTCAAGAGAGCTGGATCTTCACATAATGTGTCCGAAGTATGATCATTTGAGTCTAGTCATATCCACCCACCTGGAATGGGGATTCTGGATTGATTTGTTCTATGATCCATTAGTTTTTTGTCAAAAGCATCAATACACTTTGTAGCCTGTTTCTTCAAAACCCAACTTTCATGTCATAGGGCATAACATGGAAAACATTGTCTGTACCTTTGTAATCTCAGTACCTGTTGTCATTTGTTTGGTTTTCATTTCTTTACTGTGTTCCTTAGCTTTCACTGCTAGAGACCGCAGATCCTTTGCATTTTTGATTCTCAGGATAGCATCACCAGCATGGCACAGGTTATTGATGTTTCATCCTCTGCTTTTAATTCACCTTCTTTTAATCTAATTCTTCCAGTTACCTCTCGATATATTCTGCACATCGTTTGACTAAATAAGGAGAGAGTTTACAGCCTTGAATCAAAACCACACCAACCTCTCACTATGTCCTATCTAGATTATGAACTGTCCAGCTATTGAAAAGCTGATAATATTGTGTCCCCTTGTAATGACTGTACTGATCATGATCTGATTTTTGGGAGGGTAGCCTGATGGAGGAAGCAGCTTAGACATCTGCTTCAGAGTCAGATTAAAACCTCAAATCATGCATACTTTAACCTGAAGTAGGAAGTGTTCTTTGTGTGCCCATCCCAAAACTGTTAAATAGAAATAACTGTCCTATATTTTTCATTGTAGAGTTATTTAAGAGGAAATGTGAATGTAGAGAGCTTGGATCCTCCGGTAAAGAAAGTGTGTCGACAGCACATAACTGATAAGTGTGTCGACAATACATAACTCAATTGAAGAGCTGAGGTGGCGCAGCAGTTAGGGTGGGGTACTGCAGGCCACTTTAGCTGATTGTGATGCGCAGGTCAGAGGTTCAAATCTCAAGGTTGACTCAGCCTTCCATCCTTCCAAGGTAGGTAAAATGAGGACCCAGATTGTTGGGGGCAATATAAATATACATTGCTTACTGGTGTAAACCGCTTAGAGAGTGCTTGCACTGTGAGGCGGTATATAAATGTCACTAATAAATAAATAAATAAATAAATTGTTAGGACTACAATGGTGCTATGCAACAAGGTTTGCAATAATGGGACGAGAAGAAAAGAAATGGTATGGAATGTGTGAGCACTTCTTTGGAATTGCAGTACCATAGTTCAAGAACAGTTCTTGTTCCTAACAGCTAATTCTTCTAGCAAACGAATAAAAGAGAAACTCTAATTTTAGCTCTGAGCCGGAGATGTGTTCAGAAGTTGTGCCCATTCATTATGAATGTTAACATATGCTGGAAGCACTAAAAGGCTGCAGTGATGAATTGGCTGGTTAATTCAAATCCATATGTGCAGTTCACCCCTATCAGCTACAACTTTCCCTTGACTGTCATCTTCTCACAATGCAGTCCTGTATACATTGATCTAAAAATATGTCCCACTGAGTCCAACAAAATTAACTCCAAGGTACGTGGGTAGATATTTGTGAATATAAAGAATCAAGTCGTAATACTCTATTGATCTAAGAGGCTATAAGAGGCAGTCTCTATCGTGGAATAATAATGAGGTGAATGCCCAGGAGGGAGGGAGGGATTTCCAGAGGTGTAAGGGGAAACGTATTATGTGTGAGAGAAATATGTGTGATATTATGTGTGAGCGAAAGTGAGTAAAGACAGCCCCTCCCTAATAGTTCACAGAATAGAATAGAATAGAATAGAATAGAATAGAATAGAATAGAATAGAATAGAATAGAATAGAATAGAATAGAATAGAATAGAATAGAATTCTTTATTGGCCAAGTGTGATTGGACACACAAGGAATTTGTCTTGGTGCATATGCTCTCAGTGTACATAAAAGAAAAGATACATTCGTCAAGAATCATAAGATACAACACTTAATGATAGTCCGGGTACAAATAACAATCAAATCATATTAGGAACCAATCAATATAAATTGTAAGGATACAAGCAACAAAGTTACAGTCATACAGTCATTAGTGGGAGGAGATGGGTGATGGGAACAATGAGAAGATTAATAGTAGTGCAGACTTAGTAAATAGTTTGACAGTGTTGAGGGAATTATTTGTTTAGCAGAGTGATGGCATTTGGGGGAAAGTCATTTTGATGGTAGGAGTTGAAACAGTTTGTGTCCAGGATGTGAGGGGTCTGTAAATATTTTCACAGCCCTCTTTTTGACTCGTGCAGTATACAGGTCCTCAATAGAAGGCAGGTTGGTAGCAATTGTTTTTTCTGCAGTTCTAATTATCCTCTGAAGTCTGTGTCTGTCTTGTTGGGTTGCAGAGCCAAACCAGACAGTTATAGAGGTGCAGATGACAGACTCAATAATTCTCCATAGTGGGTGGAGCTAGCCTCCAAGATTGGGAATGACACATTCTACAGCCAATTAGGACTGAGTCTGGAAACCTATAAAAGCCAAATTCCCCTGATACTCCCCCTCTTTCGACTCAGTCTTAGTCAAGGACTTTGTGTCTCCCTAACTCTATTCTTCTCTTCAGCTTCTATATTTCAACTATAAAAGTGAGTGCTTGTCACGCTACTGTCATCAGGCGTGTGGGAGACAGCGTAGGGGATTGTCCCACAGCTGTCAAGACTATTGGGGTGTGCTCGACTTCCCTCATCTGTGGCCTGGCCTTCAGTGCAGCGGGGATACAGTCGCAGAAGCCTAGCACTTGAGCGACTAGGCCAGGGTGGCTGGTGCCACTTCCACGCGAGAGAGTGCCCTGTGATCGAGTCGTGGGTGACATTCAGCGCAGAAGCTATTCGCTTGGGCGCTTATCGGCTCTCTTCTCGCCGTCCGGCCATTAGCGGGTCTTACGCCCCAGTGCCACACCGAGGGAACCGTCCGGCGGCCTGCGGCCTTGTTCCTGGGAGGACACCTGAGAGCGCCTAAGTTCGCGGCCTTGGGGCTTTGCCGTTTGGCGCCATTCGATCTGACCAACTGCCGGCTCCTTCCAGGCCCCCGCCCTCGTCGAAACGTTCGCGCAGCCGCAGTCTACGCCTCTGATGTCACCGGCCCTCTGACGACTTCACCATCCGGGTAGCCGTCGGCCTCTTGCGCAGCCGCAGTGCACACTAGGGCCGTTACAGAAGCGGCAGCAGGAAAAAAGAGCCGCGTGGGCTAATCTTCGCCGAGGATCTTCCACAGCTGCCTGCACGGCCTGACTTCTCCCGGCACCGCACCGGGCCTCGCCCAGGAACCGGCTTCTGCATAAAGCAGCTTGTAGCCGGAGCGCACACCCCCCCTACAGTCCTTCATAAGCACTCCGATCTCACTACTGCTCATTAGCGATTGCCGACAAGCAGGCAAAGACCGCTAAGAGCAGTTCTAAGTCTGCTAAAGATGCCAAAGACAAGCAGGGGCGAGGCAAGGGCTCATCCAGTAGAGACCGCTCACCCCTACGCCGGGGGGCCAGCAGGGGCCGTTCCCCCCCGCCATGCAGCCTCTGATAAAGGCACACGCCCTGCCAGGCAAGGGGGGGAGGAACGACGCAAAACACCGGACAGGCCCAGGGAGCGCACTCCCACCCCCGCGCCCGAGCCAGCCCCCTCAGCCAGTGGCTCCTCTGCGCCACCACCAGCCAAGCCGGCTGGGTCTCACTCTTCTGGCCATTCCAGACAGTCCTCAGGGGTCTTGTCCCTAGATAACCCAGATTTATGCCTGGGGGAAGGGGATATCTGGGAGGACCACAGAGCCCGGCCCAGCGCAGAGCAGACCCCTCCTTCAGCGGCTGCCTCGGCCCATCTCCAGAGCCCAGAGGTTCAAGCTCTAATTCAATTTGCCATCCAAAAGGGCATTGAAGCGGGCCTCAAGTGAGCCTCTACCACGCCCGCACTCCCCTCCACTCCCAAGGTCCTGCCACGGGCCTCTTCTTCGGCTCAAGGCACCGAGTCCAGCCATCTGGACGGGGAGGAGGAGGCGCTATTGGAGACCCCAGGCTCACTTCGGGACCCTGAGGATTTGGAACAGGAGTTGGACCTCTCGGCAGATGAGGACATGGCACCTGAGACACCGGTCTCAACGGGCCTCTTCAATCAGGGCCTCTTTAAATCCCTGCTCCATAAGGCCAAGGCAACGGCCAAGGTCTCCTCGGCCTCGTCCAAACCAACCGAGGAGGAGGAAGTGGATCCACTGTTCGAAGAGACCACCTCTCAGGCCGAGGTCATACCAACGCCTCGCCTGTTCGTGGACTCCGTTTTGAAGCAGTGGCAGGCCCCTTCGCCCGGAGCAGTGCCCACCACTGTGGACAAGCACTACTACAATGTTGATCAGGCCTTGGTGCAGCACCTCCCAATTCCCCCGATTGACCCTCCAATCAAGGTCTTGTACACTACAGCACAAATGCCGGGGGGTTCGGAGGAGCTCCTACGCCCAGAAGATCGGCGCACGGAGCAGGCCCTGCAGAGGGCCCATCAATCTGCTGCTTGGGCCATCAGAGCTTCGTCCACGGCATCGTTCTTCTGCCGGACATCGATCCGTTGGTTGAAAAGCCTGCAGGACCGCCTACCGGAGGCAGACACCAGAACCAGGCAGGACATCAACAAACTGATCGCGGCCAGCCAGTTCACGTCCGACGCCACACTCCAGGCATCGAGATTTGCGGCCAGGGCCATGGGATCCACCATCGTGGCTCGCAGGATGCACTGGTTACGCAACTGGCCGGCGGACTGCTGCCACAAATGGCGGCTGGCAGTGGCTCCAGTGAAGGGTCAGTCCCTGTTTGGAGATGCCCTTGACCCCTACCTAGTGGAGTCAAAGGATAAAAGGAAGGTGCTGCCAAACGCCACCCGTAAGGCGCAGAATAAGGCTGCATCGACAGCCCCTTCCACCTCCTCCACCTTCCCCAGGCGCCCATACAGGCAACCCTCCTACAACCAGGGCAGGCAGCAGTCGGGGGGGTGCCAGGGTCAGGGTCAGGATAGGCGCCGTGCGGAGAGTTCCAACAAGCGCCCTTTTCGGGGCAGCGGTGCTCGCCCCTACCGCCGCTACAAATAGGTGCCACCGGTCCTCCCATTGGGGGCCGCCTGCGTTTTTTCGCAGGGCGGTGGGAGACCATCACTACCGACGATTGGGTCCGCAGGACCGTCAGTTCCGGTCTTTCCCTGGAACTGATTTCCACCCCTCCAAGCTTCTTCCTGCATTGTCCCCGCTCTTCCAATCCTAGGAAGCGGTCCCTCATGCGGGCTGCCATACAGCATCTGCTTGACATCGATGCAATCACCCGGGTGCCGGCGGATCAGCGGGGCCACGGATTTTATTCGATCCTGTTCTTGGTTCAGAAGGCTTCGGGGGGTTGGAGAGCGGTACTCGATCTTAAGCGTTTGAATAAATACTTACTTTACAAAAAGTTTAAGATGACTACCTTGCAGTCTATTCTTGCTGGCATTCGACCGGGCGATCTGATGACGTCCATTGATCTGACGGAGGCCTATCTCCACGTTCCGATCCTCCCCGACCACCAGCAATACCTCCGGTTTTGCTACTTAGACGAGCACTACCAGTATACGGCCCTTCCCTTCGGCCTATCTTCGGCTCCCAGGGTCTTTACAAAGGTTTTGGCAGCCCTAGCGGCACACCTACGGGCCGTCCCCATTCGCCTTCAGTGTTATCTGGACGATATCCTGATCCAATCGTCTTCCGTGGCTCAGGCGTCTCTTGATGTCCAAATAACACTGGAGGCCCTCCGTGAGCATGGCTTCTCGGTTAACCTGGAGAAAAGCCAGCTGGACCCTTCCCACAGAATATTCCACCTGGGCACCACCATCAACTCCCGGGAGGGCAGGGTATATCTCTCCTGGGAACGACAGGCCAGTCTGACCGACCTCGCGGGACAGGTGCTCCGGCTGGACAAGGTCCCCCTGAGCACCTTATCCTCGATGCTGGGCAAAATGATATCGGCCATCCATGTCACCCCTTGGGCTCAACTGCATTCCAGAGAGCTCCAATGGTTTCTCTTGCCTTTCCAGCGCACCAATCGCAGCGCTTCATCTTCGAAGGTCTGTCTTCCTCAGTCGGTTCGAGCCTCCCTCCTCTGGTGGCAGTCCAACGCGATCTCCAAGGGAACTGAATTCCACGAGCCGCGGCGCATCACGGTGACCTCCGATGCCAGCCCATTCCGGACCGCGAGTCACCCAGGGCACTTGGTCCACGGCGGAGAGGGACCTCAGTATCAACTTTCTGGAGCTACGTGCAGCGTTCCTAGCCCTCCAGCAGTTCCTGCCCCTCTTGTCCGGCCAGCATATGCTCCTGCTGACCGACAATGTGACGGCCAAGGCTCACATCAACCGGCAAGGGGGCACGGTGTCTCACCGCCTGATGGCGGAAGCCAGGTCGCTCGGACTCTGGGCCGAACAACATCTCGTGTCCCTCAGAGCGGAACATATATCGGGGACCTCCAACCGCACGGCGGATTGGCTCAGCAGACACGAGGTGGACTCCACGGAATGGAGTCTCGACCGCGAACTGTTCCACGAAGTGACCAACCGTTTCGGACAACCCCTCGTCGATCTGTTCGCAACTCCGCAAAATGCGAAGCTGCCGTGCTTCTTCTCCTGTTACCGGACCCACGGCGCAGAAGGGGTGGATGCACGTCACTGCCAGTGGCCGCAGGGCCTCTTGTATGCCTTCCCGCCGTTGCCAGTAATTCCGCAGGTCATCCGCCGGATTCTCCAAGAGCGAGCGGAGGTTATACTCCTAGCACCACATTGGCCACGGAGGACATGGTTCGCGGACCTTCGTTCCCTCTCCATCGAACCTCCTTGGCGGATTCCTCCGATAGAGTCGTCGCTCTCCCAGGGGTCGGTACGGCACCCGGACCCGCACTGGTACCAACTGACCGCCTGGCGCTTGAGCGGCGCACTCTAACGATTTGCGGAGTCCCGGAGGTGGTCATCCGCACCCTCCTGTTGTCACGACGGGCCTCTACGGTGCGTATTTACAATTCCACCTGGCGAGCGTTCTGCGCGTGGTGCGCCAGGGCAACCGTCTCCCCGCTGGACCTATCGATCATGCAGGTCCTACTGTTTCTACAGTCAGGTCTTGACAGGGGCCTCGCGCCTGCCACCCTGAGACGCCAGGTGACCGCCCTCTCGACAGTGCTGTCAGGCCAAGGGGCGGAACCCTTGTCCCACCACTCCTTGATCCATCGGTTTCTACGGGCTGCGTCCATCATTTCGCCACCGGTGATTCACCGTTACCCTACATGGGATCTTCAGACGGTATTGCTCTCCTTGACCAAGGGCCCGTATGAGCCGCTGGGGTCTGCGTCCCTTCTGCATTTGACAGAGAAGGTGATATTCTTGGTCGCCATTACCTCGTCGCGTCGCATTTCGGAACTGGCGGCTCTCTCAGTCCGGCCTGACCTCTGTCGTTTTTCCTCGGACACGGTTACCCTTTGCTTAGATCCGGCGTTTCTGCCCAAGATAAACAGTCCGTTTCATCGTGCCCAGGACATTGTGCTTCCGGCCTTCTGTTCTGGGTCCTCGCAGGACGCAGAGAACGGCCTGTCATCACTCGACATTCGACGTGCACTGGAGATATATCTTCAGCGCACGGCGGATTTCCGCCGTTCGGAAGCCCTCTTCGTCGGGGTGTCCCCGGCGGCCATGGGCAGAAAGGCTTCCTCGGCTATGGTGGGACGCTGGATACGAGCCGTCATTTCGTCGGCGTACCGCGGGGAGGGGTTGCGGTGTCCGGACCGGATAACGGCCCACTCCACGCGGAGCGCAGCAACTACGGCGGCATGGTCTGTCTCTGCCTCCCTCAAGGAGGTGTGTCGGGCAGCCACATGGGCATCTCCGACAGCCTTTATTAAGCACTACAGGCTGGACAGATTTGCTTCGGCGGAGGCAAATTTTGGGCGTCGCGTTTTGTT
Source organism: Diadophis punctatus similis (assembly GCA_023053685.1). NCBI lineage: Eukaryota > Metazoa > Chordata > Lepidosauria > Squamata > Dipsadidae > Diadophis > Diadophis punctatus. The sequence goes on along the minus strand of JALIGW010000001.1, from coordinate 181,099,531 downwards.
GGCGGTGGTGCAACCGGGGGTTTCCGATCTGGATTCTGTAGGCCCCCCCTAGGGACGATCTGCTTTGGCATGTCCCAATCTTGGGGGCTAGCTCCACCCACTATGGAGAATGAGACGTTGTCTTCTTGCTGAACGTCCATTCTCGTAGGGTGGAGCTAGCCTCCAAGTCCCGCCCCGTGTGAGGGTGAGGTGATCGCACAGGGAGTACACGGGAGTCTGGTCTGGTACTTCGTCTCAAGAGGGGGAGTATCAGAGGAATTTGGCTTTTATAGGTTTCCAGACTCAGTCCTAATTGGCTGTAGAATGTGTCATTCCCAATCTTGGAGGCTAGCTCCACCCTACGAGAATGGACGTTCAGCAAGAAGACAATGTCTCATTCCTCTGTAGAACTGAATCAGAAGCTCCTTGGGCAGTTTGAGCTTTCTGGGTTAGCGCAGAAAGAACATTCTTTGTTGTGCTTTTTTTGATGACGTTTTTGATGTTAGGTGTCCATTTTAGATCTTGCGATATGGTGGAACCTAGAAATTTGAAGGTCTCTACTGTTGATACTGTGTTGTCTAGTATTGTAAGAGGTGGAAGTATGGGCGGGTTTCTCCTAAAGTCTACCACCATTTCTATGGTTTTGAGTGTGTTCAGTTCCAGATTGTTCTGGTCACACCCCAAGGTTAGTTGTTCAACCTCCTGTCTGTATGCGTATTCATCATTGTCTCGAATGAGGTCGATCACTGTAATGTCATCTGCAAACTTCAGTAGTTTAACAGATGGATCGTTAGAGATGCAGTCATTGGTATATAGAGAGAAGAGAAGTGGAGAGAGCACACAGCCTTGGAGAGCACCTGTGCTAATTGTATAGGTATCTGATGTGATTCTGCTTAGCTTCACCTGCTGCTTCCTGTTTGTTAGGAAGCTTATGATCCACTTACAAGTATGTTCAGGTACCGCTAGCTGGTTCAGCTTAGTTAGAAGAGTGTCTGGAATGATGGTATTGAATGCTGAACTAAAGTCTACAAAGAGGACCCTTGCGTAGGTCTTTGGAGATTCAAGATGTTGTAGAATATATAGCAGATGTAGATAATAGAGTCCTTAGTCTGGCAAGATTTTGTCTATAGGTATGAAATCATAAGAACTCAGCTGTGAAGATCTGCCACATGCCATTCTTTATTTGGGACCTGACAATTTCCCTTCTATTATACGCCTAGATTTCAGATATAATAATGGCTGAATTCACACATTTTTCTAAGCTATAGTATGGCTTGTTTGGGTTTTGACCCAAAACAATATTGGGAAGCCAGCCATTATGATTTGTGATGGCTTAATTATACCGTATGAATGAGACCTGTATTATGCCATCCCTCTTGGCTCCCAGACCACAGCTGCACAACTTCAACTTTCCTGTCTTTCTGGTCCCTCATAGAAACAATAGAGTTGGAAGGGACCTAAGAGGTCTTCTAGTCCAACCTCCTGATCGAGCTATATGTATAAACCTATATGTATTAATATATATTGGTTCTATTACATATATGTAATATAATATATGAAATGTAACCCGTAGAACTTCCAACCAATATGTCTCCATTTGTTCATATTATTTCCATTGTCTACTTTAATTCACTTGCTTTAGCTATCTTGTCTGTAGGGGAAGCTCCCCACACTTCTGTCTCCCACCAGCACCATACAGAACCATAGGCAGGTCTAAACATTCTTCTTTCAGATAGTTTCTCGATAATCATAAATTAGGAAACGGTTTATTATTCTTGCAGTGCATTTTTTTTTCTTTTTGGTCCTGCAAATTAAACCATGGTTTCCATTGTTGAGGGTTATTTCAGGAGTGATTTCACCCAAAAGAATCCTCAGTACGGTTCAGAAGCAGAGAAGATGAATAGCATAATGAGTTCCTATAAAACAAATACAAGCCATTTATTCTTCTACCGCCACTAGGTAGTACATTTGAAGATGATAAAGTGTTTGTGTAATCTGCATCCACAGGCTTTTAAATAATATTAGAAAGGCAGCTTTACCTGCTCCAGTTTGGGAGTGCATTATTGCACTTGTTCCATTTCTCTAACAAAGGAGAGCAGAGATAGTAAACGTGTATCAACATTGTGGGACCACGTCTTGTACCTTTGATGCAAACCTCATCATATTTATGCTAGATAAATGTGGAAAGGGTCACATTTACAATACCGTGAGCACATTCATAAATTGGAGCTTGCATTGGAATAATGTGGATTTCTAGAGATAGCACCTCAACCCGACCCAGCCTTTTTCAACAGTGACATTTACTCTACTATGACATTGCCACTGTGACCTTTCTATCTCAAAGAAGAATAGCTTGTGGTGATTGAGGGAAGGAATGCAAGAGGGAAGGGAACCCATTGATAAAGGACATCCGTGAGTTGCAAAAAATTAAATAACTAGCCATCCCTTGCCAGGAATGTTAAGCATGCCATTCAGGTACTTGGATAAGAAGGGAGTGTTAATTATTGATGAAATCAGAAATAAATAAATAAAATAAATATATATTAATGTATAGCAATAGCACTTAGCACTTAGCAATAGCATTTAGACTTATATACCACTTTACAGTGCTTTACAGCCCTCTCTAAGCTGTTTACAGAGTCAGCATATTGGCCCCAACAATCTGGGTCCTCATTTTACTGACCTCGGAAGGATGGAATGGGCCTGCACGTGCTGTGGTGGGTGTGCCAAGGTACACCCACGTGACACCGATACTCCGCCAGCTGCATTGGTTGCCCATCGGTCTCCGGGTCCAATTCAAGGTGTTGATCACCATCTTTAAAGCCCTTCATGGCTTGGGACCAGGTTATCTTCGGGACTGCATTCTGCCTCATACTTCCCTCCGACCGGTTAGGGCCCACAGAGTTGGCCTCCTCCAGGTTCCGTCAGCCAAGCAATGCCGGCTGGCGGGCCCTAGGGGGAGAGCCTTCTCTGTGGCCGGCCCCGCGCTCTGGCACCAACTTCCCCCAGAGACCCGAACCATCCCCACTCTGCTGGCCTTCCGAAAAGCCGTTAAGACATGGCTTTTCCTGCAGGCGGGGGGTAGAGCTTAATCCACTCGAGCTCACCCCCCAAGTATGTATGGTTGTTGAATGGATGTTGTTGTTTTTATACTATGTTTTTAAATTTTGTATTTGCTTTTAATTAATATTTAATTGGTTATTCTTGTATTTTTTTCTCTGTTGTACGCCGCCCTGAGTCCTCCGGGAGTTGGGCGGCATATAAGAATACCAAAATAAATAAATAAATAAATAAATGGAAGGCTGAATCAACCTTGAGCTGGTGAGAATACAAATACAGATACAAACTCAAAGTGAACCACTCCAAACTTGACTGTAGAAAATACAACTTTAGCAACAGAGTGGTTAATGCCTGGAACTCACTACCTGTCTCTGTGGTTTCGTCACCAAACTCCCAAAACTTTACCCTTAGACTGTCCACTGTTGACCTCACCCGACTCCTAAGAGGTCAGTAAGGGGCGTGCATAAGTGCACCAGCGTGCCTACCGTCCCTGTCCTAATGTTCCCTCTTATCAGTACTCATCTTATGTATATAAACAATGTTATATCTATGTATATTACCAACATGTACTTGACAAAAATAAATAAATAAAAAATAAAAATAAAGAATTGAACTGCCGAACTGCTGGCAGCTGGCAGTCAGCAGAAGTAGTTTGCAGTACTGCATTCTAACCACTGCGTCACCATGGCTCCATGTATATAGTAGTGTATGAAGTCATGCCTTACTAGAACATGAGTCCATGATGCCATTTCAAACTAGCACTTAAATAGACAATGATTTTCCCCAAATAGGAACAAAAAAACCCTTTCTTTTGATTTAAGAACATAGGAAGCAGCTTCATGCCAAACCAAATGACATCCTCGTTCGCTCCCATTGACGCTGATTAGCAATGGCTGTCTGGAGTTTTTCAAAAGACATGCCAGCCCTTCTGCACATCATGCAGCTGCTATTTCCCAAATCTCCAGTATTTAATTATATTAAAATATAATCATTTCATAAAATATCTGCTAATATGTTACAGTAATTTAATCAGCTTGAACTATGAATTAATATTTGAAAATGAGTTTGGTGCAGTGAGAAAGACACCAGGCTAGAAACGGGGGGGATTCTGTGAGTTCTAGTCCCACTTTAGGCGCAAAACCGTGGGCCAGAACTGTGATACAATGCTCTGCTGGATTGATTAACTGGACAAAAGCTGAAGTTCGGACCCAAAGACCAGAATACATGAAAACCGATGGCTATTCACTATGTACCACGTCCCTGTGGTGATATTGAAAGGTTATACCTGCTTCAGAAATGAAGGCCAAGGTCTATTTCAAGTCAAACAAACTGTCAAAAAAGGAAAGCATGCATTGGCTGATTATATAAAAGACAGCTAAAGAACAAGCGGTGTTGCAAGTTAAAAATGGGAACCTACTAAATGTGCAGGAAACAAAAGGGGCATCAAGATTTGCAACGTGGTGTCTAGTTTAAGGTGACCAGATTTTAATATTTGTAAAGCGGGACACCATTGATGGGGGGGGGTTCTAGGGGAGCAAGACGGGAGGGGTCCATCTCTCTTATCCTGCAGCTTTGTGTACCCCCTCAAACACCCCCCTTCATCGCAGCCAGGGGTGGGTTCCTACTGGTGCAGGCTTGCCTGTTCGTTGCCACAGAGCCGAAGAAGCTGGTGGCGTTCGTGGCGCGGGGCTTCCCCCGCCCGCTTTCCCTGGCTGCCGGGACGCCACCATTTGCATTCTTTTGCCCTCTGCGCATGTGCAAAGCGTTCTGCTTGCGCAGAGGGCAAAAGAACACAAATGGTGGCGTCCCGGCGGCCGGGGAAAACTGGCAGGGGAAGCCCCGCACCGCGAACGCCACCAGCTTCTTTGGCTCTGCGGTGACGAACAGGCAAGACTGCCGCTGCCCCTCTCACTGCCCTCCCTCCCCGCCTGGCAGGAGGAGGCAGGCGAGGCAGGAGGCAGAGGGGTGTGCAGGGCAAATTCAAATTCAAAAAGCGGGACTTTTTTGAAACGCCGCGGGATGCAGGACAAATTATTAAAAAGCGGGACCTCTGGTCACCTTAGTCTAGTTGAGAGATCCTAGTTGTCACTTAATGCAAGGAGCCTGGTAAAGACATTCTCAATAGGTAAAATGATATCTCCTCCCCCTATTGCTTTCCATTTTGTAGCTTTACTGATTGGGAAAGACATGTGCTATGGTTTCAATTTTTTTAAAAAAATGATTCAATAAAAATTCCAGGCCTTATGAGACTTATTGAGGCTAAGAAACTACAAGTGAATTGGCATGTATTAAGTTATGTTTTAATCTCAGCATATATGTTCTTCTCTTGTTCGATTGTTTTTTTCTTCTTTTTTTAACTATGTACAGTCAGCTAACCAGAGTCATTTTTGATTTGGGCAGCATAAACAAAGAAACAGACAAGAAAGAAAGAAAGAAAAAGAAAGAAAGAAAGAAAGAAAGAAAGAAAGAAAGAAAGAAAGAAAGAAAGAAAGAAAGAAGAAAGAAAGAAGGGAGGGAGGGAGGGAGGGAGGGAGGGAGGGAGGGAGGAAGGAAGGAAGGAAAGAAGGAAGGAAGGAAGGAAGGAAGGAAGGAAGGAAGATCTCAGTGACTGCTACGAGAGAGAGAGAGAGAGAGAGAGAGAGAGAGAGAGAGAGAGAGAGAGAGAGAGAGAGAGAGAGAGAGAGAACATACAGAACAATGGAACACCACAAATCATTTTTATATAAAAAAAATACATATCCTAATCTGATTCTACTTCCACTATTTCTTAATTTGCATACATTTCCCAGCTATCCTCTGCAGTGGGGCACTGCTTACTTGGCTTTGAGCCATTGTGGGAACAGTTGACTTGCTATTCCCATGAAGGAATGCAAAAGACCAGACAAAATGAATCAGCTCCTTTCTCTCTCTCTTTTTTTTAAAAAAACCTATTGGCTTCCCATCTGGACCATGAGTATGTGAACTCACCAGAATGATCATGTTCTGTGCCATACAATACAAAAAGCTCCAAATAAGTGACAAACGAAGCCAGAGGACAACAAACAACATCTAACGAAAACAGCAATTGAATATCTTATCCTTTGACTGTCAAAATAAAAGGGGGATGTAGTCCTTCTAATTTTGGAGGCCTCTTTATGGAGTTGCCAGCAGGTGTTAGAAAACAACTTCCAAACACTCCATGAGATTTTTTTCCCTTTCCCTTTTCCCTTTTCCCTTTTTCCCTCTGAACTTCTGCCTCAAAAACATTAACGCTGCCAAAGTTTTCAGCTGGATATCATCAAGGTTTTCACTGCAATATATATGTATATTTTAAAATATTTTACATTCAACTCTTTTAAAGGCAGAAGGATGAGAAAAGGACAGCCAAGTCAATCCAAATTGTCTAAAAACCAGCTTAAATGGTGTCAAACCAATGCCAAATGTGTATAATCCAACTGAAGCATGAAAACATTCAACGGTTGTTTCCAAAGGAAAAAAATCTAATATTCTACTTTCTGGAATGCCAGACTTGGCATGATACTGAAAAATGATCACCGACCTGACATTAGGGGGTGACAAGCTTTGATACCTTGGCAAAACTTGTCAGCAAGATTGGCCTGCCCTGGGAAGGATCACCTAATCAGAGGCGAGACTCTGTTAGATCAGGTTATGACTTGCTGGCAATATTCAATGCTAGTTAATATAAGCCAGAGAGGCAGATGGTACAATGGAGTACAATGCCAGAGAGAGAGAGAGAGAGGCAGTGAGGAGAACAAGAAGCTGGGTTTAGAACAAGTCATTCATACCCTTGTTTCTTCTTAAAAATAGCAAACGTTAAAGCTAATGCCTGGAGTGTTAACCCGACACATTCTCATTTTATTGAGAGACCTAAGCCTGCCCCATTCCATGTGTCCTCTAAATTCTGAAATTCTGCATACGGAAGAAAACAGCTTTGTTCAGCTGTTCCCAAACCAAGTACAAAAGTGTGCACCACAATATATGACAGCGTATACAAATACGACAGCAATTATGAACGTGTTTCTGCTTAATTTAACATGTATGCATATCTTAATCTCATATGGCTGCCTTCTTTAGGTATCATAATGCATAACACATCAGAAATGCACACTATTTGGAAGCATTTAAATTGTTTCAGGTTGTTGTTGTTGTTTTGGTGGTGGGAGGATTTTGATATTGCAATGAAAGAAAATTTTAAAAAGGAAAGGATGAAGAAAGAAAAGCTTTTTACAAAAAGCATTTGAATGCTCCCTTTCTTTCATTGTCCACCATTCTATCCTTCTTCTCCGGATGTATTCTGAACTTACTAAAACGTTAATTATTATTAATTTAAAAATTGTCATTTTTTAAATAAAATTAAAAATAATTATGGACCTTGGGTGGCCCAGAACGTAACAGATATTAATTCAACCTTTTCTGGAGAGAAGAGGGAAATGAATTAAGTCTTTTTTCAAGGAGAAGTTCCTTTGGATGTAGGAGGCTCTGGGGCCTGGGGTAAGTTGGCAACCATTGCCTGGCTAGACAAGGACTCTGCCTGCTGTCCTGGGCTAAGGTCACCTTAGCTTAATTGCAGTAAGGAAGGTTGCTGGGCAATGCTGCCATGTGGATTGAGTGGGAGCTCCTTCAGTCCTGCTCAGGGCACATCAGAGTGCGGCTGTGGTTAAGCCATGGTGGTACAGGATTCCTCTTGAGTTCAAGGCTTTACGATTACTAAGTGTGTTGTTTTATGTTATTTATTTATTTTAAAATTCCATTAAACTTATTTTTGTCTGCACTTGACATTTTATTGTGTGAGCCAGGGCAGAAAGGAGGCCCAAGGCCTATGGGGACCCCAAGAACTGCCCAAGCCAGCACACTCTGCACCAATTGTAGCTTCCAAATGCTCTCCAAGAGAATTGGATTAAGGGGAGGTGATGGATGGATTGATTTGATTGATAAGACTGTCCCTTTCATAATTTGTGACTCTGCATGTGACAGAGTGAGAATTTATTCTCACAGAGGCGATATAGATCTTTTCCTGGAATCCAAACATTTAGAAATAAAACCGCAGTTTAAAGATTCTAATTAAAATATTTATTTCGGTACAAAAAGAATAAATCCTAATTAATTACATGTCTGATATAAAATGTGCGACTTCACTCAATGGAAGCCAGAAGAAGAAGGAAGGAATAGGAACTTTGGAATGCACACATGCGTACAAGAACATATCAATCACGTGCTCAGGAATGAACCATTATATTAGATAGGGATGCTTCTCCCTGCATATACATGTAACAGGCAATAAATCACACCGTGACAGCATGGCATAAAAATAATAATAATAACATAATCAAACATCTCCTATTATCAAACAGAGAGCAAAGTAAAGCTTGTATCCTGCCACAGTAAAGAAGTTGAGAGCTAAGCAAGTGAGTAAAGGCTCAGGCAGTGTATATTTTGCCATCCCCAAAAGACTTTTGAAGAGCAGATATTGCATGAGATGATAAAAGTGAGTGTTCATGTCCGTGTCAGCAAACCCACCACATCTCTAAACTTTCCTCCTTCAGAGTATTCCCCATGTGTGGGAGGAATTTTCCTGTAGAACACTGAATATTGTCTCAAATAGCCCTACTAGCAATAGAAAAACATCAAACCTGAGGAGTCCCTCAAAGAAATACAAAGTGCTTCAAAGTCAGCTGAATCCATTTGCTGCTTCAAAGCAAGTGTCCACTTCACTTACAGATCAGCTTCAATGGTGTCATTATGTTGTAGCTTCATCAGACTGAAGTAGTCCTTTGAAATGCTGAACCACTAATAAACAAGGGTGAGAAAATGATTAATTCACTTACATCAGTGTTTGTTTCTTTGTTTTTGTGTTGCAGCTCTAATAAAGTTCTTGGAATTTTTTTTTTTAGTCTTTAGTTACCGTATTTTTCGGAGTATAGGACGCACCTGAGTATAGGACGCACCTAGATTTTAGAGGAGGAAAACAAGGAAAAAAGTATTCTGAACCAAATGGTGTTTTAATAAAATACCAGTGTAGCAGAATACTTTTTACAACCATGTACACTTTTTACAAACTTCAAACTTGACAGCTTTAAGACTTGTGGACTTCAACTCCCAGAATTCCTTCTCCAGTCATGCTAGCTCAGGAATGGGAGTTGAAGTCCACAAGTCTTAAAGCTGGCAAGTTTGAAGTTTGTAAAAAGTGTACATGGTTGTAAAAAGTCTTGCCAAGTTTGAAGACCCTTGCACCCCTAACCCAGGGGTCTTCAAACTTGACAGCTTTAAGACTTGTGGACTTCAACTCCAATTCCTGAGCTAGCATGACTGGAGGAGGAATTCTGGGAGTTGAAGTCCACAAGTTTGAAGACCCTTGCACCCCCTTGGCAAGTTTAAGACTTGTGGACTTCAACTCCCAGAATTCCTCCTCCAGTCATGCTAGCTAGAGTTGAAGTCCACAAGTCCTCCCGGTCTCGCAGCCAGTTCCCTCCTGAAGTTCAAGGGCTGCAATTTGAGCTGAGCAGATCTGCGGCGAAAGCGGCGGCTCCTGGTTTTCCCGGCCAAAGAGCGCTCGCTAGAGAAGAGCAGCTGAGGAAGCAGGCGAAGCGCGGCAGCAGGCAGGTGTTTTGGAAGCGCCGAGGGCAGCATGCGCGTCCGGGATGCCACTCTGTGCTTTTTGCTTAGCTGGCAGCAGCGGGCGCAGCGAGTCCCGTCCTCACGCGCGTCCCCGGCGCTTGCTGTGGCGACGCTGTTTTCTCCGAGACCTTTGTCTCGGAGAAGGAGCAGTAGACAAAGGTCTCGGAGAAAACAGCGTCGCCACAGCAAGTGCCGGGGACGCGCGTGAGGACGGGACTCGCTGCGCCTGCTGCTGCCGGCTAAGCAAAAAGCACAGAGTGGCATCCCGGACGCGCGTGCTGCCCTCACTGCTTCCAAAACACCTGCCTGTAGCCGCGCTTCGCCTGCTCGCACGCCCACTCACTCGCAAGCGGGCAGCGGTGGGGATCGAAGCGGAGCGGTGGCACCTCGAAAGGACTGGGGTGCTAGATTTTATGCTAGCTCAGGAATGGGTGGCAGGGGCAAGCAGCGGTGGTGGCGGCGGCAAGCAACAGCGGGGACGGCGGGGGCAAGCAGCGGGGGGGGCAAGCGGTGGCGGCAGCGGGGAAAACCTCCGAAGGGTGGGGGCTGGGGGGGGTTGGGGGCTGCATTCGGTGTATAAGACGCACCCACTTTTTGACCCCCTTTTTGGGAGTAAAAAGGTGCGTCCTATACTCCGAAAAATACGGTACTTTTGCAGACCACAGTCAATTTGATGGCCAACTGATTCATGAGGGGAATGTTATGAGTCCTATTTTTTTTTATCTTGTCCTTGTACATCCAGTACAACTTGTGTATTTAACAGGTACGTGTTTCAATTTCTGCAATAGAGAACTTTACTGAAAAAAAGCAAGGAAGATGCTAGGGACGGTCAACAGCAGATCTTGTGAACACAGGTTGAATGAGGCATGAAACAATTAAATATTATAGTTAATTAGAGAGCCATGATGGTGCAGTGGTTAGAATGCAGTATTGCAAGCTAACTCTGCCCATTGACAGGAGTTCGATCCTGACAGGCTATAAAGGTTGACTCAGCCTTCCATCCTTCCGAGGTCGGTAAAATGAGGATCTAGATTGTTTGTTGATTCTGTAAACTGCTTAAAGAAGGCTGTAAAACACTATGAAACAATATATAAATCTAAGTGCTAAGTGCAATTAGAAAAAGCTAAGTGCTTTTTATTGTTTATTTGTTTGTTTATATTTATCTGCCACTCAACTCCTAGCAACTCTGGGCCATTAAAGAGAGAAAGGGTTGAGTATGATATAATCGTCTGTACAAATTTCTTTTATATTACTCCAGAAGATAGGACTTAAAATGAACATTGCAAACTAAATAAAAGAGCAGTTGGTTTAAAGATTTGAAGCACTTCTTGATGACACAGATTATTTTAAGTGGGACAAAATGCCCTCAAATATAAATTCTCCATCAGTTCATTTTTTAATTCAGAGACTGCAGCCCATGTTTATTTATGAATATTTATTTGTTGTGCTTTTATTTTATCCAGTCATGTTCCCAGGCCAATGTTATTTAAAACACCACAAATGCTAAAATAATTTTTAAGAAAATTAAAAATGAGAAAGTTGGAGAAACAACTTTGAGAATATATCTCTACCAGGGATTCTGTAATGGTGGATTTTTGCTTTACGGTGGAAAAATAAACTTGGCTGCTTTAGGGAACCTAAAATATTTTGACCCTATATTTAATCTCTGCCATGATTGTTCCACCTTCAATGGAAACCTGACCAAACAAACACACCATCTGTGAGATTTCATCCTTTAGAAATAAGAAGGGAAAAGAGTATGTATTGATTCATTTGTAAGGATTATAGGTGTAAAGATTTCACATTGTAGCAGCATGCAGAAGACTGGTTTTCTGCTTTTTTTTCAGAAAGGGAGTTAGACAGTCGTTCATTAAGAATATGAAATATCTAGAGTTACTACCTGCAGTGCCATTGTTTCAAATGATTCCTAGTGTTCTTCAGAGCAATTGCCCCAACAGCTGTTTGTGGTCATTTTTCATGTCATAATCACATTTCCTGTTCATTCTAAGAGGCAAAAAACAGTTTGATATTCATCACTATGCCACAGTATAAACAAGAATATTTTAGGAAAAGGGGAGGCAGAGCCTGTGGGTTGAGTCAAGAGAGAAATCAGTATGGAGTTGTTACATTTCCACTCAGGGGAGGGTTCCACTTACCTTCCCTACCGGTTCGCATTGCGACGGAAGTCGTGCTAGGATGGAAGTCCCCCCCATCATGTTGCGTAAAACACCTGGAAATGACCCTCTGCGCATGCGCAGAAGCCTTTGCGCATGTGCAGTGGTTTTTTTTGAAAGCTGCAGCAACCAGAGGACCAGTTTGGGAGCATGGACCGCCAATCATCGCTGCCGGTTCGGCGAGCGGCAGTAAATTTCCACTACCGGTTCTAAAGAACCGGTCTGAACCAGCAGCAACCCACCACTGTTCCCACTAATGGTCTAGGTCCAACCACTCTTGAATGCCATTAACTCCTATCTAGCACCAATTTAGTGCTGACTGTTAGATTTGTTTGTTTGTTTGTTTGTTTGTTTGTCAAACATGTACAAGATAGTAGGTGTTTGTATAAAGATAACATGAGCAAAGTATACAGATAAATGAGGACAATATTACAGTAAGACAGGGACGGTAGGCACAGTGGTGCGCTTATGCACGCCCCTTACAGACCTCTTAGGAATAGGGTGAGGTCGACTGTAGACAGTCTAAGGTTAAAGTTTTGGGGGTTAGGGGAAGAAACCACAGAGTCAGGTAGTGCATTCCAGGCATTGATCACTCTGTTGCTGAAGTCGTATTTTCTGCAGTTGAGTTTCGAGCGGTTTACATGAGTTTGAATCTATTGTGTGCACGTGTGTATTGTTGCGGTTGAAGCCGACGTAATCATTGACAGGAAGGACATTATGGCAGATGATTTTATGAACTACATTTAGATCAGATCGAAGGCGATGTAGTTCTAAATTGTCTAATCCCAATATTTCAAGTCTGGTGGAATAAGGTATTCTATTGCGAGAGAGGAGTGGAGGACTCTTCTTGTGAAATATTTCTGGACTCTCTCAATTGTATTAATGTCTGATATGCAGTGCAGGTTCCAGACAGGTGAACTGTATTCCAGAATTGGTCTAACAAATGTTTTGTATGCTCTGGTTAGCAGTGTAATATTGCCAGAGACAAATCTAGTTGACTGCATTTTTGTGTATAGCATGGAATCAGACTAATTGGAACTTAACATATGGTCCTGAGTCTTTGCATCTGACAATATTAGTTGGTCTCACATTCTTGTTCAAGACAAACTTTTATTTTCTTACCAGGTTCGTTTCTGAACTGGGAGTAAAGAATGAAAGCAGTTGCTTAAACCAATGGTGACAGCAGAATATGCAGAAATTTATAATGTCCCTAAAAAGCTTTTGAGGAAAGATAGAAAAATGTCTTCCTCACTCTCTTTTTCACTTTTTTCCAGGGCAGGCTTTTTATAGTTTGTAATTTTCATTTCAGGATGTTTCATTTCCTAGTCACTTCAGAGAAGAGTATTTTGCCCCAATTTTTTCCCTACGATTTCAGTAAATAATTTGTATAAGTTTCTTAGAAATGGACATCAACTTTGCCTGAATTTTAATTAAGGTTCCCAGAGGAAGATGAGACATGTTTTCTTCCAAATGGAACCTAATATTCCCAAAACAAGTAATTTGAGCTGTCAAGGAGGGAAAAGTTATCTCCAAAATCAGATAGATGAAGAGAGTCTATATAGAGCAGATGGGTTTTACCTTTCTGAGTTTCCATTGGTGATCAACTGGGATTGAGTAAAAGAGATTACTATTGATTAGACAAGAAAGCCTGTTGCTTGTTTGCATCAAATGTTCTTTCTTCTGTGCATTTTCTAAGAATGCATAACCACACATGTACTTAGAGAATAATGATCTCAAATGCCTAAAACTTCATTTTTGCAGATTAGTATCATCATTGAAAAAAAGACCAGATGGCTATGCTAAGGCATGTTTATTCTGCAGTTATTCTTCCACCACTATATTTATTTAGTAAATCCACAATTGGCCCTGCAGGCCTTCTTTTCAATGCCTGGTGGGGGAAACAGATAAGTTCAAAGCTACTGTTTATTGTTTTAAGATAGTGCTAGTAAGAAATAAGCAGATCAGTCATTGGGGAAATCTGGAAAGTGCATTATAGTATTAAGGACTTCCTAGACCTGACCTGAGAGCTATAGAAAGAAGGAAAAGGGAAAACACCATATCTAATGGTTGTCTGGAACATGTCAGTGTTACAGACTTGATTAGGGATGATGAGCTACTTTTAAGTCAAGATGGTTAGTCAAACAGAAAGAATAGTGCGGTGGCCTAGAGGTGGAGCTCTCGCCTCACAATCAGGAGGCTGTGAGTTTGATCCTAGGTAGAGGCAACTATTTCTCTCTGTGGGCACACTGAGAATATATCTGCTGAACAAAGCTCTGCATTGGTGACAGGAAGATCATCCAGCCATTAAAACACTTTGCTAGCTCCATTCAGTTGCCCAGACTCTACCCTGCAAGGGATTATGAGGTCATTAAATGAAGATGATGATCGGCGGTGGGTTGTTCCTGGTTCGGACTTGTTCTTAGAACCGGTAGCGCTGGCGGCGGGAGGCTCCGCCCACTTGCCTGCGATGCTTCAGAAGTGTTGTGCATGCACGCGAGTGCACGTGAACTGGTGGCAAAATTACTTACAACCCACCACTAATGATGATGGTTAGTCAAACAGAAGCAGAAAATATTGTTAATAGCAGGGATATCTGCAGGCTGATGGGGCATTGCATCACAAGCTGTGTACCTAAGAGTTGTGCTTGTGATGTCATATCTTAGGTAGAATAGGACCGAGACATGCAGAGTAATGCTGCTGACATCCCTCTGTCGCCCTTCTAGGTCTTACGTTATGCCAGTGTCAAATTTCTCCATACATTTAAAGTAAATGCAATTGATAAAATCTATAAAAGCTATGACCTATGTAACTCAGCAGTCACTTTTCCTTGGTCAATGACCAGCATTAAACAGAAGCAGTCAAACAGACTTCAAATAAAAATAAAATAACACATCAGAGAATAGCATCACAGGTGATATCATAATTATGAACGTATAATGCTATTTCATTAAATGGTATTAATAATGAGATTGTAACCCTAAAGTTACTGTACATAGCCTAGTACTTAAGCTTTCCTCATTTCCTGCTGTTGTTATATATCAGTAAGTGTATCTGGTTCATAAAAGTGAATGAATGAGACTTTAGTAAAAACAAAAAGGAAAATCCACATGCAACAGACTCAGTTCAATATCACTGCTTTGTGCTGAGATGATAAAAGCAACAGAGACCAGGAATATAATTAGGGAAGTGCTGCACAGTTCACAAGGTGTACCAAAATAAATTTTAAAAAATTCAATATTTAGCAAGAATAAGATATTTGTGGAGCTTAAATGAAAACCAGATAGAAGTGTAACTAATTTCAATTCTCTTTTCATTTTAAATCAATGCATGCAAGTGGGTCACAGCCATTGACTCCCTCTCACGGATGCATTTTTACTTGAAATTTGCATATTTGTTAGAGAAAAATCTTTCCATTAAGCTTTTTTTGCTATATTGTTACTTCCTTGATGCAAAGAAGAAAGAATTAGCTGTGACTTCATAAGAGTTAGTTTCAGCAGGATAGAGTCATAGCAAATAATGCAATTAAGGAATAACAGAGTTAGAGGAGACCTTGGATGGTCTAACCACCTACTCAAGCAGGAAACCCTATACCATTTCAGAAAAGTGGTTGTCCAATTTCTAAAAAGTCAGTTTGAAGGCAAGCCATACCACTGATTCTGTCAGGAAATTTCTCCTGATTTCTAGGTTGGTGAATCCTAAGGTACAATGGTATATACCAGTGATGGCGAATCTTTTTTGGTTCGTGTGCCAAAAGGGGGGTAGTGTTGGGAAACGGGCCATTTCTGGCCTTGGAGGGCCTCCAGGGGGGAGGCCATTTTCACCCTCCCCAGGCTCCTAGAAAGGCTCTGAAGCCTGGGGAGAGCAAAAAAACAGGCTTTCCGGTCCAACCGGAAGTTGGCAAATGGAATGTTTCTGGCCTCTGGAGGACCTCTGTGAGGGTGGAGAAGGCCGTTTTCACCCTCCCCAGGCTCCTAGAAAGGCTCTGGAGCTTGGGGAGAGCAAAAAAGGGCCTTCCCCAACCCCTCCAGAGGCTGGATACAGCCTGTTTCCCGACTCCCAGTGGGCTCAGAAGGCCCGAAAATCAGCTGGCCAGCACATGCATGCGTGCCGGACCTGAGCTCGCGTGCCCACCGATATGGCTCCACGTGCCACTTGTGGCACGCATGCCATAGGTTCGCCATCATGGGTATATACAGTTAATAAATAATTATGGACAATTTATTCATTTAAGATATTTATATGGGATCCTAATGCAATGAAGGTGACACAGGGCAGAGTAATTGATAATGAAAGGGTATAGAAGCAAGAGAGTTGCAGAATACACTTGTAAGAAAAGAAAACTGAACTACAATCTTATTCCCATGTGGTGATTCCATCAACTCTTCCTTGACTACTCCCACAGGCCAAATCATATGTGCAGAATATAGCTATTCTTTCTATCTTTTTTATCCAGAAAAGGATAAATGAGAATGGGATATATTTTGTGATTTCCTTTTAACACTTAAAAACAGAGTACAATTGTATATAATAAATAAAAATATACACTGTAAAATAATTGCTGAGTGGGTGACCTTTGGAGCTGTCATTATCACCACATTTTTCAAATTCATTTCAATTTGGTTTCATGCACATACACAGAGACACAAAGTAAGTATGACAAATCTTCTTTTCATGAGGTGAACCAAGGTCTACAGTTAAGATACACTTCCTATAGGCATGGGTGGCCGTATAAAATAAATAAATGAACAAACATGTGAGCAAGCAAGCTAAACTGGATGGCTACGGTAGATGGAAACATGGACAGGATACTTTGGGGGGAGGATGGCTAACAAGCATGAGAAAAAAAGTGAAGTGAGCTAATTCCTTCACGTTCAAAAATATTCAAGGATCATTTCTCAAATCATTTACTGAATGTAATTCCATTCAGGCATTATGAATCCAGAGCACTGCAAGCTTTATTGTTTCCTCTACATTAAAGAATTCCCCACTTTAGTGGGAGAGAACTAAATAAATAATCTACTGAAATAAATAGGAAAGTGTAGTTCTTAGTCTCTACAGACTATGCTCATAGTAGCTGATTCCCTGTGGGGGGAGGGGGGAGGAGGAGGAGGAGGAGGAGGAGGAGGAGGAGAGGAGGAGGAGGAGAAGAAGAAGAAGAAGAAGAAGAAGAAGAAGAAGAAGAAGAAGAAGAAGAAGAAGAAGAAGAAGAAGAAGAAGAAGAAGAAGAGGAGGAGGAGGAGGAGGAGGAGGAGGAGGAGGAGGAGGAGGAGGAGGAGGAGGACTGTAAATTAGCTGAAAAGGTTCCTGAAAATTACCTACTGTAATCCTTGTTTCATGAGGAAAAAAAAAAGAAACCCACCAAGAAGGCATTAAAACAGACAAGTACATTAACAATGTTAAAATAAGCTTTTTATTACTTAATATATTTTCACCTAAATTCTAAGTATAGTGGAAAAGCAGAGAACAGAGCAGCACTGCATTAATTTTTCAAGCTTTAATGTGCTAGACAGGGAATAAGTTATTACATCTGTTGCCCTCTGGGAGGAAAGAATGAAAAGTGCAAAAAAGAAAAAGGAAAAAAAAAATCCCTTCTCAGTCTTAGGACAGAATGGCTGAATAACAGCTGATTTATGGAGTCCAGGTTGAAAAGAAAAGCTTACAACAGCTTTTGTGTCATCATTAGGAGCGAATGTGGCACTCAACAGCCAGTGTGGTAAGATTAAGAGACACGGCAGAGTTTATTTGTTCTCCTCAAGGGGGCCTTTACAATTAGAGGAGAAATTCAAATGAGTATCTCGTGCACGGTTCATGATTCATCTGTTTGGAAGACCCTCCTTTTTCATGTTGGAATTGTAGCTCATGAGCCTTTTCTTAGAACGCTTGCGGGGGGGGGGGAAGGGGGAGATGATCTTGCCTTGAAAGATCAGATCGCTGAACAATGTGGCAGCTTGCTTGAGGAATTGCAGGGGAAGGTCCCACATTGCATTCTGTTCTCCTGCAGTGAAGTGCCAGGCCCTTGGATCAATTCCTGGAGGAAGTGAAAACATCCCAGGAATAATATTCTTTTGTTGAAAGGAGAAGCATCTGCTGGTTTCTTGAGCAATTTTGGCAGGCACAAGCAGAGTCGGGAGGGTGTTTTCATAGCGAGCACCTCTGTTGATAAGTAGCCTAAAGTAATGAACTGATAAAGCAAAGAGGTGACACTTTGAGATTGCCAGAGCATATTTGGATTACAGAGGTGCAGGCAGGGAGGGAGCGAGGAATGGAGAGAGAGAGAGAGAGAGAGAGAGAGAGAGAGAGAGAGAGAGAGAGAGAGAGAGAGAGAGAGAGAGAGAGAGAGAGAGAGAGAGAGAGATTTGTTAGATTTCTATCCAATTTTGACCAGGAGATCAAGGCAGTGTACTGATCACTTCCTCCTCCCGCAAAAGGGCAGCTAACTTCTGTGGTTGAAAGTAGACTTGAACCTGGATCTTTCCAGTTTCAACATTTCATTATTGTACCCTGACATGTACATGTGAACATAGATTTGAAAAGTAAGAATGACAATGGTCTGGGGATGTTTACCTCCTCTCTCATGGGGTGCTAAACTACATGGAGAGTATAAATAAAAAGCAAAATATGCACAGAATGCTTGTTGAAGGTGGTGGACATAAAGAAAAAACTGGAAGGAAACTAATTCCTTCTTGTTCATATTTTTTTTTAAATTATGTATTCCAATCCAGCCAACTCAGTTGTCCAGGCATTATGAATCCAGAGTATTATCAATTAACCACTAGGCCTGCTATTATTGTTTTAATGATGCTGGTTCCTTGCAAAAACCTGTATGTTCATTATTGTATATGTCTGTGGCAGGGGCGGGTTCCTGTTACCTGCCTACCAGTGCACTGCGCGCACATCATCATGTTTTGCGCACGCATCCCCTCGCACAAAGCAAAAACTCTCCAAAATCTTGCGAAGGGACATGCGCATGTGCGTGATTTCAGCAATTTTTGCTTCTGCGCATGTGCGGAAGCAAAAAAATCACCAAAATCTCACGCACACGTGCGTCCCCTCGCAAGATTTTGCTTCCACGCATGTGCAGGAAGCAAAAAAAGGCCAAAAATTCGAAAAAAAGATGGTGCCGTGCGACGGACTGGCAAAGACGGTACCGGAGCCATCGTGCGCAAATTGCGCAATCGGCGGGCCGCTACTGGAACAACAGAGTGGACCGCACCGGTAGGAACCCACCCCTGGTCTGTGGTGAATCTCAGGCAATTCCACATGAGTGAGGCCCTTGTATACTAACATAAGGATACATTGGCATTGCAAATCCTTCAGCCACCCCTCATGTTGAGTTTAGCAAAAAGAATGAAAAGATGAAAAGGGGGAAGGGCAGCAGCTTTAGAAAACCCATTCCTCGCCATTGCATTATATTTCTATAACGCATGTTTCTTTAAAGATCACTTGTGATTATAGTGAAGCCCTGCCAAATAAATAAGTATACAATTTTAGTCTCAGTCAAGAAGATGAAGACAGAAATACATAACATAAATTTGGGCACTCTAGAAAAAAAAAGTCTCAATAGATTTGGATCACAGGGTCAAGAAGTATCTCAACACTCTAGATTGGATCTGAAATTTCTTGAAAGTCTGAAGACCACAACACTAACACCACTCTGCAAAAATAGAGTTTCCATCTGAAAGGATACAGCACCAGAAAAATACTAGCACAAGATAGTTCTAACTCTAGTAAATCATTGTTATAGCAAACTTTTTTTTTCTCGGGTGCCAAAAGGGTGCGAATGCGCCTGTGTCCACACCCATAATGCAATGCCCTCCACCTGCGCATGCGTGCACAACCCCCCCCCCACTGTCCCCCATGCATGCGCGCAGGCCTCACTGAAGCCTCCAAACTTTTGGTAGGCCCGTTGGGCTCTTTTTTTACCCTCTGGAGGCTTTCCTGAAGCCTGGGGAGGGTAAATGGCCTCCCCCCACCCTCCGGAAGGCTGAAAATCAGCTGGCCAGCATGCACATGCACTCTGGAGCTGACATAGGGCAATGCCTCGCGTGCCCTCAGATATGTGCCATAGGCTCGCCATCACAGTTATAGGATAACCTTTGACTAACCCCGCCCCCATTCTACCATCTTGCTAGCTGTGTAGTTGAGTATATGTGTATAGTGTACTTCATGTCTTCATATCCTTCACTGAGCTTCTTTTTAATCAAACTTTTCTGAGGAAAGTTGTGTATGATATTAGCAAATGCAACTTCCTGGGTCATGCAATATACTTTATGAATTTATTTCTGAATTTTCAAAGCAAGATGGGATGGGCGAGGAAGCCAATCTTCCCCGTAAGAACATTTTGTAAGAACATTTTATTACAAAGACTATTTAAGCGCTTTTATATATTTATAAACTATTTAATATATTTAATAAAGTATGTGAAATAATTCATTTACCCAGGAATTATTCTCTATGTAATAAAGAGCAAAAGCACGATCTTCTCAGAGAGGCCATCTGATGGCTTTGAGGTTATGCTTTTCAAATATCTTTCACTGTTTAAAACTATTTTCATTTTTTTTTCTGTTTGGTTTTGAAAATCCTAGGAATGAAAAGAAAGGGCAAAAATCGAAAAAGAAAATATAAAAGGTCTGTTGCATAATTGGGATTACTGATGTGAGTATAGAACTGGTCAAAAACTGATATCTACCTTGAATAAATAAGATAATTTGAAATTCTGATTTTCAACTGATCTAATATTGTTTTTAAAATAATTTGTGAAACAAAATATGCATATGATAGTTTAAAGATCATGTTAATGTGAATATATAACATATACTGTAGCATAAACACTGATAATACATTTAATAAAAAGAATTACTTAAACTAGTTCCAAAAACATTGGCTGTATGGGTTTAGAGTTCATTACTTTGCCCTGTGTTTTAAAAAAATTGATAACAAGCATGCATAAAAGCAGACATAATTTACCCTTTCAATATTGTATATTAATTGTTTTGGACATCTCCCTATATACAAAGAATCCACAACTCTTGATAAATTTAAAATGATGATGATATAGCCAGGGGTGGGTTCTACTTACCTTCCCTACCGGTTTGCATTGTGCTGGAAGTGTGCATTTTGCATGCACAGAGGGTTCTTTGCCAGCCGCTTTAAGGAAGTGGTGACTGGAGAACCAGTACGGGGGCGTGGCCAGCCAGCCATTGCTGCTGGTTCGGCGAACGGGGGCAAATTCCCACCACCGGTACGGGCGAACCAGTCTGAACTGGCAGCAACCCACCACTGGATGTAGCCAAAGAAGAGATATGTATCTTGATAAGCCACACTTACCATAAAGTTATATTGACTATTTTAAGATTTCAACCCCAAGTATAGCAATAGTAGGAAAAACGCAAACCATGTGAATTAATGGTCTGTCTCTTAGTTGTACCTCCAAAAGCAATGCAATTTTAATCAATCCTTAATAAACATTCTTAGAATATTTCTATGTACATATATTCGGGAGTTGGGCAGCTTATAAGAAGGAATAAATAAATAAATAAATAAATAAATAAATAAATAAATAAATAAATAAATAAATAAATAAATAAATAAATAAATAAATAAATAAATAAATAAATAAATAAATAAATAAATAAATAATAATTCAGATGCTATTAGTAATCTAATTTTAATATTGAAAGAGACTAGTTTTGTACATCTGTTTAAATCTAATTGTTTTGTTAATGTATAAGAACAAGAAATTTAATGTTGTAATTTCAAGGATCATATAAATTGTAACCTTGCCTATTTTGGGGTCTCTCTGGTGTTGTTTCACTGCGCCCCCCAGTGAAGACTTGCTTCATATTGTGTTTTTGTGTTTCTATTTAAAGCTGTCTGCTTAATTTATTAATAAAGCTTCCTAACTTACCAGTGTGTTCATTGTCTCTGGATCCTCAAAGGACCAATTGTCTGGCACTTAGCTACTGCCTGACACTACAGTACAGTGACCTCTTGCCAACTTCCCCACTGACTTTGCCTCATTGTTGGAAGCCAACAGTGAAGGTCACACATATCTGTGTTGATGTGACCACAAACCATTGTAACATCTTGTCTCTAATGTCTGTAATCTTAGATAAGTTCTGTTTCTGTAGGTATTCATCCACTTTTTCAAAGGAAACTTCTTGACCTTTGTATAAAATAGTAAAATACTGATGAAACACTTTTTGTATATTCACATTATCTGTTATTGCAATAACTCCTGCCTAGGCAGGAAACCCTACACTACTTCAGACAAATGGTTATCCAACATCTTCTTAAAAACTTCCAGTGTTGGAGCATTCACAACTTCTGGAGGCAAGTTGTTCCACGGATTAATTGTTCTAACTGTCAGGAAATTTTTCCTTAGTTCTAAGTTACTTCTCTCCTTGTTTAGTTTCCACCCATTACTTCTTGTTCTACCTTCAGGTGCTTTGGAGAATAGTTTGACTCCCTCTTCTTTGTGGCAACCCCTGAGATATTGGAACACTGCTATCATGTCTTCCCTCGTCCTTCTTTTCATTAACTAGACATACCCAGTTCCTGCAACCGTTCTTCATATGTTTTAGCCTCCAGTCCCCTAATCATCTTTGTTGCTCTTCTCTGCACTCTTTGTAGAGTCTCAACATCCTTTTTACATCGTGGTGACCAAAACTGAATGCAGTATTCCAAGTGTGGCCTTACCAAGGCATTATAAAGTGGTATTAACACTTCGCGTGATCTTGATTCTATCCCTCTGTTAATGCAGCCTAGAACTGTGTTGGCTTTTTTGGCAGCTACTGCACACTGCTGGCTCATATTTAAATGGTTGTCCACTAGGACTCCAAGATCCCTCTCACAGTTACTACTGTTGAGCAAGGTACCACATATACTGTACCTGTGCATTTTATTATAGGAATATTAATTCCTTTTTCCCCTGCAACTTGTATACCAACCATCCCCCTATAGCAGTGATGGCGAACCTTTTTTGGTTCGCGTGCCAAAAGGGGGGGAATGCGGGGGATCACGTGTGTGCGTGCCCACACTCATAATTCCATGCACCCCCGCACATGCACGCATGACCCCCCTGCTCCCAGCATGCAATGGCACACCCATTTTTCGCTCTCCCCAGGCTCCAGAGCCTTTCTAGGAGCCTGGGGAGGGCGAAAACGGCCTTCCCCACCCCCTCTGGAGGCTGGAAACAGCCTGTTTCCCGACTCCCAGTGGGCCCAGAAGGCCCGAAAATCAGCCGGCTGGTGCACACATGCACGCCGGACCTGAGCTCGCGTGCCCACCGATATGGCTCCGCGTGCCACTTGTGGCACCCGTGCCATAGGTTCGCCATCACGGCCCTATAGTTACCCCTGGAGATTTAAAAAATTCTTATTCTTTTTTTATCTCATCCAAAATCATTTGCATTTTCTATTCCCTTTTTAAATTCACTATCACATTGTATGAAATAACCTCTTACAATAGCCTTATTTGCATTCCAAACCATCCTCACTTCTGTACCTTTATTAAGATTATTCTGAAAAAATTACTTTGACACCTTTTTACAATTTTCCACCACCATTTCTTTTTCAAATAACATTTATTCAGACTCCACCTACATGATCCATTCTTCTTTTTAAGAGTCATTGGAATATGATCTAAAAATGTCTTTGGTAATATCTCCATTTTATAAACATTATTAGCAAAAGTCTTGGAGAGCCAAATCTTGTCTATTCTTGAAAAATATCTACATCTACATCTTTCAGAAAAATAAGCATATTCCTTTTAATCACAATTTTTATATATCTATGCATCACCCAGCTTTAAATTATTCAATAAATTAAAAAAAAAACCTTCGATAGTCTATCCTGTGTTATTTTGATATTTTTCTCAGAGGTTCTATCTTTTTATGGAGAAAGCACTTCATTCCAATCCCTCAGGAGACACCAATTTTAATAAGTTCACCCATAGGTGTTTTTAAAATGCTTTTTCATTTTCATGTGGAGCATAAAATACTCAATATCAAAGTCTTAACTTCCTTGAAATTAACTTCCACTCCAAATTATTGCCATTATCATCAATCAATAGACGTTTTGGATATAGTTGGGCGTTTATATAGGAAACAACTTCATTGTTTTCCTTGCTGAAATAAATTCCCAAATTTTTATAACTTAAATATTTTACATATTTTTCCCCAATATGTGTTTTTGTAAACAAATCACATCTTGTTTTAACTTCTTTTGGGGGGTATTTGTCCTATTAATATTCATGTTGACCATGACAAAAATATAAGTGATGTCATAGGCAGGCAAACATTTATGCTTTCCCTTGACTTTTGTAATTTAAACTTTTCTCTTACATGCATTGAAGATGATGAAGGCAATGCTTGCAGAAGAACAAGAGGGAAGAAGGAGAAAATATTAAAGTTTGTTGCAAAATCAAAACCAGAAGTGCACACAGATGTCTGATTCAGCTGGATTCAATAACTTCTTTATAAACATTACCATTAGCAGAGTTCTTCTTCAATCAGTTACCGGTAAACACAAGCAGGAGAGTTCAGAGAAGCACAGAGAATACAGAGTGGAGACTGGAGCCACACCCAGCCTTAAGCTTAAGTATTCAGTTTCAATTCTCTGCACAGACTCAGAAGTGATTAGCTCCCATTGGCTGACTCGGTTGCTATGCTTATTCATTGGCTAACCTTGTTAACATGACTCTCCCAGTCATGAATATTCTAACAGAAAAGTGGGGAACAAGGGAGGAAGGGGGTAAAAGAAGGGAAAAAAGGACAATCTCTAGTCATTTATCAGATGTTATGAACTCCACACCAGAATACAGCATCATCTGAACCATTTTGCCAAGCCAGGATGGCAAAGGTGGAAACGGTTCTCTCACTCACTGGAAGGAAGCCATCATAATAAATCTATGCAAAACATCAAGTGCAAACTCTCTTGAAGTTTCATTTGGATGAGGCTGTTTTCCATGGCAATATGCCCCCCTGAAATTCTCAGAGTGAAGGGAAATGGTTTTCAGCCCTCATCACTGTCCTCTGGCCCTGGAGCTTCAGTAAGAACTTATTTTTCAAGACACAGAGGAGGTTAAAAGGAAGC
Organism: Diadophis punctatus similis; assembly: GCA_023053685.1. NCBI lineage: Eukaryota > Metazoa > Chordata > Lepidosauria > Squamata > Dipsadidae > Diadophis > Diadophis punctatus. Next base: position 181,074,609 of record JALIGW010000001.1, on the reverse strand, counting down.
AACAAGGCAACAGTCTCCTCACAGAATTCTCCAGCAGTTGTATAAATCAGGAAAGATTCTCATTTTCCCAAGTGCTGGGAGAACACTACAAGGAGGATATGTAACAAAATGCTCTCTTATCACTTCCTCAAAGGGTCTTCTGGCAATAGAAAAGCTACAAGCAGATGAGGTAAGGTTTGAGCAGAGGCCTTTTCTCTTTTCTGCAAGCAAGAGAAAACAGAGAAGCTTTCAGGCAAATCACGTGACCATCTCTCTTTGACAAATTCAGAGACCGACTGCCATTTGGATTTTCAGCTCGTAAATTCTGTCAACACCCACACGTGAATTACAAACATGGTCTCCGGGCTGCGAGCAATTCCAGCCATCTGTTAAAATGGCAGGATTCCTGTCTCATAAGTTGGCAGGAATGTTTTACTTGGCTGCAGAAGATCTACCAAATCATAATAGTCCTGTGGCATGAAAGTATATTAATTGAATGAAGGCTGCATCTCTTAGAAGAAGGGCCTTGCTTTGACAAGGGTGTGTGTGTGATGAGGGCATATGTTAATACTAATACCTCAGTAATGTAGCAAGGCTGTTTAGGAAGAATAAAAGCATTCAGTTAAAGGGAATTGTTGAAACTACTTCATATGGAAATGAATTCTTTAACTTATGTACAGATATTTGAAAAGAATATATATACACACAAACACACTACACATTATATTATCTCCAACTAGTATTCCTTACTTCTAACATTAAAATTCTAACGTTAAAACAAAAACAAGCTTCTACAGAACTACACTGAAATAAAGCACTGTTGAGTATAAGTGATTTTAAAAAGTTCTAGCCAGACGCTTCCACAAGAACCAGAGATAGAAAAATAATCAAAATAACTTGATTAGCTTGAACTTCTATAATATAGTTCACGATTTCAGCCAATTAGTATACAATTCCCCCTCCCCCCAAAAAATTATGCATGTGAAATAATAAGCTTACATGTTATTGGCCCAGGCTTAAAACTCAAAATATTGATGGTCATTTAGGCATCAGAAGTCCTTAAATATGTACCTTGCAAAAAGAAGTCATATTTTTGTGTACATTTACATAAGATATTCACTTGATATTTTCTATAGTAATGTCTAATATTTTCTATATTACAGGTGAATTGATATTTGCCAAGTTTTGATTATTCACTGCGATATATACAAAATGCACAATTCACTGCAATATATAAAGCAATATATACAGTATAAACTTTGCTAAATAGAAATTAGATTAATTATTTTGTACAAAAATTTATATTCACTAAACTATGTTTCTTTCTTAACAATTTATGAGCAAGTGTAGACTGGTAGACAAACCTTTTTATTAGTTTCAGTGTAGGGTATTTCAGCACATTTGGTTCACATTTGGATATATTCCTTCTATCCTGAATGTTGATTTTACCAACAGAATTTATGGGATACACAACTCTGTAACTTATTTCAATTCTCTGAAAGATTCAGTAATCCCATTAAGCAAATTTTGAAAAAAAAAATGAGAGGCTGTAGGAGGAAGACTGAACCTCCCCTTCTAATTCTATTGACAGAGGAAGCTCTGCCAAGCAGAAAAGAACCATTAAATTCCATCTGAATCACAAGAGTATATTGTTTTCATACAGAGATGCAACAGTAATAATTGCCAGGGATGGGGAATTAAGGAATTGAAAACTATAGCAAACATCAAATGCTAAAAACTGGGAAATAATGATGAAGCTTTGGGGAATTCCTAAGATGGTCATCTCTTCTTTGAGACCACGACCAAGTATATCAATCCTAAATTTGCTCTCAGGTATCTGTTAAGCCTGTGAAATGTGGAGCCCTCTCAGATCAAATCAAATAGCATATCAAAAGAACCATTCAGTCTGCAACAGCACCTCAGATTTAGCAGTGAGATGTTCCAGCTTGATGCTTCCAAGCAAAATATCAAAATAGACGTCTTTGCTGCCACCAAAGATCTGGTGCACAGGTTTGCTTTGCAGGTCCAAAACAACAACAACAACAACAACAACAACAACTATTGAAGGTCTTTGAAGCATCTTTTATAATTCACCTAAGCTGTCACTAAATGCCAAATACCTCAAACACTTTGCTAAATGTTTTTGAAAAGCATTTGCATTAAGGCATTGTATTCTATTAGTCATGTAAAAATGGAGACCATATGAAATCCATTAACATTCCTAATTTTGGTTTCAATCCTAGCTCTTCATCTCCTAGAAAAAGCAAGGTTTTTTATTTGATGTAATTCTTACCAGAATATGAACAAAGGAAATTAGGACAAACCAGGAAAAATATTGTTGTATTACATACAAAAATATGAAGAACAATCAGAATCTACCATGAGACCATTTTAGAATTAAAAAAGAACAACAGAGAATTAAAGAAGTGTGCTGAGAATTCTATATTCATTGTTTTTACCTCAAAAAGTATATAGACTTTTATGAACAATGTAATATTTTTTAAAAAAAATCACCGTATTTTTCGGAGTATAAGATGCACCTTTCCCCCACCTAAAAGAGGCTGAAAATTTGGGTGTGTCTTATACTCTGAATGTAGCTTTTTCAAAGCTTTTTTTTCCAACCCTAACAAGGTGCTAATGATCTTCCTGGATTGCAGGATTTTTTTCATTGCTACTCCCTCCGAAGAAGGTTTTTTCCAGCCCTAAGGCTTGTTTTTATTGCTACTCCCTCAGAAGAAGATTTTTTTCAGCCCTAATCAGGGGATAAAATAATGTGCTGATGCTGACCAGACTAAGGACGCTAGCCAGATGAATACCTGGTAGGTATTTTTCCCCTATTTTCCTCCCCCAAAACTAAGGTGCATCTTATACTCCGGTGCATCTTATACTCCAAAAAATATGGGTACATCCATTAAATGAGAGCATTAGCTACACAAACATTTGCGGGGGGGGGGGATAAATGTCTTACGTGCATATGTTCCAAGTAGAGAATTCTTCCATGATTTTGCCAGTTTTCACCCATGAAAATGTTCAGCAGATTTATCTGACATCCCTAATCCTTAAGATTTGACTAAAACAGGACAACAGCTAGGTAGTATTCTAAGATTGCTAGCTGAACCAGTTTGCCTTACTCTGCATAGTCCAGGCATCCTCTCAGTGCTAATGATTCTTTGCATAATGGGTGTCAAAGATTTGAGCAATGCCTTAGTGAAGAGATTGGACAACCATTTGTGTGAAATGGAATAGGGTCTTCTGCTCGACCAGGACTAAACTAGAAGACCTCCAAAGTTCCTTCCATCCCAGTAAATATTCTTTGTTCATTGGAGAATGCACAGAAGTGTGCAAAATGGAGCAGCCGAAATGTCAATTTAAAATGCGGCTTATCTTCTGCCATCCATCCAAAGCATCAGGTTGTCAATTTTCAAATGATGAAGCAGGAATTTGAAATAAGCACTGCGGTGAATGACAAATTGTTCTTCTGAGGTCAGCAGAAGAATGACTGGCGGAGTCTTATCAATCTTTTTAGATCAATAGGATGCCTAAAATAGGACCAAATGACTAACAGTGTAATTCTGTACTCAAAAGCAAGTCCTGCTGAATCTAGTAGATCTCTCCTCATGATATCTATACTTAGAATTGTATAGATTAATGTCTCCTGGAGTTCTGTAAAGCAGGAATTGAAGGCACATTTTGGGCTTCATTTTGGCTCCTTAGTGGGTGTTAGGGGTGGGTTCTACTTACCTTCCCCACCAGTTCACATTGCTCACACGTGTCCCCTCGTGCAATTTTGCTTTCGCGCATGCTCAGGAGCTGGAATCAGCCCGAAACACAGCTGAGGAGCTGATCAGCTGTGCTTTGGGCAAAGGAATAAAGGTCAGTATAAACCAGGGGGCAGGAGGGAGGGCCCTTTTTCAAGCAGCAGAACAGGAAAACCTTGCAAAAAGTTAAAAAAATTTTTTTTAATGGCAGCGCCCACAGACTGCCACTGACCGATCCAGTTCAGTGATGTCACCAGCGGGTTGCTACTAGTTCGGGTGATCCAGTCCGAACTGGGAGGAACCCACCTCTGGTGGGTGTGTTTCTGTTTTTGTTTTCATTGTCAAAGGCCTAAAGAAGTATTGCCCAGTATGGAACAATTTCAGGAGAGGAATAATTTAATGGCTATTTGCAGATAGCTTTTGGGACGTAGTGACTAAATGTGCAAAAACCCCTGAAGCTTATTACAGTAATTATAATAATTGTACCAAAGAAGGAGGAAAATAATGCTGCCAAGGATGGGATATTCTACAAGCTATAAGAAAGATCACTCAAGTGACCACAAGCTGCGGATTGGACATACCACTTAATATGTTTACTCCCTTTTCCATTCCATCTTTAAGTAGAGTACAAGGGAGGGACATCAGGCGGGCATTACTTATTTGCTGTTATACCTTCTGTCCACAAAGGAAGCAACTTACAAACACAGAATCATAAAAAACAATGCCAAGCTAAGAAGCAATGGCAAGCAGGTACGTGTGAAAACACATATGCGCAAACCACAAAATAATAAAACTAAGCAACAGCAGCATGAAATGCCAGTTTTAAATGTGTCATTTGTTCAATAAAGAAAAGGTGACTTAGACATGGCGTAAGCATCTCTTAAGCCATCCCATCTCTCTCTCTCTCTCTCTCTCTCTCTCTCTCTCTCTCTCTCTCTCTCTCTCCCCCACCCCCATTTGTTTTAGCTATGGCAGCTGAAATCTTGGCCAATGGTATTGGAGCTGATGGGCTGAGTGGTCCCAAACTATCTGGGACAAGACTTTCATACATAAAGCTTCATCTGTAGGAGCGTTATCAAGAGCTCTGCCTCTGCAGATAAGAATAGGCTTTTAAAAAGGTACAGATACTGAACTGAAAGGACAGGTAGGTTTGTGTTGTAGAATTGTGTAGTAGGATAATGTTTGTGGGGATTAATCTATCTCCCTTAAACTTCCCCCATCAAACTATGAAAAGGTGACTTACAAGAACTGCACAAAGGCAGACTAATACTTTTCGCTCCTTGTTTTCTTGTTTTCAAGCTGCTTTAGTGTGGCAACAGATATGAACTCTGCACTGCGGGTGCTTTCCATCCTGTTCAAGTTGCATCTGGAAAAAAGACAAGCTATTACATTCTGAGGCTAGTCACAATGGTTTTAGTTCCCCCAAATCCATCCTTTGCTTTGAAGCTCCGTCTGAACTATCCCCGTGCAAAGAATGGGATTTATCTGTTGGTCTGGCTAAAAGGCTGAGCTGGCTTCTTTCCAGGGGCGGGTTGCTTCTTCTTTGCGATACCGGTGCGCTGCGGGCGCATCACTATGTTTCGGTGTGCACATGTGCGGAAGCAAAAAATCGCTGAAATCTCGCACGCAGGCGGGTTCCCTCACAAGATTCTGCTTCCGCGCATGTGCAGGAAGCAAAATCAGCCCAAAAATTCCAAAAAAAAAAGATGGTGCCACGCAACAGACTGGCAAAGACAGCACCGGAGCTGTCGCGCGCAAATAGCACCATCTGCTGGCCACTACCAGTGCGGTAGAGTCGACTGCACCGGTAGGAACCCACCACTGCTTCTTTCGCGCAGGTGGCTTTGATCTAAAAGAATGAAATAATCATGTCTCTCCTTCTAGGAAAGCTTTCCTCACCACTAGAAACTACTGGTAAAGATGAGACAACCATGCAGCAAAAGTAAAACCAAGGTGTAAAGCACATGGAGTTGCAGGAGCCGGAACCCCCTAAAGACACATAAATAGATACTGCATCAAAGTAGTTCATGTTTCCATTAGTAATTGACACATTTTCTCACAAGAGTTTTTCCATGGATTTTGGTCTGCAAAAAGATCCAATTAAAATACTAAGTATCCTTAGTTATGTTCTCCATTTTTATTCTTCTCCTTCATTGTTGAATGAAACCAGAGATAGTGAATCTGCTTCCTTCTTTTCACTTGTACCGGTAGTCCTTGATTTACGATTGCAATTGAGTCCAACATTTCTGTTGCTAAGTGAAACATTTTAAAGTGAGTGTCAGGGTTCCAAATAGCATTCAAACTTAAATCAGAGTCCAAGGCAAAGTATTACTCAAAGTTCCAATTTATTGATGAAGCCATGATGGCACCTCCGTGGGAAACCCGAATCTGAGGCTCCCAAAGTTTCCCACCCAGTTGAAAGTTCGCACCCTTGTCCCACCCACCCAAATGGGTCACGTTGCCCACTCATCTTCAGCCAGAGTGGCCGTTCCTCCTCCCAGCTTCCGGACAGGTGTTGGACAAAGGATGACCTTGAGAATCAATAAGAATGTGTTATGGCTACATCTACTCCCTCATGCAATCACCCCTCCCAGGTTCCCATAGTCATCAGGCCTTCTAAGAATATATGTGGCGAGCCGATGTTTTCCCCAAACTGCTGCATCGGCTCGACAGTGAGTTTTGTCCCATCTTATGACCTTTCTTACCATAGTTGTTAAGTGAATCATCACATTGATTAAGTTACATGGTTGTTAAGTGAATCTGGTTTCCCCATTGACTTTGCCTGTTAGGAGTTTGATGAAGCTGATCATATGACCCTAAGACACTGCAACCATCATAAATATGAGTCTGTTGACAAGCATCTGAATTTTGATCACATGAGCCCAGGGATGCTGCGATGGTCATAAGTGTGAAAAACTAATTTAATGCTGTTGTAACTTTGAATGGTCACTAAATGAACTGTGGTAAGTCGAGGACTATCTATGCTGTAATCACACTGCAAATCCTGAGGACAGTAAAGAAAGGTGTTCTGCCAGGGGTGGTATTCACTTACCTTCTCTACCGGTTTGCAAATGTGAGCATGCAACCTCCCACGAATGTGCTTTACATGCGCATGCGCCTTTCGTGCATGCGCCCAGCCTCGAAAATGTGGCTAAATAGGGCAGCATTACATCCAGGCGGGGGCAGTCACCTGCAGTCCAGAGGTGGGTTCCTCCCAGTTCGGACCAGTTCACCTGAACTGGTAGCAACCCACTGGTGACATCACGGAGCCGGTTCGGTCGGTGCTGGTCTGTGGACCCCGCCATCATTTTTGGGGATTTTTTGGGGGGAGGTTCAGATTTATTTCTTCTGCGCATGTGTAGAAGCCGAGTTTCCGGCACTGTGCATGCGCCATCTTGTTTTTGGCTTTTTTAAAAAAATTGGAATTTTCAGCACTGCGCATGCACATGCCCACAAGGCGCGACCATGCGGCACGGGAGGAAGTGAACCGGCGGTGAGGTAAGTTAGAACCCACCCCTGCTGCAGTTGCCAGTCACCACTACTGGTTTTCCCGAACCGGTCTGAACCAGCAGAATGCCACCTCTGTGTTCTGCCCATAGTTTTACATGGATTTCCAAGTTTGTAGATCTTAGACCTGTAGGTGAAACAGAACCCAAGAAAGGTTAAAGAGATTTTTATCAATAGATTGAAACCTCTGCTGTTTTACAGGTTGAGCAGTAAAAGGTTAATGATCCTTTTGTCTCATTTTAGGCTAGAATGTAATGCAGGGACCAGTTCTCTTCACTTGATCTAGGCCAGGCATTTTAAATTATTATTTTTTCATTAAACTCAAGTTCACCCCCAGTTTTGGTCTGCCTGTGGCAATGTATGAGCAATATACATTGCTCATACATTGCCACAGGCAGGTATATGGGGTGCTCAGGGAGGGGTAGCACCTCTGGTGTAGGGGCATGTCGTGCCCTTTTATGGCTGCTCATTTTAGGGCAGCTTTTAGGGCAGCTCGTTCACCTTTGGTCCCCACCTGTCACTCAGCTCTCACCTGTGGCTCCTAGCAGCTGTAGCATGCGCAGTGGCCACACCCTGGGCAACAGCTTTGACAGGCTGGCCAAACCAGGTTGAGAGTGGCCGTTGGGTCATCGACTTTTGGTGAGATAGGGACTTGTCTATCCCGAGCATGTGAAGACAGATTCCGGCAAACTGAGCGGATGAAATCTACTAGACTAGGACAACGATCATGAAGGCAGTCTCTGCAAGTGATGTGGTATGCTAAGAGCACGGCAGGACACGAAAGACGCCCCAGTCAACCACTGTGCCCAGCCCATCTCCAACTGTCTCGACTCTTGTCTTGCTATTTGGAGCAAGATGGAATCTGGGAAGAGAGAGTGAGGCTGACTATGTGCACCTCTCCCTCACTTTAATCCAATTCACGGGCAAGTCTTGACATCCCCCCTGATTGTCATAGATGTCAAGGTCCTCTTCAAATACCATGGATGAACATCAATCAATCAATCAATCTTGAGCAAGCAGCTCTAATATACTCCCATCTATTACGTTTCATCCAAATCCCATCCAAATGAGTAAATCCCATTTACTCCCAAATGCCCCAGGCTTTCATGCCAGTTCTTCCTCAGTTCAAAATATAGTCCCTAATATAAACTAGCTGCTATTTATCAAAATGGAAATGATGAACTGAAGGTGAACTATTAAGAAATGGGATTCTGATGATCATAGTAGCCCTCTGCCACTACAGGTTGGAATTTTCCTCAGAAAACATCCATGATGTAATTGATCCCATTCACATTTGGATCCCATTGTGGGAGAAATCATTTGAGGAAAGGGGGGGAAGGGTTTTTTCCCCTACTTCAAGCAAAAGGTACCTTGCCTAAAATGAATGGGCAAGACTGCCCAATTAAATCACAGAGTAAATCTGAAATACCAGCAGCTTCAAATGAAAGAGCAACTTCTGTTGAAAAATTGGGATTAGATTGAGGCAATCAATTTTAGAAACCTGCAAAACAAATGGCTTATGGCACTTCCATTTATTTTTGACTTGTCAAGCAAGATAATTACTTCAGGTATTAGAAACTAGCAGATGGCAGAAGTGTGTGTCACCTGCCCTGCACTTATGAAACAAGAATGCTTTCCTCAGATATGGTGGCTAAACTGGTTCTATTGCTAGTCTTAAAAATTAAGACTAGCCAATCTTTCTGTATTTCTGTATGGAATAGAAGAGGATGTCATCTCAGGTGGCAATTTATCTTAAATCAACAGTTAAATCAACAGAGGGGGGAAAAACCTCTGTTTGTCTGTCAGCCTGTCCCTGTGATGTCCCTCTATATCTGTGATGGCGAACCTATGGCACACGTGCTAGAGGTGGAACGCAGAGCCCTCTCTGTGGGCACACGGACCGTCGCCAGCTGCTCTTCTGGTTTCCGGCACGCATGTGCCAGGTGGTCTTCGTGGGCACCGGAGCGCCATAAAACGCCCCCAAAATGGCCAAAAAACAGGCATGTGTGCGCCGGTCAGCTGGTCTTTGAGTTTCCGGTGCTCCGGCGCGTGCACATGCACACACATGCACGTGTGTTCCGGTTTGGGCACTTGGTGCTGAAAAGGTTCGCCATCACTGCTCAATATAGTCAATTCTCCTCCAGTACACAGAAATGGCAGGCTAGTTTTGAAAGGCATCAAAAGCAATTCAGAGAGAGCCACTACTCAGAAACTACATCTAGTTTTCTCTACAAGGTCCTCACCTGACAGCAATTCAGTGACAATCACACAACCAACAACCACCACTCAGGAAAAGTACACAGTTCTTATGTTTTCCACTCTGGTTCATTTGTATTCACATACTAATGATCAGCAAAACTGCAGCATATGATAAAGTGCATATGTACTACAGTGTAACTTAGAAGATTCAGTTTATCTGGTAGGATTCCATGGAAATGCGCATACAAAAAAGCATAACTAATATCCAGCTACAGTATATACCAGGGGTGTAAAACTCAAGGCCTGGGGGCCAGATCCGGCCCACAGGGTGCTTAGATATGGCCCGCAGGGTCACCCTAGAAACAGTGAAGGACCGGCCCGCAGTGTCTCTGCCAGTGAAAACAGAGCTCGGGAGGGCTGCTTGCGGCCCTCTGGAGCTCCGTTTTCACCGGTAAAAGATTGCAGGAGGCCGTCGCAGCTGAAAACGGAGCTCGGGAGCCCATTTTCGCTGGCAGAGTGCTCGGGCCACCACAGGCGCCCCAACACCAGTGACATCGAGATGGCCAAACCCATCCTGGCCACGCCCACCCCAGCCCCCCAAGGTCAAACACAACCCTGATGCAGCCCTCAATGAAATCGAGTTTGACACCCCTGGTACATACAATACAAGCCATCTAACTATATCTGGGCAAAGAGCCATATAAAGGCTTTGAGTGGCTTGGTGGAATTATTGTCCAAAATGTACCATTTGGTCTGGGACAAAAATTAATGTAATTTTATGACATTGTTAAAATTAAACAGATTTGAAATTATTCTTATTGCTAGTAATAAGCCATTCGAACCATAATGTTCAAGCCACTATAGAGTATTTTCCCATTTGTCTTCATAAGTTATGACATTGATGTAGAAAGAACCAGATAGTGGCTCATATAATAGATTCTGGCCTGCCTGAAATGAATTCCCACATCAAAACAGAATATGAATATATGGTTTATCTTAAATGGAAGTGAATTATGAGCCCAAGGCAAAGAAGCACTTAACCCTGTTCATAAAGATGCGTCTTCTCTTTTCTTAGGCATAAAAGGGTTAAGGAGCACCAATCTGCCTTAATATTGACAAAAGTTTCTAATCCAATTTGTCAAGCTCGATCTGTGAAGAAAGGCTCTTGGATGTGCTGACCAGCAATTTCATACCCTGGTGTAACTTGAAGTGAGCTGTCAGTTTAAATTAAGGCAAGGTATAGCAGGGCCAACCCTGCTTTCAGCTCTAAAATGTATTAAGCAAGAGTTTTACACATTGAACTGACTCAAATCTTTTATCTTGCTCTAGTTATGAACTGAAGGTTGCTCATGTTTTCTGTGGGATAGGCTATCTACCAAACAGTTTCGAGTGGCATTATGAGGAAGGCAGATTGGTGTTAACTCAAAGCAGCAGACATTAGAAAGCTGGACAGTTAAACTATTGTTATAAAGGTATACTTGGCATTAAGTAGAGCAGGATTGAATGTTGTCTAGTTTGGAGGCCTAATCTAGAGCTCTGGAAATAACTAATATGTATACAATGGCCAGGAGATAATCAAGTCAGTTTTGTTGTCCAGATCTGGAGAAATAAGTAAATGACTCAGCGCTTTATTTTACCAAACTCTTTTCTAGCATGGGAAAGTTACAGTTGGTAATGTTTTTTTCAGCACAAGAGTATAAAAAGTGCAGTCCAGCTTTATAAGGCAATAACAATTTGTAGAAACCAGTGTAAAGGTTTGTAATAATCTCTCCCCCTACACAAAGTGTCTAAAACTTTGCTGTTGGGGATAAAATGTGATTTGTGATTCTATTGTATTCCATAGGGACATACCAGTGCCACCTTTCAGACGGATATTTGCAAGAAATAATTATGTCCCTTTCAGAAATTCTGGAGCTGATCACCAGGTGCAGAGCAGAGAGATAAGGGATGAATATCTTGACATTTCCCATCAAATAAAGTAGTTTCTATATCAGTTAAAACAATTGTCGTAGCTCAGAAAACATCCTTTCTGCTGAGCATGGAGGATTGATGAAAATACCTGTACAAGGCTGAAACGTTGTTGAAAACAATAAAGATTTCTCTCTTTGCACCAGGATCTGGGATTAGCCTGCCCCAAAATGGACTTATGATGACGCAAATGGCCTTATGATGGGCAAGCCTGGCTTCTCACCTATAGACTTGCCCGGCATAACCAAATCCAATCCTTTCCTAAACACTGGTTATTTATGATGAAATAACAAAGTATGTGAAAGGCTTGAATTGCAGAATTGCAATATTGGAAGGTACTTTGGAGGTCTTCTAGTCCAGAGGTCTCCAACCTTGGCAACTTTAAGACTTGTGGACTTCAACTCCCAGAGTTCCTCAGCCAGCAAAGACCCCTGTTCTAGTCCAACCTCCTGCTTAAGCCACAATACTAACAGATTAACAGAGTTGGAAGGGACCTTGCAGGTCATCTAGTCCAACCCCCTGCCCAAGCAGGAGACCCTATTTGATTCTGGACAAATAGCTGCCCAATCTCTTCTTAAAAACCTCCAGGGATGGAGCACCCACAGCTTCTAGAGGCAAGCATACCACTGATTAATTGTTCAGACTTTGAATTTGCATCACAGTTTAAAGAGACATAGACTATTGTTTGTCGCTGCAATTTAAATGCCTTTCCTGTGATTATGTTTGCAGCCTATTTGTATCTGCTGATGGAACAATCATTTCAATAAAGTAATCTTTGATTTCCTAGCCTAAAACAAGCCTTCTAACTATTTCTGGGCAAACAGCCATGCAAAGGCTTGCTGTGAACTACCCTCCAGTTTGTGTAGTTTCTCTGGGACAAAAAATGAATTTAATTTTATGACACTATTAAAAAGTAAATAGATTTGACATGATTACTCTTATTACTACAAGTAGTCCTTGACTTACCATCATGAGTTCAGCAACCATTTGAAGTTATGATGGCACTGAACGGTGGTTATGACCAGTCTTTTGAATTCCCTTTCCATCCACATCTCTTGCACATTCTCATTGTATGGCATTACTGAGTGATGGAAATTCTGGTCTCAATTGCTGTTGTCAGTTGAGGGCTAACTTAGTATTTAACAGGAGTATTATAATATAATATATTATAATATATAATATATAATATATTATTATATATTATTATATATTATTATATTATTATATATTATATATTATTATATATTATATATTATATAACATTTTGTGCCCGTATAGGCCTCACCAGCCACCTGTGGACACATCGTAAACAGCCCACAACCCGATAGATGTCATTTAAACACGATGGACGAACATCATCATCAACATAGTATTTAACAGACAGAAAGACACATTTGTCCTGGTTGTTTGACAAATAATACAATTAAAATTATACATCTGTTGTAATTTGTTGAAAAGTAGCACATTTCTGCTGCTTTATATGTAAATTTCACCCACAAATGGTTGCCAACTATCTTTGTTTGCTTGGTTTTATTAAATGTATTTTTAATTGGTCAATGACTGAAAGAAAATTTCTGCCTGTCTGTATTTAACAGTGTTCCTTTCCTATCGCATTAAAATTATTATTTGGTAAAATGTTTTAGAAGACTGCATCCAACTAGAACTCTTTGCCTTTCTTGAGAAATGCACCAAATGGCTTAATGTGGGCCTTTATATGTGCCCATAATGCCTTGATGGGTGCAGCAACAGGGAGTTGGTGTTAAAAAATGAGGCTTTGAGGGACATTTCAACCCTTCCTGATTACAGACAGGCATGGAAAGAGAATCCTTTTCTCTTCAGCTTTCATGGGTATGATGATAACCCTAGATGCCCTGCTGCCTCCCCAAAAAACCTTTGAGATGTGGTGGAATATTAAGCTCATCTTAAAATGAACTTGGAATGAAACCTGTCTTTGACACCCTTCAGTCTGATCCTGCACAGTCATTCTCCTATGAAAGGATCTGACAGTTTCTTTTCCTGCAGTTTGTGTCTCCCTTCTTATAGATTTTTAGTTTAAAGATTTAGCCAATAATTATCAATAGGAGGAATGTGTTAGCTTATTACAATTGTTCTTACTTTATCAGCATGAAGACTTTCCTTCTGGGTGCAATCTTTCCTCCCTTTCATATTCTGCTAAAACAGATGTTTCTTTATCTATAGTTAATCACAATGTCTATATAAATGAGCATTTTATCTTTTCTACACATATGTCTTCCAATGCATAAGAGAGATGTCTTCCTTTATATACGTTTTGCTACATGATGTGCCCATTTATTTATAATGGCAGAAACCATCTTTTTAGAATAGAATAGAATAGAATAGAATAGAATAGAATAGAATAGAATAGAATAGAATAGAATAACAGAGTTGGAAGGGACCTTGGAGGTCTTCTAATCCAACCCCCTGCTTAAGCAGGAAATCCTACACCACTTCAGACAAATGGTTGTCCAACATCTTCTTAAAAACTTCCAGTGTTGGGGAATTCACAACTTCTGGAGGCAAGCTGTTCCACTGATTAATTGTTCTAACTGTCAGGAAATGTCTCCTTTGTTCTAAGTTGCTTCTCTCCTTGATTAGTTTCCACCCATTGCTTCTTGTTCTACCCTCAGGTGCTTTGGAGTTTCCACCCATTGCTTCTTGTTCTACCCTCAGGTGCTTTTTTTTCTTTTATAAAATTACATTACTACTTCCTATACTACCTTTCACCAATTCTTAATTAAAACTTATCATAAACATATAAGGAAAATATTCTAACAGGATGATGCAAATTCTGGTTAGTTTCCAGATCATAAAATGCAGACCATAAGCAGTCTGTGGTCTAGAAGCTAAAAACAGTGTTTAGATGACATGTTTCATCCAAACCTGGATGGATGCTTATCAACCAGCTATTCTAGCCACTCATTAAAGGTGCCAGCAAGTATGCAAAGTGTATTAGCACCAGCACATTTGCTAGTGAACCGTTTTCTGGTTAAATGCATTGTGCAAATTTATCTACTGTGAGCAAGATGGTGTTACCTTGTTCTGTAGCAACGGCCCTTTTCTAACATTCGTTTGAACCCAGTGCGAAAGATGCCTGGAGTTGTTACCAGTGTAGGTTGTGAGCCACAAAATCTAAGAAACTATGCATTTTGTTCATTGTTAACATGCCACAAAACTACTTATGCTCCCTTGAATATATGCAAATAAACTTTGAACTTTCAACAGCTGCATTTGATCTCCAGTGCTACTCCAGTGCTATCATTTATATTTGACCATTGATACATAATTGCTGGCATACAATGTTTGTTGGTTCATTTGTAATGTGGGGCACTTAATAGATAATAAGCAATGTTAAATTACATTTGACAGTTGACTAGTGACAGACCTTGATGATATCTGGCTCCTGAAGCTAATTTATTTAGATTACACTATGCAAATGTACTTGAGGCATGCTGTCTTGCCCCTGAAAATAATCTTCCATTTGCAGTTTAGATGAAATGAGCACCTCTGGTATATCTGTACAGACCAATTCTTCAGGATCCTAGCTGCTATGCTGATACACGGTCGTGGTGCCTATTCTTTCATTGAGCTAGACGTTTGAAAATGACTATGGAACATTCAGAGATGTACTTAAAAGATGTACCAAAAGTTTTTATGGCAGTCCAAAGGGCAAGGTACAAATAATGCAAATGTGACCTTTGCAAAAACAGATTGCACAAATTGAAAAAAAAAAAAGAAATCCTTCCAGCTCTTGAGAAGAGAGGGACAAATTTTATCTCTTTAACCTGCCAAAGCTGTTAAAAAACAATCATTCAAAAAAGGGAAGATAGAATGTAATTTTATGTACAAATCAAGGATCACACATCAATTAAGATGGCAAATTTTTGCATGCAATCTTTGATAAACATTGCTCATTTTTGTGAGGAAAGAGATGGGCTCCTGATGTACCATAGAGCTAATTCAGCACACACACACATTAAATTTCTTTCCTTCCTTCCTTCCTTCCCTGCATTAGTTTAAATTTCCTTTTAGACAAAAAGTTTGGACCTGGATATGTATTTTAATAGATATTTATTCTATCTGTTTACATTGTTCTATGCAATTTTATCTAATAAACATATTTGCTGCAAACAATTTCGTCTCATTTTTGTACATTATCTTGTTTGATATGTGAGTTTTTGTGTCTACATTTTAGCCCTAAATATGCATTTTTGTAAACACTTTCTGATAGTGTTGATAGGAGTGTACATTGGAAAAATGTGTAGGAGAGGATCCAAGTTCTTACTATCGAAAATATGGTGTTCCTCCCCAGTTATATATTGATGGAAGACTGATAAAATAAAAAAGGAAACCAAAAACTTTCTGAAATGTAACATTCATAGTATGACTTTCATATTGGAAACTGCATAGAATTGTGTTTCATAACTTACGTTTCAGGGCTTGTGTTTCAGAATTTGTGTTTCAGTTCTGTCTTCAAGGCCTCCAATTGCAGATTCATTAGACGATCAAAATGGAATTTGGGTGAATGGATGAAAATGAATGAAAATGGATGAAATTTTGCTTTTGTGATTTCTCATCAAGTGACTCTACATCTCAATGTCAGAGGGTTAAACAGAAACAGTCCCCCCATAAAAATGGATAAAATAGCATAACGCAAGGAATATTCTGATTTTAACCTGAGTAAAGTAAATTCATCTTATTTTTGACCTAATTGTTACATTACCTTCCTGATTCTCTCTGTAGTATTAAATATAATAAATGAGTCAGAAATTCAGCTGATGTTTTACATCAGCATATAGTTGATTAGCAGGTGGCTGGAAGAGAAGGAAACAAACAGTTCAGTCCTTATCTGTTTTCTAAAAAGGCTCACTAAGTTTATTTATTTATTTATTTATTTGTTTGTTTGTTTGTTTGTTTGTTTTATTTGTCAACAAGTGCAAGGAAACAGGACACATGAAAAAATGGCACAAATAAATCGATATAAAGAAGCAAAACATAGCCATAAACACATAAAATGAGTACATACAAATGAGTACAGTAGGACAGGGACGGTAGGCACGTTGGTGTGCTTATACATGCCCCCTTAGGGACCTCTTAAGAAATGTGTAAGGTCCATGGTAGACAGTTTAAGGTGAAAGGTATGGGGGTTAGAGAAACCAACAACAGCATCAAGTACCAAATCCGATGACTTTTGAAGCAGTCAAAAACTGAGGTACCTCTGTACTTTGTTCCCACACCTGTTATGTTTTTATGTTAAGCAGATTGGTTGGTGGGGGTTCCAAACTCTTATTTGCAAACAAGGGTATAACTTTTCCCAAACTGGTACCTTTCGGGTATGACAGGTCTTAATCAATGTTCCCTGTAACAACAGAAAACAGCGCACGGCAGTTAGAAACTGCCACGTGGCGTTCTCTTTTCATGTGTGCAGGCGCGCAGGCATGCAGCCTCTTCTATTAGAAAATGCTGCACGGAAGTTAGAAACTTCTGCGCAGCATTCTCTCGTTATGTGTGCGGCCACGCGGCCACGCAGCTTAGAGGGAACAGTGGTCTTAATTCCAAGGAGTTTTAATCCAAAACATCTTGAAGAGCAGGGCAGGTAGATAGTATGTAGACCTCTTGTGCGATGAGTCCATAAGACCTAGTTCCTTCCAACACTAAGCCTTTTGTTTGTAAAGCATAGGAATTATGGTACTAGCATGAGACAACATGAACATGCTGAGTATTTCAGCTCTCTTATGGTTTGAGTGGTTTGAAATGGTATAGCTTTTTGACCCCAGATATTTGATGTAGAAAGGGTTTTTTGATTTTACGATTTATGACATGGTTTTTATTTTTTGAAATACTACTTCAGAGAGATGGACAACTACATGAAGTAAATTATACAATAAAACCTTAACCCACAAGCTCCCAGTTCCTAGTCCAGTGCCTTAGCCAATATACCAATCCAAAATCAGGCATCAGCAACCAAATTGTAAATTGAGGATACCGGATCATATCCACAGCAAAGTTGTTCTGGATGAAGAGGGAGAAAATTATTTTAAAATTTGAACACCCAAGGACATGTTTTGGATGCCTTGCCTTGGGATGGAGAAGAGACAAAAGCAGCCTCATGAGGACATGGCAGAGATATGTTTATGCTATGGTTAAGAACAGGTGAGGAAGTGCCCTAAGAACTCTTGATGAAATCCCAAGTATCTTTATTTAAAAATAACCCACAATCCAAATAAGGCCACAATCAAAGAAAAGACAATACTACTACTACTACCCTTCGAAAGAATCTCTCTATTATAAAATGGAAATATTTTTTGTGTTTAGGTAAGAAGTCAAGATGACAAAGAAAAATGGAAACGGATAACCCCCAAATCAAAATTATACTTACAATTAGTTCCAAAATTAAGATAAAGCTCCTACAGAAATAGTAGCAGTCACAAGAAAACAATGCCAATAATTAAGTGTAGATTGCACCCTGTGGCAAAAGGAGAAAATGGATCAACTATATTGGCAGTGAAAACTATAATTTACTTTTACAATATCTGTATCACATGATTAAAGATCTCTGTGTGCATCTGTGTGTATATAGATTTTGGTTATATAGAAACAATCAATAGAGACCCGTTGTCCTGAATTTTATCATTGCAAGATTCTTGCAGTATACTTCAGTTGCCTGGCCAGAAATACCCTAGAAAAATTCATACCAATACAGAGAACAGAAAGGATGATCTCCCCAGGTTTTGTCAGACATTTTGGGATACTCCAGAACAAATTTACAGGAGCAAACAGGCAAAGTAGGAAAGAATCAAGTAGGAAGTCCCCTTGTGCAAGTAGAAGTCAACACGCAACACATATTGTCAGTAGTTTAGGTTGTTGGACTGGCTGTTTTCTCTAAGAATAGATAAGAGAGAAAGAGAGAGAGAGAGAGAGAGAGACAGACAGACAGACAGACAGACAGAGGATAGATGAGAGAGATGGGGGGGATTTGAAATGTGCATTTTCTTCCATCGGAAGACCCTTTTCAGGCATATGTACGATATTTTGATGGCACATGAGGTACAAATTAGGCCATTTTTTACAAGAACCTAGAAAAAATGGAGTCCCCTGAAGTTGCTAGTAAAACATTTCCCAGCTATAATCTCTTGCTTCTTTGTTAGCTAGCTTTGCTTTAGTTTCTATAGAAACAGGGGAAAGTAAAGGAGGAGGAGAAATTATTGAATAAATGTTTCTTGACTGATCCGTGTCACTGCTTTTGTTTTTCTTGTCCCTTGTCCTTGTCTTCTGAGATGATGATGAAAGAAGCTAGGTCTTAAAAGAGCTATGAACAAGAAATAGAATGGGCATATTCTATATAGCAAGAAATTCCTTGAGTATTTACAGTAGCTATAGCAGGGTCATAAATCCAGCTGTGAAATTTATATTTAGCATTGCTTGTTATGTTGAATAGTTTGTGCAGGCCAATTTGTGCTTGTGTGTGCATTTGTGCAGGTAAAGTTAAAATCTACTTGAGTTGGGGAAAATTCTATGGATCCAACCATACTGGATTTAGTTTTGGCAGTATGGGAAACTTTTGAATTGCCTTTTTCCACAATTTTCTCTTCTCTTCTCTTCTCTTCTCTTCTCTTCTCTTCTCTTCTCTTCTCTTCTCTTCTCTTCTCTTCTCTTCTCTTCTCTTCTCTTCTCTTCTCTTCTCTTCCCTTCCCTTCCCTTCCCTTCCCTTCCCTTCCCTTCCCGTCTCCTGTCTCCAGTCTCATTTATAACTCTGAAACTTCCTAATTGTCATCCAAGTGCTAACCCAGCCCAGTCCTATTTAGGCTTTTAGGATCAACCAAGCTTCATAAGGTGCTGTCACCTAAATGGCTATGTGGTTGGATGAATCAACTCCTCAGGATTGCTATTGATTGTTTTACTTCATTTGCTATATTTTTATCCCACCCTTTTCATATCTTTGCTTGTCTCTGACCCTAAAAGAGAGGGGCATCCTCCTCAGAGGTGGGTTCCTCCCAGTTCGCACCGGTTCTATAGAACCGGTAGCAAACCGCTGGTGATATTACGGGAGCAGTTCTGTCAGTGCTGGTCCGTGGAGGCCGCCATCTTTTTTAAAAATTGTTTCTTAATTTTTTTTTTAAATCCAGTTTTTTTTCTTCTGCACATGCGCAGAAGCCAAGTTTCCAACACTGCGCATGCATCACCATCTTGTTTTTGGCTTTTTTTGGAATTTTTTTGGGAATTTTTTGCACTGTGCATGCGTGTGCGCGCAAAGTACATGCGTGCCCACGCGGCACAGCCACGTGGCGTGGGAGGAAGCGAACCAGCGGCGAGGTAAGTTAGAACCCACCCCTGGTCGTCCTTCAGCATCATGCTCTTCCACAGCACTATAAGTGATTTCCTTTAAAACATTTAATAAAATACAGAAAATAGGAAGCATTGACCTTTAATTGGCTCTTTACACATATTGTTGATTTAAAATTTCATAAAACTGGACTTTGTGGATCTGCTGGAATGGGACATTTGTCCCTTAAGAAACTTTTCACATGCCTGTCCTTTACTATGACCTCTCCAGGAGAAGCCAGAATGCCTATAGATATGAAAAAAAGGAATAATTAGGGTCAGCTAGCTTCCATTTCTCTCATTCTTCTTCATGAATAATAATAATTCATGATTTTAACTCATAAATAATTTAAACTTGTATGCTACCAGACTCTGGGTGTAATTTGAGCTTCCTACCTATTGGCTAACAGCTATACTGACATCAACCAGATTTTAGTACAATTTGAGCCGTTTTTTCCAACCATTTTGAGAAATTAGTGGACTATTGTGATGGGAGAAAACTCCTCTCAGCTTTATTTCAAGTGCAAATTCTGTGGAAAAGGAGCGGGAGAAGCTGAAAAGCAAAGTAAAATACCTATATTCATTTCACCCTTGAAGGTAAGAGGGCAATTTCACAAAGCAACTTCAAGGATGTAGGTCTCTCAAATCTTTGCCAAAGCAAAGCACACTTTGGGAGCGTTGCATACCCCTAATCATTATGAACCTTCAAAACTTTGCATATTATCTCTTCTCCTCTCTCTCTCCCAGTAGAAAATTAAAGCACAAACTGGACTGTCTCTTCCTGTAAAATCATAAATGCTTCATTACATTCAACGGGATTCATTCCTAAATGTTGAATTGCAACTGGAACAGTTGTTGGTGATCTTTAATGGAACAGGTTAAAGATCACATGACTAAAGATCTCAGTCCAGCCCAGTTGGCATGATAGAAAATAATCTTTTTTTTCCTAGACTGAAATACAGATGAAATAAACTGTGGATGAAATGTGAATATTGTTCTTATTTTTATGATGTACAATTCTAATTTAATTTTATTCACATGGTTAGGTATTTAAGCATCTTTCTCAGAACTCTTTCTTGTACTTTCCAACCCCGAGAAGGCTTGATTTTCTATTGCATGTTGATTAAAACTTCTAGTTTTAGAGATGTGTGGGAATATGTACTGGTATGTAAAAATCTTAGTGGCCAAAGTAAGGTAGAAAATTGAACTGTATTGGGAATGGAAGATTCTTCAGGCCAATCACTTAGGAGCTGAAGTGTTAGAGTTTGCAGCAATCCAACCAGCACACAAGTAAAGAATTCAGCAGGATTCATTTATATAAGAAACTTATTTAGATACAATACCATACAGCAGAAGCCAGAATCAGAACTCAGAATCCAGAAGTACAGAATCAATAATCACAGAACTCATAATGCAAGGACAAACCAACTCTTTTATACTGTACATAACAGTCAAGCTAAGCCACGGCCAGGCCCCAAGCCGTCTGAGTCACCAAACAGTCCACATTGGCTGACCTGTTACCATGTCTATTCCAATTCATGAACTCTCACACACTGACATGAAGGTCATCATTACTTGATATCTATCTATGTGTCACCTCCATATGGGCTTTGATCATTGGCTTGAAACTGATTCAGACAGATGGGGAATCACATGTGCTGCTTGGAAATATTTTAAGCCAGAAAGCCCTCTAAATTCTGGTCTGCTATGGGTCATAAACCCCAATTATAAGGCCAGGTCAAAACCACTCCAAAGCTCTATAAGTAACAAGAATGAATCTTTATATTACCTTTTAAACTAAATGTGAAGATTGGATAAACCACTTGTTAAAATTCATTTACCAATAGAAATTAAAAGTTTGGCTACAATCCAATGCATACTTGCTAAGAAATCAACCCTTAAGAAATAAATTAGACATACTTTACCCTTAGACTGTGCACTGTTGACCTCACCCGATTCCTAAGAGGTCAGTAAGGGGCATGCATAAGCGCACCAGCGTGCCTACCGTCCCTGTCCTAATGTTCCCTTTTATTAGTACCCATCTTATGTATATAAACAATGTTATATCTATGTATATCACCAATACGTACTTGACAAAAACAAATAAATAAAATACTTCTGAAAAGATGGTGGCATTCTGAGGTGGAGTAGAACATCCCCTCAACCTTTGAAAAACCAAAACAATATGATGAAGATGAAGATGTTTCTTTTAATGTTCAACAAAATGTAAAGAAGTAGCTTTATTACATTTATTACATTCATTCTGTAAAATATGAAGACCACGTCAGTCATAGATTCTGTTAAAAATGGACTTGAGTATTGGTTTCTATTAATTCTTGCTATATAGTACAGATTTCAGATAATCCTTGAGAAAAGCAACCACACCAATATTTTTTTTTCTTTATTAACAGAAACTTTTCAAGGGTAGTCCTATATTTATGTTGTCCAATATAAATGAGAGCAGTGAGCTTCAATTGATTTCTATGTGTAATTAGCTTGTTCACATAAAATTCATTTAAAGCCTTGCACTGGTAACTTCAAGCAAAGAATTCCCCCCCCCCTTCTTCATTAGGAAGTTCAAGAGTGAACCCATACTATTCCCATTTGATGGAGCTAACATTATGGCAGAGTTGCCCAGTATGTATGTGACCAACATACATATCTCTCTGTATAGTATTTATTTCTTTGTCTTTAGAGGCACACAACTCCACTTCTTTTCTTTATAGATACATGAAAAGAATGAGACGAGATCATAATCAAAAATTGATTCAATCAGAAATCTTCCTAAATACAATTGGCCTACTTCTACAGCCCAATATGGAAAAATGGGCTACATTACTGCCACACTAAGGTTTTGGCAGGCCAGATGATATAAGGAAGCTCAATGTAAGAGAGAGAAACCCTGCACTTTTCTTAAACCAGAGGAAACAGGAATAGCATATGTGGCAGATGAAGAAATAGGGGCTTTGAGGGAGAGGTTCCCAGACAGGCAGACTCTTGCTTTAAGGGCTGGTTTTGACTTGCTGGCCATAAGTAATTATCTTGGCCTTTGAAGCATACACAGGATTGCATCCTGTTAGACATCAGAGATGCATACAGGTAATCCTCCATTTACGACCACAATTGACCCTGGAATTGCAGTTGTAAATCATTGCAGTTGTTCAGTGAGATGTCCTGTGACTCTTTCATTTAATGACCCCATTGATATTAAATCAACACAGTCTCTTTCAGAGGTAACGAGGAATTTCATTCCAATGTACTGCCACAGTTA
Organism: Diadophis punctatus similis; assembly: GCA_023053685.1. Taxonomy (NCBI): domain Eukaryota; kingdom Metazoa; phylum Chordata; class Lepidosauria; order Squamata; family Dipsadidae; genus Diadophis; species Diadophis punctatus. The sequence goes on along the minus strand of JALIGW010000001.1, from coordinate 181,051,587 downwards.
TCATATGAGCAGTTATCACAGCAAAGTGGATGAAGGATGAACCACGTCAAACAAATTTATTTCATTCTTTGATAAAGTGACTAAATAAGTGGACCAGAGAAATTCTGTGGACAGTATACTTGGATTTCAGTAAGACATTAAAGTAGATCACAACCTACTTCTTGGTAAGTTAGAAAAATGTGGCATACAGTGCATCACCACCAGGTGGATTTGTAACTGGCTGACAAGCCACACTCAGTGAGTAGTCCTTAATGGAGCTACATCTGCATGGAGAGAAGTAAGCAATGGAGTACCCTAAGGTGTCTTAGGCCCAGTACTCTTCAATATCTTCAGAAATGATTTAGATGAAGGAATATAAAGGGAACTCATCAAATTTGCAGATGACATCAAGCTGGCAGGAATAACTAACACTCCAGAACATAGGGTCAAGATCCAGATGGATCTTAACAGATTTGAACACTGGGCCTTATCCAACAAAATGAAATTCAGTTTAGAGAAAAGTAATGTTTTACACTTAGGCAAAAAAAACCCCAAATGTACAGGTACAAAATAGGTGAAATTTGGCTCAACGGCAGTAACTGCAAGAGGGATCTTGGAGCCCTAGTGGACAATCAGTTAAATATGAGCCAGTGGTGTGCTGCAGCCTCAGGTTGCAGCCACCAAAAAACCAATGCAATCTGAGGCTGCATTAACAGAGGGATAGAACGAAGATCATATGAAGTGTTAATACTGCTTTATAATGACTTGGTAAGACCACATTTTTAATATTTCATCCAGTTTTGGTCACCATATTATAAAGCAATGTAGATAATCTGGAAAGAGTGCAGAAAAAAGCAACAAAGATGATTGGGGGGCTGGAGGCTAAAACAGACGAAGAACGGTTGCAAGAATTGGGTATGTCTAGTTTAGTGAAAAGAAGGACTAGGTGTAACATGATAGCAATGTTCCAATATCTGAGGGCTGCCACAAGGAAGAGGGGGTCAATCTATTTTCCAAAGCACCAGAAGGCAAGACAAGAAGCAATGGATGGAAACCAATCAAGGAGAGAACCAAACTAGATCTAAGGCAACATTCCCTGACAGTGAAAACAATTAACCAGTGGAATGGCTTGTCTTTAGAAGTTGTGGTTCCTCTATCACTGCAGACTTTTAAGAAGAGATTGCTTGGCCCTTTGCCTGAAATGGTGTACCCTAAGGTGTAGTAGGGGGTTGGAATAGAAGACCTCTAAAGTCCCTTCCAACTCTGTTATTCTATTAAGGAATGGGACAGGGTTCTAGCCCAGGGCTCAGATAAAGAGCAATATTAACCAACAGTTTGATATCCACATCCATTCTCACAGAACAGTTTGAGTGAGTCATTCACACCACAGGCCCGCCAGAAATGTAAAAAAAAAAAAAGAGCTCTGACTACAGACCAGTAACAAGGTTCAGGAGGGTGTTTTGTTTTTTTGTTTTTGTTTTTTTGTTTTGTTTTTGTACTGATCTACTGCAGGCAATTTCTATACCTTTCAGTGCAGTTTTTGAAAATTGTGATTTTCCTCTTTTAAAACCCACAGTTAATTAGCTGGAAGGCTGCAATTAGCACAACGGTTCTATATTTGACCATGTGTCCTCCTGAACTTGTCAGAAGTACAGGTGTGATATTTTTATTCATGAATAATCCCTACCAAAATACAACCATCCCGATTATTAGCAGCACTTAAAAGATTGGGCAGATAGTAGTTTTGAAGGGAGGTGGAGGGGAGGCCTCCTCCCGACCACTAAAGAGTCCAGAAACCACCCATCTCACATCTGGTTCAATCTTGGCATTAGGAGCTAAAAATAAATACTTGATAATCTTTAACTCCGTCTTACATTATAAAATTAAATATGGCAGCTTTTGACAAAGTAAGAAAACAAAGTGTGAGTGGCAAACAGCTGGCACAAAACGCCTCTTGGGGAACATTTCTCCTTCCACATATAATTAACAAAAAGATAAAGTGTTTCTGAAACTAGCATAATTTGAAGAGCATGGATGAAGAAAAGGGGGGGGGGGACTTCCAGAGTGGTAAAAGCTATTGTAATTCTGTATCTGTGGTAACAAGGCAGAAAAAAATACAGGTAATGCATAATATAGAGAAAGGAAAGTCAGCTGTGCTAAATCTTATAGGATCTGGCAAGTAATTGAGGCATGACACGAGGGTAACAACTCATAACTCTTTATTCAGGCTCGAACTTAACCAGAACTTGTCTGAGGGAAAAACATATTTGACAGCTCCTTAAATACCGGCAGAACAACATGAGCAGCCAATCAGCGATTACCAACAACTCTGCCCCTAGAGTGGCCCCTAGCAGGATGCCGGAACACTGCAAGCTGATGCACGGAGAGCTCTGAAGCCAAGCAATATAACAGACTACAGGTAGTCCTTGACCTACGGGCCACAATTGAGCCCAAAATTTCTCTCACTAAGTGAGACATTTGTTAAGTGAGTTTTGCCACATTTTTCTTGCCACAGTTGTTAAATGAATCACTATGGTTATTAAATTAGTAACCCGGTTGTTAAGAAACTCTAACTTCCCCATTGACTTTGCTTGTCAGAAGGTTGCAAAATGATCTCAAGACACTGCAACGGTCATAAATATGAGCCAAGTGTCTGAATTTTGATCACATAATGAGCGTGGGGATGTTGCAACAGTCAGAAGTGTGAAAAATGGTTATAAATCCCCCTTTTCAGTGTCATTGCAACTTTGCAACTAAATGAACTGTTGTAAGTTGAGGACTACCTGTATCCAGTTTTCCAAACTTGGTAATCTCCGGAAGCTTTGGGCTTCCAATTGTCTTCATTGGTGGCCATTGGCTCTGATTGGTGTTAATATGAATGGTACTAGAAGCCATCAGACCAGAAAAATCACCGCACATATAATACCTTAATTAAAGTCAAACATTCTATAACATAATGTTTCCAGCAATTGTTATCTCTGGAAAGCCTAGAGGAAAAGTGTGAAGACAATTTCAATCTCGAGGGTGAAGGTTCATTCTCAAAACTTCTGGGTTGGTTTCCGAACATTTCGTTACCAGGCTAGCAGAGGTGGGTTCCTACTGGTTCTAACTGGTTCGTTAGAACCGTTAGTAGTTTGGTGATGACATCACGGAGCTGATTCTGTTGGTGTCTCCATGGGCACCGCCATCTTGGATTTTGCTTCTGCACATGCGCAGAAGCTAATTTTTGATTGCTGCAAGCGCACTAAGCAAACCGGCAGCAAAGGATCCAAAACCCACCCCTGCAGGCTAGGTAACATCTTCAGTGAAGTTTAGGGGATGTCAGTGTTCCTTTGTTTATAAGGGCTTCAGGTGTGAGTGTGTCAAGTGAGGGTCTAGTGATGGGTCAGCTGTGAGTCATCAGTGAGTCTTGTGATGGGTCTTGTGATAAGGAGATTGACAATTTCAATCTTCTACAGTAAACAAGTTGTTCAAAGCAGCAAAACAGTTTCTTCCACTACCCAACTTGTTCTTTATAACCAGCTATGATGTACTCTGGGCTACGATGCAGTGACTGGCCTTGTACAAACTAATGAGTTTTCTGCCTGAATGGTGATTGAATGTGGACCTTTATGCCTCTCCTTAGCATGTATCACACTATATTTTGGAGCATTTGGGAGACTGGAGTGAAGAGGAAGGAGAATAAGGTATTTATTCCACTGGTGAATAAAAAGCAACATCAGGTTTTTCTTTAGAGTCCCAATGGAGGCAAAGAAGCAAAACCATTTGCCCATCTCTACAATTATGGAACAGACATTCGAATAAGCCTTTAGTCTGGGTTTATGCCATGTGTGATATGATCCTGAGAATTTCTTCACTTATACTTCAAATAATGTCCTATTCATGTCACCATTCCTGCTCCCTAGTCTGATTTGACTCTATGCGAGGAAAGAGGATGCTTGGGAGCAATATGATCAAGTATTCAGGCCATCTTCATTGTCCAGCCAGGTATCAATAGCAATAACACTTAGACTTATATACCACTTCATAGTGGTTTACAGCACTCTCTAATCAGTTTACAGAGTCAGCATATTACCACCAATAATCTGGGTTCTCATTTTACCCACCTTGGAAGGATGGAACCTGGTCTGAATTGAAGTCCTGGCATTTGGCAGAATTAGCTTGCAATAGTGCATTATAACCACTGCATCACCATGGCTCTCAACAGTATTACAGACAAATGAAGGGGGGAAATTACCCAAGTGCATTCAGAAAACCATCCAGATCCATCCGGTACACAAGTAGAACTGGGTCTCCACCTCTACAAAGGTGAGCTGTATTCAAGAATTGGTGTAGCAAATGTTTTGTATGCTCTAGTTAGTAGTATAATATTACCAGAGAAGAAGCTACACAAGATTAGGTTAACAACTCTTAATGCCTTTTGAGCAATGTTGTTACAGTGAGCTCTGGCACTTAGATAATTAGAGATGAGTACTCCAAGGTCCTTGACAGAGTGAGGTCCGTCTACGAGGTCGTGTCCACCCAGCTTGTATTTTGTGTTCTGATTTTTTTTGCCAATGTGTAAGACAGAGTATTTGTTGGTTGAGATTTGAAGTTGCCAATTGTTTGACCATTCTGACATATAGTCAAGGTCTTTTTGTAGGGCAGCAGCATTTTCTGTGGTGTTGAATAGTTTTACATAATCAGTGTTGCTTATAATATGATTGCAAAGGTCATTTATGTAAAGTATAACGAGTGTGGGTCCTAAAACGCTGCCTTGGGGGACCACTGTTAACAGGTACAGGGTCTATCCAAGACCCAAATCCAGAAAGTAATGAAATATCAGGCAAATTGACTCATCCAGGATCCCAAAGTAAGAGGTCTGATCCTGCTTTCTACACCTAGCCATCATATAAATAAGCAACCAAATGGTACCCAAGACTTTTCATCCTTTGCTACTTAAACCAAACAGTGGTCTCCTTGCAGCCTCCACTCCCAGGGGAGGTAGCTATTGGATGAAATCAGATGAAATATCATTGGAAAACAAAGTGTTCATGGTTGGAAATTCCTACAGTATTCCTACTGGAGTAGGATAATGCTGGTTAGCAGGATCCCTATATCATACTATGCACATTTGGTGAAGAAGATTCACTCCTAACTTTAAGGAGCTGAGGTGGCGCAGTGGTTAAAAGCAGCACTGCAAGTTCAGCTGACTGCTAGTTCAGCAGTTCAGCTGTTCAAATCTCACCGGCTCAAGGTTGACTCAGCCTTCCATCCCTTTGAGGTCGGTAAAATGAGGACCCAGGTTGTTGGGGGCAATATGCTGAACTCTGTAAACCGCTTAGAGAGGGCTGTAAAGCACTATGAAGTGGTATATAAGTCTAAGTGCTATTGCTATTGTTGGCAGTGATCATTCTAAACTGCTTTTATTCTTTCCAACCAATAGCATATTGGAAAGCAAGAAAGCAAGAAAGCAGGGAGGGAGGGAAGGAGGGAGGGAGGGAGGGAAAGAAAGAAAGAAAGAAAGAAAGAAAGAAAGAAAGAAAGAAAGAAAGAAAGAAAGAAAGAAAGAAAGAAAGAAAGAAAGAAAGAAAGAAAGAATAAAGTTGTTCAGGATTCTGTCCATTTTTGAGGGGCCCTCAAGCAACAAATTCAGAGCAGTGGGAGGAGAAGACAGGAAGAAAAATTGAGTTACAAAATGGGCCATATCCTGCAGAGTTCTGCAGAGAAATATATCTCTCCCCCCCTACAAAATTTCCCAGTATGGGAAACTCAGCTGAACAGCCACATGGAATGCTGACTCCTCCATTCTGAGCCCCCAACCATGTGATTCATAAAAAAAAACTCCTATTAAGAAGTTAATAGCCGAGGTGGCGCAGTGGTTAAAAGCAGCACTGCGACCTTCAGCTGATTGCTAGTTCAGCAGTTCAGCTGTTCAAATCTCACCAGGCTCAAGGTTGACTCAGCCTTCCATCCTTCTGAGGTGGGTAAAATGAGGACCCAGATTGTTGGGGGCAATAGGCTGACTCTGTAAACCGCTTAGAGAGGGCTGTAAAGCACTGTGAAGCGGTATATAAGTCTAAGTGCTATTGCTATTGCTAAGTTGGAAAGAATCGCAAAAACCATGCTCTGCTTATTTTTCTTGCCTTGATGTTTCGCTTGGCTACCCTCCCCCCCCAAAAAAAATCAAACATACCAAAACTGGTGGGATAAGCAACTTTTAATTATCGATGTGCTACAGCTTTGGCTGAACAACAACAACAAAAAGAGTTACCACGTGGCTTTTTGCTATAGTATCAAGCAACAAGAATTACTTCAGCCCATTAACATTAACAGCTTGACAGTGTGCTATAATGCTATAATGGTGTAAAGTCGCACACTAAGTTCAGAGAAACAGAACACACTTATCATGCTCCAAATATGGTGAAAAATTAAAGTACATATCTCTGAATTTTAAAACTGCAATTGGAGAATGAGGAAGAATGTGTTATTTCTATGCTTTTGATTTGACTTGTATTATGCATTTTTATCATGCAAATACAGCTGCGGGGATCTTTCAGAATGGTTAGAATTACTGGGTTTGCATGCATAAATAGCAGTATTTTATATATATATACATTTTGGCTCTTTCATTTCATCTTGTTTATGCTTTTATGTAGCGATTTATTTCTAGTTTATTTTTTCCATACTTGATTTTCATATTATATAGCAGCCATCTGATCTTCAGAATTTTGTCCACCTACTATTTTTAAAGTGGCAGTAGCTCATGGACTGGTCCCGATCTGTAAATTGGATTACTCTGGCATAAAATTTTATAATCAGCAAATTGAAGCATGAAATAAAATGACAAAGATCTATGCAGCGGTATCTATAGCAAACTCTAATTATGCCCAAATGGTGACATATACACAAAGGTGGAACTGCGTGACAACATACTTGCTTTGCAATGTCTGATGGAAGTACAGAAGTTATACCTTTTGCATAATTGTGTCATCAAACCTGGGTCATAATTTGCCCACTTACCCCACTGCTAAGAGTCTAAGGGGGCAAATTATTAGTAGTTGGTAACTCAGGAATTGCTTTTGTTTTGTAGCACTAGAGGTGAAAGAGGATAAGCACTGGCTGAGAAATAAAATGATAAAAATGAAGAGATTGTCTTCAAAATGCTTTATCAACATAAGCGAGGGTTAAAAAAAAGTCAAGATAATTTCCAAGCTCCATCCCTTTTTGTGTGTCAGTGCTGTATAATCATGTGGTTGCAACTTCCATTGTGATGTTTTTGACACGCACACAAGAGGTGGGTTTCTACCAGTTCTAACTGGTTCTTTAGAACCTTTAGTAAACCGGTGGTGACGTCACAGAGCTGGTTCTGTCGGTGCTGGTCCATGGCCGCCTCCGTTGTTTTTGGCTTCTGCACATGCGCAGAGTTTTCAGCACCATGCAAAGCGCACATAGCCACATGGCGCGGCCGCGGGAGGAAGCGAACCGGCAGCGAGATAAGTTAGAACCCACCCCTGAAGAACCCACACACAAACATGTTGAAGCTATCCCTGTGCCCAGGGCTTTTCAAACATTTAGCCCCTGAAAAATGTACTTCGAAGTCCTTTTATTAACCAGAATCATGATAGTAACTAGTGATAGCTCCAGAAGAGTCACAGTTTGAAGTGAGAAGGACCCCCAGTGTCTTTCACTTTGGTTTTAGACAGAGAGCAGAATACGCTTGAGCTAGGAGAGAATGTGATGGTGACTGGGCAAAAGAAATGAAGAAGTCAAACAGAAAAGGCCTCTATCCCTTGACAGATAATACAATTCAATTCAAACCTTTATTGTCAGTGTACAACATGTGTGCAATGAGATTGGCTGAGCCTTCCTTCGTGCACCCCCCCAACCCAATACAACTCACAGTGAAAGACAAAAAAATCCCTGACCCAGTGAATCCTACTAACAAATACGCAATCCTACTGCTCCATGTGAACTTATTGCACATCGTGCCAGCCCCGCAAGTCAATCATACTATGTTGTTGTAAAAGTTATTTTCCATTCAGAAGTCTGACAGCCCACGGATCAAAACTGTTCTTCAGCCTGTTTGTACGGCTGCCTATGCTTCTATATCTCCTTCCCGATGGCAGGAGAATAAAGAAGTGCTGACCAGGGTGTGAGTCAGAAGTGGCATTCACTGATTTTCCCTACCGGTTCACAAATGTGAGTGTGAACCAACATTTCCCAGCATGGTCCACTTGTACTGTGTTGTTAGCCTTTTGCACGAACCAGGACACACACAAAAAAATCCTCTCTATTATCTCCTCAAAGCCCAAGCATAAATCCAAAACTGCTGTGCACAATGGTACAATGGTAACAATGATGGCTTCAGAGTGGGATAATGGGTTTATGTCAGGAAGCCCAAGCTTCTTAAGAATCTTCTTATGTGTTAAAGAGCAGCTACATCCTACTGAAACAAAATGAACCTTGCTTCATCAAAGCCATTTGAGCCTCATAGAGCATCTTAAATCTTGGGAGTTCAATCATAAAAAAAATAATGAATAGATACGATAAAAAAAATCAATAAAAAGATGTTGGTGTCATATAAAAATAAGGTAAAGGTAAAGGTTCCCCTCGCACATATGTGCTAGTCGTTCCACCGTGTCCCTCATTTAAAAATAGCATGTGGTTAATGTATAAGCAGATTATTTCCCAGAACAATGTGAAGTCATCTTCCGAATTCTGGCATTTGGAACTTAGATTTGGAATTTGTTATGAACATCATCCTCTTTACAACACGTACATCATATCAGGACTGCTATCAGGAATTTGCACAGATACATTCCAAGCAACATATTCTAGATAATTATTATTTGCCTCTTTTTTTTCCTCTTGAAATCAAGAATGTCAGTTTCATTATATAGCATGAACTGAATAGCTGAATTCAATTGGTGGTCTGCCAAATGGTAGCGTATCTATTTCTGTCCTTTGAAATAGAAATTGCCCTTTATCCTTTTAAAAAAAATGTTATTAAAAGTTTTAATTACAATAGTAAAAGATAATAGAAACTAAACTAAACTATTTTTATAAGCTGCCCGGAGTCACTGTGAATTGGGCAGCCATATAAATTTTCTTAATACTTGAATAAATAATAGAAAGACAGAATACATATGTGAGAAAAGAAAAAGAAATAAAAAATAGAGGGGGAAAAAATCCCCTATGAAAGTAACTTCCAGCCTCATCATAACAAGTATAAACAATTTTGCTATCTCTTCACCTCCTCTTAATTAACAGATTAAAAAATTCTCTCTCCTATAACTCAAGTCCTAACTATAGGCAAATCCAATAAATAACATCTTATTGCATAAAGCAAAAAAAGTTCAGACAGAGCCCTAAACATCCATTAGCACATATAAAACTCCTCACTCCGTATCTCAACTCTTAATTATAAGCTAATCCACATTTAGAAGGCATACACTGTAGTGGTGGGATTCAAAATTTTATACTACCAGTTCTGTGGACGTGGCTTGGTGGGTGTGGTGTGGCTTGGTGGGTGTGGCATGGCGGGCGTGGTGTGGTGTGGTGGGCATGGCGTGGTGTGGCTTGGTGGGTGTGGCTTGGTGAGCGTAGTAGGGTAAGGATACTGTAAAATCTCCATTCTCTCCCCACTCCAGGGGAAGGTTACTGTAAAATCCCCATTTTCTCCCGATCAGCTGGGACTCAGGAGGCAGAGAATAGATGGGGGCGGGGCCAGTCAGAGGTTGTATTTACCGGTTCTCTGAACTACTCAAAATTTCCGTTACCAGTTCTCCAGAACTGGTCAGAACCTGCTGAATCCCACCACTGATACACTGATCCCTGTATCCTAGTACAGGTAGTCCTCAATTTACAACACTTCGTTTAGTGACTAGTCAAAAAGCCTGGATCACCAATTTTATAGTTGGAAGTGAACTGGGAAAAGTGTGTTAGGCGGTAGAAATGGTAGGATCAAAGACAAGTCTCCAAAAATGTGCTGTTTTCCAAAAGCAACCTTTTATAATCTTTTTTTTAAAAAGATTTTTGAATTTGTTTTAATTTTAACTATAATTTAAGACCCATTCGTTTTAAGAATTGTATGCATGTAAGAGTGAAATCATTCTCTTAGGAGAAGCAGGCACATCTGAATTTGCACAAATGCATTTGTAAATAAATCCTGCTTGTTAAAATCTACCGTATGAGAAACACAGCTGTAAGAACTCAAAATAGTAACAATATCCCACAGAGAATAGTCATTTGAATCAGCTCATCCTTCCTTTGCGTGATAAAGGTATCTCTAGCCATCTTTGAAACAGCAAATAGCTGAGGAAACATTAACTGAAATATTGTTTGAATTTATCAACTTTTTTTTTAAAAAAAGAACATTCAATAACAACGTTATTGTTACATCCTGGAGCACCAGATCGTCCGGGCGGGTGGGAGGGGCTGTTGGGGAGGAGGGTGTTGTCCATCAATTGAAATTGGCTAAGAAATCTTGATTGGGCCTTTTTTTTAAATTGTGGGTTGGGTCATATGGAAATCTGTGGAACTAATTAGTTAACTGTTTCTTTGCAAAGTTTATTACTTGCTTTAACTTGTGAAGTCTTACCTGAAAGTACAAAATTCAACAAGGCACTAGGTCCAAGCTGCAAGTGCAATAAAAAATACAATTGCATGGAGCAAACCAAACACCATAATGAAGAGGGGGGGAAACAAATCTGCTGAAACCCTATGGAAGTTGGTATCTCCCGTAATTGCCTAGAAAGGGAGTCTCGCATCTGGGATGCCACTAATAGGAGGGCCTTAAATAAAGTGACCAGATATTTTTTTTAAGCGGGACGGGGGGGCCGCCTGGGCGCCGCCATTTGTTTTGCCCTCTGCGCATGCGCAGAACGCTGCGCATGCACAGAGGGCAAAACAGCAAATGTCGGCGTCCAGGTGAGGTGGGGGGGGGAAGCGGGAGGGCGCTTGGATGCCTGCAGCTCGCCACAGGTAAGCTGCCGGCTGCCTCCTTTCCCCGTCTCCCGCCTCCCGTTCGTTGCTTGCCAGCCCGGCCGAAGGGAAGGCGGGAGGCGAGGAAAGGCCTCCCGAAAGGGAGGCGGGCTCCCGAAGCCTCCTCTCCTTTCGGGAGGCCTTTCCTCGCCTCCCGCCTTCCCTTCGGCCGGGCTGGCAAGCAACGAACGGGAGGCGGGAGACGGGGAAAGGAGGCCGCCGGCAGCTTACCTGCTCCAAGCATCCAAGCGCCGCGGTCTCCCGGTCGCCCGCCTGGCCCCAGGGCAACGGCGGCAGCGAGGTGTGCCGCTGCCTTTTGCTCCCGGGGGTGTGAGAGGTGAGCGTGCTCAGGGCCGGCGTGCCGCCCCGCTGGAAGCTCGCCCGGGGAAGCTGCTCCGCCAGGCTTTCTAGAAAGGCCGAGAGCAGCCGCGACCTGTTGGCTTTTGCTTTCTCCGAGCGTCGGTCCAGCTAAAGCCACGCCCTCTTAAGGCTCGCCTTTCCCGAGCAGCTGTGCCCCCTTCCCCCAAAAGGCGGCGTGGTGCTCCCCCTTCCTCCATGCCTGGGGTCTCGCCAACCTTCCCCCTTGCGGAGACTGCTGGGGCCCATTACTTGAGCAGAAAGGAATTTGGTGCCGTTTTCCGCACGCCGGTGCCCTGGAGCTCGTGGTGCATTAGAAACACATGTGCCTGAACCCCCGGCTCCATAAGGCAGCGGCCCGGGGGTGGGGGCGGCGGCTCCTCCTCGCCTTTCCGAGCAGGCCAGAGTCCACGCGGGGGTGGGAGTGGAGGCTGTGCCTCTCCTGCAACCAGAAACCCGGACCTTCTTCCCTGGGCTGGGAAGGCCCGATTTTAAGGCGAGCCTCTCTTCTGAGCCTAGCAACCAGCTGCTGATATATGCCGGGTCTGTGTCCCGGCTTTTTTTTTTCTTAAGGCGAGGAGCACGGTGGGAAAACATGCAGGGTTAAACGTTTTCTTTAATTACAGGGTTTAATTCGGGAGCCCGCCTCCCTTTCGGGAGGCCTTTCCTCGCCTCCCGCCTTCCCTTCGGCCGGGCTGGCAAGCCACGAACGGGAGGCGGGAGACGGGAAAAGGAGGCCGCCGGCAGCTTACCTGCTCCAAGCATCCAAGCCCCGCGGTCTCCCGGTCGCCCGCCCGGCCCCAGGGCAACGGCGGCAGCGAGGCGACGGGTGGAAGAAAGGGGAGGGGGACGAGGAAGGGCTGTTTGCGCCGCTCGTAAACTCAAAGCGGCGATGGCTCCTCGTCCCTCACCCCTCCCAACCGCAGCGGCGCCTCCGAGGGCGGGGCTAGGGATGGGGCGGGGGAAGGAGAGGAGGAGCAGCCTCCCTTCCCCCTCCCCCCAGCTTCCAGCGCCCGCCCGCCGCCAACGCCGGCCCGAGCTGAGAGGCCTGCTGCCTTTCAGGCCGATTTTTTGAAAGAATGCCCTAGTCGGGCATTGTTTTAAAAAATCGGGACTTTTTAAGAGGGCGGGCAGGACGCGGGACAAATGGTGAAAAAGCGGGTGTGTCCCGCCAAAATCGGGACGTCTGGTCACCTTAGCCTTAAATCAGCCACAAAACAGACCATGAGAAAGGCCTTGTGGACCAATTGAAACTCACTGGGAGGCGCACTAATTAAGTCATTTGATGTTGATGAGTCGGTTTTCATCATTCATACTTTTCTATATGCATGATGCATTCACCATCATTTGGTAGCCTGGTCCTAGTGCAATTTACAAGAAGAACACTCTGTGAGCAGGAAGCAGATTAGGCAACCATCAAGCTGTGCTGGAGGCCTCTAAAAGGCCCCTGTGGTCCCTCAGCATTGCTAAGCTATCTGTGGAATGGAACTGTATTTGTTCAGTTCCCATATCTATGCTAATCAATTGCTGCAACCTTAAAAGCCACACTGAGGGAATAATGGATGCAGCTCAGTCTATTCTTTCAGTCTGCAGTCTTTTTCCAATGGAACTAATACCAAAATAAGCAAACCATGGGGTGAAAAGTCATAACGCTTTAACAAAAAGCTTCATAAAGCAAGAAAGGTGATCAACAACAGCTATTTAGCCCTATCCTTTTCTTTGCCAATGTTAATGGTCAAACATCAATTATCAACTAGCATAACCATTGACTGTACTTATCATGCTCAAAGAATGCATTCAGGTGACTGAAACACAGTCATTATTTTACATGTATAACATTTAATAAGATGAATGTAGCCATGCACATTCAGAAATAGAAAGGTCTTGCAGTGTAGTGGTTATGCTGAAGATCCGCGTTGCAGTGTAGTGGTTATGCTGAAGAACCCTCAAATAAGTTGGTGACTATTGCCCAGTCATTCTTTCTGAGCCCAGTCTACCCCGAAGGATTGTTGTGGCACAGGAAAATGGGACAAGGGAGTGTTGAAGTTTGAGCTGCTGAAGGAAACACTTGAGTTCCTCAAGGAGAAGAGGACAATATTGTTATGTCCCTACATTTACATCTTAGCTGGAAGTTCCCAATCAGGTCCAGCTTATTGTCATCAACAGGTTGCTCCTGATTAGCCCTGGTCCAAGCCAGGGCTATCCTATTTAAACCCCAGTCACAACTGGGGTTGTTGCTGTTGTTTCCCACCATGACCTAATAAAGAGCTGAAGCCACTCACTCGCCTCTTGCCTCTTCAGTATGAGAACCTATCAAATAGCTTACAGAAAATAGCTTAGGCCAGTGATGGCAAACCTATGGCACGCGTGCCACAGGTGGCACGCGGAGCCATATCTGCCGGCACGCGAGCCGTTGCCCTAGCTCAGCTCCAGCACACATGTGCGCCCCAGCCAGCTGATTTTCGGCTTGCACGGAGGCTCTGGGGGGGCATTTTTGGCTTCCAGAGGGCATCTGGGGGGATGGAGGAGAGCGTTTTTGCCCTCCCCAGGCTCCAGAGAAGCCTCGGGAGCCTGGGGAGGGTGAAAAATGGGCCTACCGGGCCCACCAGAAGTTGGGAAATAGGTCATTTTTGCCCTCCCCATGCATTGAATTATGGGTGTGGGCACTCGCGCATGCGTGATAGCACGCACGCACGCGCTTTTGGCACCCGAGGAAAAAAAGGTTCGCCATCACTGGCTTAGGCTATACCTCATCCCTGTATTATACAAGTGGATTTCTTGTTTTCATCTGCCTATCTCTTCTCCACATTTTTGGGGGGAGGGGAAGTGGGGAGAGATTTGTAAAGAGAAATGTAAACTCATCTGATGTTTTAGAATGCATCTTTATCCATTCCCAAAATACAATCTAGGAATTATTCTACCCTAAGAATAGGGAAAATGAAATTTTAGGATTATTATTTCATTAGTTAGAGTTAGACACGTGAAATCTTTTCTCTCGATGGCTCTTAAAATGCTGGACTTTGATTAACGCGCTTTCTTAGTAAAAAGGAAGAATACAGTGTAGAATATTTGCTCAGATTTAGCTGGAGGCTAGATGGTTTCTGGACTGTAACAGATTCAGAAGACAGAGAAAAATTAGCTTTCCCCTTCAGCAGCGATAATATATTTGGAACAGATGTTTTTAGATATCTAAATTATACTTCTAACTGAAATATTTTCTATCAAAGCAATATCTGAGCTCACGGCAAAAGGATGTAATAAGTCAGTGACACATATTTCAAAAATTATTCTGTAAAAAAAAATTCAGTGGTGATGGATTAAACAAAATTTAGCCCAAGTTTGATGACTCTAGATTTCTTCAATTGAATTGTCATCTGGACCCAGAAAATGTGACTTCTCTGTCACAGTATTTGCTTTCTGGAATAAGGGACCCTCTGAAATACAAATGGCTCCCATCCTATTACATTCAGAGGCCCATAAAGACCTGACTCTTCTCACAGGCCTTGGGCTGGAGCGGTGAAGCCCCATTCATTAGACGTTACGTATTGGTGGATTGTCTTTCAGGTTCCTCATCTTGTCCTGTCTTTTTCCTTTGATTGAGTCTGGCTTTGATGTTTATTGTTTCGTACTGTAGTGTTTTTATATTGTTTGACATTTTGCAAACTGCTCAGAGACATTTGGACCTGGGTGGCCTGAGATCAAATGAAATCAAGTCAAGTTAATCAATAAAACAATAAGTGTGGAATTATGTGGAAGAGTTTGGGGAGCAGATAGGAAAGACAGCTCAGTGACGGCAATGAAGAAAAGCAACTTCCAGGAAATGGCTCAACACAATAGTGTAAGGGAGATAGCAGTATCTGCAGGGAAAGGGAATATCAAAAAAAGACAGATAGTGGTCAGAAAGGCAGAGTTGAAGCCCTATCACTTAATGTTTTTGTAGAAAGTTGACAGTTCCAGTACTATGGTTGCCATCTTAACACCTTTGACTCTATTCCTTGAAGACACTACTGGGAGTGAAGAAAGAAGACATACTGAAGGGTGAGATGGTGGAAGTAATTAAATAAAGGGTGTAGGTCAATCTCTGAACTGGTTGCAAAGACTACTTGAAACAAGACTAAAAGCCATAGGATACACATAGCAAATACTGTGTTGTTGAGAGGAAAAGCACGATTTCTGACTAGGCCCTCAGAAAAGGCCTAGAAGGAGATTTCTTTCCACGTTTTCATAAGAACACATGAAACTGGCATTTTTTGAATGAACCTACGTATATCATTGGGGCATTGCTATTTACGTGGCTTTCGCTATAAATAAACAGGTTGTATTTACAATACACTGTGAAAACGGGATTGGGCGGCCTATAAGAGCGTTTAAATAAATAAATAAATAAATAAAAACATACACACCAAAAATAAACAGTGAAACAGGTGAAAAAGCAGAGAAGAGAATAAAAGAAAGGCCCATAAAGATATTTTTTTTAGGCATTTGTACTTTCAAGAATTTTGCAATACTGTACAATGGACAAGAAAAAAAAGTGCATTCTATGACAAACTGAAATAAAATGTGTCTGCTAATAAAGAAAAATATCAAGTTTCTGAACTTACATAGGGAGTTCTCAACTTACAACCATTTGTTCAGCAACCATTTAACAACATGGAAAAAAGTGACCAATGACCACTAGCTGCATTTACAACCATCACAATATATCCACTGTCGTGTGATGAAAATACAGATGTTTGGCAACCAGCAGGTATTTAGAACAGATGCAGTGCCCCGGGATAATGTGACCACCATTTGTGAACTTCCCAGATGACTTCCGACAAATCAACTCAATGGGAAAAGCTGGATTCGCTTTATTTATGTATTTAGAAAATTCATATTGCCGCTTACGCACACATGGCGACTCAAGGCGGATTACAAGGATATAAAAACACCATGTAAAAGAAAATAAAAATAATAAAAATAAAATAATAACCCCCCACCTCTTACCTGGGCGACAACACACATTTATACTAGCCATTTACCGGGCTCCATCCCGCTCTGGTTTAATCATCCTATGATTCTCCTAACAGCTACAATGATTTACTTAACAACCAGAGCAAAAAAGAGTTGTAAAATCAGGGGTGACTCACTTAATAACTGCCTTGCTTGAAATTCTGGTCCCAACTGTCGTCGTAAGTTGAATACCACCTCTAATACGTATATCCAGACTGTTCCTGTATGCATTGTTTTGACGTAGTTTGAGGGGAAAAATGATACATTGCCAGATATCTGAAGATAATTGCAAGGGGAACCTTTGATAATGTCTTATTCACTGAAACCCAATTAGCAGAAGAGATTGAAAATAGAAAGTGAAGCCATTTCTAAGATGAATGAGAGCTGCTCATTCAGAATCAATACTGCAACAGCAACAGTAGCAGTGGTGGGTTGCACCCGGTTCGGCCGGTTCTAAGAACAGGTAGCGCCGGCAGTGGGAGGCTCCGCCCACCCACCCGGGAAGCTTCTGCGCATGTGCAAAAGCATTGCGCTCGCAAGCGCGAACCGGTAGTACAGGGTTTTAGAACCCATTACTGAACAGTAGGTATATCAATTAAGCTGTGTTGATTATTGTTGTAAAAAAAAGTATCTGTCTGTCTGTCCATATGTCTGTCTATCTTAAGATGTTCCAGCACCATCTTGTCCATCTATGGTAAGATGGTAAGCTTATACTACTTATACTAGAATGACCTCTTCTCTTTAAAGTTATAGATAGATAGATAGATAGATAGATAGATAGATAGATAGATAGATAGATAGATAGATAGATAGATAGATAGATAGACAGACAGACAGACAGACAGACAGACAGACAGACAGACAGACAGACAGACAGACAGACAGACAGACAGACAGACAGACAGACATAGAGATAGAGATAGAGAGATAGAGAGATAGAGAGATAGAGAGATAGAGAGATAGAGAGATAGAGATAGATAGATAGATAGATAGATAGATAGACAGACAGACAGACAGACAGACAGACAGACAGACAGACAGACAGACAGACAGACAGCTAGAGCTAGAGCTAGAGATAGAGATAGAGATAGATAGATAGATAGATAGATAGATAGATAGATAGATAGATAGATAGATAGATAGATAGAGAGATAGAGATAGAGATAGAGATAGATAGATAGATAGATAGATAGATAGATAGATAGATAGATAGATAGATAGATAGATAGACAGACAGACAGACAGACAGACAGACAGACAGACAGACAGACAGACAGACAGACAGACAGACAGACAGACAGACAGACAGACATAGAGATAGAGATAGAGATAGAGATAGAGAGATAGAGAGATAGAGAGATAGAGAGATAGATAGAGATAGATAGATAGATAGATAGATAGATAGACAGACAGACAGACAGACAGACAGACAGACAGACAGCTAGAGATAGAGATAGAGATAGAGATAGATAGATAGATAGATAGATAGATAGATAGATAGATAGATAGATAGATAGATAGATAGATAGATAGATAGATAGATAGATAGATAGATAGATAGATAGATAGATAGATAGATGTAGGTAGGTAGGTAGGTAGGTAGGTAGGTAGGTAGGTAGATAGATAGATAGATAGATAGATAGATAGATAGATAGATAGATAGATAGATAGATAGATAGATAGATAGAGATAGAGATAGAGATAGAGATAGAGATAGAGATAGAGATAGAGATAGAGATAGATAGATAGATAGATGTAGATATAGATATAGATATAGATATAGATATAGATATAGATATAGATATATAGAGAGATAGATAGATAGATTGATAGATAGATAGATAGATTGATAGATAGATAGATAGATAGATAGATAGATAGATAGATAGATAGATAGATAGATAGATAGATAGATAGATAGATAGATAGATACATAGATAGCACTTAGACTTATATACCGCTTCATAGTGCTTTACAGCCCTCTCTAAGCGGTTTACAGAGTTCAGCATATTGCCCCCAACAATCTGGGTCCTCATTTTACCCACCTCGGAAGGATGGAAGGCTGAGTCAACCTTGAGCCTGGTGAGATTTGAACAGCTGAACAGCTGAACTAGCAATCAGCTGAAGGTCGCAGTGCTGCTTTTAACCACTGCGCCACCTCGGCGCAGTGGTTATATATATATATAACCACTGTGGTATATATATCTATATCTATATCTATATCTATATCTATATCTATATCTATCTATCTATCTATCTATCTATCTATCTATCTATCTATCTATCTATCTATCTATCTATATATATATATATATATATATGCATGATATAGATATATATATATAGATATATATCATCTCATTCAAAATATGTTGTACTTATTATAATGGATATAATGAGCTGCTCAGGTTTTATGCTTTCCTTGTCTGCCCAAAGAATTTGG
Source organism: Diadophis punctatus similis (assembly GCA_023053685.1). Classification (NCBI taxonomy): domain Eukaryota; kingdom Metazoa; phylum Chordata; class Lepidosauria; order Squamata; family Dipsadidae; genus Diadophis; species Diadophis punctatus. Next base: position 181,032,851 of record JALIGW010000001.1, on the reverse strand, counting down.
GATGCCAAACTTGAGATACCTTTTCTTATCCTAATTGCATGTTGTTGAACTCAGATGAAGGTAGCCCTATGCTTTCTTCTGACATTGAATGCAGCTTCTCTCTTTTTCCAAAAAAATGGTATTTCAATTGTATATTTAGTTGTAATATTTCATTGCCATGTGATATGTTCGTGGGTGTCACCTTCTGTTAAAATCCTCCAGGCAACAATTTATTTACTTTTTCTAGCTTTGTAATAGAGGAGGAAATCCTAGAAAATGTTATGCAAATGTTATGTATATATGTATTTGTTTAAGATTGCTTGTCTACATTAGCTGACTGTTTCTTGATGTTTCTCCATAGAAACTGTATGATTCAGAAGGCTCTTATACTAGATAAACTTATCAAGATTTTGATAAATGGCATGCTTGAAGCTATAGAGTCAATTCTTATAGGTGAGCTAAGAAACAAACTATGTCACAAAAACATTGTGTGTGTGGGTGTGTTGTGTATGTGAGATGAAAATCAACTTCAGTTCATGTTCTTACTATATCAGGTATAATTTTATAGAGAAGCAACATCTACATTTAGTGTTGTATGAAAAAGGGAAACATATTCCATACTATAATGTTCTCATTAGTGAGACTGCTCTTTTTAAAAGGATCATTTTTTTAAAAAAAATCTAAAATCTCCTTCTATTTCCTGCCCTGCTTTGAAATCTGAAGCTTTTTGTATACTCTCTTTCTTAATATAGTATGAATAAATTAATGTAGGTGAATAAAAATAATATAGATGAGGCTTTTATTGAAAATCGTATTTGAAAGAATTACCGGTATATAAAAATATAATGCGATTTTTTAAAAATATCCCTCAAGATTTTTTAAGACTAAATGATCCATTGTATAATGCTATGATAAGCATAATCAATAACTTGAAAAATCATACTCCTTTTAGACATATTTGTTAGTTCATAACTATGGATTTATTTTATACAAATTTCTGAACGGAGAACGATGGATACCTGTCACGGCTGCCATCTGTGCTAGAGCTGTGTTCATTCAGGCAAATATCACTAATCTGCTTCAGAAATGCATAGCAAAAGTTTTGATGTCTCTAGGAGCACCCCTAAAAAAAGGAGGAGGAGGAGGAGGAGGAGGAGGAGGAGGAGGAGGAGGAGGAGGAGGAGGAGGAGGAGACTATACTAAGTGTAGCTCACAAAATTATCTGCCACAATGTCCTACCTGTCAACGACTACTTCAGCTTCAACCGCAATAATACACAAGCTCACAATAGATACAAACTTAATGTAAACCGCTCCAAACTTGATTGCAAAAAATTCGACTTCAACAACAGAGTGGTCAATGCCTGGAACACTTTACCTGACTCAGTAGTTTCTTCCCCAAACCCCAATAACTTCAACCTCAGATTATCTACCATCGACCTCATCCCATTCCTAAGAGGTTGGTAAGGGGCGTGCATAAGCGCACAATCGTGCCTACCGTTCCTGTCCTAATGTATCCATATATTCATACCTCTTTTACTCTTATTCATGCTTGTACTATTACATATATATTCAATCATGTTTTATTGTTTATACTTTGCTTATAATCATATATGCTTGACAAATAAACAAATACAAATACAAATACAAAATACTGTTAAAGGCCTATCTAGTCCTGGAGGCAGTTACCATAGGCAACTCAGATGCTTCTCTTAAGACTCCAATCAGGACATGGCACATGAGCAGCTTCTCACTGGCTTCTACCAATAGCTGGGTTTCATGATATATGTAAATATTTCACTGTACTGTGTATTACATATAATGTAAAAATCTCCAATGACACACACGCTAACATATATAATAAAGCCCACATTGTGATAACTTTACACACCCGCTTGTTGAATATTTTATTTGGTTTACTGATGTCTAAGTTCCTGAGATTCTCAGAATATTTCAATAATCGACTATTAAAACAACAGAATCAAATGCAATAGAATCAAGTTTAAAAGGCTATCTTAGAGGCTTTTAAGGTCTAACTTTGGTCAGAGTGGACAATTGCCATGGCCTATCAACCCCTTCTAAATTCATTTTCTAAAAGTATGAGAATATCCCAGATAAAAGTAAAGCTGCAATTTTAGGAGATAGATAGATAGATAGATAGATAGATAGATAGATAGATAGATAGATAGATAGATAGATAGATAGATAGATAGATAGATAGATAGATAGATAGATAGATAGATAGATAGATAGATAGATAGATTAAGGTGACCAGATTTTAATATTTGTAAAGCGGGACACCATTGACGGGAGGGGGGGGGTTCTAGGGGAGCAAGATGGGAAGGGTCCATCTTTCTTATCCTGCAGCTTTGTGCACCCCCCACCAAAACACCCCCCTTCATCGCAGCCAGGGGTGGGTTCCTACCGGCACAGGCTTACCTGTTCGTCGCCGCAGAGCCGAAGAAGCTGGTGGCGTTCGCGGCGTGGGGCTTCCCCCACCCGCTTTCCCCGGCTGCTGGGATGCTGCCATTTGCATTCTTTTGCCCTCTGCGCATGTGCAAAGTGTTCTGCTTGCACAGAGGGCAAAAGAACCCAAATGGCGGCATCCCGGCGGCCGGGGAAAGCGGGCGGGGGAAGCCCCATGCCGCGAACGCCACCAGCTTCTTCGGCTCTGTGGCGACAGAGACCGCCGCTGCCCCTCTCACTGCCCTCCCTCCCCGCCTGGCAGGAGGAGGCAGGCGAGGCAGGAGGCAGAGGGGTGTGCAGGGCAAATTCAAATTTAAAAAGCGGGACTTTTTTGAAACGCCGCGGGACGCGGGACAAATTATTAAAAAGCGGGGCTGTCCCGCCAAAAGCGGGACGTCTGGTCACCTTAAGATAGATAGATAGATAGATAGATAGAGAGAGAGAGAGAGAGAGAGAGAGAGAGGAGAGAGGAGGAGAGAGAGAGAGAGAGAGAGAGAGAGAGAGAGAGAGAGAGAGAGAGAGAGAGAGAGAGAGAGAGAGAGAGAGAGAGAGAGAGAGAGCATGGTAAACATGGCTAGTCTGATATTAGGGGAATCAGAATGATCAGTAAGATCCCAAGGGTGTGATCTCTCTCTCTCTCTCCCTCCCTCTCTCTCTCTCTCTCTCTCTCTCTCTCTCCCTCCCTCCCTCCCTTCTCCCCCCCCCCCCTCTCTCTCTCTCTCCCTCCCTCTCTCCCTCCCTCCCTCTCCCTCCCTCCCTCCCTCCCTCCCTCCCTCCCTCCCTCTCTCTCTCTCTCTCTCTCTCCCCAGCCTTCCTGCCTTTCCCGGCAATAGACATTTAATATGTCTGTAATGGTAAGATTTTTCAGAAAAGATTGAAATAGAATCAAACTTCCCACAAGAAGAATTATGTCCTTATCCTCATCTCTCCCAGATGAAACAAGCTAAGTGACTTGAATATCTTGGCCAGAACCTTTTTAGGAATGCAGGTCTGTATATCTTTATTTAGACAAAGTCAGTAGGTTGAAACTGCCTTTGACCTGTTCAGAAACTGCCTTTGACCTGTTCAGAATCTGGTTGCAGACTCCATTTCTCATCAGATCGAGGTTGCCTTGTGGACAGCTTCTTTGGATATTTGATAATCCCGAGGTTTTCTTGCAGATAGGCACAGAAAGCTGGAACAGATCTTCCTATATCTTGAGTTCCAAGTGGATGCACTCGTCAAGCACCCATGACAATATTTCTAGTTTCTTGAGGGAGGTTACTTTAGAAAAGTACTTTTGAATCACATTTGAAGCAAGGAGGCAAGGTCAGATATACTCTTCTTCTTAAGAAGGAATATGATTCCACATCTATTCCAATCCTATAGGAATTCTATGGGTGCCAGTAAAAAGGAAACACCTCTGCTTTCAATCTCAGAGAGAGGGAGAAGGAAGAAATTATCACATTGTTGAATTGACCCACAAGGGAAAATAAATGAGCTTTGTGAGCCAAACTCCAAATTACTTGCTCTTGAAGTATGTTATAACACAAAAAATCTTTTTGTCTTACTCCCTCTTTTCTATTACCTCTCTCTCTCTCTCCCTCCCCCCCTCTCTCACATAAAGAAACATATGCTCTTTCTTTATCTCTCCCATAGCCTCCCATAGGCATTTCTCCCATTTCTAGGTCACACCATTTTGATCACCTCAGTGCCATGAAGGGAAACCCAGTTCTCTGAGCACCACATTTTTTTTAGTGAGTACAAGAAAAACGACAAAACAAACAGTGGAAGAGGCGAATGGAAAGCCTTGGCCTAAGCACAAGTTTGATACAGTGTGTTTTGTAAAGAACAAATTGAGCTCTCAGACACCTCATATGGACCCTGTCTCACAGTCTTTTCTCCCTTTTCTTTCTTTCCCTGGCTCTCATTCTCGTTCTTTGCCCACTGTCTGTCTGTGTCTTTTCTTCTTACTTTGCTTCCCTCCCTCCTCTCTGTCTCCAATACCTCTCACTGTCTTTTCACTGTCTATGGAATGGAGCATTGTCTTCTTCCTGAACGTCCATTCTCGTAGGGTGGAGCTAGCCTCCAAGATTGGGATGACACATTCTACAGCCAATTAGGACTGAGTCTGGAAAACCTATAAAAGCTGATTCCCTCTGATACTCCCCCTCTTGAGACGAAGTACCAGGTCAGACTCCCGTGTACTCCCTACGGTTATTACCTCACCCCTAGAAGGGCGGGACTTGGAGGCTAGCTCCACCCTACGAGAATGGATGTTCAGGAAGAAGACAACGCTCCATTCTCCATAGTGGGTGGAGCTAGCCTCCAAGATTGGGACATGCCAAAGCAGTACGTCCCAGGGAGGGGCCCTATATAGCCAAGTCAGAAACCCCCGGTTGCATCACCGCTAACAAAACGCGACGGCCAAAATCCGCCTCCGCGGAAGCAAACCGGTCTAGTTTATAATGTCTAATAAAGGGTGTCGGGGATGCCCATGTTGCCGCCCGACACACTTCCTCAATGGTTGCAGAAGTAGACCACACCGCCGTGGTCGCCACGCTCTGAGTGGAATGGGCCATTATCTGTCCTGGACACTGAAGGCCCTCTCTCTCGTATGCTGATGCTATCACTGAACGTATCCAGTGACCCACCATGGCCGAGGAAGCCTTCCGACCTATGGATGCTGGTGAGACCCCAATGAACAATGCCTCCGAGCGGCAAATGGACACTGTGCATTGGAGATACATCTCTAAGGCCCTCTTAACATCCAAGAATGAAGAAGTGATGTCGGGGTCCGTAGAAGCCCCAGAACAGAAGGCGTTAATCTTGGAGCAATTTGAAGAAGAGATAGAGAATTAGGGAGAGACAAGTCCTTGACTAAGACTGAGTCGAAAGAGGACTTCTGGGGCGGGGCCATGGCGGAGCGAAGCTGAGAAGCAAACCGCTGCAACTTAGCTCGACTTTCTTCGTTCAGACTGCTGAAAATCCGCAGCGTGGAGCCTCGTAGGGGCTAGCGTGAGGAAGGGGAACATCGAGCGAGGACGGGAGGAGGTGCAAACCCCCGCCGAAGCAGATGGGAACCCCAAACCTGAACGAAGAAGAAACCAGCAAACTACGCTGGTCCAGAGGTATGGCCGCCTGAGCATACAGCAAGGAAGGGAGAGATAGAGGAATGGCAAAATATCTATAGATCATTGGAAATATCAAATCAAATTGGATTACAACTTTTGTTTTCGGAGAATACTCCCATTGGGAAGAGAACGATTGGCACTCCCGAAGGACAATTGAGCCTCCAAAAAAGGAACTAACGGCGCCTTAGCGGAAAGGAGCAAAAGGCGAGACAAAATAAAATCAAATTAAGAACGGACTGCTTTAAAGGGATACAAACTAGAAAGAACTACGGGAGAAACAGTTGATGGTAGAAAAAGAAATCTACGATAAGATTACATCTGAAACACTTTGAAACCAAGGGGGGGGGGTAAAGGGAGAGAGAACTGTGACAAAGCAATCTTCTAGAACGCAGACATCTTGAATAGACTGTAAAACAGACATAGAAGATAGAAGACTCCTCCCCTAAGAGACACTTGTAAGATACAGTATACAATACTTGATCAACTTGAAATTGAAAACTTTAATTTATATATTGATTAAACCTATAATTAGTAATATCCTGATATTTAAACCCTAATATATAGTTATTAAAGTTATTAAAGTTATAATTAGAAATACGTGGATACCTAAGCAATTAACTATCACTGTTATTATATACTAGATTTTATGGAAAGTAAGAAATAAGATTCTTAAAGGTATTAATAATAATTTGAATTAAGAGACTGAATTAAGTGATTTTATATTTTCTTATTACTGAACCTCAAACTATTTAAGTTGTTTAGATTGTGAATTAAGAACGATAGAAATTACTAGTAAATATCTTTGATTTATATACTGAAAAGATAAGTTAAAAAAAAGAGAAAGTAATAATAATAAGCTCTTGATAGAAATTTACTACATAGAAAATTGATGTTTAAATAATTAAGAATTAACTCTCCTTTCCTATCTCCCTATCTCAAAATACGAATAATACTCTCCATTACTCTCCTTTATTGTACTTTAATGAATTCCTGACCTCCCTTTAATTTCTATAAACTCTAGACTCTCTATTTCATCTCACTCTACCCCTCTCTTTCCTCTTAGTAGCTAGTAATATTAACTTCTACTTTCTACCTTAAGTATACCAAACATAACATAATAGAAATTAGAAAGGATAAAGTATAACGATAAAGATAGGGAAAAATATATGAAAGTGTGGAATAACTTTTTTAGAAGAGTGATCATGTCAACAACAACGACTGTGACTAAACCAATTAAGAAACCAACTCCGGTAACACCCTCAGCGACAGGGCAAAAACTGATTACAGAAATGGCAACTACTGAAAAACAAGGACAAACACCCTCATTACACACTATGCAGGCCACACTAGATAGAATACAAGAATTTATGATGACACAACAAGAAACAATGGTCAAAATGCAACAAACAATATTTAACAATCAGGAACAGACTAATGAAAATTTCGAAGAAGTTAAGGGAAACATAAAAAAATTAGATAATAGAATGGAGGTAATCCAGGGAGTGGTTGCAAAACACGAACAACAAATTAAAAATTTAGAGGAAAAAACTGATATAACCGATAAAAAAATAGAGGAAACAGAAGAATCACTAAGAGCAAAAAACAAAGAATTAGAGGGGGCCATTGCTCTCCTCGAGATGGAGAAATCAGCATTCTACCTAAGATTCCAAAACATACCAGAAGTGAAAGAGGAGGAGTTACGTGAACAGGTAGCAGAGATATTAGCGGAAGCTCTACAGGTAGAAAAAGAAGAAATAAATAGACATATAGATGAAATTTACAGAGTACAAAAAAACTTTGCCAAAAGACACAAGCTACCCAGGGAGGTACATGTACGATTTACAAAAAAGCAATAAGGGACGAAATTTATAAAACCACAAGAACAGAACAAATACTACATAAGGAAAGAGAAATTAATGTATTAAAACAAATCCCCAAACGAATAAGAGAAAAGAGAAGGGACCTACAATACTGCACCGCAAAATTAATAAGACAAGAAATTTCTTTTAGATGGTTGATACCGGAAGGAATCCTAGTGACATGGAAAGGGAAAAAAATAAAGATAGAAACAATGGAGGAAGCAGACCAATTTATTGAAACACATCTAGAAAAAGAAGGAGAGAGCAGTGCAGAGGGAGAGGGACAAAGTCAGGAAGAAAAAGAAATGATAGAAGAAATGGAGAGAATGAAAAGACAAGAGAGAGAGAGGGAGATAGGAAGATGAAATCAAAAGAAGTAAGGACTGCGAGACTAACAAGAGCAATGAGTAAAAAATAAAATGCAAAATCAAATTAAAATATTTTCAGTAAACATAAATGGAATCAATTCACCAATAAAAAGAAGACAAATACTCAATAGACTACAGAAACAAGGTTCAGATATTACATGTTTACAGGAAGTTCACATTAAAAAAGAAGAGTATAAGCTATTGCAACAGCCTAAGATAGGTAATCTCTTTACATCCCTAGCCGACTCAAGGAAAAGAGGAATAGCACTATACATTAAAAATTGGTTAAGCCCCAAGCAAGTATATATCGACACAGAAGGAAGAATACTCATAGTAGAAATTACCATTGATAAAACCAAAATACTGTTAGTAGTCATCTACGCCCCCAACAATGGACAAAAAGAATTTTATGCAACACTATACCAACAAATTATTAAATTAGAGAGAGAAAACATTTGCATAATTGGAGATTTCAATGCAGTAGTAGATGCCAAAGAAGATTATAAATCGGGATCAAAAAAAATTTGGAAAGGAAAATATTACCCAAAAACTTTTTTGAAATGGTGAATGAATTTAAAATAAAAGATATATGGAGAGAAAGACACCAGAAACAGAACCAATACACATACTTTTCAAACCCACATCAATCCTGGTCCAGACTTCATATGGCTTGGTCAAATATAGAACCAATTATAAAAATAGAGAGTGTAGAAATAGAACCAAATACGTGGGTGGATCATAATCCCATAGTAATTACAATAAGAGGAATAAGTAAGGTAAGAAGAAGATGGATGATGAGCCAGAAAATAATAAAAGAAAAAGAATTTAAACAATATATGGAGAAAGAATTGACTTTCTTCCTACAGGAGAATTGGAACGAAGATACATCTATACAGAACATTTGGGACACTATGAAAGCATATACAAGAGGACTAACTATTGCCTATTCTAGTAAAAAAAATAAAAATAAAAATAAGCAAATCAAGGACTTACAAAACAAGATAGGGGAATTAGAACATAAATTACAAGAGACACCACTAAGTAAGGAAATAAAAGAAGAAAAGGAATTAATCAAACACAAAATAAATCTGATATCACAAGAAGAAATTGCATTAAAAATTAAGACATCCAAACAGAATTATTTCGAACATGCTAACAAACCAGGTAGATGGCTGGCTTACAAATTAAGAAAAGAAAAGGAAAAAAAAACAATACAACAACTAGAGGATTCGCTAGGAAAAATGCAATTTGCAATAGAGGAAAAAAAAGAAATAGCAAGAGAATATTATAGAGAGCTATATAGCAAAGATAACATACAACTCCAAAACATACAAGACTATCTAAAAAATTCCAATATAGTGCAATTACCAGAGGACATTAAAGATAAGATGGACGAAGAAATAACATTGACTGAGTTAGAAAAAGCAATTAAGAATCAAAAAAATAACAAAACCCCAGGACCAGATGGTATTCCAGCAGAGTATTATAAAGAACTACAAACGATTTTAAAAAATATACAATTAATTACATACAATGAAGTGCTAACAAAAGGAGCAATCCCAGACTCATGGATAGAGGCACTGATAACAATAATCCCAAAAGACACCACTATGAAACATAAGATTCAGAGCTACAGGCCAATCTCGCTGCTAAACTCAGACTACAAAATATTTGCTTCTATAATGGCGGAAAGACTAAAAAAAATGCTCACCAAAATCATACACTCAGATCAAAACGGCTTCCTACCAAACAGATACATTAAAAACAATATAAGAACAATTATAAATATCTTAGAATATTATGAGACACACCCAGGGGAATCCATGGCACTTATTTTTTTGGATGCCCAAAAGGCATTTGATAACTTAAATTGGGACTTTATAACAAATCAATTAAATAAAATGAATTTCGGAGAAAAGTATATAAGGACAATTAAATCAATATATTCAAAACAAACTGCTAAAATTCTCATCAATGGAGAAACTACAAAAAACTTTAATATAGAAAAAGGAGTTCGACAAGGCTGTCCGCTCTCCCCTTTATTATTTATATTATCATTGGAATCACTATTACAAAAGGTAAGGGAAAACAAGGAAATAAAAGGACTCAAGATAAAAGAACAAGAATACAAACTTCAGGCATTCGCTGACGACTTGGTTTTCAATATAGAAGAACCATTAGAGGTAGGACCAATTTTACTAAAAGAAATAAATGAATTTGGAAAAGTAGCTGGTCTGAAAATTAACAAACAAAAAACTAAAATAATATCTAAAAACTTGACAGACGCACAAAATAATGAATTAGAAAAGAAATTAGAACTACAAATTGTAAAGAAAATAAAATATCTAGGAATTAATTTGTCAGCGAAATGCACCACAATAAAAGAAGGAAACTATATGGAAATTTTAAAACAAATTGAAAAGAAACTAGACAAATGGAACAAATTACAAATTTCCCTGATCGGTAGAATTGCAGCGATTAAAATGTCAATATTACCCCAAATTCTATACCTATTTCAAACCATACCAATCAAATTAGAGAAAAAATACTTCGAACAATTCAATAAAATACTAACTAAATTTATATGGGCAGGAAAAAAACCGAGAATTAAATTAAAATATTTACAACAAAATAGGAACCAGGGAGGATTTGGATTGCCGGACTTTGAATTATATTATCAAGCATCCGCTTTAACATGGATAAAGGACTGGATACAAATTAAAAATAGACGCTTACTGGTACTAGAGGGTTATGACTTACATCTAGGGTGGTATGGATTCCTCTGGGACGATAAACATAAAACACATTCATACTTCAAAAGACACAAAATCAGAGACTCTCTCCTTGGAATTTGGCTTAAGATTAAAAAACAATACTATACAAAAATGCCACCTTGGTTTTCTGGTATGGAAGCCATTACACACCCAAATACAACAAATCTGGAAAAAATGGTCACATATGAAGAAATACTAGAAGAAGGGGGAGCCTTAAAATCTATATCAAAACTAGAACAGGAAGGAATCAAAATTGATTGGTGGCCATACTTTCAAATTAAGAACAGATTAGAAAATGACAAGAGAAAATACGGAATACAAAAACTCAGATCAGAATTAGATAAAATTTTACTAGGTCAAGAACAAAAAGCAATAACTAAAATATATAAATTTCTTCTAAAAAAATAAAATGCAAAAAGACATAATAAAGGGAAATATGATAAGTTGGACGAAAAATTTTGGACATGATATACAAATTAATCAATGGGAAAAAATTTGGAACCAAAACTATAAAATGACAAAATCAGTCTCATATAAAGAAAATTATTATAAACTATTCTATAGATGGCACCTCCCCCCAGCGAGATTGGCAAAAATGTATAAAAATCTACCACCGAATTGTTGGAGATGCCAGCACAAAACAGGATCTTATTATCATATGTGGTGGACCTGTCCAAAAATAAAAAACTTCTGGAATACAATCAAAAACTGGCTAGCAGAAATTACACAACAAGATATAGATATTAAACCGGAAGCCTTCTTATTGGGAATCATCAATCAAAAAATGGAAAAAAAAACACTACTATATTACATTACATATATTAACAGCGGCAAGAATAATGATAGCACAAAGTTGGAAACTAAATGACACTCCTGATGAAAGTAGTATAATTAGAAAAATCCTGGATTGTGCCGAAGCAGATAAATTAACTATGGAACTAAAAGGAAAGGAAGACTCCGATTACTATGAAACTTGGAATTTATTCTATAACTGGTATGAAAAACGAAAACAAACATCACCAATGTAACAAATGTAAATATAAGCTAAATAAGACATATAGAAATCTGATTAAGGAACTTATAGGGAAATTAGCTATATTATACTAATGTATATGTATATTATGATATTACAAAACTAAAAATACCTTATTTTTTCTGTACCATTATTATTATTATCATTAATATTAGCATTAATGTCATCACTGTTGTATTAACATCAATGTCATTGTTAACATTACTATTATTACGATTGACTTATAAAACGCATTACAAAAATACAAGACAAAAATTGAAAACTACATAAAAATAGATCGCTAATACATATTTGCCGGAAGATAAATCATAGAAATTGACAGCTTTATAGCTGTATGCGCTTTTTATGTTTCGTATATGTCTATAGTATATATGTCATTGTCATAAATGTTTTCTTTTGTATGTTTTTTTAAAAATGTAAATAACTCAATAAAAAATATTTTTTTTAAAAAAAAGACTGAGTCGAAAGAGGGGGAGTATAAGAGGGAATCAGCTTTTATAGGTTTTCCAGACTCAGTCCTAATTGGCTGTAGAATGTGTCATCCCAATCTTGGAGGCTAGCTCCACCCACTATGGAGAATGAACTACCTCCCGAGATCCATACTACCCCACCTTACTGGCCTTCCGGAAAGCCGTCAAGACCTGGCTTTTCCAGCAGTCTGCGGCCAATGACCTTCTGATGAAGTCCTTTAGACCACCCCATGTATGTATGCATTGTTGAATGTATTTTAAATGTTGATTGTTTTTTAATCGTGTTTTTAATTGTTTTTTATTCTATTATGTATTTTTACTGTTGTAAGCCGCCCAGAGTCCCTAGGGAGTTGGGCGGCATAGAAATACTATTATTAAATTAAATTAAATTCTCACAAGTACTCTCTCATGCACATTCACTTCTCTCTCCCTTCTTTTATTTTTCACTCCTCCACCCTCTCCCATCTTTCCTTCTTTCTTCCTCACCAGATCTTTTGAACTCCCCCAGATATAATTCACTACAATTCAAATGGGTTTAAACGTTTTTTTTTATAAAAAAGATGGATCCAAAAGCCTGTTCAAACAAAATTTGTGTACATTAATTTAAAAACAAAGAAAATAAAATGTTTTACTTTAGCACATCTGCTCAATTGTTTGCCATTTGCAGTACAAGTTCTTCATGAGGTGTAGCTTGATTTTTGGGCAGGCCAATAAAAACAGGAATACCAGTTACTTTGTCACAGGCTTAGTTGAGATTGAAGCCTTGCCTTCCCCATCATTAGTGGTTAAGATACCAGGCCAGAAATCAGGAGCTGGTGAGTTCTAGTCCTACCTTAGGCATGAAAGCCATCTGGGGAGCTTTGGGCCAGTCACACTTTTTTAGCCCAACTCACTTCACAGGGTTTTTGTTGTGAGAAAAATAGGAAGAGGGAATACTAGATATGTTCGCTGCCTTGAGAAACAAACAAATAAATAAATAAATAAATAAATAAACAATTACCCCCAACCTGACTGCATTTCTCATACTTAAAGGCATAATCTTCCCATTGATATATTCAGCAGGAATGTGAATGGATTGTTCTATTGGCTCGATTCATTCCAATTTTTCTTCTGCTGCTATTCTTCTGTTTCAGCATCTGACTAACCTTGACTGATCCTGAAAAAATGCTTAGTATGGTTGGGGGTAAAGCTGCATGCTAAAACTACAAACTACATTTGTGATATGCGCCTGGGAAGTTATTTAACAGAATTGTGATCAAAAGAGATCAAGAGGTAACAATGAGCAGGAATTTGGAAAGTATACTTTCAGGCAGAGTGAATGTTTACTCTTCATCAGATACTTGAGATGTGCATGAATTATATAAAGGATGCATATTGTACATTGTTGATTGAGTGAAAGCCTATGATAAATTGAATAAGCATGAATTACGGAATTATTTGGGACAATATGAAGTTGAAGGTGATGACTGAGTGCAATAGCAACGGTGTATGATGAAGGAAAAAACATGCTTGAAATAAAAATGCTCATATGGGAATGGTGTAAAATAAGGATTTATGATGTTCTCTTTGTTGATTAATGTGCTTAACAATGTGCTTAATAATGCTTGTGATGATATTAGACATATGGTGGTTGGAAGCAAAAAGGTTGGCATACTGTTGAGTATATTTGTGTGCTGTGTTGTTGGCTGAGAACCTAAACATTTAATGTGCAAAGCTTACTTATAACATTTATGCATTCATTTATATTTATGGACACACGATTAAGGGATATTTAATAGAGATAAGAACCATGGTGTAATGAGGAGTACAGTTGTGAAAAATAACCAGTGGAAAATCACAACAGCTGTGTTTGACAAATAAAATGCAATGAATTAGTCACACTACAGGTAATCCTTGACTTAACAACTATTCATTTAGCCGCTGTTTGAAGTTAGAATGGCACTGAAAAAAGTGAGCTGCAACCAGTCCTTACACTTACATCCATATGGTCAGGTGATGAAAATTTGATCCTTGGCAGTTGGAAATCGTAGTCCCAACTGTGGTTGTAAGGGCTATCTATATATATATAAGTGGTGGAAAATTAGAGCCAAAAATATGCTTTGGTAGAATGTTTATAAGGAAATTGATAGATAAATTTTAAAAGAGTCAACACTGATAGATAGGTGATTGTTTCTATGTGGGCTATAGTGAGAAATTAATATTCCTTGAAAACTGAAAATGACTATGTATAAGAACATACAATGTGATATGAAAGTGGGAATCATATATGTCAGACGAAACAAAACTAACTTGAAGGGAATGGAACCACCTAAAAAGTGTGTAGGATAAAAGATAAAGTGACCAGATATATATTTTTTAATCGGGACACCATGGTGGGGGGGCCTGGACGTCGCAATTTGAGTTTTGCCCTCTGCGCATGCGCAGAACGCTGCGCATGCGCAGAGGGCAAAATAACTCAAATGTCGGCGTCCAGGTGGGGGGGGGAGGCGGGAGGTTATGCAGTTTCCATATAAGTCCGTTCAGAGAGCCTCGGCCAGCCTAATTCTAGCGCTGAACGGAATCCAGATGGGGGGGGGGAGTCACCACAACCAATAGACTTGGAAGTGAAGAAAGCATGTATTTCTGTCCAATCAAAACTGAATTAAAATGCTGAGTTTTCCGTTGTTTTCTGCCCAACAATTGTATAAAATTGAAGCGGCAGCTGCAGGCTGCGCACACGTCTATTCATAAATCTATGCAACCAGATGGTTAGGCCAGAGGGCCTCATGGGTAATGTAGTTCTAGCTCTAGCTGGGCCCGGATGAATCTCCTCCGCATCCTCCAGGTCGAAGTAGTTGTGAAGCGGGAGAGAGAGAAAAAGAGGAACGGGGCGCAGTGGGGTTTCTTGAACCATGCCGTGCGGACGATGCCCGGCAGTTGAAGCCCGTGAACTGGGGGAGGAGGAGGAGAGGAAGAGAAGGGTAAAGGTTCCCTGCCCAGCCCGGGGCTCCTTCCCCACGCAGCCGCGGAGCCCTCTCGTCCCTGCCGGCGCCTTGCGTCCCGCCGCGGCTCCCTGTGCAACTCCCTCGCAGCCCTGCGTGCCCGTTGCCCCCTCCCTCCCTCCCTCCCTCGCTCACTCACTCGCTCCCCATGACGCGGGCTGGCATGGGGGGGTGCCCGACGCTCTGCCCTTTGCTCGCGGGCGGGGGTGACTCTGCTCTTCCCGAGGGAGGAGCCTGCCTCTCTGCCTCCTCCCCGAGCGTGCGCGTTGGGGGGGGGGTCGTTCCAGGTGGGGAAATCCACCCGACCCCCCCCACCTACCATGTTATCAGCAGGTCTTTCAACTTCACTCGCCAGCGCTGCCGCCGTTGTTGCTACCGCCGCCAGTACAGCTTGTTTCTGCGCACGCGTGGGTCGTCTTTCCCTTTAAGGTGACCAGACGTCCCGCTGTTTCGGCATTCTTTTCAAAAAAGTGGGACTTTTTGAAAAGAATGCGGGACGCGGGACACACGCTTGAAAAGCGTGTCTGTCCCGCCAAAAGCGGGACGTCTGGTCACCTTAATAAAAGAGGAAGAAACACGGAGAAGAAGAAAGTGGTGCTGCATGAATGAGGATTGACTATCTACTGCTGAGTGACAATATGAACGGAGATGGGTTGATGATGTGGAGAGTATGAATGAGGATCAAACTACAAAACAAATATATGAAGAAATGGATTGAGAGGAAAGGAACGATGGAGATCATTGGATGGGGTTGATGGGATCCTGAAAAAGAAAAGGGCACTAAGGCAATAAATGAAGCAGTTTGTGCACATGATAGGAATAAGAACGGTCACAATGAGAAAAAAGTTATGGAGACATACTGGATCTTGGTGGTGTAAACTAATTTTACTTATCTTTTCCCTTCCTTATTTATGGCGTTGATATATTTGGCTTTCTACTACTTAGTTATACCTTTCTTAGACTCTATAATGTTACTTATCTTCCTTATCAGATGATACTTCCAGCAGCCAGGAAACTTTATTTGATGTTTCTTTGGATCAGATGCTGCCATTAAGATTCATTGGAACTGTTTCTGATTGTAGGAGAAAGGAAACAAGGGAAGCAATTCAAAACCATCACAATGGATCCTTGGTAAGACAGAATTTCTTAGTGGTACAATTCATCCTGGCTTGGGGATATTGGCCGTTTTTCTGGACTTCTCAGCTGTCACCTGAATCTCATGGTCAGCATCTTCTCCCAAAGGAATTGTTTTTAAGTACACAAGAAAGAAAGCTCTACAAAATCATCCTTCTCTTTCCCTACACATTTATGGCTTGTGTCATTCAGTTCATAGCCTGGAGGAGAAATATAGGATTTATAGAAATTATTTATAGAAATATGGAATCCACACTGTATATTGGACATTAATACAATTGAGCGAGTCCAGAGGTATTTCATGAGAAGAGTACTCTACTCCTCTGCTCACAACAGAATACCTTAGCAGGCTTGAAATTTTGGGCTTGGATAACCTAGAACTATGCCGCCTATGGTCTGACCTAAGTGTAGTACACAAAATTGTCTGCTACAATGTCCTACCTGTCAATGACTACTTCAGCTTCAACCACAACAATACACAGGCAAACAATAGATACAAACTCAAGGTAAACCACTCCAAAGTCAATTGCAGAAAATACGACTTCAGCAACAGAGTGGTCAATTCCTGAAATGCACTACCTGACTCTGTTGTTACATCCTCAAACCCCCAAAACTTTAACCTTAAACTCTCTACCATGGACCTCACCCCATTCCTAAGAGGTCTGTAAGGGGGCGTGCATACATATTAGGCCTGGAGGATGGGAGAAAATGGTGGCGCCATATAGACCAGCTATGCAGCCGCTGTCCATTAAACTCTGACTGGGAAAAAGGCCCTAATGATGTTTTCCCTACAGCTACAACTAGCCCGAGAGAGCCGGATAACTTAGCTGAAGTTCCGGAGGCGCCACCCAGCGATTGCAAAGGACCAGCTCCAAGCGAAGTCGAGGCTGCACCCGAACTGTTCCAGCAAATTCCACAGAGGGAGCCAGAGAGGGAAAACACACCCTCTCCGCCCAAAGCCGACGCCCAAACTGAACCGCGCAGGTCAACTAGAGACACAAGGCGTCTGGTGTACCTAAATGATTACGTATGCAAATGTGTTGGGCTGGACTAAGGGGGGGAAGGATATTGTGTCCTGAGATCTGCATATTAGCTGGGAAGTTTCCCCTCAGGTCCACTCTATTGAGCAGAACAGGTGATTGCTGATTGGTCCTTTTCCAAACCAGGGTTACCCTATTTAAATCACAGTCACATCTGGGTACTTGCTGTTTTTGCTCACTGTAACCAATAAAGAGCTGAAGTCACTCAACCAGTCTAGACTGTCTACAGTAGACCTCTCCCTATTTCTAAGAGGTCTGTAAGGGGCGTGCATAAGCGCACCACTGTGCCTACCGTCCCTGTCCTACTGTCCTATTGTCCTCTTTTATCGATACTTTTTACTTATGTTATGTTTATACAAACAACTACTATACTGTACATGCTTGACAAAATAAAATAATAAATAAATAAAAATAAAATAAAAAAGTGCACCAGCGTGCCTAGCGTCCCTGTCCTACTGTCCCCATTTATTCATACTCATTTCCTGTGTTCATATCCATGTTTATACTTATACTTGTTTTCTTGTACATGTTTGAATAAACAAACAAGCAAACAAAGAAACAAACAAACAAACAAATAAATAAATTTCGCTCAGTAGAAGGTGAGCTTGAAGATTGTAAACTCTTCTAATTTAATGGCAAATTGCAGCCATATATAATTAAACAGAGCACTAAAAATTTGAAAAATATCTACCAAATGACTTTAAGACTGCTCTTTCTATCTATTCTAAGGCTTGGGATTGTGACTCACCATAAGATGTAATTAGATACTCATTGTTAAGCCAAATTGGAAAAGATGCATAATAACACCATCATTCTTACTTATTCAATTGCACTTAATTAAAATGCTTGATAAGAAAATGTTCAGGTGTATGACTTTGAAAACAGTAATTTTAAGCCACGTCTCTGTGTCTTTAAATAGGGAACAGAATACAGTAATGTTAGAATCCAATCTAAAAAAAAAAGTCAAAGATTATTCCACCTCTACTCTCCCCATGGTTAGATTAGCCAGAAAAAGAGCATTTGCCTCCGATATAATACAAATAGTCCTTGACTTATGATCAAAATTGAGCCAAAATTTTCTGTTACTAAGTGATACATTTGTTAAGTGAGTTTGCCCCATGTTACGATCTTTCTTGCCACGATTGTTACGTGAATCATTGCAGTTGTTAAATTAATCAAACGGTTGTTAAGTAAATTTGGCTTCCCCATTGACTTTGCTTGTCAGAAAATCACATGACCCGGGGATCACATGACCCAGGGACACTGCAATTGTCATAAATATGAGTCAATTGCCAAGTGTCTGAATTTTGACCACATGACCATGGGGATGCTACAACAGTCATAAGTGTGAAAACTGGTCATAAGCTACTTTTTTCAATGCCATTGTAACTTTGAATGGTCATTAAATGAACTGTTGTAAATTGAGGACTACCTGTATTCTCTATCATTCTAAAACAATACTCACAATATAAAGGTAAATTGGTTAATTAAAAAATCCAATCTTTCCCTCAGGAAATGATAGAGTGCAAAACAACAATTGAGAACAGAGCATATCCAGCTTAAATATCTACTGGGACAGCTGGACAAGGTGCTGTGTTAGTAGAGTCACTTGGCGACAAAGCCTAAAATGTGGGAACACTTTGTCAAAGGAGGCACTGCAGAGGTGGGTTTCAGCAGGTTCTGACCAGTTCTGGAGAACCGGTAGTGGAAATTTTGAGTACTTCAGAGAACCGGTAAATACCACCTCTGACTGGCCCCGCCCCCATCTATTCTCTGCCTCCCGAGTCCAAGTTGATTGGGAGGAAATGAGGATTTTACAGTAACCTTCCCCTGGAGTGGGGAAGAAATGGAGATTTTGCAGTATCCTTCCCCTGCCACGCCCACCAAGCCATGCCACGCCCACCAAGCCATGCCACGCCCACCAAGTCATACCCACAGAACCTGTAGTAAAAAAAAAATTTGAATTCCACCACTGAAGCACCGGCATAGAAAGATGTGGCTACTTCTACCTTGTTTTCTGTATTTCAGTGAAGAGTCAAGTACCTAACTCTCTAGAAAAAGTTCACAGCAATTAGACATCACAGCGATACATCTGGCTTTGAAAACTTCATACTGCGGTTTCAGTCAGAAGAATGGAAGATATTACATAATGGGGGAAAACGGTATAATAAATCCTCTGATATGATAGTCACAAAAATAAATCTACTTAGGTGGCAAAGAATATAAAAATGATATTCTCCTTCCTTAAAAGGGCCATGGTTGAGAATGATATTACATTTCAAAATGTAATGGACTGTTAAACTGACAAAGTTTCTATCATCTTTCAGGTAACAGTCTGTAAGGTGCTATTTAAATTCGACTAATGCGGGGGAAAGAAAAGAAAAAAAAAACATGGGCACTATTTAATGTTGTGTGCCATAGATATTCCATGCTAAAAAGAATAAATATACAAAGGATGTATGAGTGTGGCTGAGAAAAACACTTTCATAAAAGTTTATGGATCCGATAAGTACCTTCTCCATAGTGGGCGGAGCGAGCCTCCAAGAATGGGATGATCCAATCCATCAGCCAATCAGGACTGAGTCTGACTCTATATAAAAGCTGTCACCCCGAAGGGCACCCCCTCTTTCGACTCAGTCCTAAGTCCAGGACTAGTGTTTCCTAACCTAGCAGGTTCTCTCAACTATTCGTCTTCTTCCAAATTCTTCAGATCAGTAAGTGCTTACCCCACTGATTGCCATCGTGAGTGGGAGGGGTGCAACTGTGTCCTGTGACAGCTGTCTGTCTTCTGGACTGCTGCCCTAAGGTTTAAACGCGGCCTGGCCTCCTGTTCCTGTACAATTCTACCACTATAAGTCACAGAAGCTGATACGCTTGAGTGACCACCGGCCAGGGCGGCTCTGCCGCTTACCACGGGGAGGGGATCCCGTGCCAGCGTGTGAGGTGATCGTCGGATCCTATCCCCTCCTTACCAGCTTCAGCGTTCCGGCGCCTTTAAACAAGCCTAAAAACCTTCGTATCGCACTATCCGCTCCGTTAGAGCCTCCGTGCAAGTTTTCGACCCGTCTCCTCAGCGTTTTTGGCGGGAGCGGCCATCTTCAAAGGCTCCTGTCAAGTTGCGGCCCGCCCTACAGCTGATGGTCGGGCGCATGCGTGCTGCTCTTCGCCCATTTTTGACGCTGCGGCCGAGATCGGAGACGAGGAGGCTCTACCAACGCAGGCAACCGACTCCCATCGCGCCTGCCTGTGACTGACAAGCTCGGCCTGTCGACGCGAGCTGCCCTGCTGCCCAGCGTTCGCACAAGGACCTCAAGGGCTGGGCAATCCCCTTCAGACGCGGCAGGGAGGCTGCGCAGCCGCACTCGGCCCCAGGGCTTCCCCCATTCGTGCCTACGTCACGCGCCGGCCCCAGCTGCCTGTCGGCGTCTCTGCGGGCTGCGCGCGCAACCAGGAAGCGCCAGCTCCACCCAGGGCTTCCCCCGACTGGGAGACTTCGCGCGTCAGCCCCAGCTGCCTGTCGGCCTCTCCGCTGGGTGCGCGCGCACAGGAGGAAGCCAGGAGGCATCGGGGATTCCCTTCTCACGCCTGAGGCTGCAGCTGTCCCTCGGCTCTCGTGCCGCGCCATCCCTCACTACCGCCCTACTCGCCTTCTCTACCTGGGCAGCTATGGCTGACAAAGGGGCCAAACATAAGGCCAAGGCAAGCAGGGACAAGCAAAATAGTGCGGAGGGCCAGGCAT
The DNA here is from genome assembly GCA_023053685.1 of Diadophis punctatus similis. Taxonomy (NCBI): domain Eukaryota; kingdom Metazoa; phylum Chordata; class Lepidosauria; order Squamata; family Dipsadidae; genus Diadophis; species Diadophis punctatus. Next base: position 181,011,896 of record JALIGW010000001.1, on the reverse strand, counting down.
CATCAGCCCCGCCCACCTCGCATAGGGACCGCTCTCCTCTCCATCAGGGAGGGACGGATCCCAAACGTGACTCTCAACGTGAAGGAGGGCACAGGGACAAGTCCAAACTGCCAGCTCCGGCCTCTACAAGCTCTTCCCGCCCCAGAGATGCAGGGGATTCACTGCCCTCCAGATCCCGTCAATCATCTGGGGCTTTTTCATTGGATAACCCCAACCTTTGCTTGGGAGACATTGACATTTGGGAAGAGCCCCAGACACCGCAGGCCACCCCAACAGCCGCCCCACCTGTGACTGCCTCCGCCATCTTTCAGAGCCCGGAGATCCAGGCCCTCATCCAGATGGCCATCAGGGAGGGCATTGCTGCGGGCATCAAACAAACTTCTTCTGCACCGCCCGCCTCAGCTGAAGCGCCGCCCGCCTCCACCCAGCCGAGTCGCACTCAGCAAGCGGCCGAGTGGCACCAGCCCCTGTCCTCCGAGGCCACTGTCTCACAGCCTTCTCCTGAACCGCTCCAGGAAACCGAGGAACAGGGACAGGACCTCGACCTGTCGGCAGACGAGGATACCGCCCCCGCGCCTCCGGTCACTACGGGCCTCTTTAACCCTGCCCTGTTTAAATCTCTTCTCCACAAGGCACGAGCAGCGGCCAAGATGCCTCCTGTGGAACCCAAGCAGGCGGGCGAGGAACCAAGCGACCCACTGTTTGAGGAAATGACCTCGCAAGAGGAAGTCATCCCAGCCCCAAAGCTGTTTGTGGACTCGGTCACTAAGCAATGGCAGGCCCCGATTACGGGGGCGGCGCCTTCCTCCTTGGACAAACGCTACTTTAATGTGGCACAGGGGCTGGCCCAGCACCTACCATTCCCACCGGTGGACCCGGCCATTAAGGCGCTCTATTCGGCCAATCCGCTTCCTGGCGACAGCGAGGAACTCTTACGCCCAAAGGACCGCCGCACGGAGCAGGCCATTATGCGGTCCCATCAATCGGCCGCGTGGGCCGTCCGAGCCTCTGCCACGGCCTCGTTCTTCTGCCAGACATCTATCCGCTGGCTCAAGACGCTACAAGAACAGTCCTCCGACGGGCGCACCCGCCAAGACATCAACAAGCTCATTGCGGTGGCCCAGTTCACCTCGGATGCCACCCTGCAGAGCGCTCGCTTTGCGGCCAGATCGATGGGAGCATCTGTAGTGGCCCGTCGGATGCATTGGCTCCGAGGGTGGCAGTCGGACGCTCGCCACAAGTGGCGCCTCGCAACCTCTCCGGTCCAGGGTCAGTCCCTCTTCGGGGAGGCTTTGGACCCATACCTCGTAGAGTCCAAAGATAAGCGGAAGGTTCTCCCTAACTGTACCCGCAGGGGCCAGAATAAACCTTCTACCCCTCCTCCCCCTCCCCCACCTCGCCGTCCTTACCGTGCCCCTAGGTATAGGGGTAGATATCAGGCAGGTGGCCGTCAGAATCAGGGGCAGGACAGACCTAAGGCAGACCCAGCGGCTAAGCGTCCTTTTCGGGGTGCAGGCGGGCGCTCCTACCGCCGCTTCAAGTAGATCCCTCAGGCCTTCCCATTGGGGGTCGCCTGCTCTACTTCGCCGGGCGATGGGAAGCTACCACCACGGATAGTTGGGTGCGAGAGACCATTACATCGGGACTCGCACTCGACCTCCTCTCCACCCCGCCGGGATTTTTCATGAGGTGCCCCCAGTCCTCCAATCCCCAAAAGCGGTCGCTAATGCTGGCCGCTATCCAGCACCTGTTGGAAATTGATGCCATCCAACGGGTTCCGGAGGACCAACGGGGGCAAGGATTCTATTCCAATTTGTTCCTTGTCGAAAAATCCTCGGGGGGGTGGAGAGCAGTCCTGGACCTCAAGCGGCTCAATAAATTCGTCGCATATAAGAGGTTCAAGATGCACACGCTGCAATCCATCCTAGCATGTGTGAGAAAGGGGGACTTTATGACCTCTATTGATTTGACTGAAGCTTATCTTCATGTACCAATATGGCATTCCCACCAAAAGTACCTTCAATTCTGTTACATGTCCGACCACTATCAGTATTTGGCACTTCCATTTGGCCTCTCCTCCGCCCCGCGGGTCTTTACGAAGATCCTGGCAGCCCTTGCGGCGAGCATGAGGGACATTCCTGTTCGCATGCACTGCTATCTGGACGATATTCTAGTCCTTTCGTCCTCATTTGCACAAGCGGAGGTGAACCTTCAGCTAACCATGGAGTGCTTGGAAGAGCATGGCTTCTCCTTAAACATCGAAAAGAGCCAGCTCAGGCCCACCAACAGAATTACCCATCTAGGGGCTATTGTGGACTCCCTGGAGTGCAGGGTGTTCCTTTCCCAGGAGCGACAGGACAACATCACCACACTTGTCCAACAGGTACTCTGCCTGAGGAGAGCGCCTTTGAAACAACTCTCGTCCCTCCTGGGGAAAATGATTTCGGCCATCCATATCACTCCCTGGGCACAACTGCACTCCAGGGAACTACAATGGCTCTTACTACCCTTCCAAAGGGCAGGAAAGAGCAATTCATCGGCTAAAATCTTGATCCCATCCTCTGTCCGTCGCTCTCTCCAGTGGTGGCGGTCCCCGGCGATATCTGAAGGGTCCAGCTTCTTCGAGCCGAGCCGGGTGACGGTGACAACCGACGCCAGCCTGCAGGGATGGGGGGCCCACGTCCTTTCCCATGTGGCCCAGGGAACGTGGTCTCAGTCAGAGACCCTCCTGAATATCAACATTCTAGAACTGAGAGCAGCATTCCGGGCCCTTCAGGAATTCCAGCCCATCCTCCGTAACCGACATGTCCTGTTGATGACGGACAATGTGACCACCAAGGCGCATGTCAACCGCCAGGGTGGGATAGTCTCCAGGGGATTAATGTCGGAAGCCAAGGCCTTGGGACTCTGGGCGGAGCGCCACCTGCTCTCGCTCAGAGCAGAACATATATCGGGAGTTGACAACACAACAGCGGACTGGCTCAGTCGCAATGCGGTGGACTCGGCGGAGTGGAGCCTGCACCAGGACATCTTCCAGCAGCTGGTGCAGCAATTCGGTCTACCAGTCATCGACCTCTTCGCCACTCCCCGCAATGCCAAGCTCCCAAGATTTGTCTCCCGCTACCGGTCTCAAGGGGCCGAGGACATCGACGCCCTTCGTTGCCCCTGGCCGAGGGGCCTCCTATATGCCTTCCCCCCTCTGGCGGTGCTCCCACAGGTCATCCGCCGGATCATCGCCGAGGAAGCGGAGGTGATTCTCCTCGCCCCGTATTGGCCCAGGAGAGCGTGGTTCGCGGACCTCCGGTCACTATCGGCCAGCCCACCATGGCGGATACCACCGACCGCGTCTTCGCTTTCCCAGGGGTCCTTGCACCATCCGGACCCGCACTGGTTCAAGCTGACCGCTTGGCACTTGACCGGCGCTGCCTGACGCATCGCGGGGTACCCGACGCCATTGTGGACACTCTCATGTCATCCAGACGGGCATCGACTGACCGCATTTACGCTTCTACATGGAAGTCGTTTTGTTTCTGGTGTTCAGCCGCCTCTCTTTGTCCGGTGGACCTTACCATCGTGGGTATTTTGCGCTTTTTACAAGCGGGCCTGGACAAGGGGTTGGCCCCCAACACCCTGCGTCGCCAAATGGCGGCGCTCTCCACCGTGCTCACCTGCGACACTGCCAACACACTGTCGGCTCATCCGCTGATACGGCGATTTCTAAGAGCGGCATCCAACATCTCGCCGCCTATCGTCCATAGATTCCCAACGTGGGATCTCCCGCGGGTTCTTCTTGCACTGACGACGGAGCCCTACGAGCCGCTACGCACCGTCTCACTAAGACACCTCACCCTCAAGGTTGCCTTTCTGGTGGCCATAACTTTGGCACGTCGGATTTCGGAACTGGCGGCCCTATCGGTCCGGGAGGACTTATGTATATTCTACCCCGATAGGGTTGTTCTCCGTCTGGATTCGACTTTCATTCCGAAGGTGAATACACTCTTCCATAGGACACAAGACCTGATCTTGCCCTCCTTTTATGCCCAACCTTCAAAGGACTTGGAGCGCCAGTGGCATACCATTGACGTACGGAGGGCGGTTAAAATTTACAACGTCCGCACTGCCCCCTTTCGGCGCTCGGAAGCGTTGTTTGTTTGTTTCCATCCGAAATCCATGGGCAACAAGGCTTCGCCAGCGCTTATTGGCAGCTGGATCAGGTCGGTCATTGCAGACATTTACTGTGCGCAAGGCCTCCCACGTCCGGAAGGGTTAACCGCACACTCGACATGCAGCGCGGCCACCACGACAGCGTGGTCGGCCACAACTTCTCTGGAGGAAGTGTGCAGGGCGGCCACCTGGTCTTCTCCGGTGGCCTTTATAAGACATTACAAAGTGGACCAATTCGCCTCGGCTGAGGCCGATTTTGGGAGGCATGTTCTTCAGTCTGCCTTATCGGCTGAGGAACAGCAGGAATAACTGTCTGCCCTCCCTAGGGACTGAACTGCTTTGGCATGTCCCATTCTTGGAGGCTCGCTCCGCCCACTATGGAGAATGGGGCGTTGTTCCTTACCTGAACGCCCCTTCTCGTAGGGTGGAGCGAGCCTCCAAGTCCCTCCCTGTTGGTTTCTTGCATAGAGTTCTAGTTATACATTCCTGCTGTTTAATAAAGTTTGGTTAGGTTGTTACACTATGGATCTGACTCCGTCCTTCATCTCAAGAGGGGGTGCCCTTCGGGGTGACAGCTTTTATATAGAGTCAGACTCAGTCCTGATTGGCTGATGGATTGGATCATCCCATTCTTGGAGGCTCGCTCCGCCCTACGAGAAGGGGCGTTCAGGTAAGGAACAACGCCCCGTTTTATACATTATTCATACATTCAGTACAGTCTATTGTAGTAACCTTGGTGCTGGTATAAAAGGTCTCTGCAATCACTTGTTTAGTAGAGAAGAAGATGGAGTCAGAAAGAATTAATTGGGGCAGATGAACTGATATTAACATCAATATTCTCACCCGTTTGGGTCCCTTCGCCCATCTCTGCTCACTTAAGCACAGTTTCCCATACTGCTTTGACAAATCAGTCTGGAAAAAAATGCAACTGTTGAAAATAAAAAGTTTACCCATCCCTGTCCTAGATACTGGATTGCCATGGATTCATTTGTTTGATTCATATATTATCCAAGTGTTATTAGAGCAATTTATAAGCACCTGGGAGGGGGCGTAACATGACAATCAAGCTTATTCAGTTTCCTTATTATGAACCTGTAAACACTTATATTTGCATAATTGTTAAGCATGCAGTCAGATTTGCAGAAAAATGTCACATTTAACTTTGTACCATGTGAGGGCCGAGGCCGTTTCTATCTGGACAGGAGTTCATCCATTTTACATTCAACAACAACAACAACAAAAAGAATCAGAACACAAAAAGAAACTTTGAGGAAACGACCTTGTAGATGACCCTCATTCTGTCAAAGACCTTGGAGTACTCATATCCAACGACCTAAGTGCCAGAGCCCACTGTAACAACATTGCCAAAAAGGCACTAAGAGTTGTTAATCTAATCTTGGGTAGCTTCTTCTCTGGCAATATTACACTACTAACAAGAGCATACAAAACATTTGTTAGACCAATTCTTGAATACAGCTCACCTGTCTGGAACCCGCACTGCATATCGGACATTAATACAATCGAGAGAGTCCAGAAATATTTCACAAGAAGAGTCCTCCACTCCTCTACTTGCAATAGAATACCTTATTCCACCAGACTTGAAATATTGGGATTAGACAATTTAGAACTATGTTGCCTTCGATCTGATCTAAATGTAGTTCATAAAATCATATACCACAATGTCCTTCCTGTCAATGATTACTTCAGCTTTAACCACAACAATACATGAGCATGCAATAGATACAAACTTAATGTAAACCGCTCCAAACTCAACTGCAGAAAATACGACTTCAGCAACAGAGTGATCAATGCCTGGAATGCACTACCTGACTCTGTGGTTTCTTCCCCAAACCCCCAGAACTTTATCCTTAGACTGTCTACAGTCGATCTCACCCCATTCTTAAGAGGTCTGTAAGGGGCGTGCATAAGCGCACCACTGTGCCTACCGTCCCTGTCTTACTGTCCTATTGTCCTCATTTATCTGTCCTTTTTTGCTTATGTTATATTTATACAAACACCTACTATCTTGCACATGTTTGACAAACAAACAAAATAAAAAATAAATAAATGAAATAAACTTTATACATGTATATATCTTTTAAATGATCAGGAAAAATGCTTAGAAATGTTCAAAACAAAATGCCTATTAGAAAAAGAGGCTGCTTTGCAATTTCTAAATATAAGCAGTGGGAATGCCAGATGCATTTCTTCTGGGAAGGCATATTTCCCCCCCCCCTTTTTGTGCTGTTATGCACAAAGAACATCCACCAATGCTATCTTAATTAGAATGCAGATGCATTTCAATGAAACCAAGTGATCCTCAGATGCTGACAATATGCACACATGCACACACACAATGACAATATAACAATGTGTATACATTATATATTATTTGATAAATAAAGCAGAGATAAATAAATAAACTGAGATTTAGTCATGTTTAGAGAATGACTAATTAAATTTGGTGAGACAAGTGCATCATGACTACCGTAACTTTCATTGTGCCTAACTGCTTCACTGCAAGTATGACTAAGTCTGGATTTATCCCAGAAGAATAAAATAGTTTTACTTGATAAACTTGTAAAAAGTCAGCGCCTACCCCTCCTGGAAGAATGAAATGTTTTGGGAAATATTTTAAAATGGCATAATATTATATTTCCCCAAAGGGAGAAATGGAAAAACATGTTTTAAGAGGCAGAAAGCAGCCCCCACTTTCCTTAATAGCCCTCAGCAGATGTCAGCACTTAAGAGATAAAGAGCTTATTGAAAGAGGAAGACAAATATCTAGATAGCTCTATTCATAGGCAGAGCAAGTACTGCAGGCAGAAATCCATTCAAGACAGGATATTTTGAAACTCCCTGCAGCAAAGTCTGAACAAAGGCAGAATGGTAGGATTAGCCCTCACTCAAGATCCAACACAGGACAAAGCCATTAAGCCACAATAGGAATTACCCAACACCCTTTCAGTACACAAACCCCTTCATTGCACCATCCCAGAGCAGTCCAAACTTCACCTGGGAGCTCAGGTAAACAATAAGCCAGAGGCTGACAAGATTAGCTCAGACCAACACCTAGGATTTGCATTTCCTCTTTTGCTTATAGAAGCCAGCTATGATCCCTACATAATCCCTACATGACCCCATAGGAATCTGACAACAGCCAATAGAATACATGTTCTTGCACAGGAACAGGAAGCTCAAGTGCAAAGCCCAAAGAAGGTGTAAACCCCCCCCACTCTCAACTCCATTTTGTCAGCTGCCCAGAACCACAAATCCATGTGGTTTTGCTTCATCAATAAACCATCTTTCCAATCAGCCTCCATGTTTCCAATGTCTTTCTCCCAGCTTGGAACTAAACCAGATGGATATTTCTTCCCACAATTTAATAGTGGATAGTTAGAAATGCAAAGGCTTGAGGCTTGAGGGACAACAATAAAGTGATTTTAAAAATGCAGACAGGATGTCTCCCTTTGTTCTGAACACAGAAATGATTCACAGATGACTTAGCCTACTGAGCAGTAATCAGGTTAGTGAATGAGGCTGACAAGAGCAAGCAAGACAAGCAAGCAAATGAATAATTGTAAGATTCTTTTAGTTTCTTTCTTAAATTGGGAAAGTGGCATTTCTTGCACATCCCCTAATAGGCATTGATAGAAAAAGGGAAAAGAGCAATAATTCATTGTTTTATTTGGACGTATACTGTATATATCTGCTTCATCCCCCAAAAGGCAATGTTAATAAAAAGTATCTAAGAGTGAGGAGGTAAGACGAATGTTATGGCATACCCTCTTAATTTTTCATATGATTTGACTAAGAAGGGACAAAAAAGAAGGTGCTGGGAAGGAACCAGAGTCTGCCTAGAAATAGCCAAGCAGGAGAACCCAAATGATATTTGTAGTGAACATGAAGTGAAATCCAAGGGTTTATTGAAAGAGACGGTAAATAGATTAGTTAACTGGCTGATTTGTTTTATATGAAACTCTTTATTTGTGATTGTTTCCTTCTTTCATTTTTTCCTATTCCCAATAAATATTTTTTTTTAAATTTACAAATTTGCCTTTTGGTTTTATAAGGTATTTTTCATTGAAATGTTTCTCTTATGCAGGATTTCATGGTCAGGCAGGTATCCCTTGTGCTTCAAAACTAGAACAAGATTTCTTAAGTTCCATGTTTCTAAACTTTGGGCAGCAATGTACAAAGCAACTTCTGGAGGCAGTGGATAAACACCAAGAAGTTCAAGCTCATCTGGTGGCAACCTATTATAAATGACTTTACTAGGGAACCCTCAGATTAAGAAATCTGCAAATGAGTTTTTTTAATTATTCCTTCCCAGTTTATAACTATCAACAGTCCCAAGGCAACTGTTCTATGAGACAATCACACATGTCCCCATTTATCTGCACTTATTTCCTTTGTTTATGTTTATGTTCATATCTATACTTGTACTTGTTATCTTGTACATGTTTGACAAACAAACAACAAAACAACAAACAAACAAATAAATAAATAAATTGACTTCAAAATCATCAAAGCAACTCTTTAAAAAGGAAGAACTGATCCCAGGGCTGGCCCAGGCTTTTTCTTCCATGAAGCCAAGAAGGAGAAGATAATCAATCAAACTGGGTGACTGAACTACCATACCCGTTGAAACTTACTTTAGTACTGATGATGGCATCATAATTTTTACCAGGCCAGTTAGAAGAATGACACATTGTAATCTCAAGTAAAAGGAAACAACTGAGGGGCTTCCATACTCCAGAACCAAAGCACTTGGCTCATTTTGTTTAATAGGATAGTAAATCCTGCACGTCCACCAATTTAAAAAAATATTGAGAAGCAGCTAATTTAAAAAACAGAGAATTTTCCAAGCTGGTATTTTACCACCAGACTTTCTTGACTGACTAAATTCCAAAACTACACAGCGTTTATCCCAGGGGTGAAATCCATGAGGTTCTGATAGGTTCCGGAGAACCGGTAGCGGAAATTTTGAGTAGTTCGGAGAACCAGTAGCAGAAATTTTGAGTAGTTCAGAGAACTGGCAAATACCACCTCTGGCTGGCCCCAGAGTGGGATGGGAATGGACATTCTGCAGTATCCTTCCCCTGGAGTGGGGAGGGAATGGGGATTTTGTAGTATCCTTCCCCTGGAGTGAGGTGGGAATGGAGATTTTGCAGTATCCTTCCCCTGGAGTGGGGAGGAAATGGAGATTTTGCAGTATCATTCCTCTGCCATGCCCACCAAGCCACGGCCACCAAGCCACGGCCACAGAACCAGTAGCAAAAAAATTTGGATTTCACCACTGAATGGCTGATGAAACTAATGAGAACAGGACTCAAACTTTGTGGGGGGTATTAAATATTAATAATTATATTCATTATTTAAATATTATTTATATACAGACATATTACTATTATTACTAATTTAATACTAAAGACAACATTGCAAACCATCTCAATGTAGGAGGAGAACAGAAGAAACCAGCATGCCTATGCTAAACTCTTAGAGAAGCTTTGAAGACAAAGAATACAAATGGGGAATGCAAACTAACAGTGATAAGAGTACAAACAGAACTGTGGAACTGTGTCCACTAAGTGCAAGTTCAAAAGAAAAGAATTAGTATACTAGCTAGTCAATAAAGGTGATAAAGTGCAGAGTATTCCACAGTTAAATTGGTTCAGTCCAGAGATGGGTTCCTCCCGGTTCAGACCGGTTTGCCCAAACCGGTAGCAACCCACTGGTGATGTCACGATGATGTCACGGAACCAGTTCGGTTGGTGCCAGTCCATGGATGCTGCCATCTTTTTTAAAAAAATCGGGGGGGGGGGACTTTTTTCCAGGTTTTTTTCTTCTGAGAATGCGCAGAAGCCAAGTTTCTGTCACTGCGCATGCATCACCATCTTGTTTTCGGCTTTTTTTTGGGGGGGGAATTTTTTATGTTTTTGGCACTGCGCTTGCGCGTGTGCGCAAAGCACACTTGCGCCCACAAGGTGCGGCCACGTGGCGTGGGAGGAAGCGAACCGGCAGTGAGGTAAGTTAGAACTCACCCCTGGTTCAGTCCTTATCAACTAAATATAGGTGTTTTTCCAGGTAACTGGAAAACCCCATATGAAGGGCAGGATAGAAACATTTGAATACCTTAGAATGTGCAGAAATGAATAGATTAACACTTAAAATTAAAGACAAGGAAGACACTGAATATTTCTTAATATGGGATTCGTTTTATCAATGGTTAATGAGCAGAAACAGAAGTTAGATTTTTTAAAAATACAAGATAATGACTAATTTTGTAAAAATGGTCCACCAAATGGATATGTAAGCACTACTGTCATTATATGTTGATTATTAATGTTATGATGAGGCATTACTGTTATTATATGATTAATACTAATATTATGAATATTATTGTTATGATGATGATGATTGCTCAAATTAATTGTACCCAGACAACATACTGTTTATATAGACACTGAAATTTTTGTTCTTTCTATATTTATGTTAATATATGTTGTTAATAAATCACCACTGATTTATTCTTATTGATTATATATGTAGGAACCTGAAGAGATTTACAGTACATATTGAGTATTCTGCTGGAGCTTTGGGTTTGGTTTGACTTCTTCTGATATAGAATTGTGTCAGTTGGACCTCTTTCGATGCTTATGGAAAGCCAAAATTATATATCATTGTTCAGTTGTATAATTTGATCTCAATTATATTGTCTCTGCATGTAATCCATTTCTTTCCAAGAAGTGCATGCACGTGCATATATGAAATAGCTAATTTATATGCACATTGCACAGATAAATGGAGAAACAAGAGTTGATTTTAAATATAGCTGCAAAGACTTTGCAAACCCAGAACAATTAAACACCAGAGAACTAATTTTACCTCATTTGTGGTAAGCAAAAAATATTAGAGAGGAGCAAATGCAAATGACATCCACAAAGCAAAGAACTTTCAATGTTTTCCCCATCCAACAGAAATCTTTATTTCATTGCCATACCAATTTATTCAAACAAAACTGTGAATAAATGATAAACTATGTTTAATAGCAATATAAAATATTCATACAGGCTGACATGATTTGTTTCATCAGTGAAAGGCCAAAACAATCTCATTTTAATCTTTCCCTCCTTGTTTGACAGATTTAAAAGAAGGGAGCTCTTTTCAAAAGAAATTAGGGAGCAAATAGGAGGGTGGAAAGAATAATAAAAGTAATTCCATCAAAAGGCTAGTCACCTACTGATTTTGCACATTTGTTATAAAAATAGTAGTTGTTAAATAACATTCCAATAATTGCATTGTTACTCTACACAGACTTTTTTTATATGAAGGTCAGCATGATTAATCCAGTTATGGATTTGCAGTGAATTTTCAGAAGTCTAAAATTGAGATGAATTTTTATTTAAAAGATTAAAATATGTGTGTAAGGATGAGACCAGAGAGGATGGAATGAGGCACTGGTTAACAAATGTGCAATGACTGATTTATATTGTTGTCTTTGCTCGGTTACTGGTCAGCAGCAGAAAGTGGTTTACTAACATACAGTACATGTAACCACAGCCATGGTTGTGATCTGCAAATAGTCAAAACAGTTTTGATTAATCTTGTCTTCATACTAAACTGAATTCATAAGGGTTTGTAGGCAAACATTTCTGTTATGTAGAAAATTCTCGTAACCCAGACAATCAACTGATTTCTTTTGATGTTCCTTGATCAAAATGGATTTACAACAAGCTCTGTCCACAAACCTCATACTTGTGTATTCCGAATAAAATATATTAATGATTAACTTGCAATATAAAACATGGATACAGAAGAATGTCAAATAAATTTCTTCATGTCAGCAAAAGATAAATACCGTATTTTTTGGAGTATAAGACGCACCTTTTTCCTCCCTAAAAGTGGCTGAAAATTCAGGTGCGGCTTATACTTCGAATGTAGCTTTTTTTCCAGCCCTAACTAGGTGCTAACAGATCTTCCCAGCTCTTACCTTGCAGGCTTTTTCATTGTTACTCTCTCCAAAGAATGTTTTTCCAGCCCTAAGTCTTTGCAGGGTTTTTTTTTTTCATTGCTCTACTTGCTCCAAAGAAGTTGTTTTCTAGCCCTAACCAGGTGCTAACGATCTTCCTAGCTCTTACCGGCTTGCAGGCTCTTTCATTGTTACTCTCTCAGAAGGTTTTTTTAAGTCCTAACCAGGAAATAAAATAATGTGCTGCAGCTGCTCCGAATAAGGTTTTTTTTTTAGCCCTAACCAGGTGCTAACGATCTTCTCAGCTCTTACTGGCTTGCAGGCTCTTTCATTGTTACTCTCAGAAGAAGGTTTTTTTAAGTCCTAACCAGGAGATAAAATAATGTGCTGAAGCTGACCAGACTAAGGACGGTAGCCAGATGAATACCTGGTAGGCAGATTGTTTTCCCCTATTTTCCTCCCCCAAAACTAAGGTGCGTCTTATACTCCGGTGCGTCTTATACTCCGAAAAATACGGTAGGTTTTTTTTTTCCCAAAGGGAAAAACAAATCATTCCTGCCATGTTATAGCAGTTTCAATTCTAACTCAAGATGCTGTGAATCAGAATCTATCTATCTATCTATCTATCTATCTATCTATCTATCTATCTATCTATCTATCTATCTATCTATCATCTATCTATCTATCTATCTATCTATCTATCTATCTATCTATCTATCTATCTATCTATCTATCATCTATCTATCATGAAATCCATTTTTTTTACTACCGGTTCTGTGGGCGTGGCTTGGTGGGCATGGTGTGGCTTGGTGGGTGTGGCTTGGTGGCCTGGCAGGGGAAGGATACTGCAAAATCTCCATTCCCACCCCACTCTGGGACCAGCCAGAGGTGGTATTTGCCAGTTCTCCAAACTACTCAAAGTTTCCGCTACCGGCTCTCCGGAACCTGTTAGAACCTGCTGGATTTCACCCCTGAATATACAGTACACACACACACACACACACACACACACACACACAAATAAATAAATAAATAAATAAATAAATAAATAAATAAATAAATAAATAAATATCAGGACCCCTTTGTTTTAATTTATTGATTTCATATTGAATCAATTTAATCTGATGTCACATTATCATACATTAATTTCACATTATTTTTGAGGACTAAATTGATCCAATCAAGATTTCCAAATTGAATTATCAGTGAAGCTGATTTAATTCAGACTCTTGATCTGATTCAAAGGAAAGGGTTTTTACGCATACCCCAAAACTCATGAAATGGTTAAAACAATTCGATAGCACTCGATTTCATTCAGTGCTCCGAACTGATACAATAATTCTATTACAAAAGTAGATTTGATTCAGAAATATAACCAATGTTGTCAGACCTCCACAAATGTTTGCAATTGCTAATATTTACAAATTGATATTGCAAAGGATATTTGATAACCATGTTATCAAAAGAAATAACCTCTGAAAGGCTAAACAAGAAAATAGGAATTTATTTATTTGTTTTATTTATTTTAGTGTTCTTATATGCCGCCCTACTCCCTGGGGACTCAGGGCGGCATACAACATGTCAAGAACAACTAAACAATATAAAAGTTTAATAACAATTTAAAACAGAATTTAAAAAACAAAACCATACAAAACCATACATGTGGGGGAGACCTAAGATGTGAAATTGTCTCAAAACCCCGCCTGCAGGAAGAGCCATGTCTTAATGGCTTTTCGGAAGGCCAGCAAGGTGGGGATAATTTGGATCTCTGGGGGTAGTTGGTTCCAGAGAACAGGGGCCCCCACAGAGAAGGCCTTCCCCTTGGCCCCACCAGCCGGCATTGTTTGGTTGATGGGGCCTGGAGGAGACCCACTCTGTGGGACCTGACCGGTCGAAGGGAAGTATGAGGTAGGATGCGGTCCTGGAGGTAACCTGGTCCTAAGCCATGAAGGGCTTTAAAGATGATAATCAACACCTTGAATTGCACCCGGAGACCAATGGGCAACCAGTGCAGCTGGCGGAGTATGTGTGTATATTTGAATGGCTCTTTTAATTATCATAACTTCCTGTCAAATTTCACAGATCATAAAATAGTTCCAATTCAACATCCTTCATCCTTCATCCTTTATAAGGATCCATGAGAACTTTATTTGGTTCATTCTATAATGATAACCTATTGGAATTTTCACATTTCTTTAAAATTCAGGATCAAAAATACATTTAAAAATAAGGAAAGTAGAAAAAGCAAACATGACAGGGTTAATGAGCACTCACTTCTTTAAAAAAATTGTTAAAGAGCTTGGAACCTCTATGTTCAAGCTGGTTTCATGGACCGCAATTAAATTTGTCATCTCTTTTCTTTTTTTCTGATGAGGCTGCCAAGGATAACATGGTCCTCTACATGGTGGGAATGGATTTGATACTGAATTTGATGGTGAGGCTGTTGTGCATTTTAAAAACAAGAATGTACCAACATTTCTTCACAGACAAAATAGAAAGAACTTTAAAGTTAAAATATATGAAAAAGCAAATTGGTCAAATGCATCCATCCCTACTGTAGCTACCTCAAATTCCCGCCAGATGATGCACCATGAAGCTGAACCAAAATATGTATCTCTTGTGTACTGTGGGCAGTAGTGCTTCCCTATGGACAATTATAGTTGAAATGTCAGACAGCCTTCAGCTACATTCCCACTCTATCTTGACTCCATTGCATGCCTGTGTGTTTGTATGTATGCATATATACGTGTAAGAAATGTAAACTAATGTAATGGTTTGCCCTTTTCTCTGGAATGAAATAACGTCTAACTATGCCAAGGATTGTGGTCTTTCTTTCATTTTATTTTTAAGTTCTGAATTGATGGAGAAACATGTACATAGTTCATATTTTTACTAGGAGGGTGTGCAATGTAGTAAAATCTGGTGGAAAGGAGCAGAGGAGGAAGGAGAGGTAAGAACCTCTGGAGAAGGGCTGATGCTTAGCCAGGACAACTGTGACTATGATAATCAGCTTCTGACAACTAAACGACTTGGAACCAAGATGCTGAGCTTGAAGAGTAGTGAATTCTCCTCTCCTTGCAGATAAATAGGAGTAATCTAAATTTGTGATTGGGAAAACAACATGCAGTAGCAAAATTACAGTAAATTCAATAAATAAACTGAGGACGTTGACCTTTTATATTCTTTCTTAGTAATGTGGGATAAAGGCTGCTTCTCATTTTTGAAAATCTGAATTGCTCTCCAGTGCAGTCCCAGTTTTTGTCTCAGGAAAGGTCCCAAGATATATAAATATATGCTTCCATTTGCATGTTCCTTTTAATTTGATCTTGGAGACCCAGATTGTCTTCTGCTGCATGCAATTTTGCAGTCTTCTATATAACCTTTTAAGCAGAGGTGGTATTCAACCAGTTTGCACCGGTTCGTGCAAATTGTTGGTGGAAATTTGGCCACGCCCTCGAACCATTCCCTGCTCACCCTGCCTGCCATGTTCATCACCGCCATGTTCTTCGTGCAAGTGCATCCCATTGTCTTGCAAGTCCAATGGGATGTGCATGCGCGAAGAGCATGGTGCCAATGGCACCGCAACAGCTTTTTCCATGACTTCCGGTACTTTTCAGCGGCCTGTGGCTGGGAGGCTTCTTTGCCAGCTGCTTTCCAGCAGTGGCGGCTGGCTAGAGCCCACTGAAAACTCCAGTCAGCTTGCCTTCCGGACTCTGGACCAGCCGCCGTGGAAGGTAAGCAGCCCGAACAAAGAGGCAGTGGGGGGGGAGGAAGTGGGGCTAGGGCTGGGGCCACTAAAAGAGGGGAAACAGGGGTGACTGGCAAAGGGAGGACGGGGGTAGATAGGTGGAAATTAAAAAAAAGCTACCTTTTCCTGTGGGCGTGGCTAGATGGGGAGTCATGTGACTGAGTGGGCGTGGACATGAGTGACCTCAAATTGGCCATGCCCACTCAGTCACATGCCCCCACTAGCCATGCCCACAAAACCAGTAGCAAAAAATTTTGAAACTGTCCACTGCTTTTAAAGTTCATATGGACAAAACTATCCTCCATTTTGTAATTCTATCATTAATCTGTCCTTTCCTTCAGGTTCGTGACTGAGGTTTTCAGGGATGTTATTTGTCCCTACCTTGGACCTTCCACAAAATATTCTTGTTGATAACAGAAATAACTCTCTTGCCCATTTCACAAGGACCTCAAAGAGACAAATAGGAGAAATGAAAGAATTTGTAGTCATTTCTCACGTTTTTTTTTTAAAATTACATGTATCTCACAAAAGAGGGTGAATAAAATCACAAAAGAGGGTGAATATTTAAAGGTATACTTTAAGTATTATACTGGCATAGACTTCCAGGCAAGAAATTGCATATTGAAGACAGCTCTTCCAAGAGTAGAGTTGACAACTCCAGCTCTTCAGACAAGGAGGGGACTCAGGATAACCCACAAGTGCTCCAAATACTATACTGGCAACTGTGGCAGATACTTTCTATGGATAAACTATAGACTACTAAATAACCAGTGGTTATCTGCACCAAATTAACATGTCTCCTCCAAACTGAATCCTACCCATTCCCAGCATCAAATCTCAGGTTTAAGATTTTAACAGATAAACTTGTAGGAAAGGTTTGTAAGCCATTGTTAGAGTAACATTGTGAAAGACACAATATTCTAATATCATTTAAAAAGCACTTAAGTCCACATAATGTTTAAAAATGATATCAAATTCAAATTCAAATCTTTATTGTCACTGCACAACATATGTAAAATGAGATTGTACTCTGTTGTACGCCGTCCTGAGTCCCCAGGGAGTAGGGCGGCATATAAGAATAGCAAATAAATAAATAAATAAATAAATAAATAAATAAATAAATAAGTAAGTAAGTAAGTAAGTAAGTAAGTAAGTAAGTAAGTAAGTAAGTAAGTAAGTAAGTAAGTAAGTAAGTAATTTAGTAAGTAAGTAAGTAAGTAAGTAAATACATACATACATACATACATACATACATACATACATACATACATACATACATACATACATACATTGGTTGAGCTCCCTCAGTGCACTCCCCCAACACAATACAACTCACAGTGAAGACAGAAAATCCCTAACCCAATAACGCATATTAACAAATACCCAGTCCTACCCAGTGTGAACATGTTACACGTTGCGCCAGCCCTGCAAGTCCATTGTACTACATAGTTATGAGGTTATTTCACATTCAGGAGTCTGACAGCCCATGGATTAAAAACTGTTCTTCAGCCTGTTTGTGCGGCTGGTTATGCTTCTATATCTCCTTCCTGATGGTAGGAGGGTAAAGAAGTGCTAACCAGGGTGTGAGTCGTCCCTGATATTTGTGATATCATGATGTTAACACTGATGTTAATCAGTGCTGTCCACAGGGTGAATCCCAATAGGCAAGATGCAGTGGTGGGTTCCTACCAGAGCAGTCCAGTGCGCCGTTCCAGTAGGAACCCGCCGATTGCGCAATTTGCTTGCGATGGCTTTGGTGCCATCTTCGCCGGTCCATCGCACGGTGCCATCTTCTTTCTGGAATTTTTGGGCTTTTTTTGCTTCCACGCATGCGCGGAAGCAAAAAATCGCTGAAATCTCACGTGCGTGCACGTCCCCTCGCGAGATTTTCCTTTTGCGCATGCACAGGAACCAAAATTGCCCAAGGGGATGTGCGCATGTAACGAGCGTGCACGTGCACAAAACGAGATGATGCACGCACAGCACACCAGTAGGCAGGTAAGAGGAACCCACCCCTGGCAAGATGGCCATGTCAACACAATCAAAGCCTTCTCCTTTCCGGCAATTGTTGATGTCACTTGGTTATAAAAAGCAGGCATGCTTCAATTGTCATGATGCAACCACAAACTTGCCTGTTTTGAACCTCCCTCATTAATGTTGTCCTTCATGACGTACTAATTGATTATTACAGTTGGTTATCAATTGTTTTACAATAGAATAATATTTTCACATTTCTGTCTAATTATATATTTACTTTCTTCCTTCTTGAAAATATAGCATACGCCATATTTCTATATTTTTAAAAACCTGGCTTGTGAAGCTGGCTCACAATAAATAACTCAAAATAACATAGCATTAGACTATTTTGCTTCTAAGGCAAATTAATTTTAATAATATAATTGAAATAATTTTTGCATTGCTGTGGTTACAACATTCTAAGGGGATTCCATAAGTCTTCATGACAATCTATTAAAACACAATCTACTAATACCGGTATAAATATTATGAGGCTTTGTAATTAACAGGAATAAACACGAGCAAAGATAAACAAAATTACATGTGATCCTCAACTTATGACCATTCATTCAGTGACCATTCAAAGCTAAGACAAGCTTGAATAAGTGGTACTTATGACCAGTCTTCAGAGGTCCAGTGTCATAGTATCTCCATGGTCATGTGATTGTGATCCAGCTTTTGGTGCCCAGCATCTAACTACAACATTACAGCAAGCTGCATTCATGTGATCATGATTTCCATTGTTCCCTGCCAGCTTCCTCCAAGCGAAGTCAATGGGGAAACCAACAAGAAGTCAGACATGTGTCTCACAATAGTCATGTGAGCTCCTCACTCAATGGTCTGCATGGTCCTTGCTTAATGGTAATAGATTGAGAAAATTCCCATCACTAAGTGGCACAATCATATGATGTGCTTTAGGATCGCATTGCTTAGCAATGGCAATTCCGGTCCCAATTGCCATGGACTGTCTACCCATCTATCATGCTTGCATAAAGAAATTGAATATCATGAATGCAGTATTAATAAAGTCAGCATTGGTTTGAATGTATGGTTTATTTACACAACCGTGATCTCACTACAATTAAAGTAGGAGTAAAAAAGAAAACAAGCACAGCAAAATGTCATAGTGCTAACAGGATAAAATTATATATTCTGTTTCTTTGTAATCTACACAATTATATATAAACATAAGGAAGATCTTTAGAAATCCTACAAATTAGAATTCTTTCACTTGAAAACAATACTTGCCCCTGTATCATTCTATTCAATTGCAAGCAAACTTATATTTGTTTTGCAATTGTGTTATATACCAGCTTCTCTCAACTAAAGTCTCATTGTATTTCTGTAAGCATAATCTGTATCCAAACTACTGTGTCATGTGTTAACACTAATAGCCCAAGAAAGATATTAAGGCCCAAGCTTTTATAAACAGGAACCTATTTTACCCAGTATCTTTTATGCTGTCATAACATATTATAAATAAACTATATTGAATAAAGAAATTCAAATTTGCCTGGATGCATTATGCACTCAAATACACTCTACATCTTCCCAGTGGGCTCTTTATTCTACTTTTCTCATAAATATTCCACATCTGTCATTAAAAAAAACAGAATTACAACAATTTAGCAGTAAAAATTTACCCATCTTGTGATCTTAAGACCAATCTAGGTTGAGCCTGCAAAGCCAGGTTTAGAAAACTCTTTGAATATGAAAAAAATGACATTATCATTTGATCCAAAATGTTTATGCAAAATACCCAATAAAAATGTATCATGGGATGCAGATTGTTTGGGTGATTTATCTAAGCAATATGCACATAATCATGTGGTTATATCTTTCAGTATTAACACTGCAGTAAAGCATGTCATCTTTTAGGAAAACCTTTGTTCCCTACTTAAACGGAAAGTAGAATACTTTTTTTTTAGCTTTGTAATAGTGGTCTCCCCACTCTTTGACACAAAAGAAGTCTGACCAGAGAGAGAGAGACTATTTGAAAAGAGAAAAGCCCTAGCCATTTGTGAAAGGATACATGGCCCCTCAAATCTTGACAGAGAAAGAGGCAGAACAACCCTACTGAACTTCCTCTGTAACATGCACCTCTTTAAGAGGACACCATCTTTAAAAGGAAGAAAGAACTATGGAAATTATTTTCTTGACTCTTTTTGGTTCTTCCTCTCTGAATATTATTTGTAATATCTAGCAATGGAAGTTATTTTCCTCTTATAGAGGAAACCAATGGTTCCTAATGGACTCATCTCTTTAACCCAATTCATTCATTCTCTTCCTTCAAGATATTATACCCTCATGAAAGGAGGTGTGGGGGTGCAAAGATAACTTCAGCCTGTCTCTGTCACGCATTGATCCTCTAGCACAGGGGTGTAAAACTCAAGGCCCGCGGGATTGATCTGGTCCATTGGGTGTTTAGGTCTGGCCCTGTGGGGCTGCCCTGGAAACAGTGAAGGACCGGCCCACGGTGCCTCTGCCAGGGAAAACCGAGCTCAGGAGGCAGACGGTTCTGCCTTCCTGAGCTCTGTTTTCGCTGGCAGAGGGTTGCAAGAGGCAGTCCCAGCCAAAAATGGAGATTGGGAGCCTGTTTTCACTGGCAGAACACTTGGGCCATCACAGGCCCCCTTTACATGAGTGACGTCAAGGTGGCCATGCCCCCTCACCCCGAGGTCAAACACAACCCTGATGCGGCCCTCAATGAAATCGAGTTTGACACTCCTGCGTCTAGCATATCACTTCATTTGTTGACCCGATGTCATACAGATAAAAGTCTGTTCTTCACACAGAGCCTCATCAGATAAGAGTAGAACCCATGACAAATTCATCTCGAAGATACAAAGAATTATAGGACTGACCTTGGGGGACATCAGGGAAAAGGTATGGTCAGCAGACATTTCTTTCTCTTCATCAAACTATAACTAGATAACAGGAAATGATTAAGTCTGATAGTTTTCTTGGAACGTCTTCAATTTAAAAATCAGTGTCTACCAGCAGATTACTTGTAGTGGGAGCTTTTCATTTTGTCCCATCAAAACCTGTTCTCATTAGAAATAAGTCATCTGATTAGGAAACAGGTCCATAATACTGAATGACCAATGGGATAGTGATGGCAGGCAGAATTACAATATAAGCTTACTTGCAATAGCTTACTAAGCTATTCTGGAATAAAGTACAGTACATTAAAAATATATTAGAAATAAAATTATAATAAAAAATATATAATAAAGCATCTATAAAGCTTTGAGAAAGATATTCAAATGCCAGGATATACAGTAGCTATATTTACACAGATCAGAATGGTGTAAGCCATGGAATTCTCTGTGACATTCTATGGAAGCAAAAGTTGGACTTTGAAAAAAAAAAGCAAGATAAGAAGAGAATTGATGCCTTTGAATTTTAGTGTTGGAGAAGACTCCTGAAAATATTGTGGACAGCCAACACACACTCATCATTGAACTAATCGATCCACAGTTCTCACTCAAGGCACAAATGACCAGGCTCAAATTAACCTACTTTAGATATTTATTTATTTATTTATTTATTTATTTATTTATTTATTTATTTATTTATTTATTTATTTATTTATTTATTTGTTTGTTTGTTTGTTTGTTTGTTTGTTTGTTTGTTTGTTTGTTTGTGAGATTTATATACCGCCTCACAGTGCAAGCACTCTCTAAGCGGTTTACACCAGTAAGCAATGTATATTTACATTGCCCCCAACAATCTGGGTCCTCATTTTACCTACCTCGGAAGGATGGATGGCTGAGTCAACCTTGAGCCGGTGAGATTTGAACCGCTGACCTGCGGATCAGTGTCAGCTAAAGTGGCCTGCAGTACCTGCCTCTAACCGCTGCGCCACCTCGGCTCTCTATATACTCTCTATATAGATATATATTATGCAAAGAGCCAGCTCTCTGGAAAGGCCTGCAATGCTGGAAAAGTGGAAGGGAAGGAAAGAAGAGGGTGACCAGCAGCAAGGTAGATGAACTCCATTACAGTGGTGATGTTTCTTTCATTAAGAAACCTGAAAGAACAGGTTAGGGATAGATCATCATGGAAAGGATCTTTGTGGTTGCTTAGAATTGAAAATGATTTCATAGTGCATAAAAATAATAAAACCACAATGAAATAAAAACTGTTCAGTAGTTTTTATAAATCTTTTTTATAAGTTTTTTAAGAAATGAAAGCATGGAAGTAACAAAAGGGAAGGTTTACAGAGACACGCTAACCATGGTTGCATAGGATTGCCAGTTAAGCAAATACCATACGATCAAGAACAATAATTTCTTCTTATTATGTTATATCCATTCCACATAATTCACTGCTTCTTTCCACAAACATTCCCCAGTATTTAGAACTGAAAAGGGTTGTTTTGGAACACAGGGACCACTTTCCTGGCAAGTCCTATGAAGTTAGCAACACTATAATAAGTGTGATATGATGCTAGAAACTATGATGTTCTTTACTCGAAAAAGACAGATGAAAATAAAATGCTCTGGAAATCAGTATAGTATTGTGACATTTCTTTTTCCACTGGAAAAAGCTCCATAAAGCTATTTAAAGAATTAACAAGCATACTGAGGCCATATTTGGGAACAAAATAAGTGAGTTTGAAGAAAAGATAACCATTCAATAGAATTTCATCACTTTAATGAATAATTAGGCACTTATTGACCTCAAAGAGCATCTGCTATACATGAATTCTCAGTTCTCCAAATAATTGATCATTCTAGATGGCAATATGGTATTCTTCCATGTACACATAAAACAACTATCTAACCCATTGCTTAAATCAGCATTGACAGACAAAGCAAGGTATCATGTATCTTAAGAAATATTTTGTCTCTCAAGATAAGAGCTGGATTCTTTAACTGCTGAGTGTCTATCTAGTTGCCTGATTTCTTCAGTCCCAGTGTTTGTCACTTATCAAAACCAGAAAGATGCATGTTAAATCAAATATAAACAAAATTCTTCCCAAAATACTGCTATTATATTATATTGGCCCTACATATGGAATATAGGCTAACAATATCATTATATATTGATTTCACACACAATTTTCTCTTGTAAAATTTTATTTCAATTATTTTTTTTACTGAAGTTCATTGATTTATTAGTGACATTTATATACCACCTCACAGTGCAAGCACTCTCTAAGCGGTTTACACCGATAAGCAATGTGTATTTATATTGCCCCCAACAATTTGGGTCCTCATTTTACCTACCTTGGAAGGATGGAAGGCTGAGTCAACCCTGAGCCAGTGAGATGTGAACCACTGACCTGCCAATCACAGTCAACTAAAATGGCCTGCAGTACCCCACTCTAACCGCTGCACCACCTCGGCTCATTCATGATGTCTTTTGTCTGAAGCATGAATGGAACATACATTTCTGCACTGATTTTGTCAACATTCTAGTTCTGAGGCTTTTCCATTTTCTGAACAGACTCCTAAGAATTATCCATACATATCTGCATTTATAAAGAAAATGCACATATATCATGAATTGCAAAAGGACATATCCTTCATGAAGAGCCCCTTCAAATACCTTGTCGAATCCCCTTCAGCCAATTTCCAAGAAACATCATTTTCTGCTAAATAATATATGTAAAAATAAACCCAAAGGCATATAAGAAGGCCAGGTTGTTGTGGATTGCTTTTTATAGATCACTTCAGAATGACTTCCCTCTTTTCCCTACCTAATAACCACTTACCCAGCAGAGAATAGGACAGTTAATATCTCAGATATATAGTACAATGGCAGAACTCGCAACTATTAATCTCATTAGAACCAATTTCATGTCCCTAATGAGATCATCCTTATGGAGGCCATCGGTAATAATTTCAGAAGCCTAAATGGTTAGGAATCAGACAGAAAACATATTTTTGAAAGTATTCCAAGTTGCTTATTCACAGGACCTTATTCTTTCAGAAATCAGACCAGATTATTCAAATCTTACAAACATCTGCAGAAATGCAATTGAGCAAAGCTACTGAAGCATTCCAGAGCAATGTAAAGCATCTACACTACAGGGTGATGAATCTGTCTCTACCATTGTGCAGAATCAATCATCCACCTTCAGTGAATGTGGAGCAAAAAATGACTGAACTCATCACCATTTGCATTTCTACTATCAGGGAACCTTTTCTGCCTCAAGTGAGAAAATACTTGGACCAGCCTACTATCTGCAAATTGTTTGGGGAGGTGTGCCATTTACTGTGAAATGAGGACTGGCTGAATTCTTTCAGTAAGTATAGGTATTTTGTATTTTTAGTTTTTCTACGTACCAATTATGCAGCTACTATGAGATCAAAGTTTAAAAAAACCACAAACCAGAAGGAACACCACCAATCCACCAACCATCCCCAGGACTTAGAGCTCCCATGCTAATTAATACTCTTCTTGAAGACCAGAAGACTGGATGACCACACTCTGGAGGTAAGATGCTCCAAAGGACAGAGGCAGCAGCTGAGAAAGTCGTCTTCCTAAACCCCAGCTGTAACTCTTTTATGTACATAACAGTTTCACAATAGAAAAGTAGGACACCCTGTGATTCCTCTCCCCCCTCCCCCGCCTGCTTATTCTGCACCATGACACAAAATATTTGATGGATGGGGACCAGGTCTCCAACATCTAGAAAGCTGAACAACAATATTCAGTGCTATATCAGGGGAAATTGGATCGTTCTGTTAAGGCAGAAAATGGCAAAGATCAGACCTACCGTAATCTCTACTAAATGTAACATAGTTTACAAAGGAAGATTCAGTCTACCAGAAAATTCAAAAATGACATCAAATCACTTGTGTTAGTATGTGGCTGGTTTTGGGTTCTGTGTAATACCAGGTGCTTACATAGTGTGGCAGTTTGTATCATAACCTCCAAGAGATTTCAGAAAGCTGGGCCTGGCCTGGAAAGCTAATCCATCCTGCAGCTTACCTTTATAACACAACATGTCAGCTACCAGGCAAACCTCCCAGGGGAATATTCTGGCTTGTACTAGATTACAGTTTCTTTGTCCTCCTTATCCAAAGCCTAGATATGCAGAAGTGATTTATTTGCATAACCAAAATATTAATGTACTTGGCTACAGAAATCCATGGAGTTTTGTTTCCTTTCCTCCAAATGATATTCTTCCCATTAAGATCAAGGCATCCTCAGATCAGATCGATGCTTTATCTCTGTTTTATTTTTTGGTGGGGATGGATTGTTTTTGTTTTGCTTTGCTTTTGTATGTGATTTTGTATAATTATACAAAAATACAATTCAAAAGTATTTATGTTCTGAGAAGTAATTCTTAAAGGGTAGCCTGGCATGAACCTTTTCTCTATGCAAGTTAAAGGCAGAACCGACATGCCACCCACTTCTCTGTGGGCAATCTTTTACCTTTCAAATGCTAAATTCCCATCAGAGAAATCTGACCAAAGCTACATTCTTGGCTAGACATTGTAGCTGGAATGCCATTCTCTTCTCTCCAGGACACCTTCTGTTCTTCCTTGATGTTCTCTCTCTAGGGACTGTATTTTTTTTTTGCCTGTCCCCAATTCACACAGCAGGCTGCTACAGAAAGGAATGAATTACTTTAGCTGGAGATCTAAATTGCTTGGTTACCAAAGTGTTTTGAAAATGTCTGAGGGCAGCACAAAATTAGGATAAAGACCATATGTTGTCCCTTCCTTTTCTTATGTATATGCAAGAACTCAGAGTTTTTTCCTGACTTTTTTAAAATTACATTTCATTTATTACATATATTAATTTCACAAATAAACATTTTTCTAACGGTATCATTTAAATGAGACGTTGCCAAACTTCTCACTTATTTTATATTTATTACCTATTTTTTCCATTTCTTTTTGAAGTTACACCATGACAACTCAATTAGTAACCTAAATTCTCTATACCTGAATCTTATATCTAAGGGGTAATAGCAATAGCAATAGCACTTAGACTTATATACCACTTCATAGTGCTTTACAGCCCTCTCTAAGCGGTTTACAGAGTTCAGCATATTGCCCCCAACAATCTGGGTCCTCATTTTACCGACCTCAGAAGGATGGAAGGCTGAGTCAACCTTGAGCCGGTGAGATTTGAACAGCTGAACTGTTGAACTAGCAGTAGCCTGCAGTGCTACATTTAACCACTGCGCCATCTCGGCTCTTTATAAAAACTAATGGATTTTGATGCACTTTTTAATGTTGATTTTGGGGATAGACAATTGCCCAGGTACTTGAAATAGTTCTCAATACTATTTCACGGATCAGAAAGAGGACTGAGAAAATACCTACAGACCCCCTCACATCCTGGACATAAACTGTTAGATTAGCGCGGGGGAAAGGAGAGGCGAGCCATAGAACAGTTCAGCATTTTATTTAGCAGGTCAGCTTCAAGTAAAAGAAGTGGTGGCGAACGGCAGGGAAGCCGCTTTTAAGGGTTTCCCTGCAGTCCAGCCGACCAGTGACAGGTGTTCAAATCTGCCGCAGCTTATTTGGCCAATCAGCAGCGGCTATGCAAATTTACCTCAGTATGTAACATAAACTGTTTCAACTCCTCATCTCATCCCACTATAGGGTACTGCATGCCAAAACAACTAGATACAGGGACAATTCCCCCCCCCCTCATGCCATCACTCTCCTGAACACCTAATTCTCACAGTGCTGTCTTATGTCTAAAGATATTTACCCCTAAAGATATTTAATGTAAGTTTATATTACTATTATCCTTTTCATGTTTACTACTATCTTCGACTATTTGTATCTTATGATTATATTACCTAATTGTTTGCATGTACACTGAGAGCTTATGCACCAGAGACAAATTCCCTCTGTGTCCAATCATACTTGGCCAATAAAGTATTCTATTCTGTTCTGTCCTGTTCTACTTTTGCTAACTAATATTTTTTTCTCAGCCTCAGTTATGTTAAGATTTCTACATTGTTAGAAAACGGAACATTCTAGAGACGATGAACAATCTCAAAACAGTGGGATCAGACTAAACTTTTGACAGACAGACAGAATATTTTCAGCACCTCAATGAGATGAGGTTAGAGAGTGAAAAGAGATTTCACGTGCTTTCAAGCACTTTATGAGTCATAGGGAATGCTTTCAGTTCTAATTTTATACCTAAGAAAGAAACTGGCTTATTGCTGGAAGGAAATGGTGGCTGATTTCTTCACTTCAAGGCCATTTACCTCACAGCAGCAGCCCCCAACCTTTTGAGCACCAGGGACTGGTTCTGTGGAGAGAGGTTTTTCCACAGATTGGAGGGGGCGTGGTTTCAGGTGCTGCTTTCATTCCACAGATGGGACTTCACTCGTTTGCGTGGCCCAGTTTCTGGCATGCCATGGACCAGTGCTGATGCACGGACCAGGGATTGGGAAGCCCTGCCCCACAGAGCCTCTTGAAATGAAAACTATGTCAAATTGTGTTCTTTGTGGGATGTTGTATATTGGGAAAGGGTAAGGAGGACCAAGGTCCTCAGCCTATGACCAGAATTGAGCCTGGAATTACAGTCATAAGTAATGCCAGTCATTAAGTGTGTCATCATGTGACCAACCCAATTTTATGACATTTTTGCAGTGGCTATTAAGTGAATCACCATGGACATTAATCGAATGCTGCAGTTATTAATTGAACCCATTGTCCACCATGGGCATTTTTTTTTGCTGGGAACCAGAAGTAAAAGCTGGTTTCCAACAAGAAATGTCATAAATCACAATGATATGACCACACGATGCTGCAAACAAACCGGTTGCTGAGCACACAAAATGTGATTACCGGACCATCGGGAAAAAAGTCTGGCTACTGGAACTTCAGTTCCAGGTCATAAGTACCTCTTTTCAGGTCCATTTCTAAGAGACTGGTTGCAAGTTGAGAGTTACCTATATTTAGAAATACAGAAATACAGATTAACAGAGTTGGAAGGGACTTTGCAGGTCATCTAGTCCAATCCCCTGCCCAAGCAGGAGACCCTTACACCTGCCTTTCTCTCAGCCACTAAGGGTAGTACTGTTTCTATACATACTGTAGCTTCATATAAGAAAACATGATGGAAAGAAAATGCTTGGTTGTGATGTAGCTTCCATTCTGATATCTTTGGTGGGTGAGATTTCTCATAAAGACATGAACAATAAAAAACAAGAGCCATGGAGGAATGATAAAGCTGTAATCACTTTACTTTTTGTCCCTACCTCAAAATTATACAAATTGGATCTTGATAACAGCAGGACTGTACCAGAAACATACCACTTTTCCTTTAAACAAATCTTGAGCTAGTGAAAAAAAATATTACCGTCATTGTTGGTGGAACTGCATTTACAGTTTTATAGATCCACTCAGAAATGTCTTCAGTTTGTTTCTTCTACTTCATTCTTTTAAGGATGATTGTAAGATAATTCCTAGATATCTAAAAAAAATTGACTTAATCAATATTGATGTTGTTAATCCAGCAGCTGCATCTACAATTTGGTCATCAAAATGGTTTCTGTTTAGATGGTATAAATCCTTTGTCTTTAAGTAACAATTACTGTGGAGAAGAAGAGAATTCAGAGTAATCAAGAAATACAACAACAGATGAAATAAAATTTCCAGATAAACTATTTCCTTTTCCTTTTTGGAAATGTCCTATCATTATTAATTACACTTTTTCCCTAATATGTTCAAGCCCTTTACCACATAAATTAATTTTTTAAATAGGTTTCCTCATGTAATCTCCATTATTACACATTGGAGCTTTAATTTAATTAGAAACTATTGTATTCTATTACACTTGTGTAATAATCATAATATAGAGCAGAAAAGTGTTCATTAAGTCTTCAAACTAACAACCTGTTGGCTTAGGTAAGTGAGCTGTTAAGTTTAGAAACTCAATATTTTAGCTTTGTGACACATTAACTAGTCATTAATATACACACAGCATGCTGCTAAAACTACAGAAGCAATGGCAGTAATTGTGGAAAATAAAGGGGTCTCATATTCACAGAGAATGTGAAGCCTGACATAAGGGCTCATTGAAATGTCTTCTGAGGCATTGGACTATCTTCTGATTTATTGAGAGAAAGATGATTTTCTTAAAATCTCCTTCCTGTAATATTTCCAGCATAATTTCTTTCTATTCTTTATTGTAAAGTGAGCTTCTAGTCTCTGAATAAACCAGGGTGAGAACTTGGAAAATGCTGGCACATAATTTGTTATTATTATTGATCTTCCAATATGATCTCACTAAACTGTGTCCTTGAAAAATGCAGTAAAAATGTTGGAAATTTTGGGAACATAATTAACTATGGGAAGACTTTTGTGATTCAGGCATACAGAAGACACCTTAATGCTGAAGACTTATAATGATTGCTAACATCATGTCATTATACTGAAGAGCCTGAATGATTTAGTAGTTAAGATGCTGGATTAGAAGTAGGGAGACCCAGGATCCAATCCGTGACACTCTTTGGAGTGTCATCCAACTTACATCTCAAGTGGCCATCCAACTTACCTCACAGAGCTATGAGAAAAACTGGAACTTATGTATGTTCCCATAAGCTCCTGAAGAAAATATGGAATCTAAATCTAAACAGCAAATAAATATGTGGAACAAAGAGAAACTGGTTGATAGAAGAGGTAGAAAGAGTCGGTCATGTTAAGACTGCTATTTCAGCCCTAGCCCACCCATCCCACTTTTCCCCTCACAAGGATTAGCTGAGTCTTCCGCACCTAACTGTCTTTGGCTGATTTTGAAAAAGCTAAGCAGGTTTGGACCAGATTAAGGATTGGATGAGAGATCCAAGGCTATGGAACAGATTAGGAAGTCAAAAAGACGCTTCTGAAGAAGGCAACAGTGATGCACTTCCATGCTTATGCCAAGAAAACAGCATGGGTATATTGTATCTACCAAGTCTTCAGGCATCAAGTTCAGCTCAAAGAACTTACCCAGCTTATATCAGGAATACCCAACAAAAGTCTGACTCAAGAACTTCCCCTCCCATCAGCACCAGCAAATATGACCAATGGGTATGAATGGATAGTACTGGTATCTGAAAAATAGCTGAAAGGTCATAGTTGTTCTTTGAGCTGGATCAAAATTCATTTCCAACTTGTGACTTGATCATCACAGGACTTTTTTTAAAAAAAATCTTTCAAAGTGTTTATCTTTATTCTGTGTTTCGTACAAATAAATAAACCAGAGATGAAAGATTTAAAACACCTGTGTCACAGGAGTGAAATGCTACTGTTTCGGCCCAGTTCGGGCGTACTGGTAGCGGGGGGCACTGATGGTTTGGAGAACCGGTAGCGGCGGCAGCGCGAGGCTCCGCCCACCCACCTGGACACTGCCATTTTCTTTTTTTAACCCTCTGTGCACGCACAAAGCCTTCTGTGCATGTGCAGAGGATGAAAAAAGCATGAATGGAATGCTGCTGAAAAAGTGTGTGCGCGCACGAAGAGTGCACTTCCGAACCGGTAGGAAAGGGAAGTAGATTTCACCGCTGCTGTGTCATTCTGCAACCACTGCAAAGTTGTTTTTTTGTATAGGAAAAAAATTGGGGAAAGTTATTCATGCATCATTGGATTCTCAGTAAATCTTTCAGATTCATTTTTAACACTGTAGTGATTTTAATCCTAATAGGATAAAATGAGAATCTGTGTTCGTTTTAATGATTCCTGGAATAATAATTGTATTGAATCACCATTTTTATTCAATATTGATTTGCTGCCATAGGTTCCATTCTTTTTATAATCATTTTACTTTATCTACAGAGTATACCATCCTGTTCACCATCACTATCATTCTATCTCCAAGCTGAAGCAATTACAACTATTCTTTCCACATTATTTCAAATCTCTCCTAATGTTTCTATCAGCCACCTTTTCACAAAGCTATTTTTCTGCCTTTGTTTCAAAATATCAAGTAATATTAGTGTTTAGTGAATGTAATTATGTCATTTTCATTCTACAGTCCTTTAGATGTAAGGACTTGTGTAAAAGCTTTGGTTATCTAGAATTTTAAGTATAATATTAAAAACACAGTTATTGCTAATTTTAATAGACAGGCTTTATTAATAAGCACATAGAATTGCAAGATGTCAGGAAAAGTTCAACTGTATTAATTTTCTCCTCGGCAGCACACAAAATTAGAAACATAATTAATCCTTTGTTTCTCTCCCAACCCAACTCCTTTCAAACTCAGGAGTATCTAAGGTAGAAACATTCATGTTTAAAATCTATTACCAATACCACCACCTACTGGAAGGCAACCACTGGCAAAGTGATTCATATCATATGAACAAAGATAGCATTATAGCTGAAAATTATGGAGTGCCACCAAACACTAAGATATTTATCTAAAATCAAGCTTCCTTTCCATGTGATGAATCCTGGTTGAATTTCCTGGAATTTCAAATCACAGATATGAGATCACACATTTCCTCTTAAATATAGGATACCTGTAGAATATCATGTTTGGAAGATTGCAGCAGGACCTTATCATGCTATTTTCTAAGGAAATACTGGAAGTCAGAAAAGGTTGCAAGTTCCAAGAACGTTATGATTGTCAAGTAATAGCATTCATCAGCAATAACCAAAAAGGAGAAGAGCCTTTCCCAGAAGATAGAATATATTATTGAGGCCAAATATATTATTAAACTAGACTTTTATATGGAACTATTCTAGTTATATATCTGATATCATTAGTGGGGACATGGTTTAAGTTAACTGATTCCAGTAGAACACGACTTGAGCTACATTATACATTGTATATTTTGTATATTATATACTGTATCGGATATGCAGTATATATTGGATTTTTCTGTTTGCATGTTGTAATGATGTGGCTATTTGTAGAATGCTCTAGCGTAGTTTATCACTATTTTATCACGTGACTTTATCAATTATGAACCAAACCCAATTACGGTTGATTTTTTTCCCCCAGCAGCAGATGGGAATATGCTATCTTGTATTTCCGTGAGGTTTTTATGTTATCGACTAGCAAAGCAAATACACAGATCTCTTTCTGTCACTTAGGCACATAGGAGAGACTGATTGGCTGCAGAAAATTTCATTCAGCAACTGTCAGTCAAATTCCTTCCTCTACAATTTTTGATTCAAAATGTTCCAAGAAGATTATTTAAAAATCAGGCTCCCTTACATGATGCTCATATTCAAATCACAACTTTAAGACATTCGGCTGTTTTTCCTGCTCCTCAGACTTAACCATATGTTCATATCATCCTTTCTGACCCCTTCCTGCAAACAGCTTGTAAAGGGTATGAGCAGACATCATGTGGAAATCCTCCTAGTATCAGTGGAGCAAAAGAGAACATTACGAATCTAGAAGGTTTAGAAAAACTAGTGAGAAATTAATTCCATCATATTGTACAGATTTAATTTTTTTTTATACTTTTCAGACTTATAGGAGAACTGAGATGTACATACTTATAGCTAAAAATATACAAAAGGGTGTTTATTGAAAATGGCACACAAAATGACTATGTTAGGGAGAAATACAATATATTCATTGTATTGTATATGGATTAGGGAAATGCTTGAAAAGTGCATTCTCAAGGAAGGGTGTGTATTAGGAAAAGTGCAAATGAAAATGCTCCCTTTTTGGCCAATCCTCAAAATGATACATAAGTAGTGTTGTGTCCTGA
Source organism: Diadophis punctatus similis (assembly GCA_023053685.1). NCBI lineage: Eukaryota > Metazoa > Chordata > Lepidosauria > Squamata > Dipsadidae > Diadophis > Diadophis punctatus. Next base: position 180,979,355 of record JALIGW010000001.1, on the reverse strand, counting down.
GATTTGCATGTTAGCTTGGTAGTTTACAACCAGGTCCGCTCTATTGAATGGGAATTGCTGATCACTGATTGGTTCTTCCCAGCCGGAGCTCCCTATTTAAACAGGAGCCACCGGCTGGGCTTTTGCTGGAGTGCTCACCTTACTTAATAAAAAGAGCTGTTGTCACTCAACCTGCCTCCTGACTCTTCAGTACCAGAACTCAACAAGTAGGGATCGCTAGAATGAGACGTTGTACTTACCTGAGACGTCCATTCTCGTAGGGTGGAGCTAGCCGCCAAGATTGGGTATTGGCACAGCCTTCTAGCCAATTATGACTGAGTCTGGAAAAAGTATAAAAGGTGGCTCTAGGCCTAGATTCCCCCTCTTTTGACGAGGGAAAAACATGCCAGACTCAAGTGCCTGTAATCCAACCAGTTTAATAACAGTGTGAAACTAAGAATTATACATTAAGATCACTGTGAAGATCCTAAATACCTAACCTAACTATCTAGAGACATAAAGTAACTATGTACACTAAGAGGCCTAGATACCTAACATCCATGCAATAATAATACCTGTCCAGCCAGAACAATTCGAGAAGGGAGGGACTTGGCGGCTAGCTGCACCCTACGAGAATGGACGTCTCAGGTAAGTACAACGTCTCATTCTCCATAGTGGGTGGAGCTAGCCGCCAAGATTGGGACATGCCAAAGTAATCTAGTCCCCAGGGAGGGCCTCCTGATTCTGGCTGGGACCACCGCCCTCCAATGTCACCTGTTCCAGCACCCTGCGCCCAAAGTCGGCCTCCTGAGAGGCGAAGGCGTCCAGTCTGTAATGCCGGACAAAAGGAGTTGGGGATGCCCAGGTGGCAGCCCGGCAGATTTCCTCAATGGAAGCCCTGGTGTTCCATGCCGCAGTGGTGGCCGCACTGCGTGTGGAGCGGGCCGTGAGCCTGGTGGGCCATGGTAAGGACAGCTGTTCATAGGCAATGTTAATGACAGTACGGATCCACCGACCCACCATGACAGAGGATGCTTTCCTCCCCAAGGAAGCGTGGTGGAAAGAAACAAACAAGGCCTCAGTTTTGCGAAAGGCAGAGGTCCTTTGAATGTACGTGTCCAGTGCGCGCCTCACTTCCAGGAGGTGCCACTGTCTTTCACTGTCTGAGGATGGAGAGGGGTAAAAGGAAGGTAACACCACCTCCTGAGCCCAGTGAAAATAAGAGTTTACCTTTGGAAGAAAGGTAGGGTCCAATCGCAGAACCACCCTGTCCTGGTGGAACACACAGAGGTCGCTCCTGATGGAAAGGGCTGCCAGTTCGGAGATGCGATGGGCGGAAGTGACAGCCACCAGGAAAACCACCTTGTATGTGAGGTGGGCCAGAGAGACAGAGTCCAGAGGCTCAAAGGCGCCCCCCGTGAGCGCAGACAATACCTTGGACAAGTCCCAGGTGGGATACCTGTGAACCACAGGAGGGCATCTATTCACTGCACCCTTCAGGAACCTGGACACTAGGGGGTGGGCGGAGAGCTTCCCCAGAGAAGGGCAAGACAACACCGTGGAGAGGGCAGCAATTTGGCGCTTGAGGGTATTTGGGGCAAGACCCTTAGCTAGCCCCTGACGTAGGAATTGAAGGACATTTATGACCGATAGGTCCAGTGGGGAATGACCCTCCCTATCACACCAGGAACAGAAAGCCTTCCAGGAGGCTGAGTAAATACGATGTGTGGACAGTCTGCGAGAGTCAAGCAAGACCTCCATGATGTCCTCGGGGATCTGACGGCCCATCAGAGTGAGCCGCTCAAGCGCCAGGTGGTCAGTTGCAACCAGTGAGGCTCTGGATGCTGCACTGACCCCTGGAGCAGCGACCACTCTGTCGGAGGGATCCTCCATGGGGGGGAGACCGACAGGGAAACCAGGTCGGCATACCATGCTCTCCGTGGCCAGTCGGGTGCCAGGAGTATCACCTCGGCCCGTTCTTCCAGGAGCTTCCGGATGACCTGCGGAATGATGGGGATGGGGGGAAAAGCGTAAAGCAACCCCCGCGGCCAAGTGCAGCGTAGGGCATCCACCCCTTCCACCCCCTGGGTTTGATACCGGGACAGGAACCTGGGCAGTTGGGCATTGTCTGGGGTGGCAAAGAGGTCCAATACAGGTTGTCCGAATTGGCCCACGAGCTGGTGGAAAAGATCTGGGTGCAACCTCCACTCAGAATGGTCCAGTTGGTGCCGGCTAAGCCAGTCTGCCCTGGTGTTATCCACCCCAGAAATATGTTCAGCAGAGAGGGACAGTAGGTGTTGTTCTGCCCATAGTCCCAACCGCATGGCCTCTGTCATGAGCTGACCTGACATGGTCCCACCCTGTCTATTTATGTGGGCCTTGGTGGCCACATTGTCGGTAAGTACCATCACGTGGGAATTCTGTAGGGTGGACCTGAATTGCTGGAGGGCAAGGAACACCGCTTGGAGCTCCAGAACATTTATGCTCATAGTAGTCTCGGTTAACAACCAGGAGCCCTGTGCTACCTGTGTTCCGGTGTGAGCCCCCCAACCCGATAAACTGGCATCGGTGGTGACTAAGATATGCCTTGGGAGAAGGAAGCAGGTGCCCCTGTGGACTGCAGAGGTGGTCCACCAAACCAGAGACTTCCTGACTGAGGGCAGGAGTCTCACTTTGGCTGGTGATTGGGCTCTTCCCTTGCGTTGATAGGGAAGGAGGAGCCATTGGAGATCCCTGGAGTGTAAGTGAGCCCATGGGGCAATATGGATGGCAGAAATCATCCTGCCCAGGAGGGAGGACAGCAGGTTCAGTGGAGAAGAATTTTGCCTCAGAACTTGCTGGGTTAAAGCCAATAGGCTGTCTCTCCGTTCCTGGGACAGATACACCTTACACTCCAGGGAGTCAATGATCGCCCCCAGATGGACAATCCTGGTGGTGGGGGTCAGCTGGCTCTTGGGTCGATTGACCAAGAAGCCAAGGTGGTCTAGGGTGTTAAGCACTACCTGGACATCTCTCACGGCCTGAGAAGGAGAGGCGGAGGAGATGAGAATATCGTCCAGGTAGCACTGGATCCTGATAGGGATGGATCTGAGGTGAGCGGTCAGAGCCGCTAAGACCTTAGTGAAGACCCTTGGCGCTGAGGACAGGCCAAAGGGGAGCGCCCCATATTCATAATGCACCCCTGCATAACAAAACCACAAGTATTGGCGGTGAGATGGCCGAATCGGAATGTGGAGGTAAGCCTCCGAGAGATCTATGGATGCCAGTAGATCTCCCTTCCTAATACTTGCTAGAATTGAATGCAGGGTGTGCATTTTGAATTTCTTATGGACTATGTACCTATTGAGGCGCTTAAGGTCCAATATTGCTCTCCATCCCCCCGAGGATTTGGGCACTACAAATAAGATGGAGTAGAAGCCTTGCCCCTGTTGGTCCGCAGGCACCAGTTGGATGGCTCGAATCTCCAACAGGTGCTGGATGGCCTGAATCATGAGGACTCGCTTTTCTGAATTTGATGAGATGGGGCATCGAAGGAAAAACCTCGGGGGGGGGAGAGAAACTCCAGAGAAAGACCTGACTGCAGGGTTTGACAAACCCATGCGTCGTTGGTGATTTCCTCCCATCGACTGGCATAGAGTGCCAGGCGACCCCCTATGGGAGGATCAGCCGGAGGTTTATCAGTTCCGGCGGAAGGGGCAACCACCGGCCCCTCTAAAGGGCCGCTTGTATTGGTTACCCCGGAATGGGCGGTCAGCCGAGAAGCGCTGACGCGGCCCGTACTGCCCTTGGGAGTGACCCTGGGATTGCCCCTGTGATTGCCCCTGGTAACGGTTCTGGAACTGGTTAGCCCCTCTATAATTCCTACGTTGGAAGGGAGTGGGACGGAATGAGTTCCTCTGCCCGACTGAGGGGAGAACCTTGCGTTTATCTTTTGTTTCGGTCAGAATAGGATCTAAGACCTCACCAAATAAGGACTGCCCAGCTACCGGGGCAGAGGCTAATTTCCATTTGTATCTCACGTCGGCTGGCCAGCTGCGGAGCCAGGCCATTCGACATGTCACCACCATGGACCCCATCGACCTTGCCGAGAAGCGGGCAGCTTGTAGGGTGGCTTCAGAAGTAAATTGGGCTGCTGCCAGGAGCTTATTCAGGTCCTGGTGTGCCCTGGTGTCTGATGGTGGGAGATGGCCCTGCAGGGCATGGAACCATTTGAGGGTGGTCCTGCAGAAAAAGGACGCAGTGGTGGCCGCTTGGATCGCCCATGCCGCCGACTGGTGGGCTCTCTGGAGTGAAGCGTCAGCACGCCGGTCCTCAGGACGGAGAAGTTCCTCCGGATCGCCTGGCATCAGCAAGTTGGAATACAGCGCCCGGACAGGAGCATCGACTGGAGGCATTGGCAGGTGTTGTGCCAGGGCGTTATCGATGTTAAAAATTTTTTTGTCCAGGTTGGTGGGCAGAGGGCCTGCAGTGGGCGCCTTCCATTGTTTAAGAATGGTCTCAACAAATAGTTTGGGGGCCGGAACCACATCAGCTGGCAAGGCCGAGGGCTCAAACAGAGGATCAACAGCAGGGGCCTTGTCAGATCCCTCTGAGGGAGGCTGCAAGTTCGCTGTGATCTTTGCTTTATGTAGCAAGGATCGGAATAAGGCCGGTTGAAAAAGGCTCAAGGAGGTGGAAGGCTCAGGGGCCAAGTCCTCATTTTCCGACATAGCCAAGTCCGGGCCTTCAAGTTCTGCCTGAGTGTCCTGCCCCTGGTCCAGAAATAATGTACCTTGCTCCTGATCGTCCTCCAGATTGTCAGGAAACTCAAGTGGTTCGTCATATAAGACTTCCCCTTCCTCAAGCTCAGGGTCGGGGTAATAATCCCTGTCCTGCTGCTATCTATCTGGGGATGCTGGTCTGATAGCCTGGGGCGGATTGTGCTTTGCCATAGCCCTGATGCCAGCCTCTATGCCTTGTCTAATGGCCGCATTGATGCGGTCCTGTACCTCTTTGGACTGTAGTGGGTCTTCATTGGACCTATCCAACCTAGCCCCCTGTCTGGGCCTATCAGTTTGAACCTGCGGGCCCCATACCTCTGGTTCAGCTTGACAGGGGTTGACATTGTCAAGCGACAAGGGGTCAGAGGGGCAGGCAGGGCATTGGTGTCCAGCCTGAGAGGGTGCCTGAGGCGTCCCCTGGGCCTTCTGGTGTGCTCCAGTCCCTGCTTGAGTGCGCTGTTTGGGATTAATCTTTGGCCTGTGATGAGATTTTGGTATCTCAGGAGAGTGAGGCCTAACTGGTGATCTGTCTCTCACTGTTGAGGGGGAAGCATCCCTTTGGGGGCTCCTGTCCTCATTAGCAACCCTGGGAGTCTTGGATTTGGCCTTGGTGGCCTTTTGAGGCTTCTTGGCCTTGTCTGCCATTACTCTGGGGAGGCAGGCACTTAATAGGGTGGGGCCACTTAATATTCAAAATGGCCACCGCCCACGAGGCTGCTCTAAAATGGCCGCCGGAGAAACTGAGGAGACTTCTGCAGCTACTCAGGTCCCTTCAGAGAGGCAAAAAGCAGTCAAAACAAGGTCAGAGTGGCTTCTAAAGCTATTAGAAGGCTGTCTGTCAGTACTGAGGCTGGTAATTAGCTCCGCGCTTCGAACGGCAGGCAGCAGGGAGATCGGCTTGGCAGATAAGGAAGCGACAGAGCAGCCTCGCTGGGAGCGCTCGGAACGGTGCGAGCAGCCTCAGAATAGATCGGGAAGGCTGATAAGGGCGCGATCTGCAGTTTTGACAGGTCCCGATGCAATGGCTTGCTGGGGGGAGGTCACGATCGGCAGCAGCTGGGAACGCCCGCAATGGAAGCGAACGGCCTCAAATTAGATCGGCTGAGGTGATAAGAGTCCGATCAGCAGCCTTGTAATCTAATAAGCCCAGGCTCACTTTGAAAGAAAGTTCACAGTTCGTAAGGGCTCTCCCGATCAGATAAGCCAAGCCCTCAGCTGTAGGGCTTTGCAGGCGGCCGTCAGTTAAATTAATAGATCAAATGGGCCAAACAGGGGGGCAACATACAGCACGTTTGGAAACGGCAAATGGCTTGCCAGCCTCACCCAGTGGCTTATATCTCCTAACACGAGGCAGTGAGGGGAGCCTTCCTCACACGGCCAAAGGAATAATTTTGCTGTATGAATAACTGGCAAATTACTTGCCCGCCTCGTGTAGGGCCCAATCTAGTTGTCCCAATGCCAATCTGGGACTTTTCCCACTCCCACACAGCCGGAATGCAATATTAGATAACAGAAATTTTAATTTAGATTGGATTGGGCCTTCGGCTGGAGGGGCGAGCAGCAGCCGGCCTAGGGCCTGGCTGCCTTCTCCCCAGTGCAACGCTCCGATCACTGGGGGGGCTCGTTCAGGGAAGACTTACAATTTTTTGAAATCCAGATGTTATCAGATAATATTTTCTAGACAATTCTCTTTTGAAGTTGGATCGAAAAGGCACTAGTCGTTGGCTTGACTGAGTCAAAAGAGGGGGAATCTAGGCCTAGAGCCACCTTTTATACTTTTTCCAGACTCAGTCATAATTGGCTAGAAGGCTGTGCCAATACCCAATCTTGGCGGCTAGCTCCACCCACTATGGAGAATCTGTAGGTTATAAAATAAAACAAAGATCAATATCTATAAGCATGTCTCCTTTCCCATTGCTTATTTAGCAAACTCTGCTTAAAGTTCAATTAGTAGATGACCATGTCACTCACTTCAGGTAGTATATGTTGGTTAGTGAGATTGACGGCATATATAAGACTGAATCAATCTATAAATATATGTTTGAACATTTTGATTTCAGGGTTAGAAAGTGCTCTTTCAAGAGTATGAAACATCTCAAACAAACAAGGTAATCCTAATATGCCTTAATGATCTCAGACAGTTGCTTAGGGAATGTGGAGTTTCTGTGGAAGATTTGGCTCTGTGGTGACTTCATCAATAATAAATAATCTTACAATTTTGGGCCAGATTACTCATATTAATCTAAAATTCCAAGTATCTTCTCTCAAAGATGTGCATATGTGAACAGTAGGGCTGGTCAGTTCTTTGAACAGATGCTTCATTTTATTAAGGGTTTAGCCACAAGTGCTATTTAAAATAAAATGAAGTGAAACAGTACAGAGTTAGTGGAGTGGAGCAGTGTTGAAAGTAAAACAGCCTTGTCTCTATTATGGACAGTCAATATGAGTTACCAGCAGAGGTAGGCTGCTACCGGTTCTCCAGAACTGGGTGTTAATTTTCTGAGCAGTTCAGAGAACCGGTTGTTGGAAGAAATCTTTTCCCACTTTATAGGGCTAATCCTGTAAGGGGGGCAGAAAGAAACATTCTGGTATGCCTGTATTTCTAGCCTAATCCTTATCTTAATTCCTCTGCTGCTTTAAGTTTTAAGAAACTGCCTCTGGGTTAAGCTTGTTACATTGTAAGCCTTACACCCAGACTTTCTGTCTGTAGACTGAGCTTCTCCAGAGTCCCCCTTCTCCCCCCCACCACAAATTTTTTGTGGTGCTTTTATTCCTGGGGCTTGCCTTTCTTAAAGATTGTTAAAGGGTTGTTTTAAGCTTTTTGGAGTATACTTCCAACACAGCTGGAACAGCTATTTACAGAAGGGTTGGCATAGCCATAGAAGAAATGGCTAAGAGGCAGGATGCAAGCTTGTCATTCTGTCTGATTTTTTTACTGCCTTTCTGGGGGCATGTGATCTTTCCTTAAATCTGGATGATTACCTAAGGATATCTTGTGAGGTGAGTGAGACCAGCTGGTATCTTTAAGTGGTGCAAATGGATCTAATGATTGCTTCTCCTGGGTGGGAAACTGTGCTTTGTCAGTTCACTGAGCACAGGAGTCTCTTGTCTATGGGGATTCTTCAGTCATCCAGGTCATGGTTGTCCCAAAGGGGCTTTTTTCAAGAGGCAACTGGACTTCTTGGTTTCCAGAAAGTCCAGTTGCCTCTTGAAAAAGCACCTTTGGGACAGGAGTCTCTTGCATTGTTTTGGAGTGGGAAAGGCACATGGTTACTCACTGATAATAAGTGGATCCTCCTTCCAATTTGTTTTAGTTTTCTCTCATGATAATATGGCATAGTAACATGGCACCAGTTGTAGAAAGTTAGCACCCACCCCTCTCCTATAAGAATGAAATATTTTGAGAAATATTAAAAAGGAAGAATATATTTCCCTGAATGAGAAATGGAGAAACATGTTTTCTTAGAGGGAGAAAGCGTGTGCGCTCACTACGCACGTGTGCCCCCTCACGTGATTTTGCGCAGAAGCAAAATCACATGAGGGGGCACACGTGCGTAGCGAGCGCACATGCCCCTGAAGCGTGGAGATGCACGCGCATGGCTTCGGCAGCAAGATAAGTGAGCAACCCACCCCGGCCCTCACTCAAGATGTTAATTTGTTAATCCTTTTTTCTAATCACTTTTGGAAATCGTTAACTGTTTTTCATCTATTGGGAACCTTTGAATTGACTAGTTTTCTATTACTGGGCAACTTTCCCTCAATCCTTAGCAAAATAAGCTTTAAATACAAATTTAAGGACTTATTTTTTCTGAAAAGAAATAAAGTGTTAAGACATTATTTGAAGGGACTGGGGATTAAGAGTATTAAAGGAATGTTAAAGGAAAAGAAAGGAATATAAAGTTGATTTATTTGACCAATATTACAATAGTTAAGTTGCTATCTCTGGTAACTCTTAAGTTAAATTTTGCTTATCAGCACTGAAATGATGATATTTTAAAGGATTTGCTTATAGGTAAGAAATGGGATATAGGAAGAATAGATCAGTTCTTGTATTTTAAGAGAAAGTAATCACGAAGATTGTTGATATTTGTGATGAAGAGGCAAGTCACTTCTTTATATATTTCTTTTCTTTTTATTTACTACATTGTTTTTCTTTCTTTTCTATTATCTTTTTATTTTATGCACCTTCCATTTGTTATAGCTTTTATTAGCTTTTTTTATAATCGTAATTTTTAATAAAATTACTATTTAAAAAATCAAACTAAGGAGACATTAGTTAGTGTTGTTAGAATTTATTAATGCAGGTTTACTTGGAGGAGGGTTGAGGACAAAATGAAAGACTCCATTTATTGTGCTGCTATTTTTTTTTAAAGAATTTGTACTTCCTTCTTTGATCTGCTACCTTTCTCCAAATCCACATCCTTTTATCCTTATTCTTCCTTAACTCGCAAACAATTTGTCTGACCTACAGCATAGACCCTGCTTGTTTTTGTGTCCAACTTGTCTTTAGTTCTTCAGATCTTTCAGCTTCCATTCTCATTCATCTTCTATTCTCTCTTCTCCTCCAACATTTAAATGACCTCCATTCCTGAACTCTGTTTTCTTTCTATTATGGAGTTTCTCCTCCCTCCTCTTTCTTTTTTGCTACTTCAGTGGTTGAGTGGTTATGACATTATGCTATTGTTACACTCTTGCATTTGTTGAAATGTTATATACTGTACTAAAGAATAATAATACCTTTCAGAGGAAAAAACGTTACACAAGTAGCACATCATTCAAGGAAGAAGGCTATCTTCCTAACAAACTGTGGCTACAACTTTGCCTGGAAAGCCAATGTTCAGAGGATGATATGCTTTGTAATCTTTGGTAAGAATTTAGTTTTGAAACAGTTGTTTCAAGTTTTTTTTAAAATGATTAACTTGGAGTAGGAGACCTTTTTGCATTGGTTCAGTACACCTTGTCTTTACTGGATAATTTGAAAGCTGTGTACGGTCTTTTTCCAATCCCTGCTTCAAAAAAAGGTCAGGGGACTGCTTAAAAAAATACCACACTGAAACTTTTGAAACTATCCAGTGGATTAATGGCTTCTCAAAGGTCTACGGTCCCTGTTATTTTCATCCCATTCTGCCAAGAAATGAAATCTATGCTACAAGAATGTTTGCAATACTGGAAAAACCCAGAAAATCAATTGAATTGCCTTCAGGTTGATGATGCGTGCTATTATCAGGAAAACATGCAGTCTTGTGTGCTAAGGGGAATATATTTGGGGGGGGGGAGACTGGGTCATTTAGCCAGCTGAATACACCTTGTGCTCCTGTAAGTGAACATATTCATCAGCTTTCTTCAAGAAAGAAAATAGCTATCAAGAAGCTAAGACAATTTCATGTTCTCATCACTTTAAATTCCTTATGGAAGTCTCCTTCCCTATGTGATCCTCTTTAATTCACACAAAATCATTCCTAAACAAGGCAAATTAATATTGTGGTTCATTTTTTCTAGTAACAAATTAAATGTGTATTGTATGAACCACCATTACTTTAAAAGTTCATATATGATCTTTCTGTATGAAGGGGTAAACCCTAAATACTATTGAATTGGTGGTTTGGCACTAATAGCTTTTCTCACCATTAATGGCTTTTTGAACCATAGCACTATAAATAAGGGCATCATCCCATTCCATCTAGATTTCAATATCAGAAAAAGGAATTGTTCCCAACAATACTGTATGTAGAATGAGCCTTGCCATTGTAATTGTTGGAAGAAATATCCATCTGGTTCAGTTCCAAGTGGGGAAAACATGGAGGCTGATTGGGAAGACGGTTTATTGATGAACAGGACCACATGGGTTTGAGATCCTGGGCAGCTGACCACATGGAGTGGAGAGTGAGGGTTATTTATAGCTTCTCTTGGGCCTTGCCCTTGAGTCTCCTGTTCCTACGCAAGAAATATATTCTATTGGCTGTAGTCAGACTCCCATGGGGCCATGTGGGGTCATGTTTGTTTGAATCAAGTTTGGTTGAAGTCTGGAAGGTGATGCAATGTCCCCAGGTGATTTTGCAATGCAGTCAGCCCTGCTGCTAGATAATCCTATTATGTCCTGGAGGGTCATTTCTTAATCTCATCCCCCTGGAGCTGAAGGTCTTTTGTCTTGTAGATAGGCTGGCCCAGTCCTTCTTAATGGGCACCAAATATCTGCTGGCGACAGGGAGCTGAGGCTGAGTTTCTGCCTCCCTTAAGATTTCCATTTCTCTTTTAGGGGAAATATAATATTCTGCCTTTTTAATATTTCCTAAAATATTTCATTCTTCTAGGAGGGGTGGGTTCTAACTTTCCACATAAGTAAAAACTGGCCGCTCGTAGCCAGTTTGCTTAAGATAGCAGGTTAGAAAACAAGAGACCGTGAGTTCAAGTTTCATTTTAGACATGAAAGGCAGCTAGGTGATCTTGGCCCAGTCACCCTGTTTCAGCCCAACTCACCTCACAAGGCTGTTGTACTGGGAAAATAAAAGGAGGAAGTGTTTGTGTTGAATATGTTCGCTGCCTTGAGATACTTGTAAAAATAATAAAGCCGGGAAACAAAAAAAAATTAAAATTAAAAACAAAAAAAAACACAAAATCAAATAAATAAAGCCTGTTATCCCTGTATTATACATACAGGGATAACAGGCTTTATTTATTTGATTTTTGTATTATACATACATGGCCCCTAAATGCCTAAACTAGCAAATCCTACTCAAGTTCTCATACCCAAACAATTTCAGCTGTTATTTGTATCTGTTGGGGTCTGTTGGGGTCATGTGACATTACTCCATTTCATATTGTTTTAAATGAAATGTATATATTGGGTGTGGAGGATTTTGTGTCCCTTTGCCTCAGAAGCTTCATCTAAGAAACTTATCATCTCCTGTGTTAACAAGAGAAGGAGAAGGAGGAGAAAGAAAATCATAATCTTATTAAAACCAAAAAGTAAACAGTGAGTTGTTGGTTTCTTTTTACCAAAAGGAGAGAGTTCTAGAAGATTGGCAACGGTGTTCTTACACAGGGCTATAGAGATTAAAAATTAGCGTACATATACTCATTTTATCATAGGCAAAGAACTGATTGAAGAGATACAGATGGGTTACAGAGGAAGCTGGGCTCTCTGTGCCCTGAAAGTAAAAGCTTTGTAGTGTTTAGCTTTTGAAAAGTATGAAGGTTTATGTTCTAATTATTGTTCTAGCAGTTTCACCCTGAGTCCTATCAAAAACAAAAGGAATTATAAATATACTGATTATTGGTGTCCTTGCAAATGTTGCAATTTATGGCATATTCATTCATTTATCAAATTTCTAGTCTGGGTGACTCAGAATGATTCTCTGCAATTTTACAATGAAAAAAACAACAACCAAGTAAATACACATATTATACACGCGCACATCCCAGCCAGTGGTGAAATTCAATTTTTTTTACTACTGGTTCTGTGGGCGTGGCTTGGTGGGCGTGGTTGGTGGGGGTGGCAGGGGAAGGATACTGCAAAATCTCCATCCCCACCCCACTGCAGGGGAAGAATACTGCAAAATCCCCATTCCCTCCCCACTCCTGGGGAAAGGATATTGCAAAATCTCCATTCCACCCAATTCTGGGGCCAGCCAAAGATGGTATTTGCTGGTTCTCCGAACTACTCAAAATTTCTGCTACCAGTTCTCCAGAACCTGTCAGAACCTGCTGGATTTCACCCCTGATCCCATCTGTTACTGAGGCAGCAAATTAACCCATCCCCTAACTTGAAGTGGCCCAATCTCAGGCCAATCTAAGGACTGGGAAAAGAACCAAATTCTAAAGGCTTGTTTAAACGCAAATAGGATAGGAGCAACAAAACAGAAGGTCCTTTTAGATGACATTGTCTAATCAACAGAAGGAAACAGATTCTGTCAAATGGTATAGGATGGTCAGAGGCTGCTGGAGATAGCCAGTCCCTTGGATAACTAGGTCATATGCTACATAACTAGGTCATGTAGAGATGTAGAAGTAATAACCAGCAGATTGAATATTACTCAGAAGCTTACAGGTAACTGATGCATCTCATGAGTATAGAAACTTTTCCATGAAACTTTGGAAAAGTGACTCTTGAAGGTTGCTTCAAAACTTTGATGCAAGATTTTATATATATATATATATATATATATATATATATATATATATATATATATATATATATATATATATATATATATATATATATATATATATATATATATATATATATATATATATATATATATATATATATATATATATATATATATATATATATATATATACTTCCCAGAGACAGAATATAGTTTTAAGATAAATTCAAAAATTGTACAAAAGAGCAAAATGCTTTGGGATATCCCTTCTCAGATTTTTACACAAGAGATCAAAAGTTGCTATTTTAAAATAGTAAATTGAGATACTTTCTTATAGAAAGAAGGCAAACACAACTATTTCACGACATTTCTGCCAAAAATGCTAAGAAAAAAGAAAGAATTTGTACCAAGAGCTAAACAAATCAGATACAGATGGACAATTCAATTTGCATTGGAAGTCTTATTAGAAATAAAAAACATAATCATGACAATGACTTCAGAGGCGGCTTCTCTACATGAAAAATTAATTGTTTAAAACTCTTCAAATAAGGAACTTCTCAGCATCAGAAAGGATATTGGAGATGAAGGAAAAAAGAAAATTAGGGAGAATAGCAGCATTAAATTAGCATTCAAAACAGAAAGGAAGGCATTTATCTCACTGGATGTAAAATGGTTTAATTAATGAAATAAAAAGAAGACATTTTTTAATAAACTCAAAAAACAATGCTGATATTGTTTGCTTACAAGAAGTGCATATAAAAACAGGCCATGTTAAAGTTTTTTTTAAAAGAACCAGAATATTTAGCAGCAGGAAAGACAAAGAAAAATAGAATAGCAGACCATCATAGATCATTTTCTAGGGAGATACTGGGGCAATCAAAAGATAAAACAGGAAGAGTTTAATTTCAAATTAAGAATTAGAAGGCAATTTTTTTAATATTGGCATCCATTTATCATCCAAATGAAACTAATGAACAACTTTATGAAAAAAATTGCAAATTCTTATAAAGATTATAGATGGTGAAATACTTATTCTTGGAGACATAAATGGAGTTCTAGACCTGAATTTGGATGAATTATTTCAAGGAAAATAATGAGAAAATCTTCCCTCAAAAGTCTTTCAGTATATGGAAATAAACAGAATGGAAGAAAGTGTAACTAAAAAAATTTCCTGTAATGTTTTTATTTATATTTTCTTTATTGATGGTAGTTTTTTTTTCTCTGTGTTATTCATCCATTGTTATCCCAGGTACACCACTCTTTCCTTTATATTTCATTATTCTAATAATAAAACCAAAAGAAAGATAAAATGTACTATATTCTGGCCTGAGTCAAAGATCCAGATATTATCTGTGAATGAAAGTCCATTTATTGATATAATTTGTGAATCATAGGCCATTCATTGATATGATTTGTGAATCATAGGCCATTCATTCCAGATCCCCGAGGTTATATGTCATGAGGTATTACTTATGAAATGAATACATGAATGATTATTAATATTTAAAACTATTGCATCCAGATAAAATGGATTTTATGTTGTAAGGAATATCCTTCTGTTGTAAGGAATATCCTTCTAGGTTCATTTCCAAGTGGGGAAAAAGACACTGGATTCATGGAAGTTGCTTGGAAAGAAGGTTTAATATGGTGGACAGGAGCACATGACATAGGCCCCTGTACAGAAAAGGTAGATTACATGCTTCCAGATGTGGGTGAAGAGAAGAAAGGGAAGAAGAGATGCTGAGTTCCTTGTTTTATATTCTCTGTTGGGTCCCACCTCTTAGTTTCCTGTTCCTGTATATATAATGCACTGATTGGTGGTCAGGCTCCCAGAAGGCCATGCAGTGGCAACTCTATAGGCTTTTGTCTGTTTCAGGCTTGGCTGAATGAAAGGGCCTTGGGCAAATCCTAATATGGCTATGGCTGAAGGAGATAAGTCTTTGTTATGTAGAAGACTGTTTCAGGCTAGGTGGGAGGAATGTGTCAAGGGTGGGGGCAGGGAGCTGCAGGATTTGTATTTAAAACATGTTTCTCTTTTCCTCATTCAGGGAAACATATCCTTTCCTTTTTCAATATTTCCTAGGATATTTCATTTTTCTAGGAGGGGGTGGGTACTAACTTCCTACAATTATATAGACATGCAAACACAGAAAATGTCCAGACTCCATTATGGAAATAACAATTCCTTCTTCTTAAAAACTAAAAGAATAAAAATAATTATGTTTCCTGGCCTCCATATTGATAATTTTTTTTGCACATGGAGCCCTATAAAAAGAGGTACATCCCAGTCCAAAAGCTTACTGGCCTCATGGGATAATTCCAGTGAGAAAACACAAAAATATTGGAAATCATTGTGGTGTGTCTCAGATGGACAGTTTGTCAAGCTTGCTGCAACCTGCTCTTGGGTAGATAGAAGAAGCCGTGCAAATTCACAATGCATTCATGGTAACCCAGAAACCCTTTTAAATGCGAAAGTGAATTCCTAGTCCAATTTCCTATGCTTGTCTTTCACACAAAGGTTCCTACGAGAGCTCACATTTCCATCTAAGGTTATAAAAGAATCTGTTTCAAAAACATTGAACTGGATTGCAATTTCACTCGAGTCTTTTCAATTTGTCTGCTTAAAACAACAAGTACCTTTCCCCATAATGGCTACAAGTGCTTAATTGGTTAGAGGTGATGTTGCTTAGCAACCACTTCATTTTATTATTCTATTCCCTCTTTTTTTTTAAAAAAAGAGAGAAACAATATGTCAGTATTTTACCTCAAACATGCATGCACACATACACCGACACAGTAAAAGAATTGAAACTGAATACTAAAGTAAATAAATACTATTTCCTAGTATAGAGATTATTTACAAGCCAATATTAGGATTTTTTAATTTTAATTTTATTTTTAATTATGTTATTTCTAGAGCTGCCCAATTCAAGCAAGTGAGTCTGGGCAACTTACAATTCTTATAAAACAATTTAAACAATTTTTTAAAAAGCCATTAAAAGAATAAAAACATCCACAAAATAAATAAGTATAAACAGCAGCTGGGATGGTTAATCAGCTAACAGTAAAGCCAAAAAACCAAGACACTTAATACATTCTGAGCCCCAGGCCTGGATACATGGCCAAATTTTTAAAGCTTTACAAAAAATCAACAGGGTGGGGACATTCTAATCTCCATGGAAAGAATATTCCATAAAGCAAGGACTACAGCAGAAAAAAGGCTATCTTCTAGTTCCCACCAATCAAATTCCCTAGAAGAGAAATGGTGTTTGAAGGAAAGATGTACAATATTTATGGTGAAAAAAATCCAGGTGACCACTAGACTGTAGCAAAGATTTAAAGCTACAAGATCTCTTTGTTTACCTCTGGGGGACATCTGGATGTTTGCAGGCCAAATCCAGGAAACCTATTTAAAGGTGCACATAGTATCAGTATCTCATAAGTCTGATTGTAAGTGCATAACTACATACGTGCAGTATATATTCGGACAACAACCAGGAAGGCACCTGCGGTATTATAGTGTAATGCAGCAACTACATACTTGCAGGGTAATGTAGGTCCTAAAAGTGGTCAATATTGACACCCACGAGTCATATCCAAGAAATCAATAAATGGCTGAGGGTCAAAATGGGGTCATTAAATGTCTGGGTATCAATAGGTGTTTGAGAAATGATGGAAAGTTGATTGGGGTTAATTAATCTTTTGGGATCTCTGTAGAGCTCCATGCTAATCCTTAGTCCTGAAGATGAGGATAGTGTTACCCAGGGTTGGGATCAGCAACCAACGATAGTGGCTTTGAGTTCCCATTATTATGGTTAGAGGCACAGTCATCCAGATGTTTAGACTGGATTTGACATTTTTATTCACCTATTGAATACTTCCCAAGGACTTGGGACAGGCAGATGTTGTCGCCTGATGGTGTTAAAACCATCAAAACCGTAGAAATGGTGGTGGACTTTAGGAGAAACCCTCCCATACTTCCACCTCTTACAATACTAGACAACACAGTATCAACAGTAGAGACCTTCAAATTTCTAGGTTCGACCACATCACAAGATCTAAAATGGACACCTAACATCAAAAACGACATCAAGAAAACACAACAAAGAATGTTCTTTCTGCGCCAACTCAGGAAACTCAAACTGCCCAAGGAGCTGCTGATACAATTCTACAGAGGAATTACTGAGTCTGTCATCTGGGCCTCTATAACTGTCTGGTTTGGCTCTGCAACCCAATAAGACAGACACAGACTTCAGAGGATAATTAGAACTGCAGAAAAAACAATTGCTACCAACCTGCCTTCCATTGAGGACCTGTATACTGCACGAGTCAAAAAGAGGGCCATGAAAATATCTACAGACCCCTCACATCCTGAACACAAACTGTTTCAACTTCTACCCTCAAAACGACGCTATAGAGCACTGCACACCGGAACAACTAGGCACAAGAACAGTTTTTTCCCCGAACGCCATCACTCTGCTAAACAAATAATTCCCTCAACACTGTCAAACTATTTGCTAAATCTGCACTACTATTAATCTTCTCATCGTTCCCATCACCCATCTCCTCCCACTAATGACTGTATGACTGTAACTTTGTTGCTTGTATCCTTACGATTTATATTGACTGGTTCCTAATATGATTGGATTGCTTATTTGTACCCAGACTATCATTAAGTGTTGTATCTTATGATTCTTGATGAACATATCTTTTCTTTTATGTACACTGAGAGCATATGCACCAAGACAAATTCCTTGTGTGTCCAATCACACTTGGCCAATAAAAAATTCTATTCTATTCTTAAAGATATTATCACAGTATACAGTATACAATGTTACAGTATACAATGTAAAGCTACTTTTTGCAATATACTGATATTGATTTTGACAGTATTATTATATGCACAAAAATGTAAAATCAGTTACTAGATTTTTAGCCATTTATACACACCGAATTCCTTCCAATAATCTAGGATGTTGTAATATATCGGTATAGTGTATATAAGTAGATTCAAGCAGTGTAATTGAAAAATGGACATTTTGTCAGTATATATATTTTCTTAGTGCCATACAAGATTTTTTTGTATGGCACTCAGTGTGATAATAATCACTGGGATCACCACTATTATGGTTTGTGCCATAATTTTTCAACTTTGATTTTTAGATCTTAATACTTTGTAATCTTCTCCAATTCTTTATCTTCTATTATCTCCTGGTATTACCGCATCAATTATCCACGGTTTCTTCTTTTCGACCACAGTTAAATCTGGTGTGTTATGAGCCAAGACTTTATTAGTTTGCATTCATAATCCCACAATATTTTAACTTGCTCATTTTCTATTAGTTTTTCAACTCTTTTTCATTACTGGCACACAATAAGGTTTAGAGATGTTCCAGTGAATCATTTTGGCAACTATGTTATGTTGCTGTTTATAATCAGTTTGTGCAGTCTTATTGTGGGAGCTGAGTATATGATCTACTTTTTTTCTTCCTACTTGCACAATCTGCACTTTGAAATATTTGACGATTTTTCAATTCTGGGCTTGTTTGAATTAGTTCGAATAGCTTGGTCTTGAGCAGCCAAAATCAAGCCTTCCATTTCTTTTTTAAATCTTCCAATTGTAAGGCATGGCTAGTTTTTATCTTTATCCACTTTCCCCTTTAATCTTTTGTAAAAATGTCCTTGCCAGCCTTCTATTTGTGTTTTTATTACATTATTTCAATATTCACATTTTGTTTCCTGCACATTCCTGCACTTTTCCTTTTATTTCCTTTATGTTCTACTTGGAGAATGTTATTTACCTCTAAATAATTGTGCATATTATAGACTATTATGCCGGTGAGTTATTGAAACATTGTAGACAAACATTTTATTGACCTATAGTTTCCTAATGTCCTTTTTGCTGAGTCTTTTGGAATTAGATAAATTTGGCCAGTTATTAACCAGTCTCTGATGTCTCATTTATGCAATATTTCATTAAGCTGATTAGGTATCATTGGATGTAAGCTAATCAAATATTTGAGCGAAAAGCCATGTAATTGATCATTTCCAGAAGATGCCTAGTTTTTAATCCTTTTCAATTGATTTTTAACCATTACTGCTGTAATTATGAGCTCTTCCATTTGATTTTTACTAAATTCATTGTCAAATACTTTTATGCATTCAGTAGTTTTATTATAGCCTTTTTGAGTTTCCTATAGATCTTTCCAAAACTGGATTGTTTCCTTTTGTTTTCAATTTTCATAATTTCTATTGCCATTTATACTTTGGTAGAATCACCTCTGGTCTAATTGAAATAGCTGATTTCCCTTAAATTGGGTGATTCATTCATGATAGCTTCAGTTTCCCAAGTTATTGGTGCCATTGCTTTATGATTTCCAAAGCTGCTTTCATTTTTTCTGGTGCTAAGGCAGTATTTTTAATTAGAGGACTTTGTTCTTTCTAAGGAGATGGGTTGAAGAAATGGTGGCTGGTTTGGGAATGAGAACTCTTCAATAGGGATGCAGGCTTTACCAAATCCCTCTGGTTTGCCTTTACAGCAGGGATATCAAACTCACCATGACACATTGTCATCACGTGACCTATCACAACTTTTTCCCCCTTTGCTAAACTAGGGGTGGGCATGGCCAGCGCATGACGTATCCGCCCAGCAAGTTTGACACCCGTGCTTTACAGTCTGAGCTACTTCTTGCAAGGCTTCAATTTTTTTGCCCTGGGTAGAGCTTGGCAGTTCTTCCGGTTTTGCTTCTGTGACTACTTTATTTCATATTATAAATTGTCATTGATCTGCCAGCCTCTGTTCTGTTATTTCTGATTCTGGAAGTTGTTCTTTCCAGAAGTGATGCGTTCTTTTCAGATATCCTATTCTTGTTGGAATAATTTCTATGGCTAAACAACTTTTCTTCTAGTAGACCCTCAATTGTTATTATTCATAGTGCTTTTAGTTTAATTAGTATTTATCAAAATATTTTCATCTAATAAACATATTTGGGGAGTCAATGAACAATCTGAAACTTTGTGAAAGGATCCATGAGCTGAAGAGTTTTGGGGATCTCTGGTGCAATGGCGGCCTTGCCAGTGATCTTCAGTTTCTCCAGAATCTTGGATTTCAATTAAAACTGAAAGGAAGATTTAATGGAGTAACTCATCTCTTGAACCCGGTTTTTGGAAGTGCAAGCTGCTTAGGAAGTTGGAGAGTAATAGAGAGATGTATTACAGTACATAAAAGCACCATGAATCAAAAGAGAACCCTAAAAATGAGGCAGAAAATTGGAAAATTCCAATGGGGGTCATGGAGAAAACCTTCAGAAAATTGAAAGGCAACATTTGGAATCATACTAATACAAGTAGTCCTTGACTTACAACAGTTCCTTTAGTGACCACTAATGTGACCAGTTTATAGGATTTCAATCAGTGGTGGGTTCCTACTGGTGCGGTCCACTCTATAGCACCGGTAGCGGCCCGCTGGTGACATCACAGTACCGGTGTGGTCGGTTGCCAGTGCCTGGGCGCTGCCATTTAAAAAAAAAATATTATTTTTTTTAATTTTCTTCTGCGCATGCCCAGAAGCCAAGCTTCCGGCACTGCGCATGCGCTGCCTTCCTACCCCACAGTGAGTCCAAGCAGGAGAGGATGGCTGAGGGAGCACGTGAAACGCTGAAAGAACGGGCGGCAGGAGCTATCTCCATTCCCCTCCCTTCAGCAGTCCGAGAAGCCACGAATGCGCGGTGATGATTCCAGGCATTTTCGCACATTCGAGGCTTCTCGAGCTGCTGAGGGGAGGGGGAACGGGCGGCCTAGGATCATTGAATGGGGAGAAGCATTCAGGCTGGACGGAGCCTCCTAGAAGAACCGCTGCCGCGGTCTTGTTGCTCCCAATGCCCCCTGCTTCTCCGGCCGCTGCCAAGCTCCCGAAGCCCACGCCCACCGGGTCACATGGCTGGCAAGCCACACCCACAAAATAAGCCATGCCCACAGAGTGGTAGTAAAAAAATTAGGAACCCGCCCCTGATTTCAATCTTAGCTAAGGTAAATACTCCTGGCGACTGAAAGTATAGATCAGCAACACAAAGTTAAGATGTGTCATGTGGAGTCTTTGAGAATCAGAATTCTGCAGATCATCCTAATGGAATTCTCCTACAGAGTTCTAAGAATTCATGTTCTAAGCATTCAAATTCCAAGCATGATGTTTTCTCAAAATTCAAGGGAATGTAACCATTAAGTGAGCTGGGAAGCCTCGCGGTATTGGGGGGGGGGATATTTTTTTGGGGTGGTATATAAAGTACATGGAGCAACATCCCCTCAGAAGTCCATGCCAGGGTTTTTCTCTGCATGCACCAATGTGGGTACATGGAATGTTTTGCCATTACTACACCCCCTGCCAGCAGCACAGCTGCAGGTAGATGGCTGAGTTCACGGGACAGCATTGTGTACCAAATGGTGCAGAGTATGGGCCAACAGAATTGGATCCTGACAGCTTTGCGCAACATGGTAAGACTGTGTGGTGTCATGGTTTTAGATTACAATTGGAGAGAGGATCAAATTCATCCACCACATCCAGGAAGATTCTTCTTGATAGTGAGCTAGTAACTAACTCTCAGTCCAATAAGCATGAATGGTAGCAAAATTGGAGTGGGAAGGACTATGCATCTTACCTTGAGCTTTTGAATTGTAATGGTACACAATGGTATAAATTGTAAATAAACTTTAAACAAACTCAATTTGTTCAAACAGCTGTGGGTTGGTTGGTTGGTTTTTAGCTGTTTTACTTTTTTCGTTATAGGAGGAATTTACAGGGTACGTATGCAATACCATATGCCAGTGATGGCTAACCTTTTCCTCGTTGTGTGCCGAAAGCACACACAGCGTGCGTGTGTGCATGCTGGCACCCATAATGCAATGCGTGCATGACACCTCCCATTGCCCTGCCCCCTGCACATGTGCGTGTGACACCCTGTGCTCCCCCCGCCCCCGTGCATGCGCACGTGAACCTCCATGCTCCCCCCGCCCCCATGCATGCACACGCAACCCCCGCGCTCCCCTACCCCCTCTGGAGGGCCTCCAGAGCCTGGGGGAGGCCATTTTTGCCCTCCTGAAGGCTTGAAAGCCTCCAGAACCTGGGGAGGGTAAAAAACGGGCCTCCCAGAAGTTCCAGAAGTTCAGAAACAGGCCCGTTTCTGGCCTCTAGAGGCCCTCTGGAGCCTAGGGGAGGCTTTTTCGCCCTCCCGGAGGCTTGAGGAAAGCTTCTGGAGCCTGGGGAGGGCAAAAAAAACCGGCCTTCCAGAAGTCCAGAAACTGACTCATTTCCGGCCTCCGGAGGGCCTCTGGAGCCTGGGGGAGGCCATTTTCGCCCTCCCGGAGGCTCAAAAAAAGCCTCTGGAGCCTGGGGATGTGCCCCGCCCTCCGCGCATGCACGGCAGATACCTGAAAATCAGCTGGCCGGCAGGAGGCACGCGCACATGCGTGGTGGAGCTGAGCTGGGTGACAGCTCGCATGCCCACAGGTTCGCCATCATGGCCATATGCAATACATTTTATGGTAAAATGTTTTAATTTATTCTTCTTTTCTTTGGGGATTGTTTCATTAATGAAAATCAGATTGTACATTTTATAAATAAATAAAACTACCACCATAATTTTCATGGCTCTTGGAACAGGAAGAAAAGGATTACACGGAAGAACGTTTCCTTATTCTTCTCTCATTTGATTGCGCTGCAATTTTTATATTCATTTACTATTATCTTATATTTGGAATTAATGTAATTAGCAGAAGTTCCAGGCAGTGATGGGGAAGGCTATTATAAAGAGTGCGAGGATTGCCAAAGAATCCAAGGAAAGTTACGATAGAGAATCCAGGGTTGGTATTAATATTGCCTCAATAAACCTTCCCACAAGGTAATCTTTATTTCTTTCAAACAGATCAGTTTATACCACATATAAAGGGTAATTAAGAAGCTTTTATCATTTCTCTGGAGTACTTTGGAGCTTATTTAAGGGCAAGCTTCACCATCTTACCCAATAAAAAAATACAAAATTATTTTCCAGTGTTTGCATATGAGCTACATTTCAACAAAGGAACAGAGTAACTAGTTTTAAGAGGGTTATTTCTAAGGCTCCACTAATTTCAAAGATGTCTACTGCAAGAAATTAAGCAATTGTCTGATACTGAAAGCAATCGCAGAGTAAAAAATCTTCCCGACGCTAGCAGCACAATTGATTTTCTGTGTTGGAGGTGAAGGAGATAAGTACATAAAGTATTCTTTGCCACTTTCATAGACATCTTGTTTCATGCCTTGAGTGCTGGGAATTGGCTGTTGGTTTGGGAATGCAAGACTATAAGGCTTATGTGTCACTTGTATTACTTTGTGGGAGTTACTTTCATTAATTGTTTTGCATGTTAATGGTCATTTAATCCCATGTTCGACAATCCAGCAAGTACCATTTTATAAAGGTTAATGAAGCCTTTAGGCAATTATGATCTTTATAATACTCCCTGACCTTTGTGAAATAGTTTGGTGGTTCTTCTTTTTAATTGCTATTGGCAGTGAATGTTTATTTGAGTGTGTGGGGAGTGGTGGAAGGAGGGAGCAGAGAATGTTGTCACTATAAATGTTGGATGTAGAAAAGCTATGCAGCAATTTCATTTAGGTAAATATTTGTAGTGTGCCATTTCCCACCGAAAACCTGGCAACATCAAGAACGTGTTCTCTTTCCCAGAGCAGGAATAGGCAACAACTGATGTTGCTGAACTTCAGCTCTTATAATCTGTGGCCACATTTCCCAGATTAATACAGTATTTGGCAACATCTGGAGCTTCCCATCACATTCTAAGGGTTCATAATGGTGTTGACATTCAGGGCATGGTGAATAATGAGGGAAGCCAAGGCAGACTCTTTGTTATCATGTGCTGTGATGTCATATTAATCTATTAGTGATTCCAATCAGGCTGTATACAGATTTGGGGCAACTAAGATTGTTCTAGTCATTGTACTGACCTCAAGAAAATGAGTGGTTCCTAATTAGCAAAATATGTTCCATTACCTTCCTTTAAACTGGTTTGCATCTGACAGTTGTAATATATTGTTAAACATATCCCATTCAGATATTTTTATGACATCTATACAAAGGCAATGTTACAAGAAGAATACATTGATGGTATCTACCCAAGAATTTAAGAACTCAGCAAACACAATTTATAAAGATGATATTCTCCATAAGGGAGGCTATAAATGATTGTCATATTTCAAGAAAGCTGATAAACTTCTAGAAGGATAAGATATGACATGTTCAATTTATTGACTTAATCTGTTCGTTGCATATGTTTTCTAAAAGAAAATTTAGAATTGTGCGATTTATAAAAGAATTTGGCTAGTGTTTGTTTATAGACAGAATTTATCATTTCAGTAATATCTGATATGCATAATACAACTTTAGAAGATCAAGAAAGAGGCAATCATCTTGCATGGTAGGATAAAATGGAATAAATCTTCTCGTTTCAATTCTCAGATGAAAAATAGCACTCTTAGAAATCATGAATGCATATGTTGAAAGCGTATTTTGAACACTTTTGCAAAAGTATGCAAGTTTTTTTATTAATTTGTTTTCTTCAGCTAGTTTCTTTTGCCTCTCTTAGACCTACCTTAATTATATGGGTGAATCCAATCAAGCAAGAGTGATACAGTGAATTGTATGATATGAACAACTTCACCTTATTTAAGGTACCGTGTATAGAGATTAGGAGATGCTGGATCTAGGAAGGCTGTCTTTCACTCCAGGCACAATTGACCAAGCTAAAATCATTCTAACAAGAGAAAACAAAGACCACTAACCCACTACATCTCTTACTGTTGGTCATCTTCCTTCCTTCCTTCCTTCCTTCCTTCCTTCCTTCCTTCCTTCCTTCCTTCCTTCCTTCCTTCCTTCCTCCCTTCCTCCCTTCCCTTCCCTTCCCTTCCCTTCCCATCCCATCCCATCACTTCCATCTTTCCCAGTGTTATAGACCTCTCCACAGAGCTAGGCCTTCCTATAATATATCCAAAATAAAAATTGTCTAGTCATTTGTGCTCTAAATGACAACTCTGGATTGATTTGTTCTATTATTCATTTGTGTATTTTCTTGGCAATATAGGATTGCCAAGAAGGAGAATCAGGAGTTTTCTCCAACAGCAAAGTTCAAAGAATCAAGACTCTATCTTGCTTGTTCAATATTCAACTTTCAATGCTATAGTGTGTCACAGGGAAAACATTTCAGTTTTTTAATAGGAAATATGTGCATAGATATATAGAAACATCTGGCATATATACATTATCATCTAGATCCTTATCAGTCGGGTTTCAGGCGCGGCTACAGTACAGAAACTGCCTTGGTCGCTCTGATGGATTATCTCTGGCGGGCCCGGGATGGGGGGGACTCCTCCATCCTGGTGCTACTTGACCTCTCAGCGGCTTTCGATACCATCGACCATGGTATCCTTCTGCATCGGCTCGGCGAGTTGAGAGTGGGAGGCACCGTTTTGCGGTGGTTCTCCTCTTATCTCGCCGATCGGATGCAGTCGGTGTTGGCAGGAGGGCAGAGATCATCCCCTAGGCCCCTATTATGTGGGGTGCCCCAGGGGTCGGTTCTCTCGCCCATCCTGTTTAACATCTACATGAAACCGTTGGGTGAGATCATTCGCAGACATGGGGTGTGTTTCCATCAGTACGCTGACGACACCCAGCTGTACATCACCACCCCGTCTGACTTCAGGGAGGCAGTTGATGTAATGTGCCGATGCCTGGACGACGTTAAGATCTGGATGGGGAGGAACAGACTCAGACTTAATCCCGACAAGACCGAATGGCTGTGGATAATGCCTCCTAAGGACCATGATAACTGTCCCTCCTTGGTCATCGAGGGGGCGAAACTGACTCCCTCAGACCAGGTCCGCAACTTGGGGGTCCTCCTAGATCCACAGATGAAATTAGACCATCATCTTTCTGCTGTGGCTAGGGGGGCCTTTGCACAGGTTCGCCTGGTGCACCAGCTGCGGCCATATCTGGAGAAGGAGGCTTTACTCACGGTCACTCATGCCCTTGTCACCTCGCGTTTGGACTACTGCAATGCGCTCTACATGGGGCTACCCTTGAAGAGTATCCGGAAACTTCAGTTGGTGCAAAATGCGGCTGCGCGTGCTGTGGTGGGTGTGCCAAGGTACACCCACGTGACACTGATACTCCGCCAGCTGCATTGGTTGCCCATCGGTCTCCGGGTCCAATTCAAGGTGTTGATCACCATCTTTAAAGCCCTACATGGCTTAGGACCAGGATATCTCCGGGACCGCATTCTGCCTCATACTTCCCTCTGACCGGTTAGGGCCCACGGAGTTGGCCTCCTCCGGGTCCCGTCGGCCAAGCAATGCCAGCTGGCGGGCCCCAGGGGGAGGGCCTTCTCTGTGGCTGGCCCCGTGCTCTGGAACCAGCTCCCCCCAGAGACCCAAATTATCCCCACTCTGCTGGCCTTCCGAAAGGCGGTTAAGACATGGCTCTTCCTGCAGGTGGGGGGGACAGCTTAACCCACTCGAGCTTACCCCCCAAGTATGTATGTTGTTGAATGGATGTTGTTGCTTTTATACTGTTTTTTAAATTTTATATTGTTTTTTAATTTTATGAAATTTTGTTTATTCTTGTATTTCTCTTTGTTGTACGCCGACCTGAGTCCTTCGGGAGTTGGGCGGCATATAAGAATAACAAAATAAATAAATAAAATAAATTATAATATCTATATTTTCCAAGGCTTTGGAATGGAGTTTCTGAATGCCAACCTGCATCCATTTATTACAGCTAGTTTGTTTACTGTTGATAATCAATCCTAAAAGGCAGAAATTGTCTACCACTTCAATAACATCACTGTCAGTTTTATAGTTGGTTGCTGTAGCTATTATCATTAACTGGTCTTTATATTTAATCTTAATCTTGTTTCTCTATATACTTCTTAACATTTATTACTAGAGTTGCCAGATCATTTGCATTTTCAGCTATTACAATAATGTAATTAGCATACCACAAATTGATTTTTCTTCAATTTTAAGCCACATTTATTTTGCAATCCATGTTTCTTTACCACATATTTAGCATATAGGTTGCATATAAAAGCAGAGAGTATGAAGTCTTGTTTTACTTCATTGTTGACTTGGAGGCAGTCCATTTCACTATATTTTCTCCAGACTATGACTTTCTGTTCTGTGTATTGGTTTTGTAGGAGGACAATGAGATGTTCAAGGATGACCATTTTCCTAGGGCCATTCCACAGCTTGACATGGTCAATACAGTAAAAAGCCTTTCTATACTCAATGAAGTACTTATTGACATTCTTTTGGATGTTCTTTTGTTTTCTCAATTATCTCAAAGGTGCTTTTTCAAGAGGCAACTGGACTTTCCTTCCACCAGAAAATCCAGTTGCCCTTTGAAAAAACTCCTTTGGGACAACCATGACCTGGAGGACTGAGAATCTCCTTAGACATTTTCTCAATTATCCAGCATACAAGAACAGTAATGTCTCATGTTCTTTGGCCTTTTCTAAAGTCAGATTGAACACATTCGGCATCTCCCTTTCTCTGTAGAATTCTAATCTGTGTTGGATGATGCTAAATATTATTTTGCTATCATGTAAAATTAAGAATATTGTACAATAGTTCAAACAGTCTGTCTTGTTTTGTTAGTATTGGTGGGAAGACTGACATCTTCCAATACATTGACAACTCATTTGTTTTCCAGATATGCTGGCATAGTTGGTTAGAACCTTTACATCTTTTTTCTGTTGCTTCCCATATTTCTGTAGATATTCCATCACTTCTTGTAGACTTCCAACGTGATAATGATTGGACTGCTGTTCATCTTCTGGTACTAGAAATTCTCATAAATAAGAATATTTGCTGTTATATCTTGCTTGTTGAAATTTATATTGTACAAAATTTTAGTATACAGCTTCCATTTTTCTTTGCTCATCTTTAAATTCACTGGCATCCTTGAGCATACCAATATGAGATTGGAACCTCCTTCTGAGTTTAAAGATCTTTCTGAAAATGTTCCTTGTTTTTTCATATGTGTTTCCAACTTCAATGCCTTTGCAAATGTTATTGAAAAAACTGCTTCTTGACTGCTATAATGTAATTTAATTTCCTTTCTCCTTTTGATAATTTCCATCACTTGTTCTTGTCCATCATAGTTTGCTTTCTTCTGATCTTTGGAAATCTTTTTACATTCACCCTTAAGAATTTTGATTTCATTCTATAGGTATTCTGGTTCCTTATCAATGAGGTTCAATAGGTCAAATAATTCCTGATGTTGTCTTTAAAAATAGTAGGTGTATGTTTCATATTACAGTATGTTGTGGAAATTGTTTGGCTTTGTTCTTCTGTTTTAGCATGACTAGTAGTATTAAGATTAGTCACATACAGCTTTGACAACTATATATGCAGAATGTATTCACATTATAAATGCCATTACTATTCTGAAAGATCCCCAGCTCTTCCAAAATAAATTTTGAGTGCCATACCAACTCAAAGGTCCATCATCCAGCACTATATCATAGTGTTTTAGCATTGCTTCTTTGTGCAGTATAGCAATAGCAATAACACCTAGACTTATATACCGCTTCACAGTGCTTTACAGCCCTCTCTAAGCAGTTTACAGAGTCAGAATATTCCCCCCAACAATCTGAGTCCTCATTTTACCAACTTTGGAAGGATGGAAGGCTGAGTCAACCTTGAGCCTGGTGAGATTCAAACTGCCAAATTGCAGGCAGTCGCAGTCAGCAGAAGTAGCCTGCAGTACTGCATTCTAACCACTTCACTACCATGGCTCTCAAACATCTTAAATGATGTCTTAATTATTGTCACTAAAGTAATTATCTATCTCCAGTACCTTCCTACATCATTGCATGCTGGTCTAGGTGACTTCTTGCTTTAATTTAAACAGTTGTGATGATCTTCACACTTTCATTCCCAGTGTTTTTCACTTATGTCCTTGGAAGATTTGAGGGCCAAATTCAATGAATAAATATCAATAAATAAATTCAGATGTTCTATGTCCTCATAATTTTTAATTTTAAAATAATCTGCATGAAAATTCATGTACAATTTTAATTATTTTTCTTCTCTTGTATGCATGTTCACGTAAAGGGATTCAATATAAACTTTTTCACAAGAACTTTACTCTAATAATATAAAGCATTTTATATACTTTTTACCATCACTATCTATTTTGATCAACAAAATAACCCTAGTAAAATGATCAGTTCTCTTCCAAAACTTGGAAATATGTCAGCAGTCATATGGAATTTCACTTCAACCCTCAAATTGGTTTTTGGAAATACTCTAAAATTTTGGTCCACTGGCCCAATTAATTTCATTTAATTGGTATATTATCAGATAATCTCTTTTATGAGAAAGCATAGTCTTTTGATGAATGACAGCTTGTACTAAATGATCAGAACACTCTAATGTTTAGACTTCAAAGGTTGACAAAATCTTGTTTACATCATAAATAGTCTACATAAAATGCTTGAATAAGTACACATTTACACATTGGTCTTAAAACTGCAGTCTGTCAGAAGGTTCTAGTTTCTGTCATAAAATTTAGGCAGGTAAACACATTCTCAGTTCTCTCTATATACATATCAACAGCAGTCAAGAAAATAAAACTGCTGTAAAACCTGTGGGTTTTTAATTTTAATTTTATATAATTATTCTTTGTTCCTAGTAATTATATTTGTTAATAATACTGAAACCAATTTTCATGTCTTGCATTACTCTTCTAAAAAGCCATTTGAAATGAATTAAATCTCCTTTGGGAATAAATACAATACAGTATATTAGTTCATTTCAAGCTCCAGTAATAGTAAGAATCACAACTTAATGGAATCTGATGAGGCAGGACAACCTTTGTGAACTTTAAAAGGCATTAATATCCTGTCATTTATTTCAATCTGATAAATTGTATTTGTCATTGACAGTATGAATGCTTAAAAAGTGTTTGGATTTTTTAACAAAATAAAACAAAATGAAATGAAATAACCCTAGTAAAATGAACGGAATATGTTAGGCATTGCTTCTGTGAAGTCAAATAGAGTTATCGGCTTACAGTGATTAGCGAACTCTCTTCTCTGTCAGACTCAGTAGATGTATAAATAAAAAGATAGAAAAGGAAGAGGATGTTTTCAAATGGTATTGATTGATGCTGTTGCTTAGTGCTCACAAAATCAACTCAGCAATAAGTCATTCCTGGGTTACTTATGCATTAAGAAATCTTCCCTGGCAAGGCAAAGACCGTGCCAAACATTTTCACTCTCTTCCCCCACCCCCTATCATTTGCACTGAAAGTGGTGTAGTGGAGGGCATCGTCGTATTTATGTACAAGGGAGTCAAGACTGCAAAATCAATCATCTTCTTTTTCCTCTTTAAAATACAGATATATTGGCTTTAACAGCAATTCCTGAAATATAGTATGTACATTTTTTTAATGTCCCTGTAATTCCTTTATTCAGAATGGAGTTGGGGCAGCTGAATGGAGCTGAGCATTTACTGGCTGGATGCCCTTCCTAATGCCTATGCGCAGTTTGCAGCAGATATTTTCTCTTTGCACTCTGATAGAGAAACATCTGCCACTGCCTAAGATTGAACTCTCAACCTTCTGAGTGGGAGGTGAGTGGTCCCACTCAGAGAGGTCACCTCTAGGCTATCATGTCATTAGGGTGTACATTATATGTTCTGTTTTTAAATGATCAGTTTCAATCCGATTTTACAGTTTCAGAGTGCATTCAGTTTTTTTCATATCTGGACCACTCATTGTATACCAGAGATGGGTAATTAATTTTCCCAGGGGGATACATGAGAAACTGGAACTGTTGTGGAGGGCTGAACCAATAGGCTGAACTTGTATTTTAACACTTTATAATAAGGAATACATGATAAGATTTGATTAGCTGTTAGTAGTAAGAATGCATGTTATGTTTTATTTATGTTTGATTTTTAATTTCCAATTGACCTCACATGGGCCAGACAGGGACAGCCAAAGGACTGGATGTGTCCCAGGGGCTGTAAAATGCCCAGGTGTGATGTATATAATACAGAGTCAAACTATTCTCCAAAGCACCTGAGGGTAGAACAAGAAGCAACGGGTGAAAACTAATCAAGGAGAGAAGCAACTTAAAACTAAGGAGAAATTTCCTGATAGTTAGAACAATTAATCTGTGGAACAGCTTGCCTCCAGAAGTTGTGAATGCTCCAACACTGAAAGTTTTTAAGAAGATGTTGGATAACCATTTGTCTGAAGTGGTGTAGGGTTTCCTGCCTAAGCAGGGGGTTGGACTAGAAGACCTCCAAGGTGCCTTCCAACTCTGCTATTCTATTCTATTCTATTCTATTCTATTCTATTCTATTCTATTCTATTCTATTCTATTCTATTCTATTAATATAGTAAATAAACTAACAAACAAACAGAAATATGAAATGTTTTACAAATCTCTTCAGATTTATATGTAGAACTTCACTTATCCCATTATCCAATAAAAGGAATGTACTATGTATTATTGAAATGTAAAAATATTTTCCCTACTGTTTTCTTTTCAACTGCGCTCCTATGTTAAACTAGCTGGTCTAATTAATGGACCCATTTATGGGATTATTCAGACTATGCCACACTTTTAAGTCAATCAGTTGTGTGACTTCTCTACTTCAAGCTGAGCAAACGAATCGTTTCATCTCCTTCTGTTGGTTTAAAGGAGATGAAACACAGGGAAAGAAGGTACCCCCGGGAAAACAGAAGCAAGGGCCAGTATTTTGTGTATTTTCCCCTTAAACATTTAGGGGATGAAGAAGGAAGAAAGTGAGAGAAAATAGGTTTTGTTCCAACTCATCAAAGGGAGAAAGCAAAAGAAAAAAAACATCCATTCCAAACAGATTGGATAGGGAAGAAAAAAGTAATGATTCAAATTAATTTAAACCTCAAAAGAGAGAGGAGAATAAACAGGATTAGCAACAGATGAAAGCAAGGAATGGGACAAATACTGTTTTTAGAAAAACAGGGATTGTTCCCATAAAGACTGTATGAGATAATATAAGCTGCTACTGAGTGAATTAAGTCATGATCTGTATCTGTCCTGTTCCAATTAAACACTTCCTACTGGCCTTGTGGTGTTTTTCTGATCTTTTTTTATTGTTCCAGTCCTATATTGTCTGATGAACCTGTGTTGTTGTTGTTGTTTGTTACAAACCACAGTATCATTATTGAATAGGACTTGTATTTAATAATGGTAAAAAAAATTCTTCCTTTGCAAGAAACTTGCCTTAATTAAGGAGGCATAACTGTGCTTCTGTAATAAATATTAATCTAGAGCAAAACTCTCTGGTGTCTTCCTACATTCAGCCACCAAGTCTACTTCCTCTCTGCAAATTCTAGTGCATGCATAAGAAATTCACAAAATTCTTTTTATATTTTCAGTGGGGGCTGTCATGATGAACTCCCACAGGCCTAAATTTACCACCACACTACTGGGAAGAAGAGTACATTGTCCTAGGTACTTTGTTTTTAGAATTCAGCATAATGTTTATTTCAAAAAGAGCTAATTATATATTAAAACTTAAAGATTCTTTTAACTTTTCCAGAGAGTGTAAAAGAGGAAGTGAGTGGGTCACCTTTTTAATAGTAAAAGGCAGACGAAATAATAATTATTGTGTGATGCAGTAGATGCAGATCTGTCAGAACAAAATTGTCTTAAAACAAGAAGGCACATTTGGGGGGGTGGGGTGGAATAGAGAACAGGAACATGTGTTTAGTGCCGACAGATGAGTAATGAAGAGTAGGTATTGAAGCAAATTTTCTGATATCATTATTGAATTTGGGTCTGCCTATCTGTCTCTCCACCCTGACTTTTCAAGGCTGCTGTAAATCATCACAAAAAAGATTAAGCGGTCATATGGTTTTGAGGGTACTTTTATTTTTTATTTTTTATTTTGTCAAGTGTGTGTTAGTGATATACATAGATATAACATTGTTTATATACATAAGATGGGTACTGATAAGAGGGAACATTAGGACAGGGACGGTAGGCACACTGGTGCACTTATGCACGCCCCTTACTGACCTCTTAGGAATCGGGTGAGGTCAACAGTGGACAGTCTAAGGGTAAAGTTTTGGGGGTTTGGTGACGAAACCATAGAGTCAGGTAGTGAGTTCCAGGCATTTACCACTCTGTTGCTAAAGTCATATTTTCTACAGTCAACTTTGGAGCGGTTCACTTTGAGTTTGTATCTGTTGTGTGCTCGTGTATTGTGGTGGTTGAAGCTGAAGAAGTCGTTGTCAGGAAGGACATTGTAGCAGATAATTTTATGAGCTATGCTTAGGTTGTGCAGAAGGCGACGTAGTTCTAAGCTTTCTAAGCCCAGGATTTCAAGTCTGGTTTCGTAAGGTATTCTATTTCTAGTAGAGGAGTGGAGGACTCTTCTCGTAAAGTATCTCTGGACACTTTCTAATTTATTTATGTCTGAAATGCAGTGTGGGTTCCAGACAGATGAGCTGTATTCGAGGATTGGTCTGGCGAATGTTTTGTATGCTCTGGTTAGTAGTGTGATATTACCGGAGAAGACGCTATGTAAGATTAGATTAACAACTCTTGAAGCCTTTTTGGCGATGTTGTTGCAGTGGGCTTTGGCACTTAGGTCATTTGATATGAGTATTCCAACATCTTTGACAGAGTGAGAATTGTGTCACCACAAGAGCAGGACAGAACCCCTTCAATCCCCATGTCAGCTGTGTCTGAGAGCTAAACCAGTTTATTTCTGAGCTAGTTCTGGTGTATTTAAAATCAAAATAAAACTTTTTTTTTCATTGGAAGGCCCTAGTTCTGTGGGACTTCTGGAGGAATGCCTGCCTCATCCTGCTTCAACTTCAGATTTCTTAGCAGGTATTTCAAGGGGAAAGGTGGCCTGACAGCTTTGCTGCTCACTTTCTCTCACTTATTTTGATCTCAGCTGTGTTCTTCTTCTTTTTTTAAACAGTACAAGGTCAACAGAAAGTCCATTATCACAGATCATCTTCAAGATGCTTTGGGGGACTAGAAGCTAGAAATGATGGCAATGTGGAAATGCTGAACAGTTTATTAAAAGATAAAGGCCATAATATGTTTCATATTCTCCAGGAAAAGAAAGAAAGGGGTCAAGACATTTAATCTGTTTCCAGAAATCTGACTCCAAAATGCTTTTTTATGATAAGCAGATGTATTCCACTCTCTATCACAGGGGTGGCCAAACTATGGTTCTTTGAGGACCTGTGGACTTCAACTCCCAGAATTCCTGAGCCAGCCATGCATACATGGCTAGCTCAGGAATTCTGGGAGTTGAAGTTCACAGGTCCTCAAAGAACCATAGTTTGGCCACCCCTGCTCTATCATCTTCCACGTGGGGTATATAACTTACCCATAACAATGTAAAACCTCTTGCAAAAAAAAAAAAAACACCCTGAGATCTATCTCTCACGGTAACTCCACAGTGCTGACCAGCATGCTTCATATTGTGATATTAAGTCATACCAAATTAACAGTGCACACAAATGTTTCACTTCTGCATTATTTGTATACAGTCAGAATTGCTCATCTCTAAGCAGTAAACTTGAATAGGAGGTGATGTATTAAGCAAAAAGCTCTATTAGACATGCTGTTACACGCTGCCAGCAATATCAGCTAGTTAACAGTCACTGTAACAAGAGCAGTTCACGTGAATCAATGTTCCAATTCCAAACTTCATCTTCAGGTAATTTTAACTCAGTTTTTCTGAGTAATTCTACATGTACAATGACAGTATTTTATACCGTAGTAATGTCAGTTTAGGACTTTAACATTCCCCCTCCCCCCCACATTTTATAGTTTTAAGGCAACCTTAAATTATAGGGATTGACAGTGCTTTTTACTTAGCCACTATGTACCATGTTGCTGAGCTATACCAAAAGTGTGGAAATTCACAGTATTTCTCTTTAGCGGCCTGAACTTTATGAAATAGTCTCCTTCTGGAGGTCCAATTGGCACCAAGCCTGGCATGCTTTTGTAAGGCTGCCAAGCCAGAGTTATATTACTTTATTATAGTGCTGGCATATGGTTTATGGGCTATTTTTTATTTATTGTGTTCATTTTATTACTATAGTATGGCTATCATTGTTTGGGAGTGTAGTTACAGTATATTTGCTGTTATAAGAGTGTATTCTAAACAGCCATGACTTGCTAGATTATGTAGTATATGTCTCTCTCTCTCTCTCTCTCTCTCTCTCTCTCTCTCTCTCTCTCTCTCTCTCTCTCTCTCTCTCTCTCTCTCTCTCTCTCTCTCTCTCTCTCTCTCTCTCTGTGTGTGTGTGTGTGTGTGTGTGTGTCTTCAAGTCAATTTTCATTTTTGTTTTGTAATTCCTGCAGATTTCTTGGCAAGGTTTTTTGGAAATGGTTTTCCCTTGTCTGCTTCCTAAGGCTGAGAGACAGTGACTGACCCAATGTTACCTAGCTGACAATGTGCAACTGGAACTCAGTCTCCCACTAGCCTGATGCCTTGACCAGTACAACAAACTGGCTCTAAGGTAATACAACAACATAATAGTTCTGTCTTTGCTTTGCATATTGTTTTATTAGTCCCATTAAACTTTATGATTCTATGCTCTGTTTTCTACTATTTTTTCCTATGTTTTTATTTTCTGAACCAGAAAGCATAGGGGGGACTACAAATTTAATAAATAAATTATCCACATATTTTTTCTAGTACATTTTTGGCAAAAGACTTTTCTAAAACAAAATGGTCATCAACGTGAACATTTTTTCTGCTTTCTTAATGTGTGTGTGTGTGTCAGTGGTGAAATCTAAAATTTTTTCCTACCGGTTCTGTGGGTGTGGCTTATTTTGTGGGCATGGCTTGGTGGTTAGGTGGGCGTTGCTTCAGGTGGGCATGGCTTGGTGGTCAGGTGACTCATTGGGTGTGCTTGGTGGTCAGGTGACCGAGTGGGTATGGCTTGGTGGTCAGGTGATCGAGTGGGCGTGGCCAAGTCGACATCACTTCTTTGCCCTTTTTTGACCTACAAAAAGAAAATGAGATGTTGTACTTACCTGAGACGTCCATTCTCGTCGGGTGGAGCTAGCCGCCAAGATTGGGTATTGGCACAGCCTTCTAGCCAATGGTGACTGAGTCTGGAAAAGTATAAAAGGTGGCTCTAGGCCTAGTTCCCCTTCTTTTGACGAGGGATAAATGCCAGACTCGACGTGCCATGATGCAATGAATTTTATTAACTATTAATATGGAAGGAACAAGACAAGAGGTAAGGAAAAACAGTCCTAAATACCTAGACTAACTACCTACGTGCAAAAGTAACCTAAAATGCTATACCTATACACCTAAGATATGTACAATTGAGTCCCTGTGTCCAGCCAGAATAAGAATAGAAGGGAGGGACTTGGCGGCTAGCTCCACCCGACGAGAATGGACGTCTCAGGTAAGTACAACGTCTCATTCTCCATCGTGGGTGGAGCTAGCCGCCAAGATTGGGACATGCCAAAGTAATCTAGTCCCCAGGGAGGGCCTCCTGATTCTGGCTGGGACCACCGCCCTCCAAGGTTACCTGTTCCAGCACCCGTCTCCCAAAGTCAGCCTCCTGAGAGGCGAAAGCGTCCAACCTGTAGTGCCGGACAAACGGCGTAGGGGAGGACCATGTGGCCGCTCTGCAGATTTCCTCGATGGAAGCCCTCGAGTTCCAAGCCGCAGTGGTGGCAGCACTACGTGTAGAATGGGCTGTAATCCTGGTGGGTCGTGGTAAAGACAGCTGTTCATATGCAATGTTAATGACAGTACGTATCCATCGACCCACCATGACTGATGATGCTTTCCGCCCCAATGAAGATTGGTGGAAAGATACGAACAAGGCCTCGGTCTTGCGAAATCCAGAGGTCCTTTGAATGTAAGTGTCCAGTGCGCGCCTCACGTCCAGGAGGTGCCACTGTCGCTCAATGTCAGTAGATGGAGAGGGGTAAAAGGAAGGCAACACCACTTCCTGAGCCCGGTGGAAAACAGAGTTTACCTTCGGTAGGAAGGTGGGGTCCAGTCGGAGGACCACCCTATCCTGGTGGAACACACAGAGGTCACTCCGGATGGAAAGGGCCACCAGCTCTGATATGCGGTGTGCAGAGGTGACCACTACCAGAAAGACCACCTTGTAAGTTAGGTGGTCTAGAGAAATGGAGTGCAAGGGCTCAAAGGATCCCCCCATGAGGGCAGATAGTACCTTGGATAAGTCCCAGGTGGGGTACCTGTGTACCACAGGAGGGCATCTGTTCACTGCGCCCTTAAGGAACCTAGATACCAGAGGGTGGACAGAGAGCTTTCCCAGGGAAGGACAATATAAGACCATGGATAGGGCCGCAATTTGGCATTTGAGGGTACTTGGGGAAAGACCCTTAGCTAGCCCCTGGCGTAGGAATTGAAGGACATTTATGACCGATAGATCTAGTGGGGAATAACCCTCCCTATTACACCAGGAGCAGAAAGCCTTCCAGGAGGCTGCATAGATGCGTTGCGTGGACGGTTTGCGAGAGTCCAGCAAGACCTCCATCACGTCCTCAGGGATCCGACGGCTCCTCAGAGTGAGCCGCTCAAGCGCCAGGTGGTCAGTTGCAACCAGCGAGGCTCCGGGTGCTGCACTGACCCCTGGGCCAGCGACCACTCTGTCGGAGGGATCCTCCATGGGGGTGCTACCGACAGTGAGACCAGGTCGGCATACCACGCTCTCCGTGGCCAGTTGGGCGCCAGAAGAATCACCTCGGCTCTCTGCTGCAACAGCTTGCGGATGACCTGTGGAATGATGGGGATGGGGGGAAAGGCATAAAGCAATCCCTGCGGCCAATCGCAGCGCAGGGCATCTGTCCCTTCTGCTCCCTGGGTCATGTACCTGGATAGGAACCTGGGAACCTGGGCATTCCCCGGGGTGGCAAAGAGGTCCATTACTGGTTGCCCAAACTGCTCTGTGATCTGATGGAAAAGGTCAGTGTGTAGACACCACTCAGAGTGGTCTAACTGGTTCCTGCTAAGCCAGTCAGCCCTGACATTGGTAGCCCCAGAAATATGTTCAGCAGAGAGAGACAGTAGATGTTGCTCAGCCCAAAGGCCAAGCCTCATGGCCTCTGCCATGAGCTGCCCAGACATGGTCCCACCCTGCCTATTAATGTGGGCCTTGGTGGCCACATTATCAGTAAGAACCATCACATGAGAGTTCTCAATGAAGGGTCTAAATTGCTGCAGGGCAAGGAATACGGCTCGGAGCTCCAAGACATTGATGCTTAGAGCAGTCTCGGCTGATGACCATGTGCCCTGAGCTACCTGGGCCTCCGCGTGCTCCCCCCAACCCGAGAGGCTGGCGTCGGTGGTGACAACGATCTGCTGTGGAGAGAAAAAACAGGTACCCTTGTTGACCGCAGAGGTGGTCCACCAGATGAGTGACTCCCGGACAGAAGGCTGGAGCCTTACTTTGGCCGGGGAATGGGCTCTTCCCTGGCGCTGGTAGGGAAGGAGGAGCCATTGGAGTTCCCTGGAGTGTAAGTGTGCCCATGGGACAATATGAATGGCCGAAATCATCTTGCCCAGGAGGGAGGACAGCAGGCTCAGGGGTGTTGAGTTTTGCCGCAGAACTTGCTGGGATAAAGCCAATAGGCTGTCTCTCCGATCTTGGGAAAGGTACACCTTACACTCCAGGGAATCAATGATCGCCCCCAGATGGGCAATTCTGGTGGTGGGGTTCAGCTGGCTCTTGGATCGATTGACCAAGAAGCCAAGGTGGTCCAAGGTGTTAAGCACTACCTGAACATCTCTCTCAGCCTGAGAAGGAGAGGCCGAGGAGATGAGAATATTGTCCAGGTAGCACTGGATCCTGATGGGAATGGACCTGAGGTGAGCGGTCAGAGCCGCCAAGACCTTAGTGAACACCCTTGGTGCTGATGACAGGCCAAAGGGAAGCGCCCCATATTCATAGTGCACCCCTGCATAGCAAAAACGCAAATATTGGCGATGAGCTGGCCGAATTGGAATGTGGAGGTAAGCCTCCGAGAGATCTATGGATGACAATAGATCCCCCTTCCTAATACTTGAGAGAATGGAATGCAGGGTGTGCATTTTGAATTTCTTGTGGACTATGTATCTATTGAGGCGCTTAAGGTCCAATATTAGGAGCTGAGATAGCGCAGTGGTTAAAAGCAGCATTGCGACCTTCAGTTGATTGCTAGTTCAGCAGTCCAGCTGTTCGAATCTCACTAGGCTCAAGGTTGACTCAGCCTTCCATCCTTCCGAGGTGGGTAAAATGAGGACCCAGATTGTTGGGGGCAATATGCTGAATTCTGTAAACCGCTTAGAGAGGGCTGGAAAGCACTATGAAGCGGTATATAAGTCTAAAGTGCTATTGCTATTGCTAATATTGCTCTCCATCCCCCCGAGGATTTGGGCACTACGAATAAGATAGAGTAAAAGCCCTGCCCCTGTTGGTCCACAGGCACCTGTTGGATAGCTCGAATTTCCAACAGGTGCTGGATGGCCTGATTCATGAGGACCTTTTTTTGCGAATTTGATGAGATGGGGCATCGAAGGAAAAACCTCGGGGGGTAGAGAGAAACTCAAGATTAAGTCCTGACTTCAGGGTTTGACAAACCCATGTGTCATTGGTGATTTCCTCCCATCGACTGGCATAGAGTGCCAGGCGACCCCCTATGGGAGGAACGGCCGGAGAATTATTTATTCTGGCGGAAGGGGCGACCACCGGCCCCTCTAAAGGGCCGTTTATACTGGTTCCCCCTAAAAGGTTGGCCAGAGGAGAATCTCTGGCGCTGACCAAAGTGGCCCTGGTTATGGGTCTGCTGGTTCCCCTGGAAGTTCCCCTGCTGTCTATTAGAGGAGTGGTATGACCCTCTATAGGACCTCCTATTGGAGAATGACCCCCGATAGGGGCCTTTCTTATTCATATTGGTGGGGAGAATCTTACGTTTATCCTTGGTCTCTACAAAGATAGGGACCAGGGCCTCACCAAATAGAGACTGCTTGGAAACGGGGGCAGAAGCAAGTTTCCATTTGTACCGCACATCTGTCTGCCAGGAGCAGAGCCAGGCCATGCGTCATGCAACCACCGTTGCCCCCATAGATCGTGCAGAGAACCGGGCCGCCTGGAGGGTGGCCTCAGAAGTAAATTGGGCAGCTGCCAGAAGTTTATTCAGATCCTGGTGAGCCCGCAGGTCAGACGGTGGCAGGTAGGCTTGCAGGGTGTGGATCCACTTGAGGCTGGTCCTGCAGAAGAATGATGCCGTGGTTGCTGCTCGGATCGCCCAGGCCGCGGACTGATGTGCCCTCAGAAGAGAAGCGTCTGTTCGTCGATCCTCCGGCCGGAGGAGTTCCTCTGGTTTCCCTGGCATAGGGGAATTCGAATAGAGGGCTTGGACGGGGGCGTCCACTGGCGGCATCAGGAGATGCTGGGCCAGGGCGTCATCAATATTGAATAGCTTCTTATCCTGAGCTGAAGCTAGGGGCCCTGTAGTGGGGTTCAACCATTGCTTAAGGATGGCTTCCACAAATAATTTGGGAGCCGGGACTACATCGGCCGTAAGGGCAGAGGGTTCGAATAGAGGGTCAACCTCAGGAGGTTGAGCAGCTTCCCCCGATGGAGTTTGGAGTTTAGCAGTTACCTTGGCCTTATGTAGCAAAGAACGAAATAAGGCTGGTTGAAATAGCCCTGAGGAGGACGCTGGCTCAGGAGCCAGGTCCTCGTCTTCTGACATGGCTAATTCGGGGCCCTCAGGTTCTACTTGGATGTCCTGCCACTCGCCATCCTCAGAGTCCTCATGACCCTCTAACAAATCATCATACCCCTCAGAATCCTCCTCCGGATCTGGATCTTGTTCTAGGGGAGTCTCTTGTAGGGGTGGGACTTGGTCAAAGAGGATGGAGCAGCTGCCTGGGAATGGGAACTAGAACAGGCCATGGCCCTGAGTCCTGCTTCTATGCCCTGTTTTATAGCTGCTGCCATGCGATCCTGGGCCTCCTTGGACTGGAGAGGATCTCTCTTGGAGGCCTGTTTATCACAGCTCTTAGTGGGGCCCTGGCTAGTTGGTTGGGGACCCCAGACCTCGGGTTCAGCCCTGCAGGGGACAACGTTGTCGATTGACAGCGTGTCCGGGGAGCGCGCCTGGTGGTGGCTGCGGCCCTGTGACGATGGGGGGTTAGTCCCAGAGGTGGATTGACCAGTAGACTTGGTGGAGGACTTGGTCCTGGGAGCCCTAACTACTGGATCTGGGGATTGGTCCCTAAGAGGTGAGCGATCCCGGGATGGGGAGGAGTGGTGGGCCCTGGGTGGGCTTCTCTCCTCCATATGGCCCTTGTGGGACTTGGCTTTGGCCTTAGACTTCGAGGTCCTTTCAGCCATTATGGTCCTGTGAGAGAAGGGAACAAGGAGAGAAAAAGAAAAAAACACAAGCAGGTCATGGAGTTTGCATGCCTGTGGGTGTGTCTGGTGCAATCAAAATGGCGGCCGCCCATGTGGTTGAATCAAAATGGCGGCCGCCTATCCCTGAGGCGAGCAGTCCATGCACTCCTCCCTCTGGGCTCCACAACTTTTTGTTCCCTTAAAGGCCCCCCCGGGACACAGAAGTGGCGTTGGGGGGGGTATTTTACCCTTGATGATTCACAGGCTCAGCAGGTAAGTAACACGAGCCCCCTGGATGGCCGCAGGCGGCTGTGGCAGGAGGGCTCTCTCTCGGCGTCTGGAGGCAAGCCCAGTGCAGTTCAAAATCTTCAGAGAGGCTGCTGCTGACGCGCCGATTGCAGCCTCCAATTTTGGCTCCTGGCCCCCTGACTCGCCGCAAGCAGCTTCCAGAGGGGCAGGCAGGCAGGCCAAGCTCGTCAGCGTCGAAAAAAGCCGAGCCGCGGTGGATCAAAGAGAAGCGGCTCGGCTTGTTAACAAGAGATCGGCTTCGTAGATAAGGGCGCGATTTTGGCGCGCGCGCCTCACAGCTGACTGCAAACGGCCGGATTTGCGAAAAGGAGGCTTTTTTACGACTCGCTCTGCCGTAATCAGGAAAGGTGCCTTAATGAGATAGCTGTCCCCTCTGGGTGGGGGGGCTACTCGTTGGACCGCAAATGCGCTAGTTTTGGATCAAATATAAGGCCAGAGGTGGTAGTAGATCTGTTCAGATGCCCACATAAAAATCAAAAAGGGCCAATCAAACCTCATAGGCCAGCGCAATCTGACACGAGGCAGTGAGTAAGGACTTTCTCACACGGTCATCCAGGTAATTCGGCAAATTGCTTGCCAGCCTCGTGCAGAAGCCCAATGATGAGTGGTGACAGGAGCCACCACCGTCCCAGGGGTCAAATTAGGGACCGTTCCCACTCCCTCCAGGCCGGATAATCAGTATTGATAAAAAGATGGAATAAATTGGGCCTCGGCTGGAGGGGCGAGCAGCAGCTGGCCTCAGGCCAGGCTGCCCTTCCCAAGGTTAGAGATCGGTGATACCTGGGGCTCGTTAGGGAACTTACAGTTTTGAATTTCAATCAGGAAAAATCAATCAGTAGGAAAAATACGGATTTCAGGAGCAAAAATGGCACTAGTCAATGGCTATGACTGAGTCAAAAGAGGGGGAACTAGGCCTAGAGCCACCTTTTATACTTTTCCAGACTCAGTCACCATTGGCTAGAAGGCTGTGCCAATACCCAATCTTGGCGGCTAGCTCCACCCACGATGGAGAATATACGAATTATTTCATGCAATTAATATTTAATAAGATTAAACAAAGTACACAAAACAATAAGAGGTACACAAATACTTACATAAGAGCAATAAAAGTGTTGTCTTTGATGTCGCTTCTTTGCACCAATGATAATAACAACCTACAAAAAGAAGATATACCATGATATACAAATTTAACCATTTAATACTTAAATAAGAATAAAATAATATTTTAATACTTAAATAAGAATAAAAGAATATTACAAAACAATAAAAGAGGTACACAAATACTCTCCCCACTTCCACTTTTCTTGACCTTGATACGCGGATCATTGGCTGAGCGATGGTGTTCTCTGAACCACCTTCTCGCTGCAAGAGTAAGGTCCCATTTTGAAAGAGGTAGGCCAGTAACACTGATGGTCATGAGGTTGGTTAAATTGGAAACGGTTAGGTGACTTCTGCTCTCTGAACATATGAAGTTCATTTTTGAAAAACTCTATTCTGCTTCTGCAGAACTTACAGCAATTGTTCTGACAATACCTTTTGCTTTTTTAATACTGTCAGGAATTGCATACCTCTTTAAATCTTTTAACACATTCTCCACAAAATCCCTATAGACATTGATGTTACTGTTGTAATTGAAAATTTTACCAAATGTGCGCAGTTGTTCTTCAGCTGCTGCCCATGGAATAACTACTTCTGCAAAATCCCAGTATTCTGGCACCAAAAATGTAGAAATTTCAATTTATTTGTGGTGTCTTGCAATTGGCTACCTGTTTTTAAATGTTCACAGTCCATCAGTTGTTTCTGTAAATTTGTTATGATGCTTCCTAAAATCTTTCCCGATGAAGTGCAACAAATCGATGATTTTCTACAAAGTTTATATTTTTGAAGGTTTCTGAATTAATTTGCCTGTCAACTTGTCTTTTGTATGGACCCTTTCCCTGTGTAAGCAGTTCAAATGCTTTCATTGATCTTCTCACCAGTTTTTCAGCCTTTATGATGTCCATATTGTGTGCTTGCAGTTCAGTTGAAAAAAATGAGATTTCTTCCAGAATATCTATCATCAACGCCAAATCATTTAAGAAATATTTGTTTTCTAGACGGGCCTGAGTATTTTGCATTTGCATGAAAATACTGATGTAGCACTGGATAAGCACGCCACACAGCTATGGTTGCCCTTAAACTACAGGCAGCCCATCTTAACCCAAAACCTCTACCAATCTTTACGATGTTAATGTCAAGTTCTTCGGATATTTCATCAAGTTCAATTCGGTTCTTATTGGATTGCTGAAAAATGGAGCATATCTTATCAATAAATATTTTAAAATGATTTACTTGCTTTATTTCCTTTATGGCGTCATCTAAAACAAGTTGGAGGCGATGGAGGTTGGAGGTTCAAGCAGTGCCATATGATGATATTTGGAAACTCTTTTGCTATTCTGGTGGTCACTGCAGATT
The DNA here is from genome assembly GCA_023053685.1 of Diadophis punctatus similis. NCBI lineage: Eukaryota > Metazoa > Chordata > Lepidosauria > Squamata > Dipsadidae > Diadophis > Diadophis punctatus. The sequence goes on along the minus strand of JALIGW010000001.1, from coordinate 180,935,297 downwards.
TTCTCCTAAACATAATGCTGGCACCATCAGAGCAGAAAGCTATTAATTTTTTTGTAAGTAGTCCTGGGTAAACCCAACCTTACATACACTTTCCAGAACTGCAGAACATATTGTCTCTGCATCTTGTTTCTTCAATTCAACAAGATCAACAAAAAGTGTTAGTGGGTCCTCTGAGTCCTCAACTTTTAAGAAAACTATCAAAACTGGTTTGCAGGATACGGTTGAAGCTTTGTCAATGATCAGACATATTTTCAGATTCTGTGCACTGATGCTGGTAAACTTTTGGGTTCTAATTTCGCTTGCAATCCACTCAACTATTTTCACAACTGTTGGCCTTGAATGCAATCCTACTCCCATATCTACTCCATTTACAGTTTGTAATTCTATCAATTCCACTATGCTTGAAATTGGTCTGCATGCTTTTGCCAGGCTGTAAATAGTTCTGAGCATGTTAGAAGTGGTGTCATATTGGCTTTCAGAAACCTTGCCCATTGCTTTTTTATGGCTTCCTCCTCCGCTTGTTTTGCATTGTCTCTACAAATGGTGTGCGATTTCGATGTGAAGTGTTCTCTCATTTTTTCCCTTAGAGACACCTGCTGCACTTCCTTATTTTTCCCAGCTGCCTCAATCTTGCAATGCTTTGTTGTGGCCCGCCAGCGGAAGCTGGCAGGCCAGCTGGTAGCTGATTGGTAGCTGATAGCTGCAGCTGGTAGCTGATTCAGACAGTGAGGAGGCTGGTGTGGTGATTCGCCATCAGCCTGTGCAGCTGGTGCCAGAGTCTGACAGTGAGGAGGCTGGAGAAGACTTGGTACCAGAGGCCAGGGCCTTCAGAACCTCCAGATGCTGCCACGAGGGCAGAAGACGAAGACAAAGAAGAGGAGGAGCCTGTCCTCAATGCGCGTGCATGCAGAGCTACCAAAAAGCATGAGTGGCTCCTGAGTAGAAGGTCTACTCGGGAGTAAGGCTTGGGTTTAATTGGCCACTCCCATAGCCTATTTAAGTGAGAAAAAGGACTGGCCAATTTGCAGGAAACAACTCCATTCATTCCAGTTGTGTCTTTTGACTTCAAAGCTCCTGTTTGGCTCGTATTTGGAAGACGTCCAGTTTCCTCCAAATTTATCTTGGGTATTCTACCATCAATAGTAAGATAGTGTGTTGTTATCAGACAACCTCTTTGTTGGACTTTTGACTCTTGTTACTTGGACTATTGCCGGCTGTTAAGAAGGTTAATTAACAGCTGTTGCTCCGAAAAGACTGATTTATATTTTCATTGACTTTAGAACAACTGCTAAGAAAGTTAATTAGTAGTTTGTTAATAGTAAAACAAGGTTTGTTTGGCACTGGTTGTGTTGTGTTCCTTGGTCTGGCAGCTGGGTCAGAACATGCTTCCATTCTCTGGACACATGAATACCGCTCTCTATTGCAAAGTCATGTTTTGCATAGTACTTGCAACCTAGTTTCTTGTTTGAAACTTCCATTCCCTTATACTTCTGTTGGAAGCTGCTGTACTGTTGCATAGACCAGCAGCCTGGAAGAATGATTTCTATTTCGGGCTTGGGTGACTGAATACTTGGGTTGCTGCTTTCTCCGCATTCAAGTGGTGGAAGTGGTGGTGCTTGTGGTGCTTGGGATGGATCATCCAAGGGCGGCACCTCTGATGGTTGTTGTGCCAGTTTTGGTTTCTTGGCCAAGAAACTGATCGTTGTCTGTTGCCTTTTCATCCTTCCTGTTAAAGGCTGCTACTGCAAAAGGGAAAAAAGGAGCTTTGTTAGCTGAGGACACAATGTAAAAGCACACAAAAAGCTCAAAGAGCTGAAAAAACAACTTTTACACACACACACAACACAAAACAACACAACTGACTCACACACCATGCAAAAGCACACAAAATAGCCCCTGCAACAAACATGAACCTTACAGAGCCACAAAGAGCTGAAGTGGTGCAGTGGTTAAATGCAGCCACTGCAGGCTGACTGCTAGTTCAGAAGTTCAGCTGTTCAAATCTCACTAGGCTCAAGGTTGACTCAGCCTTCCATCCTTCCGAGGTCGGTAAAATGAGGACCCAGATTGTTGGGGGCAATATGCTGAATTCTGTAAACCGCTTAGAGAGGGCTGTAAAGCACTATGAAGCGGTATATAAGTAAAGTGCTATTGCTAAAAAAAAAAACAACTTTACACTTTACACACAAACAACACAAAAAAACACAACTGACTCACATACCATGTTAAACTCTACAGAAACACACAAAATCTCAGAAAGCTGCACAAAAATTTTATTTTATTTTATTTTATTTTATTATTTTATTTATATTTTTAGATAAAAGCAGCTAAATTTAAAACTTCCTAAATTTTAAATGGCTATGTCTAAAAAAAAAATCCCTAAAAAAAACCCCAAGAAAAAAAAACCAATTTACTATTTTTTTAAAGCAAAAAAACAACAACAAGAGTTACTTGTCCAATTGAAGAAACAAGGCAGGCAGGCCGAGGAGATGGATTGCACAGTTGCTCACCAAGGAGATGGATTGCAGGCTGCCATGGGATTGCAGCAGGCGAAGCAAGGCAGGAGTTGCGATCAGCGGCTGAGGATTTGGTCCAAAGAGTGAAGGTAAGAAAGCTGGAGGCTGTAATGTCAGAAATTCTGGGGGAAGTTCTCCAAGTAGACAAGGAAGAAATAAAAACTGACATTGATGAGATATACAGAGTCCAGAACAATTATATAAGGAAACATAAGCTACCAAGAGAAATCCATGTAAGATTTACAAAAAAACACATAAGAGATGAGATTTACAAAATCACAAGAACAGAACAAATAAACTATAAGGGAAAAGATATTACAGTTCTGAAACAGATACCTAAAAGAATAAGAGATAAAAGGAGGGATTTCCAATACTTCTCAGTGAAATTAATAAGAAAAGGAGTACCATTCAGATGGCTAGTGCCAGAAGGACTTCTGGTCACATGGAAAGATAAAAAAGTTAGAATAGACACATTTGAGCAAGCGGACCATTTTATCGAACACTATTTAGAACCAGAAGGAGAGAGCAGTATAGAATTAGAAACACAGAGCCAAGAAGAACAAAGCACAGAAGAAAGAGAGAAGGTAGAGAAATTATACACTAAGACCCAAATAGAAACACGAAGTGTAAGAACAGCCAAGGCAGCAGCAAAATAATAAGATGGAAAATTTAGTTAAAATACTATCAGTAAATATAAATGGAATTAATTCGCCAATTAAAAGACGACAAACTTTCAATAAATTACAAAAACAGAATCTAGATATAATCTGTCTACAAGAGGTACATGTTAAAAAAGAACACATCAAACTATTAGAGGCACCAAAACTAGGAAAGCTGTTTACATCACTGGATGATTCAAAAAAGAGAGGAATAGCAGTATACGTTAAGGATTGGCTGCAACCAAAACAGGTATATCAAGACAAGGAAGGTAGGACATTAATGATAGAGACCCTGATAAACCAAAAAAAATGTTACTTATAATAATTTACGCACCTAACAACAAACAAAAAGAGTATTTTAAAGAACTATATAAACAAATAGTTCAACTAGAAAAAGAAAACATATGTATAGTGGGAGATTTTAACGCTGTATCAGATAATAAATTGGATTACAAATCTGCAAATAAAAAACACCATGAAAGAAGGATACTACCATGTGAATTTTTTGATCTGGCTAGGGAATTTAATCTTAGGGATGCATGGAGAGAAAACCACCCGTATGAAAAACAGTACACATATTACTCCACTCCACAAAATTCCTGGTCGAGAATAGACATGGTTTGGGCCGATATAGAAACATTGAATAAAATCCAAGAAATTGAAATAAAACCAAACATATGGGCAGATCATAACCCTATAGCTTTTACAATAAAAGAGAGGAGAAGGACAAACAAGAGATGGTTCATGAACAGGGCAATACTAAAGGAAAGGAGCTATATTGATTATATGGAAAGAGAATTAGCCTTTTTTATGAAGGAAAACTGGAATAAGGATACCACAATCCAGAACCTATGGGATACCGCAAAAGCATACATAAGAGGATTAACCACAACATATACTATTAAAAGAAATAAAAATAAAAATAAACAAATTAATGAATTGCAAAAGAAAATGGGAGAATTAGAACACAGACAACAAACGGAACAATTAAATGAAAAAGTTAAAGAAGAAAAGGCCTTAATTAAACACAAAATCAATTTACTGACACAAGAAGAGGTGGCACAGAAAATTAAAATGGCAAAACAAAATTATTTTGAAAATGCCAACAAACCAGGCAGGTGGCTAGCCTACAAACTACGAAAGGAAAGGGAGGAAAGACATATACAACAATTAGAAGATGAGAAAGGTGAAATAAAGACAACACTAGAGGACAAAAAAGATATAATACTTAAATACTTCCGAGAACTATATAAAAAAGAGGAAATAAGGGAAGAAGACACACAAGCTTACCTGCAACAAGCAAAAGACACACCAATAATAGAACCAGATAAAAACATGTTAGACGAAGAAATAACACCTCTAGAACTAGAAAAAGCTATAAAAAAACAAAAAAACAACAAAATGCCTGGACCAGATGGTATACCCGCGGAATACTACAAAGAATTGCAGAACTCCATAAAACAATTATTGCTAGTAACATACAACGAAGTATTAAATAAGGGGGAAATTCCTAAAACATGGGCAGAATCAATAATATCACTAATTCCAAAAGATAAAACAGAAAAACAGAAGATACAAAACTTCAGGCCAATCTCGCTGTTAAATGTGGACTATAAGATATTCATGACTATAATGGCAGAAAGACTAAAAAATGTAATTAACAAAAACATACATCCTGATCAAAATGGCTTCCTCCCACATAGAAACATTAGAAACAACACAAGAACAATTATGAATATACTAGAATATTATGAGGCAAATCCAGGAAAACCTGTAGCTCTCATGTTCCTCGATGCTCAAAAAGCATTTGATAATTTAAATTGGGATTTTCTTATTAAAAAGTTAGAGACTACAAATTTCGGCCCCAAATATATTAGGATGATTAGAGCTATATACTCAAAACAGACAGCTAAAATAATTATAAATCAAGATACAACAGACAAATTCGACATTCAAAAAGGAGTACGACAGGGATGTCCACTGTCCCCCTTGCTATTTATATTCACTTTAGAAACGCTGCTACAACAAATTAGGCATAACCCAAGTATTGAAGGACTTAGAATTAGAGGGCAAGAGTATAAACTGCAAGCTTTTGCAGATGATATGGTCTTTAATATGGAAAATCCGATTGAGGTAGGACCAAAACTAATAGAGGAAATTAACAAATTTGGGAAAGTAGCAGGCTTAAAAATCAATAAAAACAAAACCAAAATAATAACGAAGAACCTACCAAATAAACAAATCCAGGAACTAGAAGAGAAATTGGATATTCAAACGGTTAAAAAAATTAAATACCTAGGAATAATATTAACGGCCAAATGCACAACAATTAAAAACGATAACTATATAGAGCTGAATAAACAAATAGAAAAGGACCTAGAAAAATGGACAAAATTACCTATTTCATTAACAGGGAGAATATCCACGATTAAAATGTCAGTGTTACCAAAAATTTTATATTTGTTCCAAACGATACCAATCAAATTAGATAGAAAATATTTTGACAAGCTTAATAAAATGGTATCCAAATTTATCTGGGCAGGAAAAAAGGCAAGAATTAAACTAAAATACCTACAACAGAATAAAGAGCAAGGGGGCTTTGGACTTCCACAATGGGAAACCTATTATCAAGCAGCATCATTACAGTGGATAACAGAATGGATTAAAATCAATAATAAAAAAATACTAGCACTCGAGGGACATGATCTACAGGTAGGATGGCATAGTTTCATATGGGATGGAAAGCATAAAACACATTCCTACTTCCAAAAGCATAAAATTAGAGAGTCATTATATAATACATGGAGCAAAATAAAACACCAACATTATACAGAAATTCCAATATGGTTCTCAACGATGGAGGCAATTACATACCCCACCACAACGGACATACATAAAATGGTTAAATATGAACAAATACTAGATGAACAAGGGAATTTAAAAGAGATCCAAACACTAAGAGATCAAGGAGTCCGAATAGATTGGTGGCCATATTATCAAATTAAAACCAGATTACAGGAGGACAAGAAAAAATTTGGAGTCGCAAAAAAGAAATCAGAATTGGACAAAATTTTATTGGGATCAGAAAAAAAGATGATAACAAAAATCTACAAATTTTTAATAAACTACAAAATGAAAAAAGAAAGAGTTAAGGGGAATATGACGAGTTGGATCAAAAATTTTGGATATGAAATAAATCAGGAACAATGGGAAGAAATATGGATTAAAAATTTGAAAATAACCAAATCAGCAGCATATAAGGAGAACATATATAAAATGTACTACAGATGGCATCTTCCACCAGCGAGATTGGCCAGAATGTATCCAAACATGAATCCCAAATGCTGGAAGTGCCCTCACAAAAATGGAACTTACTATCACATGTGGTGGACGTGCCCCAAAGTTAAAAGCTTTTGGCAAACTATACATACCTGGATCCAAGAAATAACTAAATTAAAAATAAACTTTACACCGGAAACCTTCCTGCTAGGGATGTTGGATCAAAAAATAGAAAAAAAGTATTGGTATATTATAACACATACACTAACAGCAGCAAGAATAGTATTAGCGCAGCATTGGAAACAGGGTGACGTACCAGCAGAAAATATAACAATTAGAAAAATCCTAGAATGTGCAGAACTGGACAGATTAACACTAGAATTGAAACAGAAAGAAAACTCAGAATATTTTGACACTTGGAATCTTTTCTATAACTGGCTAGAAAAAAGAAATGGAATAAAAGGAACATAGAAATGTTTAGATAGATAGATAGATAGATAAGTCATAACTGAGAACTTATTAACTGATAGAATAAATAGATAAGTATAAATATTATAAATATAATTATATATGTATTAATTTACCAAAACCTATAGGTCAAGATGTTTACTGTAAAAGTTTATATGTATATATGTACGCGTCTGTACATATAGTGTTGTCTTCAATGTATGTTTGTCTTTTTTAATGTTTATACATCAAATAAAAATTATTTTTTTTAAAAAAAAGAAAGCTGGAGGCTGGGCGAAGGTGGGTAGTTAGCTAGACAGCTTAGCCAGGCCAGGCAGGCAAGCCCGGGAACCTGGGGGGCGGCATGAGCCTTGCAACCGATCCCTAGGGGTGGCACGAAATATGCAAGCCCGGGGATTGGTGGGGGGGCGGAATGCTAGGCTGCAACACGCAACCAATCCCCAGGGGCTGCACAAACTACGCAAGCCCGGGGATCGGGGGGCACACTAGGCCACAATGTGCAACCGATCCCCAGGGACTGCATGAACTACGCAAGCCTGGGCACCCACTCTAGGCCACAACCGGCAATGCTTACCTTTTGGAGTGAGCGGCCATCAGCGAGGCGTCTGGGTAAGGTGAGGCATCCAATCTAGGCGAGGCATCTGAGCTAGGTGAGGCATCCGAGCTAGGCAAATACCTGTGCCCGTGTGGCACAAGGGAACTTATATAGGCCGCGGGGGGGTTGGGTTGGCCAGAAGCGCTGAGCTGAGTGGCGGGAAAAGGGAGCAAGGCAGAAGGAAGCACTGAGCTGAGTGGCAGGCGACTGGGCTATTGGGTGGATATGGGCAGAGGCACGGTGACTGGGAGACCAGTTTGGGGGCATGGCCAGCTAGCCATCGCTACTGGTTTGGTGAACCACTGGCGACTGCCGCTACCGGTACGCCCGAACCAGTCCAAAATGGTAGCATTTCACCCTGTGTGTGTGTGTGTGTGTGTGTGTGTGTGTGTGTGTGTGTGTGTGTGTGTGTGTGTGTGTGTGTTGCGAACTACAATTTCCAAGTCTATTTCAGTTCCTGATGCTACTGCCCTGGTAGTGCTAATCTGATATCACTAAAAATGAAACCTGTTTAGAATACAGTGGAATACAGAATTGGAAAGGCCTTGAATCTACCACATTCAAAATCCCTCCATTCCGTATACCCTTCCCGTGGGACAGGAAGAAAAAATCATGAGTGTTAAGCAATTGTTTAAAAAAAAAACAAAGCCCCAAAGTATAATCTTATCCTTCCCTGCTTAGGAATACTTTATTCTCTCTCTCGTCCTGGACCTTCCTCCTCTACAAATAATAAATATCTGTGCTAAATTTAGGAAACCACCAAATGGGATCCTCACTTCCAAAGGAAGGCAATAGGGATTCAATGAATCATTTTAACTATTTTAAAATTTGCCCTGGAAATCAGCCCTATATCATTTTTGTTGTCTTGATTTCCCCCCCTCAAGGAATAGTTTAAATTATGTAATATCTGGAAAGTAAAGTGGTAAGCTATTTCACACACACATTATATAGCCCTGCTGTCAGAAGTAAAAGAAGATGGGAGATGACTCGCAGAAGAGGAATACTGAGGTGGCGCAGTGGTTAGAGTTCAGCACTGCAGGCTACTTCAGCTGACTGCTAGCTGCAGTTCGGCTGTTCAAATCTCACCAGGATCAAGGTTGACTCAGCCTTCCATCCTTCTGAGGTGGGTAAAATGAGGACCCAGATTGTTGGGGGCAATATGCTGACTCTGTAAACCGCTTAGAGAGGGCTGTAAAGCACTATGAAGTGGTATATAAGTCTAAGTGCTATTGCTATTGCTAATACGTACAATCCTAAATTTTATTCTCATCTTGAATGGAAGGGCAATCAGTTGTAATCACTCTTCTACATTCCCCTCCCCATTCTTTACAAGTATATTTACATATATACATCATGGTTTCATTTGTGACTCACAGTTACCAAAGGCACACTTCTATGCCTTTGGTAATGTTAATATGCACTTCTAAAAGAATGGTGGTACTTTACCATCTGTAGCCACATTAATGCTTTTACATAATGTGGAAAGAAACAGGTGATTGATCATTTAGTGGACTCAGAACTGCTGACATCAAAATGAATGAAACAGAACAGTGCAGTGTTCTTTGAAGTCTGCAGAAGTATATCTGATAAGACCTCCAAGAATAAACTAAAAGGGACGAAGGGAAGATACAAGTATACAGAGATATCACAGAGTAACTGGAGTTTGTTGCAGATAAATTCAGATTTCCTCAAAACATTCCCCACCTTTGCCTTACAAAACAACTGAATTTGCTGGGTGTATAATGGTTGCCGGGTAAACTTTGATCAAGTTTGCATGACGATATATCAAATCTAACTTAAGATAGGTGGGCACTCTGGCTACTGTTGGATTCCAGGCTTGTTGAGCATTGGCCATGCAGGCTATGGTGCTGGGAATTAAAGTTTTGTGGCGTCTGCAGCCTCATTTCCAGCTAGAAAATTTAATGATTCATTGCACATCTTCAAACATGTAAGATTGTTCTTCGTTGCTTCCAGATGTGCACTGCAGATGTCTTCATGGTGAGTATGCACAATAATCACACTTCGAAGCATTTATAGCACAAGTATCATTATGTAATAATAATGAAATTTATTAGATCTCATAGGAGGTGTGATGGCTCAGTGGCTAAAGACATTAAGCTTGTCAGTTGAAAAGCTGACAGCCCAGTTAGAGAGCCAAGTGTGATGCAATGGGGTGAGCTCTCATTACTTGCCCCAGCTCCTGCCCACCTAGCAGTTTGAAAGCATGCAAATGCAAGTAGATAAATAGGTACCACTTTGGTCAGCGGCGGGTTGCTGCCTTACCGGTGCCGGTGCGCTGCATGCGCATCTCCATGCTTCAGGCAGGCGTATGCTCACTACGCGTGCATGCCCCCTTGTGTGATTTTGCTTCTGCGCATGCGCGGAAGCAAAATTGCACCAAAATCTCATGAGGGGATGCATGCGCAGAAGCAAAATCTTGCTAAAATCTCTCTCTTGCGCGTGTCCCCTTGTGAGATTTCAGCATGATTTTGCTTCCGCGCACACGCAGAAGCATAATTGACCCAAAATCACTGGGGAAAAATGGCGACGCGTGTGATGGACTGGCAGAGAGGGCTCCAGAGCGGTTGCGCAATCCGCCGCTCCCTACCGGAGTTGCGCACTGGACACCTCTGACTTTGGTGCACCTGGGTGCATAATCATGCCGGACACATGATCACAGAAGTGTCTTTGCTCCATCAGCTAAGAAATGGAGATGAGCATGCCCCCTTAGAGTTGAACCTGACCAGACAGAAGAAATCTTTACCTTATTGCATCTCACACAAGGGACAATAAAGCATGTAGATAGTTACACAAAGTGAAGAAATAATAGAAACCATGTCAAAGGAGATAGTTGTGCTCAGTTGTTTGAGCAATTAACAGCAAAGACAGGACTAAGTGCAATGATTCACATATTTATTGAGATATAACACTTAGCAAAAGACTTACCAATGTATGATTGTTATCAATAAAAGTAAGTCTGAGCTGAGCTCCATCCGAGAGACTTAATCTGTGGGGTGGAGAAATAACCAGTAGAGTTGAGGATCTGAATTGGGATAACAAAGGAAAAACATGGAGGGAAATTCAAGGGGGAAGGAAGGAAATAAGGAAGTGCAATAGACCGGTGCCTAAAAATCACGAAAGTCATGAGTAAAGGAAAAGGAGAAGATGCTTTTCTTTCTGAAGCATACACAATATGGAAGTAAGCCATTTCCATAACAACAGATAAATTGAACTTTTCTTAGAGTCAGGAAGTGAATAAAGAAATGTGAGTGTGAATGTGTGGATATGTGTATTACATTTCCCTGCTATTTTTACTCACACTACCATTTTGTTCGACAATTTTTCTGTAGAAATTTATCTAAATTTCTGAACCCTGGTGACACAGTGGTTAGAATACAGTATTGAAGACTAACTCTGTCCATAGTCTGGAGTTTGATCCTCAATGGTTCAATGTTGACTCAGCCTTCCATCCTTCCAAAGTCAGTAAAATGAGGACCCAGATTGTTGGGGGCAATATGTTGACTCTGTAAACTGCACAGAGAGATCTGTAAAGCACTATAGAGCAGTACATAAGCCTAAGTGCTATTGCTATCCCTATTGCTAAATGGGGTGTTAAGTAAAAAATGTACAAGCTGAAACTAGTTATAAAAAACAGAGTTCTATGATATCAGATGTCATCGATTACAAACCCAAATGGGAGAGAAGAGCATAATGTTGTCTCCTACACATATACAGAACAAGGAGAAAAAGGTCATTTTTGGAAGATGGTTTGAAAGTTTGTATACATGTGAGTTTGTATTATAATGCCCACTGAGACCAGAGAATAGAAGGCAGTTTTAACAGAAAGTGATTTTTTCCCTCCTCTTGTTTCCCTCCTGCCCAAACAAACTAAATAAATATAGAAATAATAAGGATTTCCATTCAGTTGATCTGGGCTGGGGTATATTCTGAGCAAGAGACAATTTTCACTGATGACACTTTCTGGGTAATGGAAGTGTTTGCATAGGAAAAGGACATCCTGTGGCCTTCAGGCTAGTTCAACACCACTTGTTACCTATGTTAAAAAGAAAAATTAGTGTGTGTGGGAAACTCTTGACATAATCTCAAGGGCTTTGTTAGCTATGCAGGATAATGAACATGGCAATATTTAGAGTTTGTGGTTAGCTAATTAATAATCACACAATTATCCCCTACTCATCTGAGGAAAGGAGCACCGTATAAGTAGCTTTCTTCAGATAAAGTACTTCAATATGCACACTATTAATTTAGTACTCACCTACCGAGGCAGATTCTGCTGAAGATATGTGCCTTTCAACTGGTTGACAACAGTTGAAAGGGAAACCAGATGTCTGAATGACTAGGAGCAATCGCCTCAAACCTTGGGGATTACAATATTGCAAGTTCTTTAACATTCTTAATAGGAAGAAAGAATGGGTGACAGATTATACCAGTCCTTTTCTATCCATCAAAGAGTTTATTCCTTTGAGCAGCAATTATTTGACTGTCTTATATACACTATGTGGAAATTGGCCTGCTGAACATCTTTAAAATCATGGCTTTTTAGTGTCTCTCTTAGGTCAAAACATACCATATTTTTAGAGGAGGAAAACAAGGAAAAAGTATTCTGAACCAAATGGTGTAGTAATATATTATTTAATAAAATACCAGTGTAGCAGAGTACTTTTTACAACCATGTATACTTTTTACAACTATGTATACTTTTTACAAACGTCAAACTTGACAGCTTTAAGACTAGTGGACTTCAACTCCCAGAATTCCTCCTCCAGTCATGCTAGATGGGGTAATCAGAAGGCAAAAACCACAGTTTTTGCAAAAAACAGCCTGTTTTTCGCTAGGTTTTTTTTTTTGCAAAAACAGGGCATGCAGAGGGTTTGGAAAGCCTGCAGAGCTTTCTAGGGGGTGGGGGAAGGCAAAAACACCCTCATTTTGCAAAAAACACCCCGTTTTTTTCAAAAATAGGATGCAGGGGTGGGGCTTCGGGAGGTCAAAAATGTCTGTATTCGGTGTATAAGACACACCGACATTTCCACCCTCTCTTTGGGGGCAAAAAGGTGTGTCTTATACTCCAAAAAATGTGGTAGGTCTGTTACCAAATCTGAAAAATTGCAATTGATAAGTCATGACTTTTTGTTAACTAATTCACTGACTCAACTGATATAAATATGCATTTTGAACACTGGACAATGTTTTCTCACTATTCATTGCTGAGAATTATGGGACTAGGAGTTGAGATTATTGTCTAGGAACTTTCTAGCTCCTGAGAGTTAGAGGATACTCCAGAATGGAGTGAAAAGTTCAGTAGAAGAAGAGGAATTGATTGGAAATGAAATTGGAACTTATGTTATATGAGTTGACTCAGGACTCCATCTAGCTTGGTATTGTTCACATGAATGCGTAATGATTCTCTAAAACTGCAAATTGCAGAATTTGCCAAGCACCTGGAACACATTAAAGGGCACATTAGCATTGTTCAGATACAGTTCTCCTGTTATTGCATATCCACAAATGTCCTAATTCAGGCAAGAGTGACAGAGCCCTCTGGGGAAAAATAAACAATTATTATTGTTATTAATTTACTTTTTTACTTTTGCCTTTAGTATTTTATTTCATATTCTCATATTTTATTTTTATTACTTATCCACATTACTTTCCATGTTCAGAAATGGTGATTTAATGAAGATGAACTTGGCATGGTTAGGCATATGAATCTTACAGTTCGGCTCATTGCCATAAAACAGGTATGGTTCATCAGGCACAAAGCCTTTGCTGAGGATAGCGAAAAAAATTGATTAAACTGTCTTAGTATTTCACTCATTCACAAAATAAGGCCCACGCGAGACCCAAATATTTATCCTAAAATAATTATAAGTTCAGCATTCAGTGGATTTTTTTTAACCTCCTTTCATATACAGTAATTCATGCTTACAAAGAATTTCAAGGAGGGGAGTAATAGAAGTTTTCTTTTTTTTTCTTTTTTCCTCCAAAACACAGACACAGACACAGACACACAGACACAGACACACACACACACACACACACACACATTTACAACAGCATTAAAGTGTCACTCTTCCCTTTGCCAAGTCAGAAAAGAAAAGGGATGCTTTGAACCTGTGCATCAACAGAAAGGCATGGTAGACATTTAATAAGCTGATTTGAAGAACTATCGTCCAGTCTCCAACTTACCTTTTTTAGGGAAAGTTGTGGAGAAGGTGGTGGCTACTCAGCTTCTACGACTTTTGGATGAAACAGATCATCTAGATGCCTATCAGTCGGGTTTCAGGCACGGCTACAGTACAGAAACTGCCTTGGTCGTTCTGATGGATGATCTCTGGCGGGCCCGGGACGGGGGAAATTCCTCCATCCTGGTGCTACTTGACCTCTCAGCGGCTTTCGATACCATCGACCATGGTATCCTTCTGCATCGTCTCGGCGAGTTGGGAGTGGGAGGCACCGTTTTACGGTGGTTCTCCTCGTATCTCGCCGATAGGATGCAGTCGGTGTTAGCAGGAGGGCAGATATCGTCCCCTAGGCCCCTGTTATGCGGGGTGCCTCAGGGGTCGGTTCTCTCGCCCATCCTGTTTAACATTTACATGAAACCGCTGGGGGAGATCATCCGCAGACATGGGGTGTGTTTCCACCAGTAAGCTGATGACACCCAGCTGTACATCACCACCCTGTCTGATTTCAGTGCGGCAGTAGATGTAATGTGCCGGTGCCTGGACGACGTTAGGATCTGGATGGGGAGGAACAGACTCAGACTCAACCCCGACAAGACTGAGTGGCTTTGGATATTGCCTCCTAAGGACTATATCAACTGTCCCTCCTTGGATCTCGAGGGAGCGAAACTGACTCCCTCGGACCGGGTCCGCAACTTGGGGGTCCTCCTAGATCCACAGCTGAAATTGGACCATCATCTTACGGCTGTGGCTAGGAGGGCCTTTGCACAGGTTCGCCTGGTGCACCAGTTGCGGCCATACTTGGAGAAGGAGGCTCTACTCACGGTCACTCATGCCCTTGTCACCTCCCGCCTGGACTACTGCAACGCGCTCTACATGGGGCTACCCTTGAAGAGTATCCGGAGACTTCAGTTGGTGCAAAATGCGGCTGCGCGTGCTGTGGTGGGTGTGCCTAGGTACACCCATGTGTCACCTATACTCCGCCAGCTGCATTGGCTGCCCATTGGTCTCCGGGTCCAATTCAAGGTGTTGATCATCATCTTTAAAGCCCTTCATGGCTTAGGACCAGGTTATCTCCGGGACCGCATTCTGCCTCATACTTCCCTCCGACCGGTTAGGGCCCACAGAGTTGGCCTCCTCTGGGTCCCGTCGGCCAAGCAATGCCGGCTGGCGGGCCCTAGGGGGAGGGCCTTCTCTGTGGCGGGCCCGGCGCTCTGGAACCAACTGCCTCCAGAGACCCGAACTATCCCCACCCTGCTGGCCTTCCGAAAAGCCGTTAAGACATGGCTCTTCCTGCAGGCTGGGGGAGGAGCCTAATCCATCTGTGCTCTCCCCCGGGTATGTCTGATTGTTGGATGTTTTTTTAATATGAATTTTAATTTTTATACTTGTTTTTAATCTAATTGTTTATTATTGGTGTTTCTTGTATCTTTTTGCTGTTGTACGCCGCCCTGAGTCCTTTGGGAGTTGGGCGGCATATAAGAAAACCGTAATAAATAAATAAATAATAAACCAACACCAATAAGTGCATAAATAAATAAATAAAAAATAAGGGAAGTCATCTAAGAACAAGTGAAGGGATTTTCAGTTCCCCTTCAGCTTGATTGGAAGGCTGTTCTCTCCATTTGCTCTGCTTTAAATCTTTAAATGTCTATCTCCTGTAGCCAGGGGTGGGTTCCACTTACCTTCGCCACCGGTTCGCATCACGTCTCCTCGCGCGATTTGGCTTCTGCGCATGCTCAGAAGCAGGAAAGGGCCCGAAACACAGCTGAGGAGCTCATCAGCTGTGCTTCGGGCAAAGAAATAAAGGTCAGAATTCACCCCCGGGCGGGAGGGCCCTTTTTCAAGCCGCGGAAGGGGAAAAATTCGCAGAAAATCCCCCAAAAAAGATGGCGGCGCACACGGAACGGCACTGACAGTGATGTCACGAGCAGGTTGCTACCAGTTCAGGCGATCCGGTCTGAATCGGGAGGAACCCACCCCTGCCTGTATCCCTCTTTTACAAATATAACAAGACTATAAGCATAGCAGATGTTTGATACAATGCTACCTACCTCCACTTCAGCTTGGTTCATACAGAATACTGCAAAACAAAACAAAACCAATGGCACTAAAGACACCCAGATAGCAAAATACCAAGTTGCAACTGGCTTCTCAGTACCAATCTTATGTACATAAACAATGTTACATCTATGTATATTACTAACACGTACTTGACAAAATAAATAAAATAAATAAATAAATCTAAGGTTCTCATCCTTTTTTTTTCGTCTGAGGGTTACAATGTCTTCCTAAGGAGCATGCCAATCACCATTAAATGTATGGGGCCAGGACAAAGAAGTGGGTGAGACCAGAATGAAAACTAATTTGCTGCAATTTCAATGCACTTTTCATATTTTAGGTAGTTGATATTGCTACTCATCATATATTTGTTTCTTACTCCTGCAGTTTGAAAAAATTGCATTTTGAGGACTATCTTTGACAGGGATCTGGGGCCATATCCATGGCTTTGAGATCTATAGTTGTGCATTGCAGATCTAACCAGATGTAAAGATGTCACTTGAATATGTAAACAGAGCCCTGGTGGCGCAGTGGTTAGAACACAGTATTGTAAGCTAATTCTGCCAACTGCCAGCAGTTCGATTCTGACTGGCTGAAGGTTGACTCAGCCTTCCATCCTTCCAAGGTCAGTAAAATGAGGGCCCAGATTGTTGGGGGCAATATGCTGACTCTGTACACCGCTTAGAGAGGGCTGAAAAGCACTGTGAAGCGGTATATAAGTCTAAGTGCTATTACTAGATGTGCCTACTCTAAGCCTACTACCTCTGGCTTCTCCATTTTGACAGGAGCACTGCCATAAAATGGTAAATATAATCATTTGAAAACATATCCTCTTGTTCTTGTGGAAGACCACTGAGCTCTGGAAGCGTGCATACTTTTCAATGGTCAGAGTTTGTTTTCCATTAAAACAGAGAGGCAGATACAAAGACAGAACAGATCTTTTTGGGGCCTGGCTCTATTCCACTTAAACATTTTGTTTAATGCCCAGAGAGAACAATGGGTATCACAGCCTCCTTTAATGAGTGCCCTCTATGTGACCTTCATAATATGAATGGCGACAAATTCAGTTTCCCATCAGTATTTGGTTGATCAAGCATTTTTATCAAATGTATTTCAACTTGCAGTCCTTTGAGTGAAGAAAGCTATACTGGTTTAGTTTTTTAGTTTAGTTTTTATACTATAATTGTTTCCTTTTGCCATCCCAAAAGGGAACAGATTACTGCAATCAATCTATTACTACCATCATCCACAAACACAATGCAAATAGAAATATTCCAGAGCTAATGTAGAGCTGTGTGACCTGCTTTATTCTGTTGAGGACTGGCTTGTTTTAATGCAATGGCAAAGCATTCCCATTTCAAATGATATAGGTGGTGTTTACCATCCATTAACCTAAAAGTGGCAATAATTTCTCAGGTTGTAATTAGTTACGGTGAATGATGTGGATCGAGCATTAGCCTGTCAGCTGCCTTGTATTATGAATGCAAGTCACCTCACCCCCTCTATCTTTTCCTCTGTCCTTTCCTCTTTTTCTCAGTCATGGCAATTCATTAGTTCTGCTGTCTGAGAGCAGCTGTACCATTTGAGATGTAATTTATTCAGATTCCCCTCAATATTACTAGAGAAGCGTGAGGAGATAAGTGATTTGATGAGGCTAGGTATTTACTGTCAGATAACATTATAGATGGAATTTGAGTCAAAAATTATAGGAGATAAGAAGTGTGGGGGGATAGTTCCTCCTCCCTGTTCAGAAATATTTCCCTCTTTTTACTGCAAAATATTACATTTCAAGAAGTAAAGACAAAAATCTGTCACATTAAATTAAAGAACTCCAAAGAAAGCTATAAAGAGCTAAGCTGGACAACACTGGAACCAGCAGTCTCCATGCTACATAGAAAACATACAGACAGATCCCTCAGTTGCATGCAAAACCTTTCCTCATTCTGCCTGCCCCACTTTATGTTAGGGTTGACATTCTTGATGGCTGATTGTAAGGCTCAGGACATTACAAAAAGCAGATGAAACCTTTTATAGCTCACTATTGGTATTCCTCAGGAGTCCTAATAACTGTACTTAGCCTCTCTTTTACATTTGTCAATAGCCTTCAGAAGAGTCACAATCTGCATAGCTATTGAATCCATGATGGCAGCATTGTGCTGACCTGGAATACAAAACTCATAGCTGAACAAGGCCTTACAATCCCATCACTCAGCATAAGATCACCTTTCTACTCTCACTGCCAATTATGAAGTGTGTTTCTCATGTAGGAAGTTAATACCCACCCCCTCCTGGAAGGGTGAAATACCCTGGGAAATATTAAAAGGCTGAATATTATATACAATAGAATATCCCTGGAAACCTGCTTCTAAGCAGACAAAAGACTCATCTTATGCGCCAGCTCATTCCCCCCACCTAGCCTGAAACAGTATTTTTACATTACAAACAGGAAAGGAATCACAAAGCCTTTTCATTCACCACATGGGACCTGGTAAAATTCCATCCCAACCACGCACCTGGGATTCAGGACAGCCCACAAGAGATGCCCCAGAATGCCCTGTGAATCTTGACAGCCAATAGGATAGATCTCTGTATAGGAAGAGGAAACAGTTGGGGAGGGACCCCAAGAGAGAGTATAAAGCAAGGAACTCCAAGCATCTTGCCCTTCCTTTTCTGGACCCAACACCTGGAAACATGTGATCCACCTTTTCTGTTCAGGAGCCATGTGCTCCTGTTCCTTTGTTCTCCATTAAAACCTTCTTTCCAAGCAACTTCCATGAATCCAGTGTTCTTTTTCCCCACTTGGAACTGAACCCAGAAGAATATTACTTCCGACAATTGGCACCCCAGACAGATGGGACTCCAAGCTAACCTCTCCAGATGGACCTGGCCTAAGTAAGGCTTCCCTTGCTGGCAACAGACCAATTGAAGTCTGTGGGTGAGTTTTTTCTTAGGCCTTGGCCATTGGGAAGTAGGTTTTAAAGGGGGTTTTGAGTTTGAACTCAAAGGTTGCTTGGAAGAAAGGTGAGTACCTCTAAATTTTAAATTTTAATTTAAACCATAGAAAACCGTGGGAAATGTGTGTATGCCTGTGTGTGTGTCTCTGTTTATTGTCTAAAGGGATCCTTCTCCCAATCAAAGCTGGTTTTTGCTTCTGTGTGTTCTGCAAAGAAAGCCTGGAAAGTATAGGTCAGGCCAGAGCAGAGGACCTTCTTTTTGTGTATGGGTAATAAGTTTTATTTTATTTTATTTTATAGCATATGAAATTCCAATTTCAATTGAACAGTGTGTTCTCTGGTACAAATCATTTTAGGAAATAATACTCATGCTATTTGTTTAACCAAATTAATTGCTTTTCCTTATATCATAAATAATTTCATATATCTTCTTTCTCCTGACTCCCTTTTTGTCTGCTAGCCATTGCAGGATATTCATTTTAAGGTGGCTACTCTTCCCATCAATGATAGTTATAGATTTTTCCACTTTTCCACTTCTCCAAAGCTGTTTTAATTTGTTGCACTAATTTATTTTGCTGGTTTACTAATTTAGCCACTGTGTTGAAGAATGAAATGAGATTGGTTTGGCATGATTTGTTCTTAACAAACTTGTGTTGGCTGTTGGTTATTACTTTACTTGTTTCTAAGTGTTGGCAGATCTGTTTTTTTTAAAATAATCTTTTCCAGTATTTTCCCTGGTATTGAGGTTCAGTTGATTGGTCTGTAGTTTCCTGGGTCTGTTTTTTTTCTTTTTTCCTCTTTTTGAAGATAGAAACCATATCAGCTCTTTTCCAGTCCTCAGGTAGTTCCCCTGTGTCCCAACATTTTTCTCTTTTTTAGGAAGATGTGGTGCAGTGATTCTGAGATTTCATCTACCAACTCCTTTAGGACTCTGGGATGTAATCCATCTGGTCCTGGTGATTTGTATTTATCAAGTTCCGACAGGTGTTCTCTTACTGTTTTTTTTTGCTTACTTTAACTTTAGTTTCCAGTCTGTTTTTTTTTTCAGTTATATTTCTGGTTAGTTGGGCTGTAGTTTTTTGCATGAAGACCAATGCAAAGCATGAGTTAAGCAACTCATGGCTTTCTGTGTTGCCTTTCACTTTAGTGGGCCAACTGTTTCTTGATTTCTTTGTTATTTATGTGTTGGAAGAAACTTTTATTATATTTGACTTCAGTTGCAAGTCTTTGTTCATTCTGGGCCTTTGCTTTCCTGATTTTTCTTCACAGATTCTGACTATCTGCTGATATTCTGCCTTAGTTATGTGCCCAACCTCTTTTCATTTTTTTATTTGTCCTTAATTCATTCAATTTGTCAGTGAGGTCTTTGTGCAGCCATGCTGGTTTCTTGGATTTCTGATTTTTCTTTCTCATTGATATTGTGCTGTTCTTGGCTTTTATAATCATGTTTTTTTCAGCTTTTGAGTTGCTTTTCCCTTTAGGACTTTCATCCAAGGAATCTTTCTCAAGTTTTCTCTGAGTTTATTAGAATTAGTTCTTTCAAAACAATCTAAAACTTTGGTGTCCTTGTGTTCAATTGTTTTTGTTTGCATTATGTTGCATTCTAGTATGACTGTGGTCACTCTCACCCAACGTTCCTGCAGTTTCAAATCCTTCTACAACTTCTTCTTTGTTTGTAAGTATTAACTAGAGCTGATTTGGATACAGATTGGATACAGATACAGATTAATAGAGTTGGAAGGGACCTTGCAGGTCATCTGGTCCAACCCACCGCCCAAGCAGGAGATCCTACATTTTTTACTCAGCCTGCTAACAGCTGAGTTGATGATCCATTCAGGGCAGGTAGTCCTCATTTAACGACCATTCCAAGTTACAATGGCATTGGGAAAAAATGAGTTAGGGATGTCCTCACCCTTACGACCTTATGGTCATGTGAATGAAATTCGGGTGCGTGGCAACTCACATGTATTTAGGATGGTTGTGCCAATGCAGGATCATGTGATCCAGTTCCCAAGAAGTAAAGTCAATAAGCAAAGTTGGATTCGCTTAATGACCGTGTGATTCATTTAACAACTGCAGTGATTTGCTTAACAGCCATGAAAAAAGGGTTTGCCATAATGTCCCTCTAGTTCTCTCCTCTACCTTTTGAAAAAAATTAGTTTTCCAGTTTCCATGCCTTTAATTTCTGTGTCTGCCCTAATATTTATATTTAGCCCTTCCAGTGTCAATGTGAATAGCAGGGGAGATAGTGGACATCCTTTTCTTGTGCCTTTTTATGTATTTAAAATCATTCTGATTTTGTTTTTGATCTGTCTTTTAAGAAAAAAGCTTAAAGAGATCTGAATGTATAAATTCATTTAGCAACCTTTTAGTCTTACTGCCATTATTGAAGTATATATTTTATAATCAGCATTCAGTAAAGAGATGGGACTATAGTTTATCTGCATTAAATCCGAATCTTCTTTTGGAATCAAACTAATATTTGCTTCCATTCACGAATTTGGTACCTTTCCATCAATCAATACTTCATTATGTAAAACCTTTGTAAAATTCTGCCACTGGCCTACCTGGTCCTGGTGTTTGGTTGTTCTTTTGTCTCTTGATTGCTTTTGATAATACCATCATTGATATTCATTCATTTAGTTTTTTACCTTTTCTGGTACTTTAGGCAATTCCGCTTTTTCCAAATATTCTTTAATTTTATTTTCTGAAACTTCTTGCTCATACAGCTTTTCATAATCTTGAATTATTTTTTTTATCCTCATTTTGGTAGTATAGAGTTTCTTTCTCATCTACCAGCCTATGTGTCAATATCTTCTCTTTCTCTGTTTTTGATTTGTGTAAGTTCTGTTTAGCTTTTTCAGAGCTTCTGTTAGGTAAGGAGTAAGAATGTGTGTGCATGTGTGATTGAAGGGTGGGAAAGCAAATTTTGTTAATTGTTTATCCTGTGAACAGCCCAAAAGCAAACCCCAGGATTTTCAAGTAGACAAGCAAGGAGTGAAGTTGTAGGAGTTGCTCGTACTGATCTGCGTTGGGGGCAGCAGTTCTCCCGGATTGCCGTTTTTTAGAGGAATCCGAAAACCGGAAGCAGAGTTCCCTAATAGAGAGGTACGCATACTTTGTGTAGGGAACCAAAGTCCTCTCCAGACCTTTTTGTCTGAAAACTGACGTGGCACCATCCCGGCTGCATCAAAGTGTCAAGGCCCACATCAGAGGGAAAAAAACATGGGAAGTGCAGCTCGAGGGAGGTAGAACCCCTTTAGGAACCTTGCTTGTGGCTCAGGACGAGAGGCAAATGCCTTCCTGGCCGGTATGATGTAGAAGAATATGTAGAAAATGGGCTTTGCTGAGGGATGACATAGGAAAACTGATTTGGCTTAATAAAGGTACTTAAAAGAAAAGGAAAATGTTGGGGTTTTGTTTGTTTGTCTCTCTCTCCTTTCCTCTCCTCTCTCTCTCTTATACGCAACCACGTGGTTTATTTGTTAAGATTTGTGCCTTCCCTAATTTAACTGAGATTTATGGTGGGAATGACTTGTGTGTTTGTCCCTGTTTTTGTGTATGTGTACGTCTTAAGTCCTTGTGCGCACTCGAGGTAATTGCAACTGTAAAATGTCTCTGTTCCCTAGAGATATGAATTTTAAATTGTTAGAAAAGAGTTAAAAGCACTGAAAAGAAAAGAAAATGTCTTTGCCCAGCTAGGTCCGGCCAACCTAGACTTGGGTGACGAACAGAGTTCAATTTTCCTATCCTTTTCTGTGTTTTTAAGAAAAGCCCAAGTTTAAGAGGGAATGTCTTAAGTTAATTTATGGGAAAATTTCATTCTTACATTTATTGTATGTAAATGCAAACAATTTTTTTTAATATTGCTCTTTTGTGATGTTTAATGGATGCCAATTCTCTGCTGAGATGGAAATGTCTGTCCTTTTTTCTGAAGCAGGTGAATCCAGTTTTTCTTCCTCATTTGATGTCTCCATTTTGTTATAATTGATTTAACTGCAATACTGATGTGTTGTTTGTTTTCCTCAAACCCTGCCTGCAAGCTATCTACAACCCCTCCAAATCTCTAATCCTTTTACAATGCCTTTCCTGGTAGAATTACCAGCAAAAGGGGGAGGGGACCCTGCTCTTATGTCTTTCAGCCCTGCACACATGATCCTGAAGCCTATGGAAGCATAGCACATGGACTCAGATATTGCCTCCAGTAGAGATCTTCCATCCATTTGAGCCAGAATTGGGTTTGAATCTAGTCCTCTAGTCATCACAGCAACCAGAGTGGAGCAGATCTTCCCAAGCTTGACTGACCAGCCTTACCACCAAGGCTAAGGCCACCCAGCAGACATGAATGAAAGGACCCTGAGATGGACAAATAAAGACCAAAAGTCTATTTTCAATTCCCAGAAGACAGCTGACAAGACTAGGGGGGAGGGGTGAAATTCATTGTGAGGTTTTTTCTCTCTCTCTCTCTTTGCTTCATTCACAGAAATTCATTGTAAAGTTTTTCTTTCTTGTCTCATCTATATTGTAATCAGTTTAATGTACTCATGTAAGAATTGTATTTGGGAGTGGTTGCCACAGCAAGTTCTGTACCCTTTAGATTTCTATCTAGTGGGAGGGAAATTTGTCCAGAATGTCTGTAATTGCCTGTATTTTAGAAAGTAGCTGCACACACAAGCACACACAGAGACACCCCATTCAGAATTAGACTGAGGTTATCCTTCATCTACCTCCACCCAAAGCTGCCTCTAGATTACTGTTTGTTTGTTTTTCTTTTTTTCCTGCTTTGTGGCATTAAAGCCCAGGCAGTCATATCTCCCTGCTAATCCCATGGGGGAGGGGACAAGTCCCCTCAGGCAATTTCCCCACTTGAAGAGCTAGCAGAAAGAATCTCCCAAAACTCAAGCCCTGAATGCTGCCCAGTAAAGCAGGGTATGTTGCACTGGTGGTCTCATGAGTAGGAGTCCCAGGGCTCAGTGTGTGTAATTTTGGAAAAAAAAGAAAAAAGGGGGGGGTGGATTGCACATTGGCTAACCTCAATTTGGACTCACAAACAATTTGGACTCACAAATCCTACATGCACTAAAGTAAGAGCTAGGGCAGATTCAAGAACCATCCCTTGGAAATGGGAAGCCTATGATTTAAAGGTAAACCATGGCTGTGGAAATATTGTGGGGCCTGTGCTTGCTTGAAACCTGTCTGGGAGCTCACAGAAAGTGTTATCAAACATCTGAACATAATTGGCATGGAAAATTGGATACTGTAAATTTACTTCCAGAACTTTTGCCCTGGCACTGACCATCATGGTTGAAAGCTCTCCTTTTGGGAGCCACTGAAGAAATCCTTCTGCTGCCTCTATCAAGTCTTCCCCTTTGTATCAGAGAAAATTTAAAGCACCCATCAAGTCTCCCAGACCTGATCAATCTGAAGCTTGTGTCAAAACATGTGTGTGGCACTCACATGTTTTGAAAAAAAAATGAGGGATTGTAGGAAGTTAATACCCACCCCCTCCTGGAAGGGTGAAATACCCTGGGAAATATTAAAAGGCTGAATATTATATACAGTAGAATATCCCTGGAAACCTGCTTCTAAGCAGACAAAAGACTCATCTTATGCGCCAGCTCATTCCCCCCACCTAGCCTGAAACAGTATTTTTACATTACAAACAGGAAAGGAATCACAAAGCCTTTTCATTCACCACATGGGACCTGGTAAAATTCCATCCCAACCACGCACCTGGGATTCAGGACAGCCCACAAGAGATGCCCCAGAATGCCCTGTGAATCTTGACAGCCAATAGGATAGATCTCTGTATAGGAAGAGGAAACAGTTGGGGAGGGACCCCAAGAGAGAGTATAAAGCAAGGAACTCCAAGCATCTTGCCCTTCCTTTTCTGGACCCAACACCTGGAAACATGTGATCCACCTTTTCTGTTCAGGAGCCATGTGCTCCTGTTCCTTTGTTCTCCATTAAAACCTTCTTTCCAAGCAGCTTCCATGAATCCAGTGTTCTTTTTCCCCACTTGGAACTGAACCCAGAAGAATATTACTTCCGACACTCAAAAAGGAAAGCTTAGTCTCTTCCCTGCCATAGGTTCTGTTACTACACAGTCTTATCCCTGGAGCTCCCATTCCAAATAAAGTAAAAACAAAAACAAAACAGGCCCAAGATCAAATATAGAATGAGGTGTGTGTGTGTGTGTGTGTGTGTGTGTGTGTGTGTGTGTGTGTGTGTGTGTGTGTGTGTGTGTGTGTGTGTTGGTCATTCAAGTAGAAGAAATGGAAATACTGTTCTTCCTACTATCAGTAGGAAGGAGGGGTAAAGAAACTTGAAAAGTGGAAAAGCAAAAAATGGAGGGAGAAATACAATGCTTCCAGCTGCCTTGAGATGAAAAGGAAGGAAGCAGGGGTGAAATTCAACATTTCCTCCTACCGGTTCTGTGGGCGTGGCTTGCTGGTGGGCGTGGCAGGGGAAGGATACTGCAAAATCTCCATTCCCATCCCACTCCTGGGGGAAGGATACTGCAAAATCTCCATTCCCACCCCACTCTGGGGCCAGCCAGAGGTGGTATTTGCCGGTTCTCCAAACTACTCAAAATTTCCACTACCGGTTCTCCGGAACTTGTCCGAACCTGCTGAATTTCACCCCTGGAAGGAAGAGAGAAGATTTGGTGCTTCCAGTTTCAGCATGACAAGAAGAGAAAACAGAAAAGGGACCAACATACCCAACAGTTTCTGCACCAGCTAGGACTCTTACGTAAACATGCCTCAAGGTTCCAAGGGTATCAAATGATTCAACAACTACTGTACATCACTCAAAGTTACTTTTTTGTGTGAGATGGGTGACTATACAAATTTGATAAATAAATTTAAAAAACAAACAAGCAAGCAAACAAACAAACAAACTATCCATTCATTCAGAAGGTTGCTTGGAAGAAATCCAGAATTTAAACCCTGGAGAAGTTGTCTATATCGGTCTGCCTTTGATATCTTCATATTACATTGGCCAACTTAATTAACATTGGAGGGTTATCTGTAATAAATTTAACTACTTATAGTAGTATCTAGATGTCTCCTGCCCAGTCTGCCCAAGAGCTAAACTAAGGATTAAGTATTTGGAGAGCCATGATTTCCTGATGAAATGGGTCTGAAAAACTCTGCCTATTTCATTACTAGCTTCACTACTGTTTTCTCTATGTACTAATGAATTTTGTAAAATCAGCCACTTCAGTAGAAATGTTCATGGAAACTAAAAAAAATCCAGTATCTTGCATTTAATCTTTATGAAATCTCAGGTATATAATCTGAATATTGGCAGGGAGCTGGGTGTGAGAGAAAGGCAAATTTTGTGCATGGTGTCATGGCTGCTATGGATGGGAATATCTGCAACTATTTCCATTGCACATGTTGCTCTCAGCTGGAATCAGAGGTGGGTTCCTGCCGGAGCTGCCCAATATGCAGCTCCGGTAGGGAGCGGCGATTTTCGCAACCGCTCCGGAGCCCTCTCTGCCGGTCCACCTGGCGCGTCGCCATTTTTTTCAGTGATATTCGGTGATTTTTGGGCACTTTTGCTTCTGCGCATGCGCGGAAGCAAAACCGCACTGAAATCTCACAAGGGGACATGCGCACGTCCGAGATTTCGGTGAGATTTTTCCACTGCACATGCGCAGAAGCAAAATTGCGCCAAAATCTCACATGCGTGCTCGCAAGATTTCGGTGCAATTTTGCTTCCACACATGCACAGAAGCAAAATTGTGGGAGGGGCGAGTGCGCGTAGCGAGCGCACCCCCCTCCAAAGCATGGAGATACACGCGCATGGCTCCGGCAGCGAGGTAAGTGAGCAACCCGCCCCTGGCTGGAATTATGACTCATGCCATGAGAGTCAGAATGAGAATAGCACTTAGTAATTGCACTTAAACATATATACTGAGGTGGCGCAGTGGTTAAAAGCAGCACTGCAAGTTCAGCTGACTGCTAGTTCAGCAGTTCAGCTGTTCAAATCTCACCGGCTCAAGGTTGACTCAGCCTTCCATCCTTCCGAGGTCGGTAAAATGAGGACCCAGATTGTTGGGGGCAATATGCTGAACTCTGTAAACCACTTAGAGAGGGCTGTAAAGCACTATGAAGCGGTATATAAGTCTAAGTGCTATTGCTATACCGCTTCACAGTATTTTACAGCCCTCTCTAAGTTTACAGAGTCAGCATATTGCCCCCAACAATTTGGGTTCTCATTTTACCCATCTTGGAAGGATGGAAGGCTGAGTCAACCTTGAGCCTGGTGGGATCTGAACTGCTAAATTACAGGCAGCCGGCAGGCAGCAGAAGTAGCCTGCAGTACTGCACTCTAACCACTGTACCACTATAGCTCATGGAAACTACTAAATTGGAAAGAGCTATAGAAATATTAGGAACTATGCCTCGGTAGTTCTCCAGAGGCAATAAAGGTGGGTTCAGGTTAACCCGAGTCTGAGGATTGGGGGGAGAGGGGGACTGTACATGCTGTTAAACAGCAAGCCAGATTGCTGCTGTCATAGTTGAAATGGAGGAGTTGGAGGAGATTGGACAGCCATTCTCCAAGTGAAGGATGTGGAATGGATGAGGTGTGCTCCCCCTGGAATGAACATACACACAGAGGACAGCTTCCCCCCCCCCTTTTAACACAAATAAGAACAGGGTGAAGGGATCTGAAGGTGGCTATAAAATGTTAGGCGCAGTTTGGTATGTGGTATAGGGTCTATTGGGAGCCTGTCAAAGGACAGCCTTAGAGACATTGATATGAAAGATGTGGAAATTTTTCAACTTTATTGGTGGATGATTGCACAGCCTCTCTGAAACTATGGCCTAAGCAGGGGTGGGCTTCAAAAATTTCAGCAATGGGTTCTCTGCCCAGTTGCTGGGTGGGCGTGGCCATAGTGGGCATGGCCTAGTCAGCCTCCTGCACCATGGCGGGGAGGCCTTCCCCAGACTCCGGAGGCTTTCCTTGAGCCTTTGGGTGGGTGAAAACTGCCTCCCTTGGGCTCCAGAGACCATCCCGCAACTTCCGGGAGGCCCGTTTTCACCCTCCCCAAGCCTTTGTGCGGTTCCTGCACTTACCTCACATCCAAATGGGCCATGTGGAGACTCCTGGGAGGAGCAGGGGGTGGGAGGGGAGGGGCAGGAGGGTAGCCAGTGGTGGGATTTGGAGGTTAGCTACGGGTTCTCCTAAACCTGGGTGAACCCGTAGCAGCCCACCCCTGACTTCAAGTGACCTCTTGCCAAAAATCTTGAATTACTGATTTTCCATTGACTTAGATCAGGGCTGTCAAACTCCCGGCACACGCTGGCCACGCCCGGTACACGCTGGCCACGCTGGCCATGCCCACGCCCAGTTTATCAAAGGTGTTGAAAAAGTCCCGATACATCACGTGATGCCACTGTGACAACATGAGTTTGACACTCCTGACTTAGATATTCCCAGCAGTTCTTGGTCCAAAATAGTTGTAGGCTGCCATGCGAAGCCAACTCATTTCCTCCCCAGTCTTCTAAAACTGTTGCTGTAGAACACATGTAATTCCCTACTTGACTCCATTGGTTCTCCTCCCCCTAAATAGTTTATTTTCTCTGTTAGCTTTTGAAAAGGATATAGATCTTAATTATATGATTTTCAATTAAATAGCCAGATATATCCCACAGCCCCAGTTGCTAGATGTCAACTGACATTGAGAACACACCTAAATTAATTGGCTGTTGGAGGAAAAAAAAGAGAGGAGAGATGGCAGAGAAGCCTGAGTAATAAAGAACATTTTAAACAAAAATGTAAAAACATTAACAGGACCCATCCATATATTGCAACGATATTTTTTCAAGAATCTGGTGTTACTCAATTAACATTAAATGACAGGCTGAACTTTTTAAGTATTTCATAGAAAGAGCAGTTTGGCATGACCTGATTTAGTTTGGGAAATCTTTACCTCTGGACAATGTTTTATTAATGAGATGGATTGAGTTTCTTTCACCTCTTAGCTTTGTAAGAAAGAACCCACTGCTAGTAATAGCTTAGAACCTCTCTCAATAGTCTCTCTGGATTGACCTTCAAATCTGATGCACAAATGAGCTTGGTTGCTGTCTACTTCATTCCTTGCTACTGAAACTGACTTGGGCAACAGAGAGGAAACCCAGCAAAGCTGGCTATTCATAATCTGTCTGGACTTCATATTTAATTTATTGGAAGACATCAGAGTAAACAGTTTGACTGACATGCTGTTTGCTTGCTTGCAAAAATCTCATAATTAATTTGTAATGCCTGTCATCCTAGAAAAAGTAGGGAAAGTAAGAGAAAGGGTCATGGAAAAGAACATAAGAAAACATAAGAAAAGAGAAAACATAAGAAAAGAGAAAGATGTATGTATGAGCTGGTATTGTTAAAGCTACATAGCAGAAACTCAGATAATTAAATGATCTTCTGAAGGATTAAATAGCAGAAGTGAAACTAATCACAGCTCTTAAAAACATCTGTTAACACAGGAGTATAATTAAACAATTGAGGACAAAACAGCCTTTTGCATTCAGATACAGGTGCTTAAAATAAGTAGATTGGCAGTAGACCTTTACCTCTTCCTTAGCAGAACTTAAAGCATTGTACTGTAGATACAAGGAAGCAGGGGTGGGTTCCTCCCAGTTCAGACCTGATCGCCTGAACCGTTAGTGACCCACTGGTGACATAATTTTGGTGTCACAGATCCGGTTCTGTCTGTGCCGGTCCGTGCTCGGCGCCATCTTTTTTTCTGAATTTTCGGACTATTTTCCTGTGTTTGGATGGCTTCACAGTGTTCTGTGCTTTGAAAAAAGCCCTCCCACCCGCCCCGGGTTAATACTGACCTTTATTTCTTTGCCTGAAACACAGCTGATGCGATCCTCAGCTGTGTTTCGGGCTGAATCCACCTTCTGAGCATGCGCGGAAGTGAAATCGCATGAGGGGATGTGAACCGGTGGCGAAGGTAAGTGAAACCCACTCCTGCAAGGAAGAGGTGTTCCTTGGAGAAACACGTATATGAAGTTGGAGGAAAAAGAAAGAAGGGAAAATAAGCACCAGAATGAAAATAGAAATCCATGAAAAGTGTTTGAACAAATGTTCAAAGTTAGATTGCTGTCCAAACAAAATGAATGAAAATTGGACATCAAAATATATGAAATTTGCTTGGAACAAAGTAAAAAAAATGTTTAGAAGGAAGGGTGTTTTGTTACACTAGTAGAATTAATTATGTGAATAGAAACTGGAAAATTATGTTTGGTAGAATGGCAAGATGAAAAGGGTTGAAGGTGGGAAAAATACAAATAAGAAAATAATTACTACAGAAATAAGGATTAGAAAAAGATATGGTATAATTTGTTCATAAATGATAGTTACAAACACATAGTCAAAGAAAGCAAAGAAAGATTATGGTTGGTAGAAAAAACACAAAGCCGATTTTGATGGACATAAACATTGTTTTGGCAATGGATGAAAAAAGCAAAATAATAAACCTCTGGAATATTAAAGACAATTCAAAAATGAAACTGAAACTGAAACTTCACTGAAGTGTGAAATGCAAGGAGCATTTTAGAGATTAGAAATGGAATGATAGCAATACATCAAGAAAATGATGAAATGGTATGAGAATGTCAAAAAATACCAGGGCTGCAGTTTGATGTAACTGAAGCAATGATAAAATACATCAAAGTCCTGAATGCATATACTGGAACTGAAGCAATGCTAAAGTAAAAAAAATGGCCGTACAACTTCTTTAATTTCTGTGTGACACTTGCAATCTATACCTGATAAGTGGAAGAATTCACTTATAGTTTTCTCATAGAAAATTAATTGTGACATGAGAGTGAATGCAAATACTACAGGGAGTTTGCTAGGTATGACTGGAGTGGGTATGACAGACCATGAGCAAAATTTGTAAAATAGAAGGCAGTTTTATATTGGGCAAGTGAATATATAAAGCAGAGTTTTGCTTTTCATCATTTCATGCCTTTCAACAAAAAGATGTTGAGATTCTAGAAAGAATGCAGAGAAGAGCAGCAAAGATGATTGAAAGATCTGGAGGCTAAGACACTTGAAGAATGGTTGCAGGAATTGAGTATGTCTAGTGTAACAAAGAGAAAGATTAGAGGAGACATAATAGCAATGTTCCAATATTTGAGGGGCTGCCACTAAGAAGAAGGGGTCAAGCTATTCACCAAAGCATCTGAAGTTAGGACAAGAAGCAATGGATGGAAACCCTTAGATTGTCCACTGTTGACCTCACCCAATTCCTAAGAGGTCAGTAAGGGGCATGCATAAGTGCACCAGTGTGCCTACCATCCCTGTCCTAATGTTCCCTCTTATCAGTACCCATCTTATGTATATAAACAATGTTATATCTATGTATATTACCAATACATACTTGACAAAATAAACAAATAAAACTTAGAACTAAGAAGAAATTTCCTGAGAGAACAATTAAATAATGAAACAACTTGCCTCCAGAAGTTGTGGGGGCTCCAACACTGGAGGTTTTTAAGAAGAGATTGGACAACATTTGTCTGAAATGGTATAGGGCAGTGATGGCGAACCTATGGCACGCGTGCCACAGGTGGCACGCGGAGCCATATCTGCCGGCACGCGAGCCGTTGCCCTAGCTCAGCTCCAACATGCATGTACACTCCAGCCATCTGATTTTTGGCTTGCACAGAGGCTCTGGGAGGGTGTTTTCGGCTTCCGGGGGGCCTCCGGTGGGCAGGGGAGGGCATTTTCACCCTTCCCAAGCTCCAGGGAAGCCTCTGGAGCCTGGGGAGGATGAAAAATGGGCCTACTAGGCCCACCAGAAGTTGGGAAATGGGCCATTTCTGGCCTCCAGAGGGCCTCCAGGGTGGTGGGGGAGGCCATTTTCGCCCTCCCCAGGGATTGAATTATGGGTGTGGGCACTCACACATGCGCGATAGCACGTGCGCACGTACTTTCGGCACCCGAGGGAAAAAAGGTTCGCCATCACTGGTATAGGGTTTCCTGCCTAAGCAGGGTGTTGGGCTAGAAGACCTCAATGGTCCTTTTGAACTCTGTTATTCTATTATTCTGTTATTCTGTTATCATGCCATTGAGAAATGTACAAATGTGACAAAGTTGTAAGACAAAGATATGTGGGATTTAATATATTTACAAATTAATGTATAAAGAATATTTATGGCAACATTAGTAATGTCTAATAGAGACATGAATATGCTTATTTGTTTGTATGCAGATAATGTTGTAGGACAGTGATGGCGAACCTATGGCACGTGTGCCACAGGTGACATGCGGAGCCATATCTGAGGGCACACGAGGCGTTGCCCTATGTTAGCTCCAGCGCGCATGCCTTCTTTTCAGCCGTTTTCGCTCTCCCCAGGCTTTAGGAAAGCCTCCTGAACCCTGGGGATGGCGAAAAACGGCCCAACGGGCCAACCGGAAGTCTGGAAGATTCAGTGAGGCCTGTGCACATGTGCGGAGGGAGCAGCGCAGGGGGGTTGTGGACATGCATGGGGGACAGCACCGGGGTTGTGCACATGCATGGGGGGAGGGCATTGCATTATGGGTGTGGGCACGCGCATGAACGCTATCGCGTGCGTGTGCACCCTTTTGGCACCCGAGCCAAAAAAGGTTTGCCATCACTGTTGTAGGATAATTCTGAAAACCCAAATAATTTGCGGCAAATTTTAAATAGATTGGAGTACAGTATGATCTCAAAAATTAATGCATCAATTATGAAGAGGATTGCCCTTTCAGGAAAATGGAGTGCAAAATTGCAAATTGTACATAAATGATTAAAAAAAATAGAGTAGGTATATGTGTACCTTAATTGAAGGTTTATAAAAGACAGTGGAAACGGAGAATGGAAATGGAGAAATTTTAAGATATGCAAATGCTAATAAAAAGATAAGGTCATATGTGATCTGAAATGATCATAAAAATAATGTATAATAAGAATAAGAATAGTGCATGCTTCTCACTTTGTTATAGACTTGAGAATGTTAGAAAAAACATAAATGTTAGTTGAATTAAATGAGAAAGGGTACTTAAGAAATATGTGTGATAAAACAAGAAGAGAAGGAGTCAGCAACAAATTCATTCAAGGACTGAATATTATTACCAGTATGAAAGAAGTGTGTGAGGATTAGGATCGTATAGAGAGAATTAATTAGGACTGAATTACACAAGTACCTCAAATATTCTGTATGAAGCAAAAGGAAATTGGTCAAGAGAAAGGGAAAAGTCCAAAAATTGTGGATGAAGTTAAAAAGATCCTCAAAAAATATGTTTCCATAGGGATTTGGGCTAGGAGAGTAGGTGAGCTCTGCATTTTTGTGATTGGCATTATTTTTTCCACATTGGGTGCCATGGATTATATGATGTGCTTTTTGGTTTACTCTTATATGCTGCCCAGAATCGCTGTAATGAGGTGGGTGACGTTTAAATAAGCAGACAAACAAAAACTGATGAAACATTTAAAGAACAAAGGGAATGTATAGATTGCTATATGGTTTGTAGTTCAAATAAGGATGTTCCGAAAAGGCAAAAAGATAAAGAATGATATACAGTAGGAAACAGACTTTGTTTAACTAGGCTTACCTTGAATTACGGCAGGACTCTCTTTCTTTGCTCCACTATTTCTTACACCTTTTCTGGACTATGTACAATGTTGTATTCCCTGCAACGGAATGACATGATGGGGATGGATGGATGGATATAATACAACACTAGTAAAAATTGCCTGGACAGGAAAACAAGAGGCACAGAATAGAGGAAAGGTACATGCATATATTTCCTGGGGAAAAATATAATAGAAGTTTGTCATTAAATATTCCCCAAGAATTAAAACCTGAGATTAATGATAATGCACTCCAGGTATGCTGTGGCACTTTGTCTTGTAATGCCATCTCATTGCACAGCCATTTGACATTAAATGTGGTAAGCATATATCACCACTGACAACTGGACTAGCATTGATTAACTCATACATCCCATGTGAATCTTTTAAAAATTTATAGTGTATACAAATTATTTTTAGATCTCGTTTGTAGGAAAGGGGATGCTCTTTGATGTGCAGAAACCCCTAGGCCTACAAAGTAAACTCCATAGTTGATGAATATTTATTAGTGATGTAACCTGGGAAGGCATCAAGATTGATTTGCTGAAAAAGAGTGATGAATATACAGGCAGTCACTGCCCCAGCTTAATCCAGAGCCATTAAAATCAGAGGACAATTTAGAATTTAGACAATTTAGTTCAAGTTTTCTTGTCATCTACTGGGACACATTTTAAATAACGGAGGACATTTTTGTTTTCGTGGAAGCTTATGATGCTTATCTTTGTACTTAAGAATTTGTTACCAGCTGCAGTTTGAGGAGCTTAAAGCAAAGAGAGTTTCCAAAATCTGCATCAATGTGTGGGTTATAGCATCCAATAATGACAACAGTGATGAGTTGCCTTTCACAGAAATATCACCAAGGAGTCAAGAGAGAATTGTTGTCAAAAGTGGTTCTGAATAAAGTAGGGATCTCTTAATTAACACTGGGGGGATTTACTGAGTTAATATGTCAATTCAATTATTCATATTTCCTGTATGAATTACAAAGAAGCAGGCTTGCTAGATATTTGTGCAACTGGTAGAGTCTCTTATGTAGCTATACTCAACTGAATTTATATTTTTTCCTATGCTCAGAGCTGTTCATGACACTTTTAACTCTCTCATTTCTACCCTTAACTCCATTTTTTGCTATAGTCTCTATTTTTCTCTCCTCTCTTTTTCCCTCTTTGTTGTCTTATTTTGTTTTCGTTTTTCTAGTTTTTTCTTCCTTTCCCCTTCTAGCTTTCTTTTCCTTCCTCATCTTTCTCCTGCCAAAGATCTACCCCTTCTGTATGAATCCCTTTTTCACCATCTGTATTTCAATCATCCCTTTGTTGTATTTTCTTTCTTGTTGTTTGTTTCCCAGTTCCTCTGTTTCTTTCACTCTTCCAAAGTCCTCCGTATTTACCTCATTTGTCTGATATCCACTTGTTATTTTTTGCATTATTTTCTCCAGTTTTAGTTCTATGCAATCCATGTCTTGAAGTATTTTTTTCATTCCCACACGCTGCTTGTTTATAATGTCCTTAATATCCTGGTGTATGCATTCCATATCTTTATTTCCACTTGATATCATTTTTACAATCCAACTAAATTTCAAAGAAAAACTGGGGTTTTTGCCACCCCTTTTCCTTCTTTTGATTTAGTCTGCTTTATTTATCCAACAAAAATGAAAGTTCCTAGGGTTACACCCTTTCT